>OZ012688.1:38145002-38285002 GCA_963942565.1 Maea johnstoni | reverse complement strand
ATCTATTGTTGTAGACAATCAAGTTGAGCCTTGAGCCTAAGTTTGAGCCTGAGTCACGTTGGTGCAACTGGCCCCTGAACTGGAAAACCTAAACTTTCTCTGACCGTGTGGTCATTGTCGATATCTACTGGTGAAACTCCAAATAATGAACCATTTATGACCATATTGCCGTAGGTGATGGTTTATTTAAACCAACTCCTTTGAATGTGGTGTAAGTCATAAGATATTCAACACGGAACCGCGCCTTCAAAGGGATAATGCCGCTGCCATGGTTTAATGATATAATCTGTAAGTGACTGTAATGTAGTTAAGTCTCTCACTGCTTAACCGTTTGTATCTGAAGGGCACACATTATCTGATAACTTTAGATATAATCCTTTGAATAGTCTTTTTTATAAGAAGTATTTCTGAATATTGCATTTTTATCAAGATATACCAATTGGAGTCGAACCTTGTGAACGCCCTAAGTGTGCGTTGTCAGACATATATGCAAAATGTTTTTAAAAAAATCTTAAAACAGGAACGCAAGAATTACATGAATAATCTTCATTGATGACTTTCATAGAAGGTCTTACCTGAATGATGTTTATGAAATTAATATTTTAAAAGTATTTGCAAACCAATGAGCATCTCACATGCATCACGTGACCCAGACGGGTGCACTTGAAAGTTGTAGATTTACTCATTGCTTCAGACATAGTATAAAGATGCAGCAACCTTGTTCCAGCATAGACGGATGAATCGCATTGTTCATACAATATCATGGTCTCATACTATACGTATTCGTTTAGCAACAGAGTGTGCGCTTGAAAATGTTTTTTTTCGGATGCACCACCTAGCAGTAGACAATTCAAACAATCCGTGTTGTTGTAATTAGTTCATGCATCCGATGCACCAGCGTATGCATATAGAATTAATGGGATTAAACGCTTGTAGGAAATGTTCATGGCGCCATCTAGCGGTCTGATTCTAGACCAATCCACATACATTATATACAGAAATCTCTTTTTTTTGTCTCACACTATTTTAGCACTGAGGTACTCATGACGACATGCGCTTTCTTGAAACTGTTTACATCACCAGCATGCATCAATATTGTTCAGAAGTTTATTGTTCCATCGCGCATACGTGTCGTCTAGCCGCAGAGCGGTTTCATGGCGACCATGTTTTCCGCGCACGTTAGGGGGAGCTGCACTAGTTTCAAGATGGCTTCGCACACCCCCTTGAGCGGTTCGATACACGCACTGAAGGGCAGCAGGAAGATGTAGATCCACGCGATGAAGAACCCTACCGGCCATCCGATGAACCATAGAATGAGGAACCAGAGTATGCCCCAGAGTATCCCCGGACAGAGACCTCCTTTACCCTGACCTTGACCCTGGCCTTGACCCTGGCCTTCACCTTGACCTTCTCCAAGTCCGTCTCCTTTACCCATCTTTTAGGTCAGCTTTGTAGATCTGGAAAAATAAGAAAATGAGATTTAGGATATTTTGAAGCAGTTAATGAAATGATAACTTAAGCTAGAAATTACTGCTATATCCTAAAATGAAAATAACGAGATTGGTCAGTCCCAAGGGCTAACATTATGCAAACTATTGATTAAAGAAGAAATGCCAAAATAGGGTTCATAATGTTACGAGGGACGTACACGAATAAGAAATAGACCACCTTTCTCGCAGATGTAGACATTACGAAAATGTGGTATAGAAGATTTTGAAGCAGATACGTTTACATGTATATCGCTACTCATATTACGAATTACACATACTTTGATTGTTGCCAAAGTCATCCATGCGCGTAATATTTCTTAATACGGTCATTGAATTGAAACGAGTGCAGCAACATGTTTTAGAGTATGTAGTAATCCATTCATGCCTGCACAGAACCGAAAAAGTTCTAAATATTTTGTTGATAACTTTTCTTCAAAATGCAAAATTGGAAAGTATTCGATGAGAATGTTGGTTGCAAGTTAAGAACCCAGCAACTCTCCTTCAAATATGTGCTGATTTATACCTAATACTCTTATGCGAATTTCAATAAGTACTGTAGATGTAGACGAGACCTTTGGAGGGTAACTTATCACAAATGGGGTAAGGGAGTCCTAAGTGTATTCCGTTTGAAGGACGTTCAGCGAACGGTATTTCATAAATCAATATACCTCTTAGCCGGGAAACCGTTCTTTGAACGTTCAACAAACAGTATGGGTCTCAATTGTAGATCTAGCCATAAATGATATTCATGTAGAGAGCGTAAAAACGATCGGAATAGGATGTATCTTTAATGATATACAACAGATACCGGGAGTGTGAGATTTTTGTATGCACAATATATGTTGGTAATTGCTCTACAGACGTATATGCTTACTCACATCCCGCACGTCCCCTATGCACCCTATATAATGCCAACTACTTCTTCACTGTATGTCTAGCTGCTGAAAAGCCCTGTAGCCAAGTCTGCACTACATGTACATGTATGTGCTCTAGTTGATCTATTCGTAGCATTAAAGTGCTTGGAGAAGCTGGCCGTGACACAGGTCTCTGCTTGCAATGAATGCCATTCCTACATGTACATTAGCAAGACAGTGTTATAGGGATGAGCACAACTGTTTGCAAACGGCAACCCTTATCAGCCATCCTTATTTCCTCGATCGCGTTACCTTAGATGGACTTTTTAATTGGAACTTTGAGGAAATGTAAATTGGTTGAAGGAGCCCTCCTATCCTTTCCCTACCACGCACTAACACGCATGTACTACAGTTTGCTTCTTCCAATTAAAGCTCGAAAACCGTGCGGTGAATGCCATAATGTAGTTCAGCCAATGTTCTCTAAAGCTGACCAAATCGTAGGATGCTCACTGAGAAATGGTCGTAGGCAAGGTTACTTGTGGTTGGTGAAAAACCGCCCCTGTTGGACAAACTACATTCATTCTATAGGAGCTGTGAGTGATATCCCTCGATTATGCTGGGCTTCGTCTCGCAATACCTGGGTATATCACATGCACGCCACCTTTTGGGAGGGTTATGTATTACACGTCTCTCTCCTGGCGACAAGTTCACGATAGGTGCACTTACTGCTATGTATCCTAGCAAACCTCTCCCAACTGAACCTACCATCACTGCCACTTATCCCTTTTTATCAGGACAGCAGACCGGGTCTGACATCTCTCAACATAACTTATCAAATAGTATATTTGAATAATATAAGAGGAAGGATTTTAAAGGCAAACAGGAGTAACAATGTCCAATATTTCTGAAATATAGCTTTTTATGAAGATATTTCTATATGTGCCTAACCATGGGTGCTTTCTCGGTGTGAAAGAGTTAACACAGCCTATGTGGTAGATATACCGGAGGAGTCGTTCACGCTTCATTACTGAGTAAGTGGTGCGTGAAAAATCTGTGTACTTTATGACGTCACCATAAGGTTCAAGTGCTATAATAATGGCAAAAATATCGATATTTCACAAACCATATCGTATCCACACAAATATTTGAATGAACGTTTTGTCTTTTCTTCTTGGAAATACACTACCTTCATTATTTCTAAGACATTTTCTTTGATAACGATTTTTTTCCAAAGTTGTCAGATCGCAGGGTACACATATGAGCGCGAAACGGGTTAATTCTTTCTCCTCGCCTGACATTTGTTTAGTCAGCTGCCAAGGTGAGCGATTTGTTTTGATCGACGGAATTTCTTCCATGTTTGTTTCAGTGCGCTTGCCACGTGTTTGCACTGGATTTTCGTTATGCAGCGATATTTCATATCAGGCTTCTATATATAGTTCTGAAAATAATTTCCAAAACTGTTTATACAGATGCTATATTTAATTGGCTATTTGTATGAACTGATGTTTTACCAATACATATGACGTATACAAATAAAGAATTATCATCAGATGTGTAAGTTATGGAGACGCAAAAGCTTGCATGAGTACCTACATAGCCGAATACATCCCAGTACCACTAAAAAGAGTTCACGTTATGTTGGTGTTCAATACAGGGGGCTACCCCCTTAGCCGGATGCTCTAGAGCGTTGCCGCCAACTGCTCGTTGTCTCTCATCGCTACAATGATCGCATGTTCTTATTCAAATTTCACATTCAACACATATAGGTGTTCATATATGCAGCTTTCACTGTCTTTGCAAGGATAGTACATTGGATGGTTGTATCAGTAGTGTGTCTGTATCAGTGAGGCCCTAAAATCCCACTTTCCACCAATCACTTATAAATATTTGAGTCCATATAAGAACCTCATCACCTTTCTGTTTATCTATTCATTAGAACAATGTTCGGATCTTAAAAGTTAGGAAGATAATCATATACATCGTGTATTTCGTTGTATCAGAAGCTCAATCAATCAAAATTTAAATGGGCATTTGTTCCGATAGGAATGTGCGTCATAAAACAAGTCCTCATAAGAATATTCGTGCATTATGTATACCAGATAATGCCAAAGTTATCCGATTATTCTTAACAAATCATGCCAGATTATTGGGGTACGAAGCTTGTCAATATAGAAAGAACATATGTTTTGAACAATTGGTGTGGATCGATATTGTATTTAGTGTATAAATATTGGGCTTCTATTTACGTTCCGTGTCGCGATGACGACGATGGCTTTGCTATTTTGTGTACATTTCTCCCATAGCAATAACGATTTGTGCAATGTCCTGGAATGATGTCAGTTTCCTTTCGCACTCTGCCTGTGTGTCTAACGACCTGACGAGGTGGGTGCATTGAACACCTTACCACACCTCCAATAGAGGCAGCCTAGCAAGAACACTGATTGAATAAAATGTATGAGTCGATGGGTGAAATTTCGATTACCGTATCGTCACCTTTTCTGCCATATCACCTAGACAATTGTAAGTAGTGGACGAAACCGGGGGAACCCGGGGAAAATCATCGCCTAACTCCAAACCACTCTGTCAATTTCCTCACATGCCTCTAGCCCGATTTGAACCAAGCAGTTGTGAGTGACAGCGAGCAGTCAACAAGGCCTTTTCCCCGACCACCAATTGCCTAATTTCCAAGCTACGTATATGAGGTCTTTTAGATTGGTGAGCCCTAGTCACAGAGACAGCCTAGCATATATACCGGTTAGCATGAACACTGGTTGAATAACATTTACGAGTCGATGGATAAAAGTTTCCTTGAAATAATGTTTAAATGATACCAGATTAAACAAGTTATGTTTAACCCTTGTCTGAGTCCAAGTTGTAACTTTACCCTCAAATACCTGATGCCAAATGGAAATGGGATTATTGGCAAAAATCCAGAAACAGGTTGTTCATGTTTGACGATCGTAATTTATGGAAGTTTGGTCAACCATAGTCATGAGGCATATCCAAATCAACATTGAATCAAGCACAGCATTTGTTTTTTCTAGCTACGTAAGGGGCCTTTTAGATAGGTGAGCCACTTTCTTCTTTTTTCAATGAATTTTATTATCTCGAAAGCATATATGTGTGCATGGCACCGGAAGAGTAAATGTACCTTGTTTGCACCCCAAACGCAAATTGAGGAAATTCCTCTAAAGCTTTGCCTTTATTCCGAAATTGATACCAGGGAGTTACATAGCAAGTGAATAAACATCGATGACTGAGTCGATATACTTTGCGGCCCTACACTCTTTCGAACAAGGTTTCAGTACATTGTAAGTTCCTGCGAACACTTAGCCCATTAACGTCTAAAACGGCCAAAAGACACGATATTTCTAGAGATGTCTTTTCTATATAGATGCTTTTCTCTAAGTTCACATTCATTATTTCTCTATTTTAATGAGATACCGTAAAAATTATGTATTCTTCTTGTATTTAGTATGTTTATTTGTCTTTTGTATTCAGTATTTCTCAGATCGTCTAAGCGTAACCTTTTGTAAAGCGACTGAGTAAAATGATGAAAATGTTTTTTGTATATCGTATTATTTTGCGCAAATGTGCGGTCAATAAAGATACAATACAATACTTAGCCCATTAACGTCTAAAACGGCCAAAAGACACGATATTTCTAGAGATGTCTTTTCAATAATGATACTTTGGATAATATTTGAAGATAACGTATTGATTAAAAAGGAATATGCAGCTATGTCTCTCGGCTATGTATTGTGAAAACTGAAAAGTAACATACACCCTAAAGATCAGGGAGAACTCTAAGCAGGAGTGGGTTAATACGTTCAGCTTGACTGTCCGTATACTATACAGTGCAACCTTCAAGGTCCAGTTGCCCTGGGCATCCATTAAGCAGCCCTGGGCATCTAGTATATAAATACCAACCTTTTACACTAATGCTTTAACCCGTTGCGACTCTGGAACGGCTTATGTATATGGGTGTGATAAAGCAATGGCCTTGAAACCGCAATTATTCAGATACCAGATAAGGACGAATGCGACACTGGTCATTTTCTAGTGAACTAATGAATCGACTGAGAAACAGAATCCACACCTATGACGTCAGCACTAAATAATCATTACCAGCCGATACCAATAAATAAAAATCTACACGTAGACTATGCCATATGTTTAGATGAATGTGTTGATGTATATGTAAAGATATACACGTTGATAACATGACGGAAAGCTTGTAAACCATCTGTTCAAAACACGCGTACGTATGGAATGCATAAGTACGTGACTTATGTGCATATCCTCACAATATTAGGGTTGTGACTTAGCAAATAATTTGCTGGAAACTATTATTCAGTGCCAGTGATAATCCCTTCTTAGAAGCTCAGTTCCGCGTGAGTGAAACTTGACCAATAACAGCGCGTTGTTGTGGTGGGTAGCGCGATTATCCCTATGGCTCCTTGTAATAACTCCAGAAGAGAAATGGAAATTTATTTTTACGCCTATTTTCTAGTTCAAACTTAAAGTGAGGATCCTGCAATCGAACGGAAAACAACATCACTAAAAATCCGAAATAGCATTAAATCGCTTTGTGTTAACTGTGTGGGATTTGCGATTTTAAGACTGAGAGTTACGGGAGACCACGAGAAATGCTCGGGTATTTAATCCTCTTTAAACGAATTTCAGTTACTAAGTCGACTTTTCACACACCCCAAACAAACAATGAGCAGCGTATTGACTTATATAGAAAGGTTACATAACTCAGCGTGCATGTACCACGAATGAGAAATATTGAAAACGAATGAGAAATAATGAAATGTTTCAAGGAAAGGCCTTATTTAACAAGAGAGCAGAGTCATTTCAGAATGATGAATGTCTGCTGTGAAATGCTCCAGCGCCCCCCCCCACCCCCTCACACACAGATCATCATAATAGCAGTGGCTGGTCACGCATGATTAGGAGAAGTTACTAGGTTAATTGATTGCTAGATTTAGCCGATGCTCGCCATAGTAGCATCCTGACTGTTTACTGGTGTTGTTAGGTGTCTGTCACTGTTGGCATGAGCAGAACAAACCTGTTTCTGCTAATGCTGTGCGCATCTTGACATAGTAGAATTGAGGCGATCCTACATATCTTGAGACATTTGTCTTTTTGTCCTGCCATGCACCAGATGGGTAGTTTTGTTTTGCACGTATCTCACCAGTTGATGTTAGAGGGTTCCTAACCATTCCAATGCTAAGGCTACTTTCGTTCAAAGCTCAAAAATGCAAACATCTTTGAAAAACATCTAAACCCTGTCAGGGTGGTATTCATTGGAAAGATCCCTCTGAGTACTCTCATATGAGTACCCACTTGCCAGGGTTTCAGTCATTTCCCAGGTTTTTTGCATCATTTTGTATTGGCTAAATTAGTCACCACTAGCATAAGGGTTAATGTGCCATAATCATTTAAGATGGGAGAGCCATGCAGTGCCACATAGAGACCATTGGCTGTGCTGTACTGTCACGGGATAACTCAGAGGGATGAGGATGGAGTACCTTCCGGGACTAGGATTCTAATCTACTGCTGGACTGGACCCCCCCCCCCCTACAAACGCACGTTCGGTGTAAAGAATACCAAGTTGTGTTATATCTTCCAGACCGAGGTACGGCCACTATCATATTCATCTGTAATGAAACTCCCCAGCGGAGGTCTGATAAAGGAAATTACCCATCTACAAAAACCGCATATTTTTTATTTTATCTTGGCGCAGGAAAGTGGTCTTGAGCATGGTAATGATGTATCTCAGAGATGATAACAATTTATGATAAAGAGCCTGCATTCATAGCATGTACGTGTACATATGTATCAGCGCCTATTCATTACAAAGTAGGACACCCCATACCGTCAAGGATACATAAACTGCACAGTATGGGTAATTCTAGAGTAAATAGAGTTGAGTTTCCTTTTATTCTTATCCTGTCATAGGATACTTGGCAGTAACGCCCATATTTTTTGCCGTGTTTGAAATACCGCCCTCTTCAAGTTAAATTTGGTGGAATAGATTGTTTACATGCCATACATTCTCTAACAACGGCCAAGGCCGATTTGATCACATCAATGAATTTCAATAGTACTTTCTTAAGTAATATCAAATATGGAATTGGCAGTCACCCGTAAAGTACTGGTAATATTTGTTTACACACACACACACACATATATATATATATATATATATATATATATATATATATATATATATATATATATATAATAAATATATATATATATATATATATATACATATATATATATATATATATATATATATATATATATGAATGACAGTCTCGAGCACATATATACTGATCTTGAGATTGACGTTTCATAGAGCAGGCCGCACAAATAGACAGCGACGTAGACAATGACCAAGTTCACGAATAGCCAGAAGGCAGTACAACTATATAGTATTCGCGGGCCCACACAATAACCTCATCGTAACAGAACATGTTGTTCTACAGCAGTGAATCCACTGACCCATCCTCTCCAGTAACCTACGGTGATTACTATAGTAGATACCGGTACGCGGATTTGTAGTAGTCTATTTCAGTTGAATATGAGCTAAATAGGATCTGCAAAGAGTAGCTACCTGAACCACATTCATCGTACTATGATATAAAACTATCTTTATGTACACTATGCTCTTTTAAAATGGTTAAAATCGCCGTACTTACCAGAAAATAAGTGTGTAGTACGCCCACCTACGCTCGGCTGTTTGCAGTGTTTACCAGTCTCTAGCTCTCCGCTGAGTGGGTAGTCGATGCATGTGCGCGCTACTATGGTGATGTGTTTATATGTGTAGCATGTGTTGTCATAACTACAAACCACGTGACAGTCGTATCCTTAACGAGGTCTACAGCCGTGCAATTTTTCAATCAATAGTCTGCCTGAGCGATGTGGTCGTTAAGAGCTATGTTTTTGTTAATTAGATTGATGTGGGGCTGGGTGGGAGTGAGCTGAACAGTGAGACATCACAAGAAAGTGTAGTGTATTTATACGTCGTCTCAGCATTGTTTCTAATATTCATCTGGCAGTCGTGAATGCTCATGCGTATCGATCAACCCCCCCGTGCCAACCTGGATCATGTTTGATGTCAGTTTTCTGCCGGGCCAGACGAAGATTGCGCGTAGAGTGCGTGACCCGCTTGTGGCACTCGGATACCAAATACACACATAAGGCCGTCCTAAATAAAACGTAAAATCTTTTTGTATGTTTTAGCGGAAAAGTAGCCGTCAAAAGTTCCAAGAAATCCATGGTCAAAATGCCTAAATCGCTAGTCAACAACAAATATATCGTTTGTACGATCATTTTATTCAAATGTTAGTTCTAATTTCATAAATAACAGGTATTTATATTTGTATGATTATTGGATGGTTATTTTCTGAGATACAAAATCGAATTTGACTGGTGCCAAAACGGATCTTGACACCGAGCATCTACGGCGGGGGCTGGGTTTTCCAAGGGGTTTTGACCCTATGAGATGCATTCTCAGCCATTCCTGGCACTTAAAATCTTAAGGTGATGAGTACCATTGCAAGCCAGATAAAACGCCCCATCCCAAAACAAACCTCAAAGCAGCATAACCCTATAACTAGTAGTATCTCCAGGTTCCTGGGTGTTATCAGGTAGAGAATATCATCGCCAACTGTCATTATTCAATCCATATTCTGTTTTATTTCAAAATTTACAACTTTTCTTTCAAATGACATAATCTCATTACCTAGCTACGCAGGTGATGGTTACTGCAGATTCAGAGTTACTTTAGGGATATCATTGACTATGCCCAATAAGAAGTATTTAAAAAGAAAATTACTCCTGAAGATTTTTACAGGCCATAACATTGAAAATTCTAGTGAGAAATCTTGATTCGAAGTGCATTAGGCTCGTACAGATAGAAAGCTTTTCAACTATTTATAGCATGCCGGACACTCGCCATTGTTTTGAGTGTGACGCGTGACCCTTGAGGTGTGTCTTTGTACAACTGTCTTTTGTTCCTAGCCCACATGGGATCAACGAGACCTATCCTTGCTAAACCACCACTGGGTTATAAGCTCCAGACACACGATATCTCACTACAATTTTCAAATGTTATGGCCTGTAAAAATCTTTAGCAGTAAAGAATCAAAAAATTACTTTTTATTAGGCATAGTCAATGACATCCCTAAGGTATCTGTGAACCTGTAGTGACCATCACTTGCGTAAGTAATGAGATTATGTCATTTGAGTGAAAAGTTGTAAATATTGAAATGAAATAGAATATGGGTTGACTAAGGACGGTTGGCTATAAAATTATATACCTGACAACACTCAGGAACCTGGAGATACTCCTTGTTCTATGATTAAGCTACAATGAGGTGTGTTTTTGGACGGGCCTTCTATCTAGCTTGCAGTGGTACCCATCACCTTGATAAATAACTTTTCAAGAAACTTCATTTCATTTCATTTCTAGTATTACTTTCTTTGCGACTATTTACTTTGAACTAAGACCAATAGACGTGCTATCTCTCCGCTTTTAACCAGTGTTTTAATTGTACATATATGTCTATAGTTGGGCAGGTGTTTGAAGGGCATGGATGTACTCCGATAGCCAGGTCCTCTAAGGGTTTGCCACGAAACATTTGCTGTCTCTCATCACAATCCGGCGGGCGGCTCCGGATCACTCTACCAATAACAAAAGGCCTAGGAATTTGGATTTTCGATTATCTTCACTTTTTGCATTGAGCAAAAGACAGAGACCAAGAGAGAAAAAATGACGATAAACGAAATTCAATATGCAATCATATATATATATATATATATATATATATATATATATATATATATATATATATATATATATTTATATCCCTTTTTGGGTAGATGTATTTTTAGACTGACGACTAAGGGTGCAAATCAGGACCATAACATGGAAATAGGCGTTTCAGGCAGGGTGTATTTTTAGAGAGAGCCAGGGGTGCATGTATAAGGTGAGATGCATTTTTCGAGACAGACATAGGGGTTTCATAATAGTATAACTCCTGGAGGCAAAACATCAGTTCGAGAGCACAGGATTTTCATGAGCAGACATACAGGAAATTGGTTAATGTATTAATTACTAGGTGACGCTGTACTTTACACCTCCATGAACATACTAATGAGAAAGGTTTGGATCAGTAAATATACAATTTCCTTTTTATGGAGTTGACATGTCGGATGATGTATGTACCAAACATAACAAACACAGTAATTATTTGAAAGGTTAAATGAGCTAGTTTGGGCGAAAAATTGCAGTGCTAGTTGGTATTTGATTGTCGCAAGTTTTTGACCCGGTGATGCTGAAGAGTTCCTCTAAAAAGTAGGGCCTGGGAGACAGGCTATTCACTGACCACTTTGGCATACCACAGTACCATCTATCCACAAGGTATGGCGTCCTTTTGTACTGTTTAGCGTGGGTAATGACCCTGCCTGCTGCACTGAAACCGTCTGCAGCCGATTAGTTTAGTTCCTATTTCTCATCACTGTTGGCGTGGTGGTGTGAACAGGTAGCGATCATCACACGGATTTGACCGGTGCCAAACATCCAGTTATTGAACTGAGTGGTGACTTGGCACCGGAAGCACCGGTGTGGATCCGCGCCTGTGATATTGAAAGGCAAAACAAGAAAGTAACAGGCAGTCTACAATACTTAGCTAATACATAACTCGTAGAAAACAGGAACAGAAAAGTGAGAAACAAACACTATACAAGTTAAATTAATAGCAAGGCCGCCCTTTGAGGTTTGCAATAAAGGGTTTACCCAAACGACGACAGACAGCAGCCATACTTCTATACAAACATAACTTGATTGACTTCAGTACCGTAATTCTCACAATTAATCCACCCGGATATACTACGGTACAAGGCCACCCCAAGTGATTTTTGACTTAAAGTACTAGTAACTGGTAAATAAGATACATTTTTCTTTTCGAAAGTGTGGTCTTCATTACTTATTAAATATAAGTAAGTAGATTGAAGAACAAAAAAGTTATGTTTAGTAATTTTTCTTTTGATTTCAAAGTGCCAATTTTGAGAAAAAAACTCCCGCCGAAAAACGACTGAAAACGAGGCTATGCAGCAGTGACGTAAAGGGTGGCCTTTAGAGATTTAGGTCATCTCTTTTTACATGAAGGCATGGTCGACTTCCCTCGCTGCCACTTCAATGTGGATTACGCAATTTTCATGATAATTTCTATCTAAAAAGGATATCTAATTGTGAAAATAGCAATGCTTATTTCGTTAAAATCCGACCGCAAACGGCCGAGTAATCAAAAGTGACATGCCCGGGGTGACATGTTGAGCTAGCCGAAATGTTTTTAGTAGTATTAGTACTGTAACGTATTTTTTAGGGCGTGGTTGGGTGGGAATGTATGAATAAATGAAGGCCATTTAGTGCCATTATTTTATTTTTTTTAAAGTGGTCCTTTGTCACTGTTTATGAACAATGACAAAGCATATTCATATTAATACTATAGTCTGTCTGACCTAAGCTTGACTGACCGTTTTTTTCTCGTTTTGTTACAAAAAGTTCGTGTTCGCCACTGGCATCCAAACTTCTTAGAAACCTCTTAGAAACACTTAGTCGTTTATGTATGTATATTATAAACATATTTTTTTGACTCAACTCAGCAAAATGTTGAATTTGCTCATGAATCCCATTGTAAAATTGGCCCATTGCAAACTTCAGTACAACTGAAATGTGAGTGATGTCGTGCGTAATTTCACTCTGGGCACTAAATGGGTAAAATCTACATTTTGCGGAGTTGAGGCAGAAAGTATGTTTATAAAACTCGACTTAGTGCTCCCAAGAGGTTTATGAAGTCTGTATAGCATATACATCAAAGAGGAGAGATCGTTCGGTTAAGCTTGTGTCAGAGACTTAAGTTTAGGTGAAAGAAGGAATCGCAAATGTCGATCTATTCAACTAAGAGTGGGACTTGTCAGGAATAGTTGTGTATTTTTTTTGGAAATTCGTAATAAGTACATTTATTCAACATTTCACAAAACCACTAGCTTATCAAGTATCTTAACCAGCGACAGTTCTTATTGTCAAGCTTAGGAGGCAATTGCGTCATCCTATATAAAGCAATTTCATGTGATGTAGGGACTACCCTAAACTGCTGACAAATGCTATTTTATGCGATCAATCGTCACAAAAACGTATCAAGTAAAAGAGCACTTTTAATGCCTTAAAACAATATAACTGTTGTAGAAATTGGACACTCCTGGACCAAGAGGCAGCCCAAAGCAATATGTCAATATGTAATTTCCATGCGATATGATTTGACGCCATCCTGCATGAAGGCCACCCGTGACGTCACAGCCAAGTTTTGCCGCCATCGGTGTATTTTATGGGTGTCAGAGCAATTATGCTCTGTATCTCGCTTAGTACTAGGAATACTACACTTTTATTATGCGTTTTTAATCTACAAATACACGATGTATAACATCCCAGAAATGACCTGGGTACCCATTACTAGTACTTTAAAGAAAATTGGATGAAAAGGAATCAGTAAAGACTTTAAAAGACGTTTAAGTCTACGAATTGACTGAAAAGTGGCAGGAAAAGCTTTTTGACTAAAAATTAGCTTAGTAGAATTTTTGATAGAGAATGAGTACAGCTCACATATGTAATGACTAGAAATTCTCCAAAGGTCTGTTAGCTCCTCAATTGGTAAGTTTAAGGGATTTGCACCCATCAACCTAGATACCACTGGAAAAATGTTGATGTATCAAATCAACTTCAAGCTTCACACAAATAGCGAGCAGGTTGATGTATTAACATGAACATGAAACAACAACAAACACGCCAGTGGAAGAATGTTGATGTATCAACAAGACCAAGGTCAAGCTACACACAAATAGAGAATGTTGATGTATCGATATAAACCTGAAACAAACCCAAGAGAGTCAGAGGAAAAATGTAAATGTATTAACAGAATCAACTTCAAGCTTCACCAAAACAGAGACTGTTGATGTATCAACACAAACCTTAAACAACATCAAGAAAGACTATTGTTATTCAATTAGTATATCAATCTGTATTTCAACGTTTCATGATATTATTTAAGTCCTCATCCACTTACTATTACATTAGGTTAATAGATAAACATTTGCGTCATAGATATATTCCAATGTGTATCACGTTGATATATCAACATGTCACTTTATATAAGCAGTTTTAACTTGATTGTGCTGATATGTGCCGACACATGTCTTGTTACAGTGCCCGGTTCATTGTATTGTATTGTATGTTGATTGACTGTACTCTTGATGTACAAAATCATATCAATTACAAAGTTTTTATATAAACAAGACAAATAAATAGACAAAACATAACTGTGTGTACAGTATAAGAAATACAAAATAAAGAATACAAACCATAACACAAAATTATAACTTAAGTATAATAAATAATACTAATTTCTATAGCTTGAGTCGATCATAATAAGGAAGGACTAACGGATAAGATGAGATTTTAATATGTACGAGTGAGACTTCATCAATGTGTCCTAGTGTTCGGGCACTAAAAAGGTTAAGTAAAGAGCACTCAGATGAGGTCTAACCGGTATGACCGTCCTGCTGACATATAGGTGGCTACCGGTGTAGTGTAACAAAATGCCCTCCACATTAGGTGGGTCACACAAAGACGGTGTAACAGGTTAATCCGCCCTAGCAGTAAGTGTTAGATCCGAAATTGGGTAATTTGATTAAAAAGTACTATGAGCAAGGGAACTAAAGTCTCGCATCCCTTTTGCTAATTAACTGTCTGTACATCTTCGAGATGTTGCGTTTAGTCATTGATTCAAAGGGTACCTCGGCTGGATGCTTACCCATAAGAAATGGCAATATGTCATTGTGTTCTGACATAATTTTTTCAATATGTTCGTCTTCAGTTCCCTTAAAGACACCAAACATTTCACTTTTAAGGTCTTCATTCGCGGGGCACTGCATGACTAAATGTGTTAGGTCTTCTCTAATTCCCATCACACATTCAGTACATACCTCATGGCTAAACGACTTGCCTTTTAGTCTATAATCACTATCTTTTAATAGACTAGTATTACAGCTAAGTTTAGCCAGCCATAATCTCACAGTCTTTGACTATCGGCGGAAATATGTCCGAGAGGATCCACCATATAAGGAAAAAAGGCTTATCTATAACTTTAAACATGAAGGTGTGTTGACAAGAATTCTTATAATCCTCATCTTCTTTAGTCCATGCAATGCCCCATACTTTGAGTTTCCATTCATCCCTGCTTAAAAAGCATCCACCATTAGTCATACCTATACACATATCTAAGATTCCAAATTCCTTACAGGTATTTAGGATTTCAAAAACAGGACTATCATTCTCGTTTCTGGCATTAACTATAGGGTCATTTAAGTACTCTGTTGCCCTATGAACTAATATCCGTTTGCAAGTTGATTCGTCCGACATAACCAGCATGGTTCTGAGAAATGATAGCTTTTTGATCTGGATGAACCGTGACATACTTATCCATCCCAGGGGATATACTGAGCTTAGGGGCGGATACAGGCCTGAATTTGACTGGTACCATAACTGAAAATGGCCACCAGGCACCGTAGGTGCTCGGGACTAGTGGCCGGGTGTCTGGTGGCCGCTCAAGACCCCATAAGCCCAAGGATTTTCGACGCTCTGAGATGTATTCTCAGCCACTCGTGGCACTTAAAATTATGAATTTTATTGACTTACTTTTCAAAGATTTTCATTTTGTTGCTAGTATTTCTTAGCCATATACTGAACCACTCATTACTCACTACTGATCTTTGGAATGAATTTCATAATATAAGGCTAATTTATGGGTAAAATAATTCTTTATTTCTGAAACTGTAGTGATTGCTTATATCACACTACACGTGCAATATCCCCACAGGGCGGGGATAGTGAATACCTCCAAAACCCTCCTTAAAACATTCCCAATACTTGATTTTGATTAGCCCATCGGCCATCAAACAGTGAACAAACAAATAAAATTAGATCTTGTCATTGTCCAAATCAAAACAATAAAAGTTTAATTTAAAAAAAAATCAATTTTTTAATGCCCACATGGCTAGAAAATATGGTTCACAAAATGTGCCCCAGGGGTGGGGATAAATGACAAAAAATGTGCCCTATGGGTTGGGACTATGCTAAATAGGGCAGAAGGTCAGAACACTATTCTCCCCCCCCCCCCCCTCCCGTCCAGGGGTTCAATTAACTGATGCATTTACCTAGTTAATCCTGAATACACTCCATCCAAAACTGGCAAAAGAGCAATAGGATACCAATATATGTTGCCCAGTACAGTCTACCATTAATGTTCAAATAAACCGAATAGCAGACTATAAACCGAATACCTTTACAATGCCACCTCCTAAAAAAATTCATGATTTCCTAAAAATCTGATCCTTGAAATGTTTATACTTGTATACCAAGTTCCCAAAGTCACCTTTTACTTTAAAGTGAAGAGATGGCTTCAGTTGTCCGGCTGCGGTATGACTCGCAACACTCCAACCATGGTTGCATGGTGCTTACAAGCGCTCCTAGCGGCGAGTATAGTCACGTGTTTGCCAGGGATTGATAATCATCTCCACAGGGAATTACTATCACCCCCCCCCCGGCCGGCCGATATCTGCCGCCTTTATCAATTCCCCATGGAGACTAATTATATGTCTGGCGAGAACAACGTTCAGATGACTGCCTCCTCTTCCTTAATCCACCCGTCCCAAGGGGGGTTTTAAGGAAATCTATCCGGGGCATGGTAAGTATTAACAAGAAACCATTAGGGCTCCTATTTGCCGTTGGTAGTAGATAAGTACTTGCAGTTTTGGATACAAGAGTGTTTAAGCGGCTCGACAACACCCCCCCCCCCCCCCCCACCCTTTAGAATGTCGATTTTCCTGCTAAGAATTGTCACTTTTTATATATTATGCTTAAAATATAAAGCTATGAAATACACCCCAAACAGGGTCGGATACAGCCACGAAAACTGACCTATGCACCATTTAGAATTTAGAAATTATAATATATATATATATATATATATATATATATATATATATATATATATATATATATATATATATGTATTATATATATATATATATATATATATATATATATATATATATATTATATATATATATATATATATATATATATATATATATATATATATACAACTATGTGTTATTTTGCCAAAAATCATATTATATAATGTATGCATGCAATCCAGTTTGCTGAAAGCCTGTATTATATTTCCCAATCCCTGCTTGTTATTTCTCACACTCATGTTTAATAACGATAAACAGCATTCAAAACTCAACCCCTTTTCTGACGAAAAAGTGCAAAGGAGGCATGCGTGCAGAACTGATCTGTGCACTGCATAAGATGGCAACATTCCCAGACGTTGAGTCGAGTGTAATGTGGCGAACCACTTTTGTTGAACATGGCTTTCAGAAATTCTACTCCTCCTAGGTATATTCTATCCAAGGTCAATGGACCTTTTGTTTGCTCTATATGTAAACAAAGTCATACTGGTACTGTTGTTGCCCTACTTTATTTTTTTCTCTGTAAAACATGCTTTTCTATTTTCTTGTAAGTTCACTCAGTATCGTCATATATTCATACAATGAGAATCTTGTACAGATAATGTGTCATGATGTATACAAAACAGGTCGCTAGTATACTGGCATATATGTCATCATTTGTGGGGTCTAAACACAAGCTTTCGGAATAAATACATACATTTCCTAAAAATATACGATCATCCAACCCTTTTATACAATTATCAGTTGGCATAACAAGAGTTATTTAACGTCATTTAGCCATTGATCGAGATTGCTGTAATTTAGCCTAAGACAGTCTCTGGTAGACTCCTGATCACGGGATCCATCACTCAGCAAGTACAATTGGTGATGTGAGAGAAAGCCGCTGTTCCCCTCCCCCCTCCCCATCTCGCTTTAACTGGCAAACGATGGCAACTAGATACTGTTGAGTCAGATTCCCATGGGAATACTAGTTAGCCTGGTTTTATGGAGCTTTAGATTATACTATACACATTTACTTCCTGCTCTACAAAGACTGGCATGCCGCCGTTGCATAAAAAAATCCAACCTCACAAGGTTTGATTGACACTGCTTTCTAAACAAATGCAACAAATATTATGTTTGGACTAACAAATTTGACCGATGCACTTTCATATGAAATGATGCACCTCATTGATTGAGCGATGCACATGCATCGATGTGAGCTGGTGTGGATCTGCGCCTCCAAAATACAAAATTAACCCTTGACATAGAGATCCTGGATATGCTCCTGACTAGTGTGTGACTAGTCAGGTTTTCCATTCATGTCACAGTTTGCCATTATTACTTTGTTAATTACCTTTGTAACTAAAATCAAGTACATTAGCCACTCCATGATTCTTATTCTTGATGTTGCTTCAGGTATATGTTGATACACCAACACTTATTTTGGTGAAGCTTGAAGTTGATTTTGTTGATACATCATTATTATTCCACTGGCTTTCTTGCTGACAGCTGTTGCTTCAGGTTTATGTTGATACAGCAACACTCTATTTTAAAGCTTGAAGTAGATTTCCTTGATTTATCAACATTTTCCCACAGACTATCTTGTTTCATGTTTATGTTGATATATCAACCCTCTCTATTTTGGTACAGCTTAAAGAAGTAGATTTTGTTGATATATCAACGATGTTCCACTGTTCTTGATATTGCTTCAGGTTTATATTGAAACATCACCACCATTTTGTGGTGTAGTTTGAAGTTGATTTTGTTGATACAACAACAACATTTTTACTCTGGCTCTCTTGATGTTGTTTCAGGTTTATGTTGATGTATCAACACTCTTCTTTGGTGAAGCTTGAAGATAATCTTTTTCATATTTCAAAATTTTCCACTGGCTTCCTTCATATTGTTTCAGGTTAATGATAATACATCAACGCTCTGTATTTTGGTGTTGACGTTGTTTTTGTTGATACATCAACAATTTTCCATTGGCTTTCTTTATGTTGCTTCAGGTATAAGCTTATACACCAATGCCCTCCTATTTTGGTGTAGCTTGAAGTTGATTTTATTGTTATATCAATACTTTTCCACTGGCTTTCTTGAGGTTCTTACAGGTTTATGTTGATATAAGGACACTATATTTTGGTGTAGCTTGAAGTTGATTTTGTTGATACGTCAACATTTTTCCACTGGCTTTCTTGAGGTTGTTTCAGGTTTAAGTTCACTCTTATTTGTTGAAGCTTGAAGTTGATTTTGTTGGAACATCAGTATTTTTCCACTGGCTTTCTTGCTGTTGCTTCAGGTTTCTGTTGATAAATCATTCTCTATATTGGTGCAGCTTTAAGGTGATTTTGCTGATACATCAACATTTTTCCAGGACCACTGCAATTTATGAAATTTGAACTAAAATTTGAATAAAATGATCGTACAAACTATATTTTGGATAAGGATATTTATGTTTGAATGGGGATTTAGTCATTTTGACAATGAATTTTGATTTTTTGTCAGCTACTAGTCCCCTAAAACGTATAAAAAGATTTAACAGTTTTATCTCAGACGGCCCTACATCCCTACTTAAGTAAACGTTTTTGCCCGGTCCCAAAGTGTAAACATTTTTGAGGATTCACTGAGGATTAAAATAGCCCTTACTTTTTGGCAGAAATGAAATGTTTCCTTTCGTGTATTTATCTCACTATTGGGATATCTATCCCAATAGTAAATCGAATGATGTACACCAAAACATGGGCAATCACTCATTCATCCATCTCTTTATTTACACCGATCTGATACTTTTACACATGACGCCAATAGAAAACGCAGTGTGATGTACAGGTCAATGAGACCTTGACCTGCTACTGTTATATAAATCTGTGACCCAAGATCACTCACCTGTAACCACAGTGGTCAAAACACATAGTTGAAAATTCCTCGGTCGCTGCCTTTACCTGTGCCTATAATACACACCTGTATGTATTACGTAAGCGCCCAGGCAGCAGGCAATTAGTAGCTGGACCAAGAGGTACTATGACGTATTTGCTTTACCTGACTTTGGAGGGATTCAAATATTTTGATTTATATAAATATATATATATATATATATATATATATATATATATATATATATATATATATATATATATATATATATATATATATATATATATATATATATATATATATATATATATATATACATATATATACATATATATACAGTATATATACAGTATATATATATATATATATATATATATATATATATATATATATATATATATATATATATATATATATATATATATATACTAGTATATATATATATATATATAAATATATATATATATATATATATATATATATATATATATATATATATATATATATATATATATATATATATGCATACATATATGTATGCATACACACACACATATATATATATATATATATATATATATATATATATATATATATATATATATATATATATATATATATATATATATATGTGTGTGTGTGTGTGTGTGTTTACATATCTAGAGGGGTCATATTCGATCATTGGAGAAATGTTATACTTACACATTTATTTAATATATACACAGTTATCACACCATCACAATACAGGTAATATTATTATTATGTCAGCAGTGCACATGGTTTGGTAATTGAAACAAACAACCCTCACCCCTGAACATTGTATACCAAATATAGATACCTAGTTTAACAACTACCCGTACCCTTACGCCTTAAATCCCTGTCATTAAACATCAGGCAGACTAGTAAGCGCTGAACTGTTAATTAAATTATACAACGTGGAAAGTATAGTATAGTGAACAGTATAGTCGGACCCATTGTAGACGTTTCGTTTGTGAGCGTTATACATTGCTAGTGTTCTAGTCAACATGAAGCTCTTAAGAACGAAACAGATAGACAGTGGAACCAGTCAATATAAACACATCCTCAATCAAACCTGAAATATTACGCAGACTTGCAGCAGTTAATAATTTAATATCTCTACATATCAATGCTAAGAAACTTCGTACATCTTAATTAACTTCTTCAACTCAATATGCAGGTATTGTTTTCTCCTTTTCAGTCTTTGCATTAGATAGCACCATCCCTATGCTAGTTAACTCTATACGCCAAGCTTTACGTGGACGTATATCCTTTTGATTTTTAGGTTCTTATAAATACTAAAACAGTTAGATCACCTTACTTAAGTATTGGCACAAGGCACTTCGGGTTTAAACGAGTCGGTCATTACAGAAAAATAGATGTTCTATATGGAGGAACACAAACACTTCGTTATGCTCTATCTAAGCCTTATGGCGAGGTTTGCAGATACAGCTAGTTCCAAATACCGAGTCTCTAACAACATACATCACAGCTCTTCTACTTGTTTGTTATTTCTAGAGGAAGAATAAGTTCCTTTCCATATATATAAAGAAACTAATTTTCCATAGTTACTTTTTCATATTAACACACATGGGGAAGTTACTGAAGAATTCATCTAGAAACAAACACAACAGATAAGATATTCCATAACAAACACATAATAATACGATATACAATCTAATAGATATTTAGTTCCAAGACCGCGCCTGTTCCTGTTCTCTGATATTTATATTCTCTATATGGGAGTATACCATACCCCCAACGTTAATACTCAGTAGTAGAGTCTGCTCCGTTTCGCCCTAGACTTAAGTGTTGTATGTGTATATGCATGGACAATCCATATATAAATAGACCTCTCTGGTATATGGCACGGTCTTGCTCGACTGGTTCTGGTGCCCAGTGAACCAGGCACGATGCTGGCTGGCATGGGTCCTCACGAAGATGATCTTCATTACAAAATATAAAATCATTCAAAATGTCCGGTAATTTTTGATTTCCTATTTGGTATTCTAGTCTCATCCAAGTTGTTGATAATCTCCTTTTCCTGACTTTACCTGAAACCACGAAAATAGTGGAAATTAATACACCTTGTAAACGTTATGTAAGATAATCATGATAACGTAGACTTTTCAATAATGTAAAAATCATGATCAATTGTGAGATGAAGGCGTCCAGTATTCATGTAGTTGTCGTTCTCGATATTTGTTTGGTGGCCGTATTCAAAATGTCATTACCCCATATGCCCGGATGTCACTTAGAAGATCATTCCTGATATTCAGTCTTTGATCACGTGAGTCAATGCCTGTGGCATACGTGTATTTACTATTTCTGCCAGAACAGACTGTCTCAAGTGTAGAAGAAAAAAACACTTTGGTTTTGCAAATGTCACCGTGTACCAAGATCGTAATGCATCGATCCGGTGCTGCCATCTATATACAATTAAGAACACTGATTTATACAGAAGTGGGTTCGACAGAAAGCAAGAATTCCATGAGCTCGCTCGTGATTCAATAGGCTTAGCTCTACGTTTAGTCTACGTTTTAACCGAATAAGTGTAATGTGGATTTTGATGTTTTGTGCAGTTGAACCAGTACATTTAGAAGAAATTTCCACCAAATTGAATTCAGATTAATAATTATAGTATCGCGCGTGTTATGCGAGAGCCTCATATATATATATATATATATATATATATATATATATATATATATATATATATATATATATATATATATATATATATATATATATATATATATATATATATATATATATATATATATATATTCATATATATATATATATATATATATATATATATATATATATATATATATATATATATATATATATATATATATATATATATATCACCTTCGTGATTTGACATACATACATATATACATACATACATGCATGCATACAATGTGATGCTTACCATTTTGTCGGCGACTGTGTAGGGCAGTTGTACGACCTTGAGCAGGGCGTCGGTGATGTCCTTGAGGGCTGAGATACAGGCGGTGAAGGGCAGCAGGAAGATGTAGAGCCAGGCCACGAAGAAGCCCACTGGCCAGGCCAGGAAGATGAGGATGACGAACCACATGATAGCGTATAGAATCCCTGGGCAGATCCCTCCCTGCCCCGCCCCTTCTCCTTGTCCCATATTTGCAGCTAGTAAGTCCCTAAACGAGGTCAAGGTCTGAAAAAGGAATATAGGTCAGAAACTGAGGCCAAGGTTAAAAACATAAGCCAGCAAATGAGGTCAAGGACTGAAAAAGTAAAATAGGTCAGAAACCGCTGTCGAGGTCAAAAAACATATGTCAGCAAATGAGGTCAAGGCCTGAAGATAAAATAGGTCAACGAATGAGGTCATGGTCTCTAAAATGAATGTAGGTCAGAAAACGAAACCAAGGTCAGCAAAATATGATTTATGTCATTAGTTTTGAGGTCTGAGGAACAGAAAGTAGGTCCTCAGAAACGGTCAACGTTTGAAAAATAGGAGGTTTTGTGAACCTCTTTTCTGCAAAAGTTTAACTGGCCCAAGTGACACCGTAGGTTAAACGTCTAATTTATTCAATTTCTATAAACAGGTTTGACAAAACAATCGGAAAAGTGATTGTGAAGTTTGAGCGGCGCAAAAAAATGTAGATTCCGTATTAATCTTTACTCCACGTTTGAACATTTGACATTTCTCGGTCCACAATTGTGTATAAAAACTTCGCATGAATTTATTATAAAAGTGTGCATAACTTTTACCCCAACATAATACAATGTGTTGTTCGATATACTATGTAAGGGCTATATGGTCAATAAAGTAGAATAAATTAATAAAAGAATACTAGTATTCAATTTAGAATAAGATAACCCAATGAGCTACATTCAGACGTATATAAATTTGTCCTATATGAAGTATAAACCGACACTTATAACATGACATGAATGACTCTCAAGTATGTGTACCGAACACAAAATAGGTTAGACATTAAGATAAGATAGAGGATAGCTGCCGTTTTTTTGGTACAAGGCTGAAACAGGTCAAAGAGGGTTATCCGTTGATTTACAAAAATGTTCTCAGGAAAACGGCTTCGTAAGCCAATACATGGCAGTGCTCAACATTAAAAAAAACTTCATAAGCCCAGCAGGGCTAGTTACCTGAACTTTTACTAGCCCTGAAATAGTTTTGCTAGCCCTCATATTGATGTCATTTTTTTTTCAAATATTGTGACTTTTGTTGATAACATTGCCTCTGTTGATAACAAGAAAAGTGTATTGCGTTAAATTGAGTTACATTATCATTCATGCACGGGTATACAGAGCCAAAGGAGGGTTTCATACTTCTTTTAAGCGCTGATATTCTAATTCTATCCAGCCCCTCAGGGCTACTCACAGGTAGAATTTACTAGCCCTGACTTTCAACTAATTAATTGATGCGTGTAGGGATTTATCTATTTTTTGCTTTATTTTTTATTTCTTTATCTATTTTTTCTTTTGTTTTTATCTATTTAATTGTTAATTCATCTATTTCCTTATGCAATTGTTGATCTATCTATCATTATTTTATGTATTTTACTTATTTATTTATTCATGCATGTTATGTTTATTTATTCATCTATGAGTTTCGTTCATCTTGATACACGAAAGCAGTCGTCGCTGTGCGTCCAAGCAAAAACTGGAGTACCTTGACACCTATTTGTGTCGATCCTGAGCAGACTGGCACATGATATTGCCGTTAATATTATGATGTTAAAAATACTTGAAGCAAAAAAAACACCCCTGGACTCTGTGATGAAATGCATAAAGTATTCAATTTACATGGATTATCGGCCTGACAGATCCTTTCACTCTACCACGTGTGGCTATCCACCGAGCCAAACAGAAACAGGGCAATAACATGTAGGAATTATTAAAGACCCGAAACAGCGTGTTTGTAATAACCGCATGGCTTTGAAAGGGTAATATAACTTCAATTAACATCCGCATACCTGGACCTTTTCCTTTGACATCGTTGTCCCTGAAACATCAACCTGATTTTCCCTCTGAAGTGACCAGCCAAAGATCTATAGACGACACCGTATAGTGTGTGCTAGTCATACTGGAACAGAGCCTCTTGGTGAGGTAGGTTAAAAAGAACCCAGACCACCTAAGTCCTTGACCACCAGGTACTTATGGCAGTGTTAACATATTTATGACAGCCTCAAGTTCGGGTTACCTAAAATGTATATCCCGTTGTCAACTTCCTTTTCTTGTCACATGCCACACGTTTATAGGTATTTCTGACCTACATCAAATCATAAGACCTTGCCTGCACGCTGGTAACCTTAAAATCGACTCATTCAAGATAGTGTGGGTTGAGAAAGTGACAAAGTACAAGGTCGTGCTCAAATCAGATGAATGGACTCTCTGAGTGACAATACAGTGGTTGAACTAAGAAGCTGTGAACTGAAACACTGAAGCAGGCCACTTTTCCAACCAATACAGTATCACCATAAGTTTGTGTATGAATGTGTGTATGTATGATGTATGTATGTATGTATGCATGAATATATATATATATATATATATATATATATATATATATATATATATATATATATATATATATATATATATATATATATATATATATATATATATATGTATATATCCATACATACATACATACATAGATCAATTCATAATTTGATTGCCTGCAGTTCATTTAGAATTTTATTACAAATTACGTTGCTAATTAAATAATACATCTCCATTCTAATCCTATTCATATAACCATACCATTTTATTTTTATTGCGAGTATCTATAAGTTAATACTTTCTGCCTCAAGACATTTCCTCCTCATAGGAAACCTCTATTATCAGCATATCATAAGCTATCATACTATCATACAGCTTTTTCTGGACGACCTTTGCCTGAGTTTCATATTTGTCAAATGGAAAGGAGAACTAGCTGTTGATAGTTCTAGATGAAGAATCTAATCTTGGATTCAGTAGTAGAGAACCTCTAACTATTTGCTATCCGCACATGCATGGGTTTAGAAGATATCATAGCACTTACCGTGTTATCTATTCTCGCGCACTATAGATGTGATAGGTATACAGTACTATGGGTGGATGCACAGCGCAGGGCTAAATAAGCTCTTCCTTTCCGACGGTGACATACATCCAGCGAGTCACATGGTATAACATAACATCACATGCCAGTGACACACTACAGTACTTATTACTACCTAGTAGCTGGGATGTGGCCCCAAAGTGCTGAGGTCATGTGTGTGTGTGTGTGTGTGTGTGTGCGTGTGCGAGAGTGTTTTGGATGATAATGTTAATAACTAGAATGACTCTGTTGATTGTTTAAGGATTAGAAATGGTATTTTCAATACTGAATGGTAGAGGTGAAAATACTTCAAATTTCACTATTGTGGAGGAAAGATCCTAACAAAATTTTTGGTCCTTTCAAATTGTATACCATTTCTTCCAGTATTTTTTGTTGACCATGAGAAAAAAGTGCATTTAAATAATGTCAAAATTGGAAAATCTGTGACACTCTTCCCACTGAAATACCCTTAGCTATAATTATGCCAGATTTTAAGCAACTCCGTTAATATTTGATACCCAAAATGCATGTTTCAAGTGACCATATTTTGGCGCAATTCGATAGGGGGAAAGGGACAAAAAAATCCTGCTTGTGTGCAAGCCTATACCGGGAGCACAGGTATACCTGTTTTTAATGATTGGAGCTTCTGTAATAGATGGTCGATCATTCTGCTCGGTGATTGCGTAGACATTTACATTTGATCTAATTATGAGGAAAGGGATGTAGGCTTTAAACTATGTAAAAATCTCAAATTACCCTATTTTCACATATTAACCCATACGCCACCTTAACATATTTTCCAACTTTGAACATGTAGTGTAGGAGAAAAGGAAGTTATCTCCCACTTTGTGTTGCCTGTCGTAGAAGACAGGTAGTTTCAATCAGGTAATAAGGCCGTATCAAATGAAAACTCTCGAAATGAAGATTCATCTTAAATTGACATTTCATGAACTCCAAAAGCAAACGAAATGCTATGGGAGGTTCTATGTAATATGAATTTAGAATTTCGTCACTTTGTCCAACTCGTAGGTAGCTAGCTGTCTGTAGTGAAATAGAGTGCGGGAGAAAACAGCAACTAACGGCTAGTCACTGGCAACTTTATCACAAGCCTTGAGCCAGGTTCGAGCCCAGGAGAAATGACTTATCACATCAACACGTGATATTAGTTAAAGGAATTTTTATAATGTTTTCAGGTGTCGTGGGAGTGTATAAACCCGAAGAAAAAAGCGAAAAAGAAGTCGTATAAGAACTCAGGAGTCGTGTACCTTTCCAAGTGCGTGGTAAGTCTCAAGCCGTTACTACCTGCTATAGCCGCCAATGGCCACTTGGACAAAATCTCTCTGACGACAGCATTAGGAGTATAGTTGAAGGATAATATTGCTTATCAAATTACGATCAACAAATCATCTTTGGATATTATGCAAGAACATTCTTTATTCTTCTTATGAGAAAGCGTCAGTGTTAATTTGGCTACCTAGATAATCTGATGACGATTTGCTAATAAATAGTATATAGGTTTTCTTCATTATTCGATTGTTCAATTGAATTTTCTAGCTAAAGAACGCGTGTGGAATGCGATTTATCAGAATTGTAACCAATGCGAATATTAATTCATTACTGACATTTGCTGAAGTCCAGAAATTTATTTCACTCATCGGTTAGTACAGGAGACTGGAATGGTCGTGTTGTTTCATTATCCAGTCTTCTCTTTCTTCCTTTAGGTGACCTACGAATACTCTTTTCTGGACTTTGTGTTTGGAGGATGTCAGATTAATTTCACGGTAAGTAATGCCATTTTCCTTGAATTCCAGTACTTATAATATATATATACGTATGAATATTTGGAATTTCGTTTTTCGTTATATTTATGCCAATTGTGGCTAATTCGTGACTAGCCAGTTGTAAGTAGTGGAGGAAATCGGCCTAGCCCCAAGTCACTGGCAACTTTCTCGTATGCCCTTTTTTAAATATATTATCACAGTAATTGAAAAAATGATTTATCCATTTACACACCTTAAACCTTTGATGAAAGCCCTAGTGATCCATACATTTTGTATACAGGCACTCTCTGTATACGAAATGTATGAAATTCAAATTATGAAATGGGATCCTATTTTGCCAAGGCTATGCACCTCTGCGTTGCTTTGTCTCGCTTTTTCTTAATGATAAGCTGCAGGTCTCAATTTGGCAACCATGAGCGTTTTGGAATAATGTTTTAGAATGGATCTTCATTTCAAAAATTAAAGTATTGTGAGAGTTACTAGAGGCTCTGTCAGGAAGGGTCAGACTGTATGAAATGATCACATTGTGTCAAAATAAATCTTGGTGGGATGGAGTAAACCCCGTCTCTAGCTATAGTTTGACCAAGGGAAATGTTGGTATTGGATAAAAGAGATTATCATCAATTTATCATCAATGAATTTCAATTATCAATAAATTATCATTTGTGCATGGCATATGAGCATGTGCAAACATTTTGTACCTATTACTCTATATTTAGAATGGAGTGACAAACTGTGAATGTATATAAACATCTGATATGTGCAAAAGACTGAAAACAACCTTGGTGTACAATGTAGATTACAGGAATAATAAACCTCATGTTACCTGGGATTACGTACTTCATATTCCCCTTTGTTGTACAACATATCAAGCACGGAAACTAGCCTATTGATTTAAGTATGTCTGTATGATAGTGTGTGCTGTTATTATGGATCATTGGTGGTCAATTTGTTATCGTCCTTGTTGATAGATCATCGTAATTTATCTATTTCTCTTTGTTGTTTATGCAATGCATTATTAACCCTTTCAATGCTGAGGCTACTTTCGTCCAAAGCACAAAAACGCAATGATTTTTTATAAATCATCTTAACCCTGTCATGTTGGTACTTATTTGAAAGCTCTCGCTGAGTACTCTCATATGAGTACCCATTTGTCCGGGTTTCAATCATTTTTTTAAAGGATTTTTGCATCATTCTGTATCAAGGTAGCCATCAGCAGCATAAGGGTTAATGTCATTACTCTAATTGTTACAACGGATTGGCCTGAATGAATGGATACAATAAAAACAGCTGTTTACAGCGATTCTTTTTAAAGCAAGGAAACTAGTATACTAGATCTAGTAGTTCACACTGATGTTTCTTTGCAGGTTGGTGTGGATTTTACTGCATCTAATGGCGATCCCAAGTCTGCTAACTCTCTCCATTACATGAACCCCTATGAACCCAATGAATACCTGTCAGCCATCAGTGCCGTGGGAAATGTCATTCAGGATTATGACAGGTAAGACCTCTTGTTTTTCTTTTTTAGGAATAACATTTCTCAAAATGAATGCGAGAGGGATTTTTGAAATTGCCATTTGTATGTTTGAGCACGCACAAAATATATCTTTTTTTCTTTTTTTAAGATTTTAAGATTCATTGCATTGTTTCAGTATTCCTTTTACTTAATTGCATAATTCATAATGAATTAGATTGATTTGTAGCTTTATCGACACTTACTTTAGCATGATTTGTATAAATCATAGAAAGCTAGTATATTCATGGGGATGGAGTCTAAAGTCAAACGTAAGAAATGAAAAAAAGTCTTATTGACTTTTTTTCATTTCTTACGTTTGGCATTACATTTTCAATGAAGTGATTTAGTAGTGTACGTTAATTTCTAAAAAGTTTTTATAGGGGACTGTAACACAACATCAAAGTCGTATACACCTTCAAACAGTTATATGTTCAAAATGTTAGTCAATTTCAATTTTGATTAAACGCATAGTAGAATTATGGCGATTAATAAAATGAGCCTGACTTGTGTATGATATCATATTGTTGATTAGATTTTACAAATGCCTTGGAAATGAAGTAGGGTTTTGAGAAAAAGAAAAGCTTATTTGGGGGGTCTCGTGGAATGATTAAATGCATATGTGATTAGTATTATAATTGCTTCACCTGATGTTCTCTTTGTGACAGCGACAAGTTGTTCCCTGCGCTTGGATTTGGAGCTCGCATTCCTCCAGATAACAGAATCTCCCATGAATTCCCCCTCAACTTCAATGCCGCAAACCCATACTGCCAAGGTAAGACTTAAATCACCAAACATATATGAAATGCAGCAAAATGAATTAATGCAAGAAGTTCAAATGAGTTTCAGGAGTGTAGCATTTTTCTATGCAATTTGCAATGGAAGAGACCTCATTGTTTATTAAGTTATCAGTACTTAATAATACCAATAAAAACGCCCATTTTATTTATGTTGTTTAATTTCATTTTTATTCTATTCTATTTTATTTAGTTTATTTATTTTATTTCTTTATCTTTTATATTTTCATTGCTCTTCATTATCCTTTGGATAATACTAATTTTCATGTGATATTTTAATCTATTTCAAACCTTATGTTGAGATTAATGTCCTTGTCATCATTAATGTGTTATTGTCTACTTGCAGGCATTGAGGGCATCATTGGGGCCTACAAGAACTGCATACCTCAGATCCAGCTCTACGGACCAACAAACTTCTCACCACTCATCTACCACGCGGCTCAGTTTGCTGCTGCCGCTGCAAATCAAGATGGCGCCTCTGTGAGTATACATGCAGCCTCTCCCCCTGCAAATAGTACCCCATTTGCATTATGTTACTATTTGACAAGTTAAGTTCAAATTTATTGGGCCACGTGTGCACCCTACAGTATAGACATTTAATTCCTGCACCAGTTGACCGGACGTCTGCCAGTGCATGGTTGTACAAACACATGGATAATTTGTCAAAAAGTAAGCGAAGCACATCAATGACCCACGTAGCTTTCGAATTAAAGCTACGTCCAGTTATGAGGTCATTCATGCCCAGGAAACTTGGTGGCAATCGTCCATGTGGTCGTGTATTATGCCCGGGCTGCTCATGCAGTTAGTGCAGGAATTAAATATCGGCACTGTAGATACAAATGGGATATATAAAAAATAACCATGAAAGCTCAATTTACCTGGTGGCTTTAGAACATTTCTGAACTGAAGCTCAACTTTTTATGGCCGTGGAACATGATTACTAGGTTCAAATAGCCTTGGTTTACTTTATCAACTTTCATACAATCCTACACATTCATTCCTCAGCAGGCATGTTCATTTCTTGTACCATTTTAAATGCCGAGAGTGAAGCAACCTTGGCAGATATGTCAGCACAATTAATTAGGTGCTATCACTCAAATATTGCACATGAGCAAAGTGCCCTCATTGTATGTGTACTGAGGCAAAGTGAGGTAAACTGTATTGCAATAAACAATATCATAATAAAACTTTCCAAGCTCTCCTTTATTAGTTAGATATTCCTGCATCAGGGAGATAAATAGAACTAACACTTTTTCAATTTGAACAAAAAAAAAACAATTTCCATTTTTTTTAAATTCTTTAAAACATTTTTATTGGGAATATTGACTTTTACACTACAAGTTATTCTACACTGCGAGGCATACTGCAGATGCTTTTAAGCAATGATAAGCCCTCCTCTTGGATATTGATTACAATTTCAAAATGGGCTATTGTTCTTATTGTTATGCATATCTGTTCACTGTACTAGTATCATTATATATCCAATAATCTACATTTATTTTAGACTTTTTTTATTTTTGGAAGCCTAAAAAAAGGAAAGACTTACTTCAACTATTCTTTAACCCTTCCAATGCTGAGTCTACTCTTGTCCAAAGAACAAAGATTTTTGAAAACCATATAAACCCTGTCATGTAGGTATTCATTGGATAGTTCTCCCCGGGTACTTTCAGAGGAGTACCCATGTGCCAGGGTTTCAATCATTTTCAGGTTTTTTTGCATCATTTTGTATTGGCCAAATTAGCCACCAGCAGCATAAGGGCTAAAACTCTGTTTCAAAACTTTTATAATCTCATTTTTTCAGAATTATTTTGTTCTGCTGATCCTGACGGACGGTGTCATCACGGATATGGACAACACGCGTCAGGCGATAGTGTACGCCTCCCAGCTCCCTATGTCCATCATCATAGTGGGCGTCGGGCAGGCGGACTTCAGTGATATGATCATGCTGGATGGCGATGACGGAGTACTCAAGGATACCAGTGGGAGGCCGGCCACCAGGGATATCGTACAGTTTGTGCCTTTCCGCGACTTTAAGAAGGTAGGGAGTGAGGTAAGCATGTGCTTGCATTGCATTGTGGCCTTTGTGTTGTTAGCTTATCCTTTTCGTTGCTGAAGCTACATTTGTCTAAGGAACAAGGCTGCAAAAATATTTAAAAACTATTATTGCATTATTATAATTGGTATTAATTTAAAAGCACTGACTGAGTACTATCAGATAAATACCAACATACCAGGGTTTCAGTCATTTTTCAGCTTTTTTGCATTATTTTACTTTAACAAAACTAGCTGCCAGTAACATAAGGTGGTTGTGGTCTACTACCAGGCTCGCTTCTTTCTTACCGACATCCATGTTCTGGTCTGTGGTCTGTTACACACCTTAATGTTAAGTTATCCGGAAGGTCCAAGCCAGCAGGGCCTCTGGGTGGCATATAGACACACAAATCCTAAAAAAAAATCCCACATCAGGACTACCAAAATTTATGTTCGAAAATTTAAGAAATGTCACATTCAAGTAAATCAGTATAATTCGCTTGAAAAATAGGACTCTTAAGTTTCAGGTTGACACCATTGGACACCCAGTTTCTAAATGCTGGCTAAGACCCTGGTTATACAGCCTGCCTCGATATGCAAGTTGTCCCAGGCAAAGTATCTGAATGCTTGCTGTCTCTGTCCACAGTTCTGCTTTGAATTGTATTGACCCGCTTAAAAACTTTGAAGGTTCTGTTGACAACTCTATTTTGTACATTCTCTAAGTTTCTTATTATATTTTCCATACATACCTATAGTTAGTGCCTTTTTGACCAGTGAATACTACTGTCTCGTACAAAATACTTTCAAATAATTTGTTTGTCCTTCTTATGTGATAATAAGCATGGAGAGTCCTTATCTATAATACTGGCTTGTATTTCATATTGACTATTTCCTGTGGATGTAGCATAATTTATTTGTCCTTCGAATGTGACCAATCATATTCAGATTCTAAAATGTCAGTAGTATATATGATTGTGTTCTTTAATGCCTGTGATTGTGGCATGTCTTTCAGGGACCAAAATACTTTCTGTGTTTGACTAGCCATGTTGGCCAAGAAGATATTAGTTTTTACATGCCCAGAAAAATACTGAATTTTCCAAGCAAAATTTATTAACTCATATTTCAGTACTATCTTTCAATTTTTTTCCACATGATACAAAATAGATGTTTCCTGAACGATACAGTATCTAAACAATATTCTTAATGATACTTCCTGCCTCTCAGAGACTTAGTTTTGTTTGATTTTGCACGGTCAACTTCAAATAGTTTGCTAATAAATAACAAACTGCCTTCAAGTCGAGATGTCTAATTTTATAACGCTGAGCAGTATTGTTATAACAGATCTTAAACGACACTGTACGTGTACTTTTCCTATTCTATATTGATATTTGGTATTGTATCAAGTACCGGTACTGAAATGAAAAATCTTTACCGTATTTTCAAGAGAAACATAGATTCTGTATAAAAGGAAAGAAACAGCAATCTGAGAAGAAATATTCTCCATTGCCAGCAACATATGAGAAACCTACCTGTACCATTCCCTATTCCAAATAACAAATTGATGAGCTGTTTGTATTTCCTTTGCAGGCAAGTGCGGCAGCATTGGCCAAGCATGTCCTCGCCGAGGTTCCGAACCAGGTCACAGGATATTATAGGATGAGAGGGATATCACCAAACGTCAGGAAAAACAATGCGCCAGCACAGTGACATGTCCAAGAGAACTGAGAACGTTACTTCAACTTACAGAGGTTCTCTATTGTACTTGAGTTCAGATTTTGAAGTGCCTTCTTAAAAGTCCAATTTCAGAATTTAATTTGGAATAAGAAACTTCATGTATGACCACTTTTCAAGCCATGGTGAGGCCTACATTACGGACATTCAATTCCTGCACCAGTCGACCGGACGTCTGCCAGTGCCTGGTTGTACAAACATTCATGGATAACATGTCAAAATATAAGCCAAGCACATCAATAGTCCATGTACTTTACGAACCAAAGCTACATTCCGATGTAAGGTCAGGGACCTGTTATCGCATCCATCCCCAGGAAACTGGGTGGCAATCGGGCATGTAGTCGTGTATTATTCCCATACATTTAGTGCAGCAATTAAAAGCTGGTACTGTAGTTATGACTGGCTAGTTATTAATGGTGGAGAAAAGAGCATACCGTATTCGCCCGATTAAGCGCACGGTCCCGAATAAGCGCACCCCCCTATTATTCACGTTTAGAGGGGGAAAGTCTAAGCAAACTGAACATTGAGAGCGCAAAGGTGCAATAACGGCTAATACGCTCCGACCGGCAATCATTGAGGGGTGCGGTAAAACGGATGATTGCCAACATCCCTTCTACAGAAAATTTTCCCAACCTCTACCCGCATCGTGCGCTTAATCGGGCGAATACGGTAGGCTGTAAAACTACCACCTACCCACTTTTAACCTATAAGGCTCCTTATCAGTACCTATAATTCATATATAGGTTGCAATAAAAGTGTTCAATTTAATGAAGCTCTTAGGATCTATTAATGTTAAGTAGGTCTTAAAGGGCCTGTAAAAAGATTAAATCATGGAGGTTCTCACTAGTACTTAAACAGTCAGAAACAAGCTTTGAATACATTAAAATTGTTCAAATTATGTTCTAATAATGGAGGCATTCAATTAGAGTTTTTTTAAGTTGGCAGGTTCCACTGGATATGAAAATAAGAAAGCAATCTAAAGATAACTGACTAGGGAAAGACTGGCCCTTATAAGTTGTGATCACATTGGGACCAAGGCATAAGTGTTCACATCAAAAGGTGTTCACATATTCAAGATTTTATGTTTGTGCAGTAGAACAAAATGGTCTGGAAAACTTTATACACACAAGTCCATGTTCACACCATGAATGTTTTCTTCTCAGTATATTTGTGCTAGTTTAGTTAGGGCAAACAGGAGGAAAGATGTATTGGCACTGACACTTGGTATTAATAGGCAGCACATAGTTTCTCAGTGGCTGATATCGTGAGTTTCGATTGTGTGGGTTCAATTTATCACCTAGGGGAAGGTACAGATATACCACACCCATTGAATAGTTTAAATTAGTTTCGATTATGATGGTAGGGAGCAGTTTTCCCTCTGAATCATGAGTAATACTACAAGTATTAAATTGACAGTATTAAATTGACAGAGGTCAAGCCAATAATGTAGATACTCTGTCTAACCAAAGTTGACTATATTTAGACTGTTCTATTAACTTAACTACATCAATTGTCTTTTTATTTACAGAGGGATAACTCATCCAAAATGAGCATAATAATAATCATAATATCACTGATGGATTTTTACTGTGTTTTTTTCTAATCTATACAGGCCAGGAAATTGTTGCCAAAATGGTGAACATACTGTCAATTGTTTACAAGGCATAAGCTATACCCACAATGCTACCGCAGATTATAGGGACCAAAATGTGACCTTTATTTCAGATTTACAAATGCAGAATTCTTTTTATGCTTGATAGAATAAGCCTCCTCATTTAAGCACATTTTATTTTTATATCATTGCCTATCTAGTGAATTGATTTCTGCATAAAGATTTACTTACATCATGTCACAAGTTCAGCTAACCATTTTTTTTGAGCTAGCTAGCCAAAATCTTGCATGTTTTTAAGGAGATCCTCTGCCTATTGTTAGCCCCTAGATATACAACCCTGTCCTATAGGCAACAGAAATCATAGAAATGTGAAAGTTATTATATACAAATTTTATTCTTTACTATAAGGTTTTGTACATGCTATTGCCTAATATAGCATAGTTCTAATGAAATAAAAGAGAACAAGTACACTGCAGGGGTCTATAACCACTCACGCCATAAGTGCCTAATAAAAGGATTATTCTGGTGATATTGTTCTAGATAAATGATCTTTTGGGAAGTTATGAAGAATTTTTACTCGGAACAAAACAACAACTTTCAAGTTTTTAGAAATTCCTGCTTTATTTACAAATTGTTCTAATATCAAAGCTCCAAACGATATTTTCTTTAGAGAACATGGAGTATGACTGGCTTAATACTGTAATCCCCTTGATAATCACACTCACTTTTAGTTTGGGATAACTCACTCTACTATGATGGTATATTTGTTTGCAAACATCACATTCATATCTTTATACTACAGTTTACAAATTAGTGTATAACATGTAGTGCTATCAAAAGTTGCTTGCATACTCAGCATGTTGAAATTATATGGCATATATAATGGGGTTTACATTAACCATCTCAATTTTCCAGAAACCGTAATGTTACCATCTCTTATCGCCTGACAGAAATGTACAAGCTTATTATTATACAAACATGTTTAATAAAAACATTTGAAAATACCCCTGTTGTTTCCTTTTGTTTCATGATGGCAAGTTTCCATTGCTATCTTATGCGGTTTTATGCTAGATTTACATGCTTTTTTATCTTAGAATATCTGTATCAAAAACATCGCTCTCAAAAATATTTGGAGATCTGGGCATTAGAACTCAGCAACTTCCAAGGCAAAGTTTGTGTATATATTCTTCATTCTCCAATTATTCTCTTATGTATATTAGCCTAAAGAAAATATCTTGAATCTTTGACATAAATGGGTTAACCCATTCACATCTAGAGCATACACAATGTTAGACACACATAAAGATATCTTGATAATAAAGCAAAGTTTTTGAGATGCAGTACCATGAAGTTGTTCCTTCAAGATTTTAAAAAACCCTCTTAGGATATTCATCGTATTTTACTGTATTTTATGAGTTAAGTCCAAAGTTGTCAGACCATGTGTGCACTCAAGATAAATATATAAGAAGTCCAGGACAGAGCATTTTTCTCCACTATAAAACTGCTATTCTTAAATCGCATTCATCCATCCAAACTTTGTTTGAGTTCTGACAAGGCCCACTTTTTGTTTTCTATTTCTGATTTGAGATGGGAATAATCCTGCACGATATCGTCAAAGCCCATTCCGACTGACTGGTACGCCTTCAGAGCTTGCTCCGCTTGTGTCATCTCTGATTGGTTGTCGTGAATCGCTACATCCAGATATCGCCTAAAAAGGGTAACAATAGGATGGTTATCAGTGAAGTATAATTTTGTTCAAAAGTAATAGACTTCATCTTCTTCATAATTCCGCGGGGCGGCTAAGACAAAAATTGTGCACTTTCCGTAAAAAGCGTGAAACTTGGTACAAATATACTTTGAGTGATGCTGATCAATATTCTTAATGGACGCAGGGCGTGAGTTACCCTTAAACACTATTTTTGGGGCATTTTATGCAAAAAATGTCATAAAACGTGATTTTTTGGGAATATGTTCATAAAAAATCTAGGGAAGATAGTGGAATCTCCAAACTTGGCACAAATACACTTCATGGGTTGCTGAATATAACTGATTTAATAAATATTATGAAATTGACACATAGGGTGTGTTTTTGGGGTGTTTTCAGCAAAAAAGAGTAGAAAAAGTGAGATTTTTGGGATCTGACAATAGAAATCCTAGGCCTTAAAGTAGAAGCTGAAAACCTCACACAAGTACACTTAGAGAGTTATTGATAATGAATGTCATCAGTAAAGTTTGCGAAAGACCCCCTAAGTGACTGCTTTTTTGGGGTAATTCAGGCAAAAATGTCATAAAACGTGATTTTTTAGGAATATGATGATATAAAACCTAGGGGAAAAAGTGGAATCTCCAAACTAGGCAAAAATACACTTCATGGGTTGCTGATTATAACTGATTTAATAAATGTTATGAAATCGAGACATAAGGGGTGTTTTGTGGGTGTTTGCAGCAAAAAAGAGTAGAAAAAGTGAGATTTTTGGGATCTGACAATAAAAATCCTAGGCCTAGGAGCAGAAGTTGAAAACCTCACACAAAGACACTTAGAGAGTTATTGATAATGAATGTCATCAGTTAAGTTTGTGAAAGACCCCCTAAGTGACTGCATTTTGAGGTAATTTAATCAAAAAATGACTAAAAAAGATTTTGGGAATGTGACCAAGAACAAACTTATACTTCAGAATAAAAAGTGCAAACCTCACACAGACACTCCTTGAAGGTTATTGATTAAAACTGCTTTGGTTAAAGTTATGAAATATACCAATAGTGCCTGATTTTAGGGTAATTTTATTGAAAAATGACTGAAAATAAGATATTTTGGGGATTTGACCCAAAAAGTCCACACCTCAAAGTAGGAAACTGCAAACTTCACACATATATTCATTGTAGGATATTGAATGAAACAGCTTAAAGTACACAGTATGAAATGAACCAATACTGACTGCTTTTAGGGTAATAATACAAATAAATGACTTTAAAACAGGTTTTAAGGGTCTGTCTCTGAAAGATTTGTACAGAGTAAACAGAAACTTACCACAAATTGCTCCTAATGTACTTTATGGTTGCTGATTAGAACTACTATTAGTAACATCATGAAATGCTTTTATACTGCCAGGCTTTGGTGTTTAAATTATCCAAAGTGACATATCACAAAATAACCTGAAAAGTCCTATAAGCTTATGCATTTGTAGCCATGTAGACTTTATTTTGTAGATGCCCTGTAAATAATTGCACATCTTAGTTCAGTCCTGATATGTGTGTGTGTGTGTGTGTGTGTGTGTGTGTGTGTGTGTGTGTGTGTTTGATTGTGTGTCTACTAAGATCCATTACAATCAAGAGTGTCCAATATCACAAGTGTCCAATACAAGTGAATGTGTAGTTTGGAAAGCCTTTTGTAATGAATCCTATAACTAGTATTCCCATATTGTTGACTTTCTTAGATTTACAATACTGAATTGACACATTAACAGCATTTTAAATTCATTAGAGAACGAATCTTAGGTTTCCAGCAGGGCTACAATAATATTCAATTTGGTAGTCCAACTGGCTACATGAAAAGTTACATTTTAAGATCATGTTAAGAGGATTACAGGAATATGATCAGATGAAGAACACCATTTGACACTCTCAGTTGTTCTTTTCCAAAATGAAATACAACAAAGAAAAGATAGCTTACTTCTTCAAATTTTTTTGGGTCATGCAGAATCTAGGAAAGATAGGGCTATAAGGTCTTGGGTGGGGCTAAGGCAATTTAAAAACCAAGGTCCTGCAGTCTCCCAGAACTTTTAACCCAAACATGACCCCTAGAATCTCATATTATACAAGCATTAATCACTACAAGCTTGTTGTACCTGGATTGATTGACACCTCAACTAGAATAGAATAGTGTGGTTCCGAAGGTTTTACCTGACTTCACTCTCTTCATCATTTACATGTGAAACATTCAATAATTTGATGGTGGACCAGTATAGATATGATTCGACCCATAACAAGCCCTAGGTAGCATGTCAGTGATATCACATAGACCAATTTATACTGATAGTTCCTCCTCCGCTGTGACTTCCCAATTGGTAATACTTTAGAGAATACCTCTAACATATAACACTGCGATCATAAAATATCTAGAATGAAGTTGTAGAAAATATGGTGAATAAAAATTCCTCTCAAATTTTCCAAAATATGTTGTCAAAAGTTAGATATTTCAGGGCTCTTTGGCTGAATAGGGGTTATTGTGCCCCAGCCATGTACTGTTACTTTGAACAAAAAAGTGCTGGACACAAAGGGGGAGGGGGGGGGGGGGGTTGTTTAAACCCAGACATTACTGTAACTTCAAAATCATTGTATGTTATTCATTACAACAATGGGGGTTATTGAACCTAAGGCATGCACTATTACTATCAAATAGTAAACTTCTAACCATAAATGGCAGGGAGGGGGGGGGGGGGGGGTTCTTTAGCGTAAGCCATAAATCATTATATGATGATGATCGAAGGATCCAAAGTCCAATCCAACTTGGGTTTGGAGAAAAAGAGTCAAGGAAACCAAACTGAACGATACTTTTGCAGGCACTAGATAGGCACTATGACCTCTACTCAGCTCAAAAAATGAACCTGTAAGAGGCAAGTACAGCCAGTATTTTGTCATTGTGAGGCAAACTGCTCTGAATGCAAAGTGATCATACCACATTCTGTTGTTGTAGACAAAGCCACAACTGTAAGAACAGTTTAACTGAGTATGCATAACGTATGCAATAGATTATAGGGAATATAAGATTCACAAATGATAAAACCCAATGATAAGGGTAAATGGAACACCTCTGGTCATATGTGCATTGCTTTTAGATCGATATTAGTTATTACTTCTTTCATAACAACACCAAACCGACATATGGTGGAGAATTAAAGCTTAATTGTCCAGGCAGTATGAATTCATATTAACAATGTTTACTAATAGCAGTTTGAAACAGCACAATAAAAGTTCACTTGTGGGTAGTTTCTAGTTTCCACTATGAAACATTGTTTAGAGACATATCCAAAAATTCTCACTTTTTCAGTCACTTTTTACAAAATTACCCATAAATCATGCACTACTGGTTACATTTTATACTGTTTACCAATAGCAGTTTCAATCAATAACCTTCAAAGAATATTTGTGTGTGATTTGCCATTTCTACTCTGAAGTATAGAGTTTCTTAAGTCAGATCCCCAAAATATCCCATTTTTAGTCATTTTTCAATAAAACTATTCTAAAATCAAGCACTATTGGTACACTTCATAAATTTTATTTAAGCAGTTTTAATCAATAACCTTCAAAGAATATTTGTGTAAGGTTTGCACTTTCTACTCAGAAGTATGTTTGTTCTTGGTCACATTGCCAAAATCTCATTATCAATAACTCTCTAAGTGTATTTGTGTGAGGTTTTCAGCTTCTGCTCCTAGGCCTAGGATTTTTATTGTCAGATCCCAAAATCTCACCTTTTCTACTCTTTTTTGCTGCAAACACCCCAAAAACACCCCTTATGTGTCAATTTCATAATATCTATTAAATCAGTTGTAATCAGCCACCCATGAAGTGTATTTGTGCCTAGTTTGGAGATTCCATTTTTTCCCCTAGGTTTTATATCATCATATTCCTAAAAAATCACGTTTTATGACATTTTTGCCTGAATTACCCCAAAAAAGCAGTCACTTAGGGGGTCTTTCGCAAACTTTACTGATGACCTTTATTATCAATAACTCTCTAAGTGTACTTGTGTGAGGTTTTCAGCTTCTACTTTAAGGCCTAGGATTTCTATTGTCAGATCCCAAAAATCTTTTTCTACTCTTTTTTGCTGAAAACACCCCAAAAACACACCCTATGTGTCAATTTCATAATATTTATTAAATCAGTTATAATCAGCAACCCATGAAGTGTATTTGTGCCAAGTTTGGAGATTCCACTATCTTCCCTAGATTTTTTATGAACATATTCCCAAAAAATCACGTTTTATGACATTTTTTGCATAAAATGCCCCAAAAATAGTGTTTAAGGGTAACTCACGCCCTGCGTCCATTAAGAATATTGATCAGCATCACTCAAAGTATATTTGTACCAAGTTTCACGCTTTTTACGGAAAGTGCACAATTTGGCCAAATTCCTGAGTTAGCCGCCCCGCTACCTCATCAACACGTTTTAAGATTAAATAAACATGGCAATATTAATAAGTCTCTGCCAATGAATATTCATTTCTTAATAGCTGGGCTGGAAAATAAGTATTTCTTTGGAAAATTGGAACGTCCGTGAGCTCATGAGTCAAAAGGGTGGTGAGCTCATGAGTTGATCTCCCTCCGTGAGTGCAGCTCTAAATTCTGGTATTGCTTTTGGATGTAAATATTTATTTTCAGATGCTTGCCCTGAAGGCAAAAATTCAAGTTATCTAAGCAAATGAATTTAGAATAGTACTACAAAAAATAGAAAGACTAGAAAATCTAACAATATATTTATGATTATGAATAATTTTTTAAAATGTACTGTATACCAAGTTAATATTGCGGCAGTGAAATTAATGGGTACTTTACGAACCCTGGAGTCTGTATTATTAAACTACACACCACCGTTATTTGGACATCCATTCTCTATGCTATTATTGTACAACACATTAGTCAATCAAAACCTGTTTGTAAAAATTAAACTGCATGTCAAAGGCAGCTGCCTGCCGAGTGCATTGTTTAATATGCACACAATTAACATATTATACAGTGTTTTGATTGCTCATACCTGATAGTCTTTAATGCCTGTACAGTTTCTGCATAGTATGTGTCACACAGCACCCTCAGCTCAACCAACCTGGAAAATAGGCACACAGAAACATTACTTTCACGTAGGTTTGGATACCATTAACCCTTCCAATGCTGAGGCTATTTACGCCCAAAGCAGAAGGATGCAAAGATTTAATAAACCCTGTCATGTTGGTATTCATTGGAAAGCTCTCGTTGAGTTCTCTCAGATGAGTACCCATGTGCCAGGGTATCGGTCAATTTTCAGGTTTTTGGCATCATTTTGTACTGGCCTAATCAGCCACAAGCAGCATCAGGATTAAGAGGTATGGGTATCGTTTCAAAAAGGAACCATATTGTACCATTTCATTCCTCACAGGTACTCTTAATATTACTTACCACTGTCAAATAATGATTATTAAGAATTGTCCAGGATCCTAAACATGACAATGCACAACAAAGTTTATAAGGTAATAAAGCAATAAAGTACCGTTATCAGTACCATCAAAATACTGTACCGTTTCATTGATACCGATACCAAAATGTTCCTGTAGTCTGGTAGGGTTATTAGCACCAGGGTTCCATATCGGACATTTACCGAATCGCGCCATTGGTTTGTTGGGCTATTGTAATATTATACAAACAGGTACTACTTTATAGTTCCATAAAACCTTGTGAGAGGAACTTACTTTATTTTACAGTACATGGCGTCACATCGTCCAGCGAGCCACTCGCTGGTGATGGTATCGCTGTCTGCCTGGGACTGTAACCTGTGCTTGGTGATCAACTCCTCAAGTATCGCCAGAGACTCCATCAACGCCTACAGCAACAACAACAACAACAACATTACATTTGAATTTAGAATTTTCTTCTATAGCCATATTTAGACTAAGTCGAGAGAACGCCAAGCTCTTAGCCACGATTTTAAAAAATTCCTGTCTGAAACAGCATTTACTAAATTTTTGCCCGTCCAAATTTAGCTACTTAACCACTTCAAATCCTTATACCAATTAATTTAATAGCTTTTTGTGGCAAAGAGGGCTATTCACACTTCAGAAATGTCTTAGAAAATTGTTTGTGAGGAAAATATTTGGTTCTTACCCCCTTGAACTTATAAAATTTTGCCTGTCCAAAAAAAAGTTGGACGGATCCTAGCTAAGTCCCTCAGTATCCCGTTGTTATCGGCGGAGGAGTCAGAGTAAAACTGCCTAACCCCAAGTCACCAGGAACTCTCTCACACACCTCAAGAACAATTTAAACTACAGACAGAGGTTAGGGAGAGTGGGCAATTAATAACTTAAACCTTAAACCCCTTGACTAACATCTCTGACCTGAGTACATTTTCATTTGGGTATCGGTCAGTGCAACGCTTACTAATCTTAATTCCACAGTTGAACTAAAAATTCCGAAAATAGAAAATGAGGTGTAATTTAAATTTTCTAATTTCTAAGATGAAAAGGAAAATTGGAATTTTGATGTAAATTCGCAATTTTCAATTAGAAAATAGAAAACTGAATAAGTAAGTGTTACACTGATCGTTATTTCCGTTATATCTTTCTTTAGAATCAATCACTCACCTGGTAATATTGCCAGAACTGTTTGTCCCTGTTACTCCTGTCCCGAGCCAGCATTTTCTTCTCTTCCTCCAATGCCTTCATCTCGGCCTCAAGGATACCGGGAAACTGCGACGACTTGGCGAAGCTCAACTTGGCACTCTCTGAAACAAAAATAGGCGGTTATAATGTGCAATGAAAATGGAGATTTCCACCTCTCTACACTGTCTATATATAGGGATTAGCACCTTAAAAAAGTTTGCGATACGATACAATATCGATATTTCAATTGACATTTTTCACCTCAATAAAATCCTCATAGCATTGCATATGGACAGCATGCCTTATTTCAATACGTAAATACTTATTTACAGTGATAATGTGAGTATATGGTGGTCTCCCTTGAAAAATAGGATGCCCCAAAATTTGACTATTGTCAATTTTGGACACCCAGTTTCTAAATCTTGGCTAAGACCCTGGTCCTAACTCTTATGGTGATATTGTTTTGACTTAACAATATTTGGAAACTATTTAAAGGATAAATTTTGATTAGAACATAACCAAAGACTCTCTGTCAAACCTTTTGTGAATTTAATTCTCATTCTTTACATTCATTTTCAAAAGTATCATAGATCCATACAACTTTCATAAAGGAAAGCTCTTTAGTTAGCTTACCTGATCCTCCTGGTTCATGAAAACTGACAAGATTTTCACATTTTTTGCGTAAACGTTCCTCAATATCTGGGATTAACCTCTGTTGCAAAGACTGCATATGCTGAAAATAGAGAAAATGATATAACTTAGGGCAAAACCATACGATGTTTGGACAATGATTTGCTATGTGTATCTCTACTGTATCAGCAACATAATACATGACATTATACATGTACTAACTAGTAGTGGCATTTATGGATTGACACGATACTTGTAATCGATATTTCCTTTATGATACAATACCTAAATGATATGTTTAATGATACATCTTGCCTCACAGTGACTTAGATTTGTAAAATCTAGCAGAGTTAACTTCAGAAATTTTAACTAATACAGAAGCAAACAACCAGAGATATACAGGTAGCAGTTCAGTCAAATTAATACCGTTAAACAGTATCGGTATAACAGATCTTCAAAGATACAATACTTATTCTTATTCAATACTGATATTTGGTATCGTATCTACTTATCGAGTACCAGTACCATTACCTAATACCATTGACATCCAAGAATTTCCTCTCAATTAATGCAAAAAAAGCTTTTGATATGTCTATTTGCTCCACACTGTTAGAACTGAGGCATGTTGCATGGATATGATCTACATTTCATTAAGGTCTAACCTTTTTCTGTGGGTTTGTTTCCTGTATGTACTGCTTTGTGAGTCCAAGAAGAGTTGCTGGCTGGTCAGGACTCAGATTACACTCCAAGTAGTCGCCAATCTCAGCCATCTGGACTGCGGTCTTCAGCGACTTCTCATACTGAAAACACATACATCCAGATAGTCAGGATTCAGATTACACTGCAAGAAGTCACCTATCTAAAAAGACCAAATTTGTCATTTGATTAAATTCAATCATTTCTCCAGAGGAGATAGCTAAAATCTGCATGAATTTAGTGAAGCCAGGTAGTCCAAAAATGATGCTAAGAATTGGTTTTGTACCCTTTATTAACATATATCATATATTTTTTGGATGTTTTGTGCTTGACATATAATATGTCAAGCACAAAACATCCCAAAATGTTTACAACGACAGCCCTACTTTTAGAACGGTATCGGTACTAATGAAACGGGACAGTATTTCAACAGTACTGTAAATGGTACTTTATTGTGCACATTAATTGATAAACTTGAAATTTTGTTGTGAATAGTCAATGTTTAGGATCTTGGACAATCCCTAATTAATGAGAACTGGTTAGTATTGTTAAAAGTACCTTTAAGGAATGAAACGGTACTTTTTGAAACAATACCAGTACCTCTAACAATATCCAACTCTAGTTTTACATATCATGCTGTATCAAGCACAACCCCCCCCCCCCCAAATGTTGGCAACAATTTCCCTAGTTTCTATTGTACCTGTTTATGTGATTCTGAGGTCTCGCCCTCCGCTGCCCTCAGCTGCAGGTCCAGCAAGACCTCTTGCAGTTCCAGGTATGTGATATGCTGCTGTAACCATGTGTACTTTTCATGCTTCAGAGTCTCTTCTACCTGGAACAGACATATAATCAATTGATCATTAATGCTAACATTCAAGCCTTGGACAAAAACAATTTGAATGGATAGCAGACTGGGAGTGCTAACTAGCTCTAAGGATCTGCTAGGCCAACTTAAATCTCTACAAATCTTACATGTATTACAAAATGATAAGTCAAATAACCAACTAAGTAGAGTATGTGATAATTTAAAAGATCAATAACTCATAACAGTTAGGGAAATGTATAGATCTGTCTTACTAGTGGTTATAATACTTTCCAATGTTTCTGCTAGTCTGGTAGTGGTAGGCCTATGAAGAGTAAAGACTTCACAAGGCAGACAGCAGGGTCTTGGCCAGGATTTACAAAATGCCCATCCAAAACAGTACCCACAAATGTTCTGGCCCGTCCAGATTTAGCTACTAAGCTTCTTCAATTCCTTTAAATACATTCAATAGCCTATTGATTCAAAAGAGCAATCTACAATCCAGTCATACCTTAGAAGATGGTCTGCTGGGAAAATATATGGTAACTAGTCCAAGAGAGTAAATATTGAAAATTATTCATACATATATATATATATATATATATATATATATATATATATATATATATATATATATATATATATATATATATATATATATATATATATTTCTTTGCCTGTCTGAAAAGGTATTTTTAAGGAGCAGCCAGAGTGCCAGTCAAAAAGACAGGCTGGACAGGTTCTGATGAAGTCACTGCCTGACAGGCCCTTTTCTGCTGTTGTTCTAAATACAGGCTTGTAGGGCTAGGGGACTTAGCCAAGACCTCTCTTTTGGACAGACAGTTTTCCTGAAAATCTCCGTTTTGGACAGGCAAAAAGTTCTATGAAGAATTTTCAATTTTGACTTTTGGGGGGTATTAACCTAATATTTCTTAACAAACCATCTTCTAAGCCATGGCTTACGTTTAGATTGCCCTTTTTGACACAATAGGCTATTAAATGTAGTTCGTATAAGGATTTGAAGCAGCAGACTAGCTAAATCTGGACGGGCAGAAATTTTGGAATTGCTGTTTTGGACAGGCATTTTTGAATGCCTGGCTACCACTACTCTCAAAACCTACAATGGTGTCAGCGAATGAGGCAGTTTGATGGGATTAGTTTTCCTTACCTCCTCCAGGTCGTGTTTGACTGTCTTGCTGATGCCTGAGGGTGTGATGTGTTCTGAGAGAGCCGAGAGGAGGGACATGAAACAGGGGTTCTGTTCAGCATCCACGCTGGACACCTTGACAGGCAGCAGCTCATTCACTGAAATACAAGTAGAAACTTAGTTACAACTAAACCCAATCATGTTAATCAACCCTTGTGCCAGTGACACCTATCTACAATTTAATGATTGTGACAGCTTGCGCCAAATTAGGACTGGGTGGCCACACAAGAGGACAGTAAACGAATAACTTTTATTGCCAGTTCAGAGTGTACTTGGGGGTCATTCTTAAGTAATCTAAAACCCCCCAGCCAGTGGGTTTCAAAAATGCCTGTGCCGGTAAATTTCCTTTGCTGCAACTTTTCAGACTCAAGCGCTTGTCTGTAGACCGTAACAAGCCAATTATTATGTTTACAATCAATCCCCCCCCCCACCCCCACTGTAGACAGAGTCTTGGCCGGCAGGGGGCTGGCCATCATTTGAAAACCAAAACCCTAAATAATTACATGTCAAGACACCAAATTTATTACGAGAATTTTTTTAAATTTTAACTTAAAGCAAAAAAAATAAATAAAATAATTCTTTCAGTTCAGCATAGTTCCTGTGGTCAGAGAGGTGGAAATACAGGGGATAAGCTGCCAGGGACCAATTACCATTAACATTAGGCCCAGTGCGCAAACGATGTACACATACAGATGCGTGCCTAGCGTGACTTATACACACCTGCAGTGTAATCAGTGCTGCCCTTAACTTGGGTCATTAAGGACCTGCCTTTTGAATAAAGAGCTTGCCTATTGGTTGCAAGCAGGATATATCAGTTGACCATCTGCTATGACCAATAGCCCAGGTCACATGCAAGACCTGTTGGCTTCAAGTGACACAGGGTGTTTGTCTTAGTTATGGCACTGTATAAGAATTAAGGATATTGTGAAAGGTCCTTCCTCATTCAGTAAATATACATGTTTGTGTAGTTGTCATCTGAGTATATTTACTTTATTTAGTCCCTTGAAAATTGAGATGCTTCAAAATCTAGTCATCCATTTTTTTTATAAGATTCACTAGACTAGCTTAAGAGTAAGACCAGATATATCAATATTGACAATAACCTAGGTATCTATAGGCCCTACTGCTACAAGACCCAACATCATGAACATGTATTTCATATTTTTTTATTTATAAATCTGTGAAACTTTGACATCCACTAATTCTAAGTAAATATGAAAGGTTCAGATGTAAGATCAGCTAAATGAACCTTTATCAGCCATCCTTTATAAACCAAATCAGCAGTTTAAACTCTTTAACTCAGTGTCAGTGCTGCCTCCACTCAATGAACAAAACTGCCTCCTCCCTGGTCCACCTCAAAAATTGTATTCTCCCGCCTTGGGCAGAATCAAATGGGAGAATCTGATTGGTCAATAAAATCTAATTTTATAAAACGTATGACTACCAAACAATTATTTATCATTCCAAAAAAATATGAACCATAAAATCTTATCAGATATATTAGACCTGAACTGTATGTATGCTAAAAAAATTTGAACAACGAAAATTTTGAGAAATAAATCTTTAAAAAACATCCTGTCCGTACAGCATCAAAAATGGCTGCAAGTATGAGCGGCGTGTTGGGGGAAACTCTGCGCGCGAAAGTCGACAACTCTAAGCTATTGGTGGTTGGTGCCGGAGGTATAGGATGCGAACTGATTAAGAATCTCGTTCTCACAGGATTTAGGCAGATTGATCTTGTAAGTATTTCATAGATGTCAAGTTTGATCGTTTTGAAGGGAGCCGGCTTCTGACATTTCGCTTTGAGCTTGACATCTTTGTTTTGAATGTGTAGAGGGTTTCTCTGTGACAGCTTCCCTGCAGAAAGCCCAGCACTATCTCATTGCTATATAGGACTAAGATCATTGTTACTCTAGTAATTAGATCCGTTCATTCAAATGTTATGCAATCTGAAATTAAAAAAATGCACATCAATTTCAACAAAAAAAAACCTGAGAGAAATTGTTATATAGATAAGACTTTGATCTGGGAAACAAAAAATAGAAAAGAGTGATTCCCTTCCCTCCCTATACCGGTTTGTTTACCAGTGTGGATCGCCAGAATTATCGTTTTATTAGAAGCGACGTACTACAATGTAAGAAGTACTTAGAGGTCGCAATATCGAATATGTCGATTAATCGCTCGGCGGAAAACACCTTCAGCGATTGCTCGAGTCGTTTTTAGCGGGAAGTCAGACCTCTACTCAAAATTAACACCAAAAAGTTAAACCGAAACATAAAACACCAGAGTGGTGCCTGAAAAATGAAGGTCAGTAGCCTATCATCATCTTCTTTTTCAAGAATAAATGTCCTTTTGAAGTTGGCAATCAAGTTCCATATAGAGATCATGTTGATTTGTACAAACGTCCCTGTTAGTATCCATACTTGAAATTTCTGCACATTGAAAAACTCCATATGGCACTGCAGCATGGCAGAATTTGTATCATGAATGCAGTGTTCAATGAATTTGTCTCTTGTTTCAGATTGATTTGGACACTATTGACGTCAGCAACTTGAACAGGCAATTCTTATTCAGAAAGGAGCATGTGGGAAAATCTAAATCACAGGTAAAAAGAATGACTTGGAAGTTCTAGATGCTATCTCATGGATACGTTTTCTTTCAGATAAGTATTATACAAATATGACATTCCAGTGGGTATACTCTGATGGAAAGTCTCCCAAGGGAGGATGGTTTTCGCTGACCCTATCAATAATCCCTGCATATAATCTAATTCAATCAAGTATGCCATGTTCAGTTCAGTTCAGTTCAATGTGAAGCGCACGCCCTATTACGTAGAGCCTCTCTTGTATAAAAGCAAGTCTGTTCATGCCCTAGCACTAGTAATACTTTGTCTCCTGCAATGCAATTTGAATATAAAACGTTTTGTTAAAACACATATAGCCCGTACATATTGAGAGTGTCTAGTTGGTAGTGATATTGCGCCTGCAGGGTCAAGGATGAGTCCTATCAGGTCTTCGTCGCCGTCTGGGGTATAGAAGGTCTCAGCCATTCCTATGATTCGTGGGAGAAAGGCATGACGGATATCTTCGGTGGATTGGCATAGTAGAAGGAAATGTTTGCGATCCTCCGGTCCCTTATGACAAAGGAGACATTCTGGGTTGTTCTCTCGCTGATTGAAGGCTGCCCGGTTGGCCTGGAGTCTGTAGGTGCCTGTCAGAAGCTTTGCGTTAATGATCGCTGCTCTTGTAGATCTGGCATCTCTGAGACTTGTTGACCACACAGGGTGGCTTTTGTGGGCGAGGTTGCTCTGAGGCTTCAGGTACCGTAAGCTGGAGTATGCAGCAGCCTGATCTGCCAGTGCTTGCGTCCAGTGAGCATCGATCGCCTTCTTGGTTTTGGTGGCCCAGCTGGTTGGGTCAATGTTGGATATCAGGCATTCTGCTGGAGTTGTGTGTTTGTATTTGGATAGCCGCTTCTGGCAATAAATGAACCAGGAGGATGAGTTCGGGCTCTTCCTCGCGAATTGGGATAGAGCCAAGTCGTTGAAGAAGTGGTCTTTAAGTGCTGCTGCCATTAGGGATACGAGGTGTTTATCGTAGGTTGCCTCGATGGGTAGTAAGCCGATGAGAATGTATACCGCAGGATCAGCTGTGTTGTCCGCCATTGATTGTAGATGCTTGAGTAAGGTTTTGAAGTACTGCTCTAACTTGGTGATCTGTCGTTGCGTTAGGACCACCGCTTCAATCCCGTACAGGAGTCTCGGGATCACATACGCTTGCAGTAAGGCACGTACAGTATTTGGGTTCATGCCATTGATGCCGTGGAAGCCAGGGCCCATTAGGGCATAGGCTGCTTTTCTTGCCGATTTGATTTTGTCATCGATGAGTTGGTCGGGACACATTGAGTCAGAGTAGCGATCTATGCCCAGGTGGGTGAGGGACTGGAATTGGGCAGTCATCCATCGCAAGGGTGTTTCCGTCCGGTGCCCTATGTAGGATTGTTTTGGACATGCCTGGATGGATCTCGTATCTGCTTGTCTTTGCGAAGTTTGATACAACTGAAAGCTGCAGTTGTTGTGCAGAACTGTTGTTTGCTGCCAGAATGATGTCATCGGCGCAGGTCGGGTGACCTGCCTGTGAGTGGCCGAGTTCGCATCCGGCTCCCAGGTTTTCCAGTGAGTGGAGAAGGGGGTTTAGGTATATCTTGTATTCCAGAGTTGATAAGATTCGGCCCTGTCCCACACCCTGTTGAACTGCAAAGTTTGGCCCGAAGGATCTGTTAATGCGAACTTTTGCCTCAGCGCCAGTGAGCATGTCTGAAACCACCGACCAGACATAAGGGTCTTTGATGCAGGTGAAGAGTCTGAACTTGAGGATTTCGTGGTCTACGACGTCAAACGCCTTGCGGACGTCGAGGGCTGTGAGGTATAGTGGTTGTTTGGAGTCTTTTGATTCTGCGATATGTTCAGTGACTGCGAGAGCGGCCAGAAGTGGTGTCTTCCCCTTTGTGAACCCAAACTGCATCTGGGCTTGGTCGAGATTGATGCGGGCAAGCAGTGTATGTTCTAGCAGTTTTGATAATACCGGCGTTATGGTGGTCCCTCTGTATGAGTCGACGTAGTGAGGATCCCGGCCACTTTTTGGTACAGGTACGATGAATCCCATACGGAGTGCGTCTGGAATTCGTCCTTTTTGAAGTACTACAATGAAGATGTCTGTAATCTTAAGCATTAGCTGAGGTGGTGCTAGCTTAAGATGTTCTGCTGTGAGTCCGAAAGCGTCAGGGGATTTTGACAAGTTAAGCTTTTTGAGTGCTGCAAGGGTCTCTCCAAGAGTAATTGGGTGAAATTCGTGGCGGGAGTCTTCAGCCTGGTATAGGGTCTCAGCTAATAGTACTACGTCCGCAGCCACCTCTTTGAAGCTTGGGTCGAAGTTGCTGTTTGTGGATGGTTTGGCTAAAGTAGCGAAGTGGTTACTCCAGACATCCAGCAGCTCTTCGGTGGATGAGGCGATCTGGTTGTCGTAATATATTTCTGTAGTTGGACCTGTATGTTTGTGACTGTTGATCAGATTGAAGAAGAGTTTTTGGTCGAAGCTAGAAGCAGAGTTTATTTCCTCCATGAGGTTTTCACGCCTTTGTGCTGTTTCCCTTCTGATGGAGGAGCGCAGTGCCTTGCTAGCCCGGTATTTCGCCTGCTGGAGTGCATGGGGCTTAGGTGGTCGCCCTGCGTCTTGCCATTCGTGGAGTGCACTCTTGCTCTTCTTAAGTTTGTTATTTATTTCTTCCGACCAGACCATACAGGATTTTCTCTTCTGCTGCTTGATCAGCTAGCGCCTGTAGCACCATGTTTGTTGTCAATATGCAATTTGCACATGCAGTGATGATTAGGGTTGCATACCGGTACTCGGGTACCGATAGGAACCGATACTCATTTCGAAAAGAACCGGTATTTACCCGTTTCGTTGAGAACCGGTACTAAATGGCACCGTTTCATTTTTGAGTACCGCTTCGTTTCAACAGATTAAAAAAATTGTTATTGCCAATTATATGCGGCGATGACGCATTGTGTGCTGATTCCTGATGAAACAGTTATAGACACGCTGTCTGGAATAGCATTGGCGGGAAACACGATACGGTGTAACATCCAACGCACATTCGCAGTGCGTTGTGGCGATCATTTGCTTCGGTTAACTTCGTCAATGTCCGTCTCAATCGTTGGTTCTGTTCCCCAATTCTACTTTTGATTGTTGTCATAGAATTGAAGAATGGAACCACACTTGTTAGCGACATGAATGTCGTAAAAGGCTGATCAGGCCTCGGAGATCAGAGGTACCGTTTCACTATTAACGATACCGATACCACTGGTACCGTTTCGCCAGTACCGGTACCGGTATCGTACCGTTTCGTGTTAACGGTATGCAACCCTCGTGATGATGTGACAAACAATGACGTCAGCCAACAAGCAAAATGCATGTGGCGTCACCAGTGACAACGGTGGCCATAAGGCTGTTCAGTGGACCTGATGGTTTGGCAACCGGCATTCAGCCAATCATGGCTTTCAATATTCAAGTGAGATATAATTGACGTTCTTAAACATGTGTTACATGCTGCTTACAAGTTTGATGAATACTAGAGTATTAATCTTCGCTGGGATTGATTAAACATTTCATCTTGATATTTATCCTTAGTGTTTTCCCAATTCGTAAATGTATGTTCATAGTTGTTCTATGACAATACTGAGGCCTCCCTTGAAAAACAGAACACCCACATCTTAAAATGAGCACTCTTCTTAGATGTCCAACTTGAAGTTAATGGCTTGAGCCATTGTCTAAAGATAATTATCTTTTTGCTTTATAAGTAGTGAATGGATCAACATAACATAATCGAGAAATTACAAATTTAGACACTGACGTTACCTGTGCCATGTTTTGAATTTATTAGATGTTTCTCAATGAAAACATTCTTTGAGTGGATTAAAAGGGTGTTTTTCCACAATCCATAATGAACATTTCTATTTTAATTAGCTAAATCATAGAAAAATATTATATATATATATATATATAGTTGCACCCTCATTGAGAAAATACCTCTTATTTATTGTTGATTCAATAATTTATTTCAGGTTGCTAAAGAAAGTGCATTGCGCTTCAACCCCGATGCCAAGATAACAGCCTACCATGACAGCATCTTTAAGTAAGAATTCTGGAACATATATATTATAATTTATTATTTACTAGAAATTATTTTGGCATTTTTGAAAAACATTCTTTGATAACAGTAATAATTAACATACTTATCCTTAGCAGTATTGATGTGAACAGAGCTCTACATTGCTGATGAAGAAATGCAAATTGTGACAAAGTGGCAATATAATGCTGGCCTGAGTTCAGAGTTAAATTACATGGCTGTTTGTGCCTGGAAGGTGCGCCGAATAATTGTTAGGAATCTGATGGAATATTTATAACTATAATACTACATTTTTCTATTTTTCAGCCCTGACTATGGAAGGGATTTCTTTCAGCAGTTTGATATGGTTATGAATGCACTGGATAACAGAGGTGAGTTATGATTTGCTATGCAATGAAAGTAACCAGTGGATTGACTAACCTCTTTACCTAAGGAACTCAGCACAGTCTTTGCCAGCAGGGCATCTGGGTTTCATTTGGATACCCACACCCTCAAAAAGCTCCCCATCAGGACACCCAAATCTTTATCTGAGGGATTTCTAAAAATGTGAATTTCATATATCAGTATTCGATTCAAAGTTTTCACCTCAGTATAATTCCAATGGCATTGTATTTATAAGTATATTATGCCTTAAGTACTTAAATAAGTAAATGCACCTTTATGGTACTAATCTGAGTACATTGTAGTCTCGATGTCCAAATTTATTTTACTGTAATTGTGCTGAATCTGGTTATTATTGTCTCTTTTGTTGTTAAGAAATAAATGTGTTGTGCAGAAATTAGAAAAAAAAATTGTAACATAAAAGCTATTTTTGTCACAATTCCTTTGTTATAGAAATTAAACATATTTTTAGTAAATGTGAGTTGGGAGTAAGGCTTTTGGTTCTAAACCATATATTGTATATGGAAAAACAGTTTTGATTGAAGTTGTTACCCTCTGAGACAAATCACTATGATGCGAAATGTTATTTTTAACACTTGAATATTTGTTTGTTTTGCAGCTGCTCGTAATCATGTGAACAGGATGTGCCTGGCTGCAGACATACCTCTCATAGAGAGTGGAACAGCAGGCTATCTAGGTCAGGTCACTGTCATAAAAAAGGTAAGAAAGTTAAAGAGGAATCAGGGCCTAAGCCAGTAGGATATAGGCGTTATTTGGACACCAAGTCATTTGAATATTACTTGATAAAATCCAGATGTATCCTCATTTTGACATTATCCAAATAGTGATAAAAGTTTTATTCAAGATGTTGCTTTATTACCTCCAATATCATTCGTTTGAAAAAGGTACATGTATGTGAAATCCTAAATGCATGACAGTCAGAGTTGTATGATTGTTCATTTTGGATGCCTATTGTCAGAATATTTACTAGCTTTGGTCAGTATCTGTATCGATTTATATTTGTTTATCTAAAATAGGACTCTCCTGGGTATCCTTTTGGTGATCAAGAATATGAGTGAGAGCATCATCATGATGGAGTTGAATAATTTTTCTCTTCCATCAAAAGTGATAGAGGGAATCATTTAGAGTTTATATAACTGCTGAAGATGATTTCTACTTTTAAGTTGCTCTTTCTTTGCAGGGTCTCACAGAATGCTATGAGTGCCAACCCAAACCAGCACAAAAAACATTTCCCGGCTGCACAATCAGAAATACACCCTCGGAACCTATTCACTGTGTAGTCTGGGCCAAACACCTCTTTAAGTAAGTACACTGGAAATGTTATTTTAGTCGCTTTTAACAGCTGAGGTCATATCACGACAAGATAGAAACCTGGGACTTGGAAGAATTTCCTTCTCTTCCCAAATAGTTCCTAGGGGTTTAACCTAGATTCATTTATCTTTCAATTTCAAGAAAATGTATAAAACTTATTCAGGCTTTTAATTGTAAAAATTGTAGAAAATGTTGTACTTTAGAAAGAGATCAACTAATGGTAGTATTGGAATTGGGCGATGTCACTGTATCATTTCTTTTCTTGGCTAGTTAGATTTACTCTGTATGCTTGCAATGAAATGAATGTGTTAGTGCCTGCACAGCTATAAGTACATCTTGTTGTACAGCTTCGGATGATAACTCTGAAATGAATGAAAAGATATACAATAAAAAGTTTATAGCTTCAACATGAATTCACCTTTTTCAGTTCTTGCCTCCTAACATTCTTATTAAATATTTTTTCACAGCCAGCTGTTTGGAGAGGAGGATCCGGACCAGGATGTCTCTCCGGATACTGAGGATCCGGAATTAGCAGGTAAGTTAAGGGCCTGAGTCAGATAGTTCTCAATAAACTGCTTTGTTACTAAGATATTTTCATATCCAAATCTTTTGTGAGGATTTTCTAAAAATGTAGATTTGTGTCAATTTCGAGCATATCACTGAAAATCTTCACCTCAATGTAATTCCCATGACATTGTATAAGAATAGGGCTTTTATCATTAATTAAGCGCAAGTTTATGGCTGTAATCTGAATATTGTGGTCTCCCTTTAAAAAAGGATGCCCCAAAATTTTACAGTTTCAAATTTAATCCAGTTAATAAATCCTGGCTAAGAGCCCGGTTTAGGTGTGAAAATGATGCACATATATATATATATATATATATATATATATATATATATATATGTATGTATGTGTATATATATATATATATATATATATATATATATATGGGCTCGATCAAGTTGAAGTTAGCATCTAAGACAAAAAATAAATTTTATAGTAGCAATATGTATCTTACATATTTGGAAAGCTAGAATTCTGAAGTTTCTGGATCTTTAGTCAGATTTACTGTATTCCCATTTATGAAAAAGTTATGAACATTTTACTGCAGGGTGTTTGTTTGTTTGTTCAACGCCTCTCTGACAATAACATTTAACAAAATGTTAAAACCACCATATTTTCTTGTAAAACCATCTTATGATCTTCAACATTGCTTTAGATGATACAATTATACCTGGGAAGACTGTGCCAAGAGATATAGGATTGAATATTATGTTTTGGGGTGTTTTTGATGAATTTTTAAATACAGTGATCTGTGATTCCGTAATATGTGATTCCGTAACAGAAAAATAGCATTTTTTTAATTTTTGAAAATGTTCAGATTGGATCATTACCATGAAACTTCATAGAAAAAAGCATTTTAACACTAATTTAACTATTAGGGGCACACTTTTGAAAAATAAATTTTCAAACAGTGTTTTTGTGGGGGTTAAAGTTGGTGATTCCGTAACGTTACGGAATCACATATTTGATAAATTGACTGGTTCAAGCCTATAGATGTCTTGAACATTCTTTAAATGGACTAGTTTGTTATCTTAACTTTAAGTTTAGTATTAACTGATAGTTTCCATATTTAGAATGAGACATTGTGCACAGTATTTTGAAAAAAAAGTATATGTCCATTATCGAGTAGTATTTTCAATATGGCATCAAAACGCTTAGGACAAGGACTTAGCTGTACATGGAAATCAGATGAAGTTCTTTATAAACAAGTAACTCACATACAATTTTGAGAAAGGTACAATTATTCAAAATGTGTCATAGCACCGAACTACCTTTTTAAAAACATTCACACAATTTTAAAGTAGAGTATAACTAAGCTGGCCAGCAGGGCATCTCAGCCTGATTTGGACGCCCACTCCCTCAAAAATCACCAAACAGGACACCCAAATAATTTTGTGAGTAACCCTTTAAAAGGACATTTTGAAATATATAAATGAATTGTTTTCACTCTAGTTTAAATTCAGTGACTTTTTATAAGGCATTTGTTTCAAGAAGTACATGCATGTTCATGGTTATAATGGGCCATATCAACCTATTCAAACTGTTGCGTACAGAATTTTAGAATATTGAATTCAATATTTTCCCTCAAATTCAGGAAAACTTGCTCCCTCATTTGGCTGTCTTATCCTATAGTAATATCATTCATGAACCCTATTCGTTCAAGACTTTGGTAAAATAGTAGATTTTAGAGAATTTATATCTGTGGTGGACAGGAAAGCTCTTCGACAGAGATTTTAGATACCTTCACAGAAACAGAGATTCTCCTTCAAGTAAAGATGAAAACTGAAGTTTAGCACATGGTCAATGTAGCCCAGATCCCGAAGTCTCTATTTATGCATATATTTTATAACTTGACCACCCGCATTAAATTTTAGAGGAATTTATTCTGTGTTTCAGATGAAACTTACACACTGCTGAGGACACTTTAAAAAATTTTTTTGTCACAGTATAGAAGGGGAAGGATTCAATACATAAACATTTCTCAGAGAACAAAATTTTGTTACATCACTCAAAGATACAATATAGTCATATGGAAGACTTGATATGATACTGTTTTATACAAAGCCAGTCATAGATCAGCAGTCTAAATGATTTTTAAAACAAATTTCCAGGGATTCTCCATTTGCCCAATAGACATGTATGATCTACTCCAGAAAAAATATCCAACAGTTAATAAGATCACAAATGCCTGTTTAAAAAGAATCATTACATAGTTATTTTTTATAAGTATTTAGCAAATTTGGCATTAACTATAAATGTTCATAATTCATTCATAACTCAGCTAGTTTGATATCAATTAGTATGTGTACAGATGTGTACCTTGACTGACACCTCCATCCTGTCTGCAAATGCAATGTCTCCATTCACCTCTACATCCCTAATCCTGAAGCCACCCATTCAGTTAATCAGGGTAGATGCAATTTCCCCCCGAATCATATCCTCCTTCCCCAGACTAAACAATAAGGGGTGTTAATGAGGGGGGACAGTGGAGGAAAAACAGAATCCACATTGTCTTGGGTATACCAACATCCTTGATGTGAACAGGAAGTGATATAAAACTGACCAGGTAGTGAGTTAAATCTACCTCTGAGAATGCAGAAGGTAACATCATGTTTTTCAAAACCTTTTCAGATTAATGATCTATTTATAAGAAGCCTCAAAGTTAAATCAATTACAGCTTATATAAGTTAATTGTCTAACAATTGGCCTTGTGGGGAAGTGGTACTCCCTCTAACATTAGACATTGTCATCTGTTACCTACCATCAGAGACGTATAAAACCCACTCTCTGCTGCCATGTAATTCCTAATTAAGTGCTCCCTTCAGTACAATTTATGTTTTTATATCAGTACACTAACTTAACTTTTTATTAAAGCAGAAAATTTAACCATAGTGCACTCTTTTAATGAAAGATATTGATTGTTACAGAAAATGTGATTCCGTAACAAATGGTAAATGTGATTCCGTAACAAGACCATCTGTCAAAGTTATTTGAATAAAGTTCACTTTAACTTATTCAACACCTAACTTTGTGGTGGAATCTGTGCAAAACAAATTTACCTACCACATGATAAAGAAACTTTTGGAAAAAAGTGGCAGGAACAGCATGAAAGTGGTATTTGATTAAAGTGGTAGAAAACAGATGGTAATTTTGAGTGATTCCGTAACAGGCATGTTTTTTCACTTTTTTACCAAAAAATCATTTTCTGGGGAAGTTGGAACTTGGTCCATTTAAAAGAACTTTCAAAGCCCTACACAACCATATAAAGCATGATTTCCTAACTTTTTCCATTAAAAAGATATCTAAGCTTGAACAGCAAAAGTGTGATTCCGTAACAGCTTGATCGAGCCCATATATATATATATATATATATATATATTAGGGCTGTCATTGATAAGAAATATTTATCGATTCGATAATCGACAAAATTATTACCGATACGCTACTTCGATTCGATTCAGCGAATCGAATTCAAAATGAATGAAAACCAGCTATATGCTTGTGAGGAATGGTTAGTAGTTCGTGAGTGGGGTCATTTTTTGACCCATTGATCACAGCCCTAACACATACACATTCATCTGTGTGAATTCAAGGATAAATGGAACATGGTCTTAGCCGATATTTGGAAACAGGGTGTCCAAATAGAGGTTTCATAGACTTTTGCGTGTCCAAAGTGTGGTACAAAATACATACTCCTAATAAGATAGACCCTATACCTTTACAGATTTTGCTTTTTTAGGCCAGATACTGCTTTGTGTGTCTTATAAAAGTGACACTACAGCTTCTACAATTTCTATCTTCTAAGAAAAGTCATCTTCAGCAAATTCTGCCATAAAATTTTGGGTGTCCAAACTGTCAAAAAACAGTGTTCTGCGTGTCCAAATGACACGCTGGACGCATTACGGCTAAGCCCCTGAAATGGAATGGACACGCACAGTTGTAGTGGGGAGATTATGTGTTGTTCAAGCTGTGGATTCCTGAAAAATAGTTTATTTACCTAATTCGCATATGAATCGATATGTTGTGCCTTCTTCGATATCGATAATCGATAAGGTTTTTTTGTCGATTCATCGATACGAGCGTTATCACTCACAGAGGGAGATCGACTCATGAGCTCACCACCATTTTGACTCATGAGCTCGTGGATGCGCGGTTTTCTAAATAAATTTTCATTATTCAGCCCAAAATACTTACTGATGGAGAATCGCTAACATTTACATTGTTATTTGAAATAACTTATTTCATTTTAAAATGTGGTTGCATATAAGAATACATAGCTATATTTACTTATTGCTTTCTATCAAGCGGTGCAAAGGTCAGTATAACACTCAACACTGCCTTTATACATTGGGGATTGTAAACAAAACATGCCAGCGATAAGCAGATATAAGAAAGTATGTGTGAGATGCTCTGTGTTACGTTTGTGTTCCAAACATAGACGAGTTCGTGAGTTGGCGACTTCAGCTCGAGCTCGGCTCGCCTGCCCTAATGCTCGAGCCACTCAAGTTCGTGAGTGGTGAGTGCAGCTCTAATATATATATATATATATATATATATATATATATATATATATATATATATATATATATATATATATATATATATATATATATATATATATGTGTGTGTGTATATATATTTGTTTATTTATAAAACATCTTGCTGCTGCTGTTTTCAGGAGAGGCAGGACAGCAGGCGTTGGATCAAGAGGCCAAGTCAAGCAGTGCTGTGGGAGGTATAGAGAGAAAGTCAACCCGAACCTGGGCACAAGACTCAGGATACGATGCTGTCAAACTCTTCAATAAAGTGAGCCACCAAAGCATTATTATGCTTTATTAGAATACTAGATTTAGAAGACAAATTTAGAACCAGGGGATTTATTAGTTAACAACATCATTGTAACTTGTAACCATGTAACTTACAACACAATAGTCAGAACCCTACGTAGTGGTCATACCTTAAGTTCTCATTTGATGAGCCTATGATCATTTCCTCTTCTATTTCAGTTATTCAGAGATGATATTAAATACTTACTCTCTATGGAGACCTTGTGGAAAAAGCGCCGACCTCCAACCCCTCTAGAATGGACTGCTCTCCCTGATAAAGGTAAGAGAGAGAGAGAGAGGCGGGGGGAGGGGGAGAGAGAGAGAGTGAGGGATCCAATACCATATATCATGACCATTTCAAAAACTGGAATACAGGACATTAGAATAAAATACTGCATGGCTCATTGCCTCTTGATGAATACTAAAGAGACATTCAGAATTGTTTGCCTGAAATTTACATCATTTGATTAAATCCAGAAAGAAACATGATGTGCATGAAGTTATTATTAGTAGGTCAACTACAAAAACAATGATAAGAATTGAAATTGGAATCGTTTAATGAAAATTTAAAGACAAATCCCAAAAATGTTTTTAGTTCCACTCCTAGTCTTGTATTAACTTGTCTTTGTTTCTCTGTCTGTGTGCGTGCAGCTGAGGAGGTTGGGAGCTCAAACAGCGGCACCATCAAGGACCAGAAGATCTGGAGCATGCAGGAGTGTGCGGACGTCCTGAAAGGCAGCTTACAGAAACTGGCCAATGAGCTGAAGGGCCAGGGGGACGGAGGCATGCTGGTCTGGGACAAGGTAAGGAGCACAATGCAGTGAAATCTCTCATCGTGAACACCCTGGAGATATGAACACAATTTCCAGGTTCCATGTATATCTTTTACTTTATGAAAAGACCTCTGAGATGGAAACACGCCCTAATGTGAACGCTTTTGTCTTGGCCCCAAGCTGTTCACATCTTTGAGGTGACAGTGTACTAGCATGTATTTTGACAACTTAAAAAACCATCAGTGCCTGGAGAGCACATATGCTATGCATATACGAAAATATCCATGGAGAAAATTTTGAGAAATATCTTACCAAGAGTTTTTCTTTGGTTAAACAGGCCCTTGATGATCATCCATGATGGGTAAATGCAACAAAGATGGCTTAGCGTGGATATATTTCTACTATAACATGGCATCATTCATTTATCAGTCACTTTGTGTCACCCAGTAAGTGAAAAACGTCCCAAAGGGACACGTTGACCAGTTGAGTGAGTCAGAAGACCTTATTCGCCTAGCTGTAGTTAAAGCAAACTAGTGTTCTGATTGGCTGCTCACTCACATGATTTGTAAGCTGGTCTCTGATTGGCGAATAACAACTGGTATATGTTGTCCTAAAACCACCGTTATCCAACAATGGGAAAATACACCAGCCATGACTGTCATATAGTTCATGTTTGATTTCAGGATGACGAAGCTGCCATGGACTTTGTGACCGCAACTGCCAACATTCGTGCCCACATATTCAACATTACAGTCAGATCACGTTTTGATATAAAATGTAAGTACAGAATGTGAATTTATAGAATGTAATTTAATTCAAGTTAATTGTGAATGTAAAGAAATAAAATTAGAATATAAATAAAAATTCAAAATCAATGATATCAATGTACCAGTGAAGTGGGGATTTCAATTTGAAAAAGGGGACTTAGTTGTAAAATGTGTAAGGTTTGGGATGGATTGTTAGTGTTGAAAGAACACAATCCCCTTAATCTAGCTTCTTAGTCAATATTTTGAAGTGAATACTGTATATATAGTATCCATTGTAATAGGTATGATTGGTTAATCAATATGATGCTTTAATAGCAATTTTTTATGTAGGAATGTGCAAATAATGAACTCTGTCAACAGTTTGTATATTGGTATTGCGCACAAGTTTACTGCAAATTCAAACCTGCCTACAGTATGTACTTTATTATTATATTCTTCTATCTCTTTCCACAGCTATGGCTGGTAATATTATCCCTGCGATTGCCACCACCAACGCCATTATTGCAGCTTTAATTGTTATGGAAGGACTCAAGATACTCTCAGGAAACATAGACAAGTGTAAAACAGTAAGTTAATTAAATCCCATCACTAGGACTGAGGTTGTTATCCTATTGTAGACTCTTTAAACAATTTGTAGATTCTAATGCCTAGGACTTCTAGGATTGTTATTGTATTGTAGACACTGTAAAACAATAAGTTTGTTCTAAAGGGTAGGATTTAGATTGATATCCTATTGCAAACACTGTAAAACTACTAACTGTCTAGTAATTAATGATTGCGGCTATACCTTCTAGAGGCATAGTTTCGTTCAAGTAATTGTATAGATATTTACATTTGTAGGTTAACTTTCGTAGCATTTCTTCTTTCAGTTAGTCATTTATATCTCCATTATTGTGTGCATACCTTCTAGAGGCATAGTTTCCGTTTAATCAATCGTATAGATATTATTTTAGGTAGACTTTCATAACATTTCTCCTCTCAGTTAACCATTTATGTCTTTATTACTATATGCATATCTTCTTTAGGGATAGTTCTCCTTTTAGCTAAACTTCACATTTGTGATTGTAGGTATACCTCAACAGACAGCCTAACCCTAGGAAGAAACTGCTGGTTCCATGTGTACTAGACAAGCCTAACCCCAAGTGCTATGTGTGTTCTGAGAAACCTGAGGTGTTTGTCCGGTTGAACCCAGCCAGTACGACAGTCAAGACTTTAGAGGACAGGGTAAGGGTACACTGCTAACAACCTGTCTACACTACATTACTGTGCATGTTCATCTGTTTTGCTTAAATTCCTATGTCCCTGACATTTGCAGTACATGTTTATGCTTTAATGGTGATGATGATAAGAATGATAGTAATGATAAATATAATGATAGTAATGATAATAATAATAATAATAATAATAATAATAATAATAATAATAATGATGATAATAATAATAATAATAATAATAATAATAATTATAATAATAATAATAATAATAATAGAAGAATAAGAAGAATTAAAATAATAGTAATACTAGTATTGATAATAATAATGATAATAATAATAATGATAATAAAAATAATGATAATGATGATAATAAATGATAATAATAACAACTAATCATAATGACAATCATAATAATGATAACTACAAAGAAATGGTCAGCTAATCACTAGTACTCAGTGTTGATTATTTTCTCCCACCACTACAGATCCTGAAGCAGCATTTTGGCATGGTGGCCCCCGACGTGGAGATCCATGACGGCAAGGGTACCATTCTCATCTCCAGTGAGGAGGGAGAAACAGAAGGTAAGAGCAGCTCCTCCAGTCTAAAATCGTCTTCCCATCATTAGGGTTGGAACGATACATTTTCTCACGATACAATACATGTTGCGATACAGTGGTCATGATAGGATACATGATACATGCTTTTTAGCGTAAATCACCTATCAGAATAGTATTTGACTGTTACACATAATATCTTATAGTCTTTAATACTCTTTATCTTTCGAGTTTTAGATAGACTTAGTTCCCTGTGTATATCTCTTTCCTTTCATTGGAGTTGCTGCTTCCCTTTGTTATTGTCCAGGCATAAGACAAAACCTTAATTGCACGGATGAAGCCAGTTGTCAGACAACCAACAAAATCTATATTCTCCATTGTATGGATAAATGTGGTGTATCTTTTTTACGATACAGCATTCCTTTGTGTACCTCGAGTATCTTCAAGGTGATGTACCTCGATGTATGCCACTATCGGTATATCGTCCCATCCCTACCCATCATAGAGACAGCTTGCAGACTCTGAAACTTCTGCTGTTTGTGTTTTAGGGATGCAAATTGATATTCGATATATTGATAATGAAAAGTAGCGGATCATTTCCAACTGTTATCAAGGAAATCTCCAGGTAAAACTGTTGAATACTGCACCTGTTTGGAAAGACCACTTGCCTATAGTGACCACAGTTGGCCTGTCCTGTCACTGGTCATTATCAGACAGTTTCACTGGATAAATATATCTCATATTTGTTGTATTTTGTATTTTCAGAGAATTCAGGGAAGTTCCTTAGCGAGTTTGGTATCAACAATGGCTCAAATCTAGGCTGCGACGACTTCTTACAAAATTACAACCTGAATATTATTATATCTGAAGTGTGAGTATACATTAAGGCATCACATTGTTTTATATTATTATGGTCTTTGCCGGCAGCATATCTGGGTATCATTTGGCCACTGAAATCTTTAAAAACAGATTCTTCAAGAAAGCCAAAAAAGTTTGGTCAAGAATTTTTAAATGGTCAATATCAAGCAAAAATAATAGTTAGACATTTATGTGAATGCTAAGTAACCACATGCGTATAGATATGATGCTGTATTTAAAAAAGTAGATATATGTTAATGATGGTATTTTGCAGTCTTCTAATCATTGTCCTCAAAGTACAATATTATCTATTTATTTATAAATCTATTTATTTATTTGTTTATTTATTCATTTGCTTATTCATTTATGTATATGTTTATTTATTTATTTGCTTATTTAGTTATGTATATATTTGTTATTTATTTATTTGCTTATGTATTTATTTATGTATCTATTTTATCTGTATCTTTTAATTTATATATTCATCTATTGATTGATTTTTGAAAGTTATATAATTTTATTTATTTATCTTTCTTTTATTGATTATGTGTGTGTGAATGTTTCAGGGAGAAACTGGAAGGTGAGGCAGAGTTTGAAGTGGTCGGTGATTTATCAGATCTGAAGGCGAAGGCAGCTGAATCGGCAGAGGAAAACAATGGGAATGGTGCTCCATCTACTGGTGAGAAACGCAACTAAAATTCTTCAATGAGAATTGCTCCTAGATTTGTTAGGAAACTAAGTAGACTGCTAATATGTACTAACTTTATGATTTTCCATAGTCCAAGACTGTGCTTGAACTGCAAACATGGCCCCAGTCTAAAATGACTTGTACTGGAACTGGAAGAAACCCATCACATTCCTACCATGTCACTGGCAACTTTCTCACATTCCTCATAACGGTTCCACATCCAGACAGTGGTTAGAGACTGAGCAGTTAGTGGCAATGCCTTAGACTACCCAGCTATAAACGTAGTTGAAGAGGCTGTCTGATGGCCTAGTTGTCGATGGCGTTGCCACTGACTGCTTGCTGTCTTTTAACACTTTCTGTTTTTGAATCCAACTCTTGTGAGAAAGATGCCAGTGATTTGGAATTAGGTGGTGGCTTTATTCGGGTAGTCCTGTTTTCTCAGCTCTAACAACTAGCCAGTCACATGATATAGCCTGGAAATGACAGAAAACATGATAATGAAACTCAGAAATATCAATTTAGCTATGAATTTTAATATCAGTCATGGCTAACTACGTGATTTAGTCTGAACCATTCCCATTGTGATTTAGTCTGGAAATGACAGAAAACATAAAAAAATTAAAATCAAAAATTTCAATTCAACTGAATTATAACATCAGTCATGGCTAATTATGTGATTTATTGATAATGCAAAATTGACAATAAAAATCAGAAATTTTCAAATTCAATTATGACTTCTACTATTGGTCCTTTATTCTTGCAGCCAATGAGGGAGCAGAAGAAGAGAAGGATGATGAAGATGAACTCATGGTTGTTGAAGAGGAGGATCTTCCGTCTCTGAGCAGAAAACGCAAAGTCAGCGATATCGAGGATGTAACTGAGGACTCTGAACCATCAGCAAAGAAGAAACGCAGCGAACTCGAGACGGTTGAGGAAACGGATGATGACATAGTTATATTGTAACAAACTAGCGTTAATTTATAGAACAGCTGTAATGTAAGGAGGAAATCATACTCGGCACTGGAAATTGGAAGATTTATTTTCAAATTTTCTACCAAAATATACCTGTCTGAATGCATTGTTTAACCCATTCATGCCTGGAGTTATTGACAGATGTTGCCTGGACCTATGATACTTTTGAAAACAACTTTGGAATGTATCATTAGTTGGAAAAGTAATTGAAAACAGAGCTTTTTGTTAGTTTCTTATCAAAATTTCTCTGTATATGTTATTTGGAATATTGTTTATATCACCAAATTTGTCTGGCGATTTTTGGGACCACAGGCATGAATGGGTGAAATGGCCACCATGATGGCCTCGTAATTTCAGGCGGGGCCTTGCAATCATTCTTCATCAAAGACCTTGTTTTTACCTGAAGTGTAGAAAATGGTCACTAAACATAAAGGAATGCCAAAAATGATAAGAACCAGAGTGAGAATCAGGAAGTTATTGGAAATGTATTTATATATGAAAATATATTCAAATACAATTTTCTAAAGTCTGGAAGTAGTAAACATTTCAGACACCCTGTTTGTGAGCTTTATTTCCAGTGTAAATTTGATGTGCTTTCCTTTTTCTGTAACTCCTAGTCCTACCCCAGACTCAGGTCAGCACCTCATGTTCAAGGATACTCAGATTTAAGGTAGACAATACGAGAAGAAATTGCCTTCTGTTATTATCAAAGAAATTCAATTCAATAAATTATTGTATTCCTTACCTTAAGGTGTATTTAAATCTGAAGTGCTCAATGCACCCAGGTTTGTCTAAGATATTCCTTTATTTTTTGATACACAAAAAACTAATGATACACATTTATGTTTATGCAGTTGATCACTGGAAGCAATAATATGACCAAAAGAGAAGAATGAAAATACATGTTTGTATTTGGATTTCGAAGGCCCAAACTGCAAGAGAGATGACTATAAGGATAATAATTGCACTGAATTGGCGACCTGGCTACAGAGACCTCTTTTGATCTGACATGGTTTGAATAAGCAAGTTTAATCCCTAGGTTATTGCCGCAACATCAGGGAAAATCTTTTTGTAGAGGTGTCACTTTTGCATGTATGATATGACTGCTCCTCCTGTTGCTGTCCTCAGATGTGTAACAATAAGTCACGTCCACAATGGAAGAAAAATTGGTGCGGGCATCTTTAAATGGTTTAAGCACTAACAGTTTTACAGTACATCTAGTCTGGTTTAAACCCATTCACGCCTGTAGTGGCCAAATAAGGAGTTCAACTTTGGTAAGAACTTGCAGAAAAAATAAACATTTTTTGGAAATAAATCATTGAGGAATAGTGATCAAATCTCAAACTTCATCTGATCTTGGATTAATCACAGAGTCTATGTTTACGATCAAGATTTGAAAAAGTATCTATCCAGAGGACATCTTTATTGTTAGTCACAGGACTAATGATTGATATCTAGAAATGATGGTTAAAAAGAGCAGAATGCGTTCTTTGCTGAGAGATTTCACACATTTCTACCTTCTATGAAAGAAATGGGTTTATTTGATTAAAGAGCTCCAGAAAACACTTATGTATACTGTCTGAACATTTTCTTCATTTTGATGGCCATATGTACCCTAAGATGACTGGTTTAAAGATTACTATGATTAGTAAGATAGATTCTACCCAGTTATGTACAGGGCAATCAGTGAATTATTATCATGACAATATGGATACATTACGAATAAAATATATGTACTTTTCTAAAAGTGTTTCTCTGTTATTCATATGGTGACATGTATAAAATCACACTCAAAGTCGACTGATAATTATGTCAGAGACCACCTTGTAAGTGCAATACTACTACTACTACTACTACTACTACTACTACTACTACTACTACTACTACTACTACTACTACTACTACTACTACTACTACTACTACAACTGATACTGATAATAATAATAATAATAATAATAATAAAATAATAATGAAACCTTTAATTGATAATAATCCAGCTTAAGTGTTATTGTAGTATGGATTTTGATTATATTATCTAGTGGGAGGTATAAATTTAAAACCCAATGGCTGCCAGGGATATCCACACTATGTACTTCGGCTCGGCAATATAGAAAATGTGTTAATGCACACATCTCATAAGATTTTCACCTTTGAAGGTTGAGATGGACCTTTGCTGGCTCATTTAAGTAATGGGCATCTTTTCCCATAGATAAATCATGTAGACGGTTTAACTAGATTTTGGAAAGTACACCCAAATAAGGAAGGGTAGCTCAGTCTAAAGAAGTGGGGGGGGGGGGGGCGACATGAGGAAAATTTCTCCCTCCCGCCTATTCTGTACACCCAGGAACCTCCCCCTACAAGATTCTGAACTCATTGTTTTTTATCCCCCTCCCCCAAATTCTGAAACCCAGGAACCCCCTACCCCTAATTCTAAATTGTTTCACGATTCCCCCCCCCCCCCCCCCCTTATCAAATGGAACAGCCAACGCCCATCTTCACCCATTTTCTTCCAAATGCACATTTGGCCTGCCAACTTAACAAATCTCATCAAAGAAAAGTGAGATCTAAAAACAGTTTGTATATATGAATTGTTAAACACAACAAAAACAACAACATTCAGTCAAATATGTATAAAATTGCTTTCTAATAAAGATATTCCCATTTGTGTCAGGTCATGAGTTCGCTCCAGATGTGAGTGGATTGATGAATCTGGTTAAAGTTTCCTACTAAATCAGGTTTTGAACAAATTACCAGGAAACCCATCTAGACGAATGGTACAACATTCTGGGTTAATCATTCTTAGTTGCCTAGCAACAAATTTTATGACGTCATCGTTCCTGTTCTAAATCAAACCTGTGCAGTACAGAAATATTTTTAGGAAACGATTAATGTGGATTAGAGATAGGGTGAGTTTCCGGACATGTGTTACTTAAGACTAAAACTTTTACCCATTCATACAACGAAAAAGGCCTCTCTTATATTGGGACTTAAAAGCATTTTGGAAAAAAGCTGTAGAGATAGTGTTAACCTTAGCCCAACCAACAGCTCCCAAAATATTACCTCTGAATTTTGATTTAATCTGAAGTTATTTTCAAGCGTGTCATAGCATCTAGGAAACATTATTCCAACAGAGACTTTGGATTAGGCAGTGGTTTTCGCTGGGAACTCCGGTTTCCTCCACCAGTTACACGTGGCTAGCTATGACGTATTCACAATGTGGCAGAAAAAGAGACAAAAAACGAAATTGCAAAATTCAAATGTGTTTTAAGCTAGCTTTATTGAAAAAGTCGGAGCATTGGTTTGAATCATATTGCCACCCATTTCAGTTTCTTTGCGAATGCTAGATGATGCCCACGTAACAGGTATCAGGAACCCTTATCGCTCATACAGTGTGCTGAAGCAATGTGAGGTAAACTGTCTCAGCCAAGGGAAGTCCTAGTGTGACATGACAGTCGTGAGGTTAGGGGAGTGGTGGTGTTGGGTGACAGTTTTGTCAGACAAAAAACATTTCTATTTTCCCATTTCTGTTATCATATGCACGGTATGATAGGGTTTAGTCCCACCTCTTGTAAAGTATGTTAGCAAACTTCCGACCAAAACTAAGTCGGAAGCATATTCAGAAAAAATGGCAAATTGGCCAGATGGCCTTTAACCTTACATTCATAAAATAGATATCGCCCGTAAAACATCAGATGCACAGTAATATAAGGTTCATTATTGTTGAACTAAGTGATACTGACTCATTTCTGAGCTCCGTAGGCAGGAGTGAGTTTATTTCCTACATATTTTCTGAGGCACACACTGGCATTGCTTTCGAAAGTACAGTCCCGAGCTGGGATTCCGCTGGATTTAGCGATTTCGCCAGGTCGATCTACAATTGTGAAGGGCTGTCTTGTCACTTTCACCTGGGAGAATCATTAGGGAACGGATCTCTTCCCGATCATGGATCTCTATCTCTTAGCTACATGTATATGACACAGCATTAGAGAGCACCCTTATGCTTATGGCGGCTAATTTGGCCAATACAAAACAACAACTTAAAAAAAAGATATGACTGAAACCCTGGCATATGGGTACTCATCTGATAATACTCCGCGAGAGCTATCCAATGAATACCAACATGACAGGGTTTAGATGGTCTTCAAAAACCTATGCGTTTTTGTGCTTTGGACGAAAGTAATCTCAGCATTGGAAGGGTTAACAACAGTTCAATTCAGTTCAAAGTGGCGTGTGGTTTGAAGATGGTTTCCTTGGGTACCCCAGTTTCCCCCACTGATCAACACTTTAGTTAATGATAATCTTTAACAGGACAGAAAAAGTAATGATGAAAGAAATTTCAAAGTCAAGTACAAATACAAATACCTTGGCAAACAGGGTGGAAAAGGGTGAAAATGAGTAACCTACGCCTTAATAAGACAGAAAATTGACGATGAACGAAATTCCAAATTCAAATCCATTGGCAGTCCGGTGAGGAAAGGGTTAAATGGTTCCCCAGAGTACGGTGAGTAATTCACGTTCCAGGATAACTCTAATCATCCAGGCACCAACCCCTTTTTCATTCTCCCAGACACGATTAATCTCCGTTTACCTGGCTGCGGCGGCCTGCGCCGCAATTGGTAGACCCATTGTAAGGTTAGTTTATGCAAGGCAGCAAACGCACAACGGTATTCATTTTCCAGTAAATCTCTATTTACCTTGACACGACACGCGCTGCCGCAGGCTTTTAAACTTTTAAAGCTGCCGAAGGCTTTTCCTTTTAAAGCTGTCGAAGCTTTTCCTTCTAAAATTGCCGCAGGCTTTGCTTTCTAAAGCTGCCCTTAGATGAATAAAAGGATGGATATGTAGCGAGAGACCAACTACTATATGTGCTATAGTGAAGGCCTTGCTATGCCAGGGGTCTGGAATCTGGCCTATGCGGGACGTCACTAGGAAGCAAGCACCAATATTAAAGGGCTCTCGTATCGTTTACAGAGTAACTTGCTCGCAATCATGCGCAGAACGGGACTTTTGGGCTATTCGTCGCAGGCAGCCTGTTCAGGTTGACTGGCTGGTTTCATATCCACTTGTTCTTATTCACCGAAGAGCTGTCACAGGCTTTTTCCTTTAAGGCTGTGATGCTGGTTACACACTTAAAATAACCCATCTCCTATAGTTTAGCACTCTTGTCCCCTTTCTAACAATAGTTATCCAATCACTGTGGTCTTGGTGTCTCAAGTTTTCTTTAACTTAAGCTAACCTGGATATGACCACATTCTCTATTTTACAATGTTTTACCTCAAATGTCATTTTCTTGAACAATAAATGATATATTTGTTTGTAAATACATTGCACGTCTGCTAAATAAACTAGTACATGTATAGGACAACTGTATTGAAAATTTGGAGTTCCTGCATATCTTACTGCTTACAGTACAGGATTTTGGTAGAAATTTTACTTACGAAAGTAGGTCAACAGCATTTAGAGACAGCAATAAACCCATACCTTTTGTTGACCTACTTTATTAGTACAATTTCCACCAAAGTCGTGTGCTGCAAGGTACTATCTTGCAGGAACTACAAATGTTCCATCCAGTTGCCCTAGCCTAGTATATTCAGCAGACGTGTACTGCATTTACAAATCAAATATTTTCTTTATTGATCAAGAAAATGTCATTTGAGGTCCCTGTGGGGTGTACAGCAGGAATGAATCCCCCGAGAGATGATTGTCGCCCGAGCACCCGCGCCATAGCCCTCGGGCTACAATCACACAGGGATGTCATATTAGCTTTATTATACCGAACGAATGGAGAAAACATTTACGAACACAACTCTCCTCCAATTTCTTTGTAAAACCGTTCTTCATTTTCAAGCTAGTGTCAAAAGTTTCAACGACAACAAGTGGATTTTTATGCTTCTTTTGCAATTCTAGGAAGTATTCATCATGGTCCTTCGCAAAAACAACAACTGCAAATGAATAGGTTGAATATGCACACATAACACTGAATTGGTCTAAGGCTATTCTTCTCGGAAATAGATGTCTGGCTCTGCTTCAAATATGAGAACCGTCAGTATAAGATTTACAATAACTGCTGCACCAGTTGAATAGTATTTCATTTCCTCCATCAACTACGATTGATTTGATTTCCTTAAATTACTAATTAGTCCCCCCAGGGCTCATTTTGTAACCTGGTCTTACTTTAGATGAAATTAATCAATTCCGTACTCGGTCAGTTTAACCACTGACTATGTAAATGAAAATAGTCATAACCTAAACTAATTAGATTCAGCCGTACTACTTACCCGGCTATTGTAAAGATATACTTGATAACTGAGTGCGCCATTCAAATCACTGATATTTGCTCAGCAACGGTACGTTTCAGTAACTATTCTTCGTGTTCGTTATGAATATTGAAACGTAATTCAGACATTCATAATTGATCAATGACGTCATTGAATAGAGCTAGTTGTACAGATAGCGTGATCATTTCATGTATGGGGTCTGTCGCCATGACTGAGTGGTCTAACGTTCTTGGCATTGACTGTGAGCTGTTCTTCTGCTGCTGAATCGCTCATTGGACGTCCATTTGAGACATAGAAGAAAGTGTCAGTGACGTAATTTGAGTCAGAGTTTTTTCCGACTGCTCTATTTCACCCATTATGAACAACCGGAACATCCACATGAGGGAGGTGGGACATGCTGGAATGACTAACCTCCGTAAGCCAATCACGGCTTACGATCTTCACGTGAGGTGTAATAAAATAGAATAACAACTAACAGTTTTCTACTCCGTAATGAAATCTTAAAAAAAAAGCCCCAATGACCTTGTTGCAATACTAAAGAAAATACCAACATTCTTTTCCTTTTTCACTGTCTCTTTGTCTTTTAAGCATATGGGCTGTGTTTTGACGCATATAGGGATGCTGAAAATATTCTAAGGATGGAATAACAAAATGAGGAAAATGAATTTCAGAACAAAGTCTTTTTAATCTCCCCCCCCCCCCACCAAAAAAAAAAGAAAAGAAAAATAGAAATAAAACTATACATAAGAGCAGAATAAAGAAAGCTTCCCTAACTATTTTGGTGATCTCTCTCTAACAAAAAGGAATTTTCCAAAAAAGATTCATCAAAGTAAAAAATGATTAAAATCCAACCCTCAACCCTCCCTCAAATATTTTGTGAATTTATGACTAATTCCAAAGTTATTTTTTAAACGCATCAAAATTCCAGACGACGTGTATAGGTTAAACTTGCATCTGTCTGGCAGTATCACGTATCGGTTTGATCTCTGGGCCGTATCAGTGGCCACTGGATTATCTAAAATCGAATCTTGGAGGGCGCTAATGTGTACGGCGCCGTGGAGGTATCCTGTTGGTAGTATTCATTCAATTTTCACAGAGACGCTGATAATCTGATTCGCACTTCCTGATTGATGCAGGTGCTAAAGTCTGCTTATTTTAACCTAGTTCTGCGAAGCATGACGGTCGTTGGCACTTGTATACATCAACGTCTTAAGATAGGGCGATATATATATATATATATATATATATATATATATATATATATATATATATATATATATATATATATATATATATATATATATATATATATACAGTATATATATATATATATATATATATATATATATATATATATATATATATATAGATGATTCATGAAATACAAATAGGCAAATATGACTAGAATACTTTTAATTATCATTTTAAGTATAGTGCCAGGAAATGGCTGAAAATGCATTTCAGAGTGTCTAGACATAGAGCTTCAGGCTTCGCGCAAACCACGCTTACCCTGTTTCAGTTTCAGGGGAAAAAAGTACCCCAATTTTAAATTCCTGGCTGTTTGAGGTAGTCGGATTTTAACTAAATCTTTGCTTAATTTGCAAATATAAAACTCCTAAAAGTTGCCCCATGCTAAGCTATTTGTTAAAACAAAATAAAAGTAATAGATATTCAGTGAAAAATACCATCTTTACCGAGATTACAATGTTGAAATCAAAAGATAATTCATAAAATACAAAAAGGTAAATATGACTAGAATACTTAAAGGGGAACTTGGGGAAAAACACATCATAGGTTTATATGAAAGTTCATGAACATAGCTCAACATCTGTCATAAACAGAGAAGCCCTAGAGCTCCACACAGAGAGAAATCTCAAATTGCAATTAGTGAATAGCACCTCCACTGAGGCAGGGCAGCCGCCATCTTGGATCTGAGTCAACTCATGCTGCTGTAGTCTATGTAATTGGGTGGCAAGCAGCTTAGTGGGTGTATTAGATAAAGCCAGTAGCTCTGTCTAGGAGATAGATATTTCACTGCTCTGAAGCACATTCAAGATGTTTAGGTATGCAAATCCCTACGACTTTGAACCAAGAGTGGCTGAAGGTGATCAGGTGGATTATATGGACATAGTTCAAGGTGTTGATGAATTTGATGGTCAAGATGTGGAAACAGAGGGCTGGCGCTTAAATAGCATGTTGTGGTGCACCTGTCAGACTTCTTTCCTTCTTTAAATTATCAGGCCCCTTCCAAAGGTATTCTTGACATTTCTTTTCTATAATCTTCATGAATATGTACACAATTACTAAAGGAAATGAAGATGATTGTTGTTCCCAGTACTGCTAGTCACTTCCTGTGTTTACTACCTTGTGTCCCATGGGGTCTAGATGTGTAATGCCAATTGGACAAGGTCAATTACCATGTGTGTCCCTTTCCTTTACTCACTTTTGTTATTACCCTAGGGACCTAGACATAAGACAAAACCTCAGTTGTAACACAACTAACAAAATCCTGCACAGTCTATTCTCAGTGGATTAATAAAGACCATGTTGAGGTACCTATGAAAATTGCTATTCACCCTGAAAGTTAGCTGTTAGGGTTGCTAAAGTCTGTATTGCTAAAGTCTGTACATCAGATCATAATAATGAAGAGTATGATTATTAATCATGTCATTAAGAGGTTGGTAATGAGTAAATGAAAATGTCATTTATTCTATCATAAATAAAAGAAAGGGTCATTTGCAATTTGAGATATTTTGATTTCAACCTTCCTCTATATTGCAGTACTATTTAGAAATGTATTTCTTCCCAGTGAAAATGGGGTCATAACTGACTATAACCTTAGCTGTTTCAATTTTGTAAGTTAGGGAATGATATTTACCCTTCTCATGCTGGCTTAATATTAAACATTTAATGCATACACCTGTGCTTATATTCGTTGAGCAACTGAATGAAGGTAAATAATGTTGAGACTAGTAAATGTATACCAATAAAGTAAATAAATCCCGAAATTGATAAATTGCAAGATCACTTCTGCTTGAAATAAGAGATTTATGAAAATTGGTTACCAGATATTATATCCTTGAAGAAAGTAAGACTAGATACAATAGGAGTCGCATGGAGCATGATAAAAAGTGTATCAATTGTGACAGTTTATTTTTTTGAAGAAGTGTGAGAGATTATGCACACCTATTTCACAAGTACTCAAACCTTCTAAAAAAGCATCCCTCTTCAGAACCTTGTTAACTGTACTCTGAAGTAATCCTGACTGCAGTGTGTGATTCCTGACATAATCCTCGTCAGTGAAGTGGTCTGAACATACATATGCATACTTCAGGACAGGTGGGTTTAAAAGTTTCATGGATGCTAACCACTGTTTTTGTCTAAATTTACTACTAGGAAATCTATGAAAGCTTTCTCCACTACCGTGTCTTTTTTTACAGCCAATTGCTGCACATGATTTCACCATTTTCTTGTTTGATATATACGTTTTTATGCAACTTGTGCAGAGAGCTCTTGTCAGGAGCACTGCTGTTAGATACACTGCCCAGAGGTAGCTTGGAGACAGGATGTGATCCCTGCCACCCGATTGTGTCACAGCTGATAGCACTTGAAAAACATGGCCGCACCCAGTGGCTGGCAGAGGCTGTCTAGAAGGATGACAATACGCAAAAATCTCCCCTCATGGGATCACTGAGAGAAAAAGAATAGTAGCATCCTGTTCCTGAAGTGTATAACTTTCATATAAGCTGATATGTTTGTGAGCCTTTAGGGCCCCTTTAAGAAAACAAGAAATGAAACATGAATCGTAGTTAAAGAATATCCACTTCTGGGGAATGTATCTAAAAGGTAGTACACTATAAGAAAATACTATCATCAAAACTTAATTCTTACTATTTTCCCCGCACCTCACACAATAAAAAAAATGTCTCAGAAAAATTGGGAAAAAATAATGTCTCTGAAAGAAAAAATTGAAAAATATATGATCTGTCCCAGAAAATTTGGCAAAAAATCTGTCTCAGAAAATTTTGGGAAAAATAATGTCTCTGAAAAAAAAATTGAAAAATAAATAATCTGTCCTAGAAAATTTGGCAAAAAATCTGTCTTGAAAATATGACAAAAGCAGTTGGAAGGCCACAGAAAAATCCAAACAAACAGAACAGACATAGACAGACAGACAGACTAAGCTTTCAAACTGCAGTCGCCTCTGTCATTTATAACTGACTTAACACGATTTACCCTCCACGCGATTTGAAAATTGACAACAAATTCCGGTCTAGATAAAAAGAATTCTCGCGCCCCCTTAAATAATAGCTAGGTCTTTTTGGGGAGTTTTGGGAATAGATGAGTTAAGGAGATTTGCCAGGTGTCTGGTAGCAAAGCTCTCCGTGAAGGAGAACACAACAAACATAATAGGAATTACCATTCCTCATGCAAGTCTTACAACGCAATTTGCTTTGCCCCCTGACCCCAATGCTAGGTGAATTATCCTTCATCATCACACAATATTACATCCGGGCCAATCGAGCATCCACACAGATCACTATATTAAATTGTAAGATCCGCTACATATTGCATAACTAATAATCGATAAATTCCGGGGAGTTCGCCTGTACACCTGTTCTGAGATCCCAGCTTGTATTTAACCCATTCATGTCCAATGTATGTATGTATGTTTGTATGTATGTATACATGTATGTATGTATATATGTATGTATGTTTGTATGTATGTATACATGTATGTATGTATGTATGTATGTATGTATGTATGTATGTATTGTATTGTATTGACTACAGCATCAGCTATATAAGTACAACATAACAAATACAACATTTTACATGGAAAGAACAAACACACAATTAAACTATAGAGATATATGGAGGACAGGTAAATTAACAAACATACTTTTACAGATAGTCCAGCAGATATGTGATTGAATCGTGCACTTTTTGGTAAAAGCGCCAAACTTGGTACAGGTATGTAACTTGGTGTGGCGATCAATTCTAGAAGGGTAGCCCGCGAATCCGACCCCTCTAAGACCCTGTGGCGCCACCTAGTGGCCAGCAGAATTACTGGCTTGGACAGTCAATGACTAAAATGGCTATAACTTTGTCCCCAAAGAAGATATTTTGATTCTGCTTTCATATTTATAAAGCTAATTGATAGCCCTTATGATGACAATGGAAAAGGAGTAGAGTAGTCTTGTGGTTTGAATGTAGGTGGCGCCATTACATATTTTCATGAACTTGTTCAAAGGACAGACCTCACTAAAAATGGCTATAACTTTGTCCCCAAGGAAGATATTTTGATTCTGTTTTCATATTATAAAGCTAATTGATAGCCCTTATGATGACAATGGAAAAGGAGTAGAGTAGTTTAATGGTTTGAATGTAGGTGGCGCCACTACATATTTACATGACCTTGTTCAATGGACAGTCCTCACTAAAATGGCTATAACCTTGTCCCCAAGGAAGATATTTTGATTGTTTTCATATTTATAAAGCTAATTGATAGCCCTAATGATGACAATGGAAAAGGAGTAGAGTAGTTTTATGGTTTGAATGTAGGTGGCGCCACTACATATTTTCATGACCTAGTTCAATGGACAGTCCTCACTAAAGTGGCCATAACTTTGTCCCCAAAGAAGATATTTTTATTCTATTTTCATATTTATAAAGCTCATTGATAGCCCTATGGGTAAGGATGGAAAAGAAGTATATGAGTTGTATAGTTTGAATGTAGGTGGCGCCACCGAGTTTTTGCACAACCATATATTGCACTGTAACTGCTATTACCCAATTCATTTTTATGACCTTATTGTGATATATATATATATATATATATATATATATATATATATATATATATATATATATATATATATATATATATATATATATATATATATATATGTGTGTGTGTATATATATAATATATATATATATATATATATATATATATATATATATATATATATATATATACATATATATATATATATATATATATATATATATATATATATATATATATATATATATATATATATATATGTCTCTTGCAATAATTTGTAAAGGGGACTCACATTCATCTGTTCATAACTTAGTCACCAGATAAGCTACTGTGGTTCAATGTTCCCATGACTGAATAGAGAGCCCTGATCATCATGGCAAACGTTAATTGGGGTTTGAGTTTTCACAAAGAAAACTTTCATTACTTTAAGGCAATTATACCATATACGTGTATCAGGGCAGGGGCAGTTTCATAAAAAGCTTTGTTGTACAGTACAAAGAGATATAGACTGTAATATACAGCATCCTGGACAACAATATCTCCTGCACAGAGTTTCACCAACAGACTGTCATCTTGTTGAAGTACATGATAAAGGGTGCAGAGCTCGTCATGAACTTTGATTCAACTTCATTACTACGTCCTAGTGCCGATTTATTTTTAACCTTTGATAGTAGTGTCTTTAGGTTGGCATGATTAAATCCATTTAGCTTCACAAGCCTTAAACCGTAACTATGTCTTTAAAATTCAAGTACAAGTAGATATGTGTTAGAGTCACATGAACCTTTCTATCGGCACCTTGCTTTCATTTATTTTGGGCCTTAAGTTATCAGAGCTTGCCGCAAAGAGGCTGTGATGTCATTGATATACAACTGCTTGGCCTATTCAGTACTGAAGACACTATTAAATGAATGCTCTCAAAGGTAAATGACTTGCAAAGAAGAAAGTGGTGTATCAGACTAAGCAATGGCACTGTGTCTTAGCTTAGAGGAATAGACACATGGATTTGTCTCCACAGACCAAATGCCATAGGACCTATTACAAAGCCATGGACAGTCCTATTGTCACCAAATCTTATGTCAGTGTAACTTCACTAGGAGACAAAAACCAATGAAGGCTCTCATATCATCTATATTATAGGGTAAGTTGGTCACGCACATGCGCAGAAAGCACCTTTTGAGTCGTTCTCGTCAACTTCTGGACTGGCAGTTGTGCCCAGCCTGTTGAGTGAGACCCGCTGGTTGTGTATCCGGTGATCAACATTTGTGGTTTCAGTGTACCTATAAACTGCACATTATCATTTCTAGAGGAATACTAGGTTCTGTGTGGCAAAAGCAATAAGATAAAGTGACCTGTAAATTTTGGACGGGCGTGATAGATTCAAGAAAATCCATACAGAGATATTTGGGGTTATTTCAATTTTGTTGATTTTCTTATGGGGGGGGGGGGGGGATATGTGCATGTGTATTTGATTCCAGTGTGTACATGGTTGACAAACACTGATTATGATTATTCAGCTGGAGTTGGAGAGTTAAGAAAACTAAGTGTTTGATATTGTGAAACCAGATAACCATCTACCAATTGTATTGTGATGATTGTACTTTAAATTCTAATTCAAAATAGCTATTAACTTACTTAAATCCATTTGAACCAAGTAAAGGATTTTAAGAGAGACAAAGGTGGGGACAACTTCTATTCGTGCTCCTCATTTTAATTCAGTTGATTTGGATTTACAGGCAGTTATGAAAAACCTCCCTGGTATTCAACCAAATGCACTTGAACCAGTTTATTCTGAAGATGAACGTGTGTCAGACTAAGTGAGCAGAGTGAACTGGAGGGAAACTCTAATTCTGAACGAGTAGGAAATACAGACTGGTTTGAATGTGAAGTCTGTGTGTCTCTGTCTGAGAGAGAACGTTTCATTTGCGATAAGTGGGATATTCTGGAGGAAAAAACTTGATGTTGAAAATGTTGATTGTGAAATACAACACAGGGACTTTGGCATTACCTGAATCCAACCTCCTATATTGCATTCAGGCTTTGGATTGATAGAAACATTTTTTTGGAACCGCATCCTCTCTCAGCTGTTTATACCAACTTTTATATCCTATAAGTCTTCCCTGTGATACTCGCTGACTTTAAGTGAGTAGTAAATTCTAAGGTCTTCAAAGTTCAACCAATTCCTATATTATAGAGCCATCTAGCCATTAAATCAGATTTCTTGCATATCATTATGGGTTAGGAATTGAGTAGAATGTTGATATGTAGTGGTGCCACCTACATTCAAATCATACAGCTTATATACTCCTTTTCGACCCTTACCATTAGGGCTACCAATTAGCTTTATAAATATGAAAACAGAATCAAAATATCTTCTTTAGGGGGCAAAGTCATGATCGTTTTAGGACTGACTATTGGACAAGGTCATGTAAATATGTAGCGGTGCCACCTACATTCAAACCATAACATTAATTTGCTCCATTATCACCCTTACCCTTAGGGCTATCAATGAGCTTTATAAATATGAAAACAGAATTGAAATATCTTCTTTGGGGACAAAGTTAGGGCCATTTTAGTGAGGACTGCCCATTGAACAAGGTCATGTAAATAGGTAGTGGCGCCATCTACATTCAAACCACAAAACTACTCTACTCTTTTCTCACCCTCACCATTTTGGCTATCAATTAGCTTCATAAATATGAAAACAGAGTCAAAATATCTTCCTTGGGTACAAAGTTATGGCCATTTTAGTCAGGACTGTCCAGGCCAGTAATTCTGCTGGCCACTAGGTGGCGCCACAGGGTCTTAGAGGGGTCGGATTCGCGGGCTACCCTTCTAGAATTGATCGCCACACCAAGTTACATACCTGTACCAAGTTTGGCGCTTTTACCAAAAAAGTGCACGATTCTCTTGTATTTTGTTACATATCTGCTGGACTAAGAGTAAATATGGGAACGTAGATATATTCCCTTTGATCATGCTATAAAACACAGGTTAATAACCATTGTTATCCGGCCATATCCAATGCAACTAGGGGCTGCCCCGATAGCCGAGTGGTTAGAACACTGCAAAGTTACATGTACTTCTCGCTTTCTCCCACCACTGCTAAAAGATTTGGTTAGAATTCGTCCTCAGGCATGTGATATACCTAGTAGGGACTTTGGGATAGTCGATGATTTTCCACTTCTACCCCGCATTCCGAAAACGAAATTGTAATCTCTAAATTCTTTCAACAAGCCGTAGCATTAAACTTAACTCTACGGCTAGCATAGGTTTCAGTTTAACGCTGCCGCGTTTTGCATAATTGATAATCGATCAATTCCGTATTAAAGCATTCGCCGCATATCTGTCCCCAAGTCCTTATTTGAGGTGGACCCAGCACTTAGCCAGGATATTAGCTTGCATTTTCTTCATTTACACCTTGTAGGGGATTGTAACATCCAGTAAATTATATATTTTCTGAAAGACCTTTTTAGCTACCTCTCAATGCTACTTTGATTCATCTTTTCTGACAGTTTTATTGAGAAAAATGAAAATGTCATTTTTAAAAATTAAATCACTTTCAGCCCGCAGCAGCGAGTCAGAACGCCAATATAACTTGGATGAATTATAAGTTAATACATGTACCTAGAAAAAGGTAGTCTTGCAGAAAATATATAGTTTACTAGGTGTTACAATCCCCTGTAAATGAAGAAAATGCTAGCTTATGTGCTGGACCCATCTTAAGGTACTTCAGTACAGCGTGACACCACTAGCCTTTTTAAATCGGCCCCGTAGTCTTGTTGCCGCTTCTACTGCAGACACCCACATTTCAAGCAAGGGTTCGTTTTTTCAACCTCTACCACGTTCATGATTGTGATTCCAGACTTTGACATTGTTATTTTAGGCATCCCCTTGTGATCAAAATAATTTCAAAAGTATTCAAAAGCGAACTGTTGGTCGAAAGCCAATTGACCTCTAGATGAAGAACCGTGAATGAATCAAAGAACGTCTCCTTTGCAAGCCTTGTTAATGCACGACCGAACTTAAGTTTATTTTGGTTAGAGGCAATCTCAATCTTTATTTGTATATACATATATGCAGATTTTCTATATATTCAAACATATTGCAGCAAAGTAATTGTGAGTGGTTGAAAATTAGATGCGAGAAAAGGGTTTCACCAGAAACTGTCTGCAAAGTGCGCATCCCAAGCAGACAGGCCACTAGAAATCAATAACAACCATTCTCCGTCGATAGAGGTCGCTTTACATGAAACAACATTTGGTTTACTGCATAAAAAATTGGGGCCAGTGCCTGGCCGTAGCAATAATAGATGGCAGCACTAATCTTAATCAAACGTGTACCGTTTTACAAATATAAGATATATTAGCGTGCACGGGCATACCACAATCGTAACTAATGAGACATTTGTTAACTCGAGTGTGGGGTCATGTAGACCGTGTAGTGACAAGGTGAAAATGCAAATGGCGACCGAGTAAGTGATTTTAGTGCACATGATCACTTCAGGCATAACTATGATAGAGTTTGCAGCATGATATGAGTGTATTTTGCTGTGTGCCTAGGAGTATTGTTACACATAACCCATATTGGATTTCAAAAACCTTATTGTTGCCTAATTTGGTTGTCAAATAAAAATGTTTGGATGGATATTGTTATCTTCCCTTTACTTTGGTCAATATTTCCATTTTTTTGCACTATCCAGAAGTTTAATGGTATGGTTTTCATGCAGGTTGGGTGTCTACGTGCTCTGCACCTATGCGTTATATTGACCCTCTGTTATAAAGGATTTACAGGCCGTATTCTAGGGAAGTCGGATTACATTCTTTGAGCCCCCACTGAAGCACCTTAACCCATACACGCCCATAGTTTCCCCTATCCGTCATCATTAAAAGACAATTCCACCATGAATAAAACATAGGCCAAAATAGTTTCTAATTATGGTATTCTGTACTTATACCCAAGTTCCCACCACTGCCAACCTTCTTACAAGAAGTATATTGCTGTTTGAATACATCGGAACAGACAAGAAATGGAGGCACTGGGAGTGGCCGTTTTAGTCTATAAATAGCCTATCCGACCGGCTGGTACACGTATTGCTAGCAGCTACCTTACTAGTAAGGTATCGGAATTGTCCATTAAGGAAGTAATGGCATATGTGATAAACCTGTGGTATTTTGAGACAAAACCAAACAAGCCATACCATATACACCACAGCGTCCTAGGCACCTACTATAGTATTAGTGAGTTTCAAAAACCATCAACCACCGACAGCTAAGAAAATCTTTTTTACTTTTTATTTTCATTTTATTTGTAAAAGACATTTTTTCTAATTCTCAAGGAGATGATTTCTATTGCACCTATAAGTACATATGCTAAATCATATTGTATTTTAACCATAGGTAATCACACAATCCTAAGAAACATCTTGGCAAGGCAATCCAACCAAGGCTTTAGGGCGATTCCCTTTTAGATTTGTGCTACAAAGCCCCAAACGTATGAACATACATGAAAAGTATTCACGCTGTCCACAGCCTATTATTGTCGAATATCTTTTTTGGGAATTTGTTTTTCGTCACATTTATGTCATATTGTGGTCAATTCGTGACTTGAGCCAGTTGTAAGTAGTGGAGGAAACCGGAGTACCCGCACGTGAAGTATCGATGTTCTTTGTTATATACTGATCAAGTATTATACAATGATTTATTCATAGATACATGTACACACCTGTTAGGTACAAAAGGACTGAAACATATTGGAATATCTTGATACTTACAAATCAATATTCTCAGAAATACTTGACTGAATGGTGCCATCACCTGACCATTTCACTAATATCCCTTCCAAGAAAAGGATATTTTAAAATAAAATAAACCATTCAACATACTTTAAAAACTGTTCTCCAAATATGTTGTGAAATCCTGCTATAGTCAAATATCGTAGAAGTGTAATATACCCCAAACACACTAACTCTAGGCATAAATGGGTTAAAATATTGGAATATACCAGGTCTGACCCAGACGCTTCGGGCATGTGGTATTGAATCTGGATTTAATGTTGAAACCCGTGATCCCCAGTAAACCAAAAATCAATATCTAGCTTATACAACAACCTATTACGCAACCATTACCTCAGTGTGTACTCACCCGAAACACCAGACAGTTGTAAACATATACATTCACTCAATATATTGGGCCTCACTCAGGTGCTTCACAATAGCAAAGGAGGTCTTATACGCAAAGCATGGTTTTAAAATGCTGAATTCCGGAACAGAGCGGTTGCCTTGGATTTATTTGTCATCATTGCATGTAAGGTAAGTGGCTATTACACTATATCTTGAGTTTGCTAATTGTGTATATAGGTAATACACCGCCAGCCTTGTAGGATGAGATGCATGATAAATAGAACAGTAGGTTTGGGAAAATGTACTACACGATCTGTTTTCCTGTTTTCCTAAATCATTTCCCGTCCTCATGATCAATGTGACGATTCATTCATCCCTAAATGGGACACTTCGAGAGATATATAAGCACACGTACATACATACATACATTCATATATACATACATTCATACATACATACACATACTGTATCTACTACTACTACTACTACTGCTGCTACTACTACTACTACTACTACTACTACTACTTATAATGATAATAATAATAATAATATTAATACTAACAATAATAATAATAATAATGATAATAATAATAATAATGATAATAAACAATACTGCTACTACTACTACTACTAATAATGAAATAATAATGATAGTAGTAATACTGATAATAATGATGATGATGATAATGATAATAAAAAATAACAGTAATACTACTACTACTGCTACTACTACTAATAATAATGATAATAATAATAATAACAATTAATAATAATGATAATAACAACAACAACAACGACCTCATTATTATCAACGTAAAAAGGTAGTCTCCTGAAGACACGCACTGTAAAGAGAAGGCGTGGCTACATATCGAGACACACTTTGAGCACGTAGAGACGGGGGAGTGGAAAATAGGGAAAAGTGACTTGCATATTGTGGCCCAAAATGCATGGCATGACACATTTCAACATGTCATCCCCCAATACTGTGACAAGTAAAACATTACATGAAGAGGGGTTGTTATCCCATAGAACCTCAACTTAAGTGGCAAGTGAAATCCATCCTCAAATAAAGTGACTAGTAAAATGTTATCCTTAAATAAAGCAGAATCAACTTTGAGTCAAACACATATGAAGATATTGCATCTTAAATCAAGACATTTTCATACGTGGCAGACCATTCGTATGCTCCAGAGGTGAAAAGGTTCAATAGGCGTGGATAGATTGTACCTGCTTGATGCAGAATTAAATAACATTTTAAATCCCTGACCGTCTGAATACGCATTAGCCGATACCAGCGGCGATTTCAAGGGAATTATATTTGCTTCATGAAAGGAAATATTCGGCGTCGTTAAAGAAATCCAGATGATCGCTCAACAAAGGTATTTTCTCGACACAATGTATGAGAACAGGTTTGAACCAGTTGAAGAGAGTAATACTCTGTAAAAGCTAGCTACGTGGATTCTTACCTGCATTACCTACTCGAATACCCTCTTTTACCTGGGCATACTTTAATAGCATTAAGCTGACTGAAAGTAACATGGAAATTAAGACATTACCAATACCACCACACAACCGTTAGATGGTGTTAGCCCATAAGCGTTTGGAGTACAACTGTGACCTTTTGAACTTAAGCAAAATTCATAAGTTAATGATTTACTCTTGAATTTTAAATTATCTGCTATTTTACTCCAAGATCATAAAAGTATGTCCTGAAAGACTAGATATACTTAATGTGTGCCAACTTACCTCCCCTCTACTTATCATTTATATCGCTGTTACACCATGTATGTTATATTTTGAATTGTTATTTTGTAGTCGGCCAAGAGGCCTGGTAGCTCGTGTTTACTATGTAAAATCATTACCGACTTGAAATAAAGATTATCTATCTATCTATATAACAGTAGGTAGTGGTCAGGGTGACGAGCTACATGCTTTATATATACCTTTAAGTATTTAACCCTTTCCCATCCGTAGAGCTCACGTTCTAACATTTATATGAAATTTTGTTCGTGATACAACATATTAAAAAATGTTACTCGCATTCAATTCTTTGTTTTGAAAAAAACACAAACATTTTCGAATCGTTTTCAAATTGTACTTTAATTAATGTGTTACTCCTGACAGTGTCAAAGCATGCGCTTACTCCAGACATGACTTCGGTAGGGCTTGGTATGGTAGGGCAAACACCTTAACTCTTATACTGCTGGTGGCTAATTTGGCCAATACCAAACAATGAAAGAATATTTTTCAAAAATCTTTGAGCTTAGGGGGTTTGGACGAAAGTAGCCTCAGCATTGGAAGGGTTAAAGCCATCTCGCCTGGTCATCAAGTACTCTAGGGAATGAAAATAACAACTCATCGTATTTGAATTCTGGACAGGTTTGAGTGTGAGCGTGTGTGTTGACTCTTGTACCTTACCCGAACAGTTACAAGTCAGTTTATATGCAATTATGTATTACGTTTATTCAAAATAAACTAAATAACACAATATACATGCATATTCACACGTTCATGCCGGCAAACTTCTATACCTATTCGTATGCTTCGTTCAGTTTATATGAACAAATGCAGTTATCTATACATACAAGTTATATACATACAGTTATCTATACAAGTATACAATCATACATAGATACATACAACACACATACATACATACATGCATACATACATACACACATGTACATACATACATACATACATACATACAACATACATACATACACGCATGTACATACCGTATTATGACTATTATTTCTAACCTATTATGGAATTACACCGGCCGTAACTTAATGCAATATGGTTATTTTGTAAAGTTACACCATATGTAAAGTAAAGTAAATTCGGTATATCAATTACAAGAAACACGCGCTACTAAGGCTCTTGGCCGACTGGACCAACAGTGCTTTATACAGTGCCTTCCGAAGCACGAGAAGTGTGCCCCCCACCCCCCCGTCTTCCCCTTCCTAAATCACCCGTTCCAGTTGTTTTTAAGGAAACTTATACGGGGCATGATACCCGTAAACTGCACGTCTAAGTGGTGGTGTGAACAGGCAGGAATCAGCTCGCGGATTTGACCGGTGCCAAACATCCAGTTTTTGAACTGAGCGGTGACTTGTCACCGGAAGCACCGACGTGGATCCGCCGGTGATACATGCACATACACACACTTACTTAGGCTAACTTATACTATATACTATAGACTAACATATGCTATATATATATATATATATATATATATATATATATATATATATATATATATATATATATATATATATATATATATATATATATATATATATATATATATAGAGAGAGAGAGAGAGAGAGAGAGAGAGAGAGAGAGAGAGAGAGAGAGAGATAGATAATCATATACATGTATGTGCGTACTGTTAATTGTCATGCAATGAAAATTAGTCTTCACGGCAATGCAGGTGTGTTATTGATCCCCTTCCATCAAATAGGGATGAAAGTGACCATTATTTCCACCTCCTCGAGTACCTGAAGCGAATGCCATCATAAGTTGCGTTTTGGAGAACTAAGCTTTGAATCGCTAATTCCGTACTGACTGCTCGGGTGGCTCCTTGATTGTATTGTTAATGCAGTAAGTAAGTTCAAAGAGAGTGAGTGTTTGCATGACAGGATCCACCACCTGTGGCACCTGTTCCAGTACATCTAATCATGACCCAAACAGTAGACCCAGAGACGATTCCCATATTTTACTAGAATGTCAAAGAGTAAAACTCATATGTAAACAGTTAGAAACATGGTTAACGCTATAAAAGTAATATTAAAAAAACCCTTATACCGAATAAATCTTAGGCTATCCTGAATCCGATATGATAGTATCAACAAGTATAACAGCGACAAAGAAGCAATACTAGTATACCAATGTAGATAAATCAATAAAAGACTTCACTTAAAAATATCTAGTATCTTATGATGCCTTTCTGACATAATCTCGACACTCCAAAATTACTAGAAATAATTGAGAAAGTATTGCTTAATATTCATCAGAACTTAGCAGAGAAATATAATGACTTTGCGTTCTATGTTAAACAATCACTTTGTAATATATATGTGTGTATACATGTTACTTCCCTTTCCCTTGTAAAGTACACACATTCCTCTGTGAAATACACAATGACTGACCTACAATGATCAATATATTGATGTAATAATTACGAGAAATAGGAACCATGTTGCACAACGTGTGCCGTTTGAAAATGTAGCACATTTAATTATGGATATTTAGTTCATTACAATCTGCGAGGCAGTTAATTGGGCGTTTCCAAGTTAAGTCCAAGCATGTCCAAATACTGCAGATGTTCCAAATGTTTGCGTATTTGCCTTGCATGATGGAATCACTACCCACGGTCACCTGCCAACATTGCTATTGACATATATTTAATTCATTGATACACGCCTGATCAGATGGTCTGCTATTTTATACCTCACGTTGGCACCTTTACAAATTTCATGATACATATTATGATATCGATATATCCTTATAGTTACAATATTTCAAAGATACTGCCCTAGTTCGGTTGCATATGTCTTTGTGCCATGTACTTTACATCGTATGTGTTATGAAGTGCTCAGTATCAAGTCTAAATGAAATGATACTTTGATAATCGTCACTTTGTCTGCCTAATATATTAGGTGGGAAGGTGGGCATCTTGAAACTGCCAGTAGCTTATGGTAACGTACTCGAGTATTAAACAGCCTACTATCCCCAAGTCACCGGCAACTTTCCCTCATGCCTATAGCGAGAGTATCAACAACACTTAAACTTACATGATAGTCTTATATTACATTCGCACAGTACCCATACATATGAATGAACCGATGAATTGTATAGGGACCACCGAAGAGCTTTGCTGAAACCAACTATAAGCATTGTAATTGTGCATGTTATAGCAAACATCACACACAGTATATGATGTATAATACCGGCAAATATTGTTCGAATTCAAAATCAATATCAACGTTATTTTTAAAAAGAAAACTACTATTTGTTCTTATGACTACGTTATTTGCGTCCAAAAATCGCTACGAATCCAATTGTGTCTATTTTGGTTTGTTTTTCAAAGTACTTTTTGCACGAAACGATTTTATTCATAGTACCACACCCGAGGCAGTAGCTACTAGATTTTAGCCAGACTGATTTACAAACAATTACGCGAATCAATCTAGTAATTTCGAATGCAAATGAGACATCTATTTAGCTACATGTGCATAGTTTTTGCACTAAATCTTGTTTGGTATAGAACTAATCACATCATATCCATATGAACATTTCTTATTTCATTTCATTTAAATTTGTCCACTTTCTGTCTAAAAATAAGAATATAAGTTATGATTTCCCCACTATCTATACCGAATATATTTTGAACCTGCAATTTTCTCTGCAACATTTTATTGTATTTCCTCATTTTTCTTTGGAGCTTCATTACAATATTACTTACACCAGTTGCCTATAATGTACGTGTTTTATGCCAAAATGTGACATGACATAAATTCAACTTAAATCTTACCATCTTTCTCCAATTCATTAGACTTCCCTTTACTGACATCAGTTATATAGAGATATAGTAAGCTGCTACACTGTAACAAATCTGAACCTTTATAAATAAACATTTACATAACCCACAAATGCATATATATCCCAGCTGTGTCACTAGTCTCAAATGTAGGATTACAAATGGAAACAAGCGAGTTTATGCTGTCTACTACTGAAGATTTATTCATTAGATTGAGATACTGAGGGATTCAGCAGAATGTAAATATTGACGCCAACCTGAATGATATATTGGAAAAGGGTTATCACTGGTTTATCTTAATGAATAAATGGGGAAGAAAGACGGCGGCTTTGATGATGAGGCTAGTCAAGTAAATCCCTCATCAAATGATTTAAAGAACTGCACCTGTTAAATGCCCGTTCCAGTTGGCTTTCCGTTAGTTTGCGTGTGACAAGTGTGTGTGTGTGTATGTGTGTGTTAGTTAGCACGTTGTATGTGTGTTAGTTAGCATGTTGTGTGTGTTAGTTTGCACGTGGTGTGTGTTAGTTTGCACGTTGTGTTTGTGTTATTTTGCTTATGACAGGGGTGGATGTTAGTTTGCACGTGGTGTGTGTGTGTTAGTTTGCTTGTGACAAGTGTGTGTGTGTGTTAGTTAGCACGTTGTATGTGTGTTAGTTAGCATGTTGTGTGTGTTAGTTTGCACGTGGTGTGTGTTAGTTTGCACGTTGTGTTTGTGTTATTTTGCTTATGACAGGGGTGGATGTTAGTTTGCACGTGGTGTGTGTGTGTTAGTTTGCTTGTGACAAGTGTGTGTGTGTGTTAGTTAGCACGTTGTGTGTGAGTTAGTTTGCACGTTGTGTTTGTGTTATTTTGCTTATGACAGGGGTGGATGTTAGTTTGCACGTGGTGTGTGTGTGTTAGTTTGCTTGTGACAAGTGTGTGTGTGTGTTAGTTAGCACGTTGTATGTGTGTTAGTTAGCATGTTGTGTGTGTTAGTTTGCACGTGGTGTGTGTTAGTTTGCACGTTGTGTTTGTGTTATTTTGCTTATGACAGGGGTGGATGTTAGTTTGCACGTGGTGTGTGTGTGTTAGTTTGCTTGTGACAAGTGTGTGTGTGTTAGTTAGCACGTTGTGTGTGAGTTGGTTTGCACGTGGTGTGTGTGTGTTAGTTTGCTTGTGACAAGTGTGTGTGTTAGTTAGCACGTTGTGTGTGAGTTAGTTTGCACGTGGTGTTTGTGTTATTTTGATTATGACCGGGGTGGACGTTAGTTTGCACGGCGTGTGTCTTGCAATCATTTACCTTGGAGAATCACCTCAAGAGAGATCAGGCCGAGGATACGTTACGTCTATCAAAGAAACAAGTCATGTTGGACCTAGATTATCTGTCCTATATGTCGTAAACAGAAGAACTTGCTGTGCAGTGTAGTGTCCTGAATTGCGTGCCTTTGTCCGCTTTGCTCGACATTTCATTTCCCTAGGTCTTCTCTTGAGACATAGCATTATATCTATAGCTGACCTCGTCTCCTGTCTCTCCTGTCCTAATCTAGTCCAGGAGTGAGTATTGGATTGCGTCAATAGCATCAGAGGGTATTGTATGGTTTATATTTGTCATTGTACACCGCGAATTACTGTAAATTCGGTAAAGATTGCGTGAGTTTACTTTCAAAATTCGCAATGTTTAGTGTTGCCACTTTAAGTGTATAGCTGGCACTCCATGTTGCGGCCAATTCGCAAAGTTAAAAAACGCAAAAATCGATTTTCTGTAAATTCGCAAACTTTACACAATCCTTTTTGAATCCACAGTATACACACAAGAAAACTGTGTTAAGAAACGTACAATGTAGTCACACTATCACATTCGTAGTAAGTTTCAGTACTTTGGCTAGCTGTATCTGTTGGATAGATAGTACACTTTCCAAAACATATACTTCACTGAAGCGCTATTCAAGTTTTGCTTCACTGATGGTGGCATGCACTTTAAACGCCACGAAATAAGAGTGATTTCCGTGACCTGAACTGTTTTGCGCAGATGACACAATATTTGTCGTCTCAAACAATACTAAATGATGTCTGACATGGCACAATAGTGTGCTCAACGGCGGAGATTTCTGACACCTATGCTCCCTCGTTACCTGGTGCTCCTGTGAGGATGATGGGTCGGGTAAGTTCCTGAGATAGCCCTCTCGATATCTACCCCGGATGGGATTACAATATCAAGAATACAGATAGGATTGTACAAATGCACACACAAACACACACATACACACACACACACACACATATATATATATATATATATATATATATATATATATATATATATATATATATATATATATATATATATATATATATATATATATATATATATATATGTATATATACTGTAGAACACACACTGTTAGCGTCTGTTTATATATAGCGTACATAGCGTGTAGTTCAGCTTCGCTATATATAAAAACGCTTTACTTTTGTCTTACTGTACTGGCGCTGTCAGCGGCGGCTACCGTCGCTAACATAAAGATACGCTATGATGCGAAAAGTCCCCAATTCGCTATATTTGGAACACGCGTCATATATGTGTTCTACAGTATATATATATATATATATATATATAATATATATATATATATATATATATATATATATATATATATATATATATATATATATATATATATATATATACATATATATATATATATATATATATATATATATATATATATATATATATACATATATATATATATACATATATATATATATATATATATATATATATATATATATATATATATATATACATATATATATATATATACATATATATACATATATATATATATATGGTTGTGACCATGTGGTAAAAATCATATAGAGTGAAAAAACACATATCAAGTGCGTTATGAGGATTTGCCATCGGCCTTCAGGACTATTAGGCTATCGGCCAGGGACCGAAATTATGGATTTTAATTACCCCCCCATGTAGATGGAATTTTTTACTTTAGATGGATAGGGGAGCATATGGGGCCTACCAAAATGCCGTGCCCCCACTTTGGGACATGGTCAGATTTGCATTAGGCCTGGTCAAACTGACCACCCACAAATCAGGGAATCGGCCACCTGAAGCACACATATATTGAGGAATAATGGGATGGGGGGTTAAGAAACTGACCATAAAAATGCTCACAGTTCATTGAATACCACAAGTTTGGTATCAAAATGTTGGTCTGGAGGAGACGTATCCTTTAAAATACTAAACACATAACAAACTCTATTCCATGATGTAATAGAGGTCATTCAAGGTCAAAATGGCTGCCAAATCAAGAATCTGGGATTTTCCCATAATCTATAGTTTCGGTTTATAAACTTCTCAGTTTTTTTGAAGGGATGTATTTCATTTCTGTAGCCACTTTTTCAGAAGGAATGCTTTTTAGTGGAGTTGTTCAACATTTTAGAAAGTTCATTAATTAGAATGTTAAGTCTAATTTTGAGATTTAAGGCACAACGTAGGGTACCAGGCCCACCAAGTGACCCCAAAAAGTGCCGAAAATGGTAAAAAATTGAAAACATAAATGCCTGTATCTAAGGTTTTACAAGTCGGAAGGGAGCAGATGATGCACCAAAATATCAGGTTCAATTTCCTCTTCAATCTGGGAGATTATGGTAAAGATTCCTGAAACTAAGGGGTCATGGAAGGTCAAATAAAGGTCAAAAAGTCAATATTTCTCTTAAAAATTCAAATTTTGATGAAGATGTTTTGACAAAGTAGTTTATGTTTAGTTTGGGTTTTAATTACTCCCCCATGTAGATGGAATTTTTTACTTTAGATGGATAGGGGAGTGTCTGGGGCTTACAAAAATGACGTGCCCCCACTTTGGGACATGGTCAGATTTGCGTTAGTCCTGGTCAAACTGACCTACCACAAATCAGGGAATTGGACGCATGAAGCACATATATATTGAGGAATAATTGGATGGGGGGTAAAGAAATGGACCATAAAAATGCTCACAGATCATTGAATACCACCAGTGTGGTATCAAAATGATGGTCTGGAGGAGACTCATCCTTTAAAATACTAAACACATAACAAACTCTATTCCATGATGTAATAGAGGTCATTCAAGGTCAAAATGGCTGCTAAATCAAGAATCTGGGATTTTCCCATAATCTATAGTTTCGGCTTATAAACTTCTCAGTTTTTTTTGACGGGATGTATTTCATTTCTGTAGCCACTTTTTCAGAAGAAATGCTATTTAGTGGAGTTGTTCAACATTTTAGAAGTTCATTGATTAGAATGTTAAGTCTAATTTTGAGATTTAAGGCACAAAGTAGGGTACCAGGCCCACCTAGTGACCCCAAAAAGTGCCAAAAATGGTAAAAAATTGAAAACTAAAATGCCTGTATCTTATGTTTTACAAGTTGGAAGGGAGCAGATGGTGCACCAAAATATCAGGTTCAGTTTTCTCTTCAATCTGGAAGATGATGGTAAAATATCCTAAAATTAAGGGGTCATTGAAGGTCAAATGAAGGTCAAAATGTCAATTTTTCTCTAATAAATTCAAATTTTGATGAAGATATTTTGATAAAGTAGTTGTGTTTTGTTTGGGTTTTAATTACTCCCCCCATGTAGATGGAATTTTATACCTCAGATGGATAGGGGAGTGCCTGGGGCTTACAAAAATGACTTGCCCCCACTTTGGGACATGGTCAGATTTGCATTAGGCCTGGTCAAACTGACCACCCACAAATCAGGGAATCGGCCACCTAAAGCACACATGTATTGAGGAATGATGGTATGGGGGGTAAAGGAATTGACCATGAAATTGCTCACAGTTCATTATATGCCACAACTTTGATATCAGAATATAGGTCTGGAAGAGACTTATCTTCTAAAATACTAAACACATGACAAACTCTATTCCATGATGTAATAAAGGTCATTCAAGGTCAAAATGGCTGCCAAATCAAGAATCTGGTATTTTCCCATAATCTCTAGTTTCCTTTTATGAACTTCTCAGTTTTTTGAAGGGATGTATTTCTTTTATGTGGCCACTTTTTCTGAGGGAATGCTGACATTTTGACCTTTATTTGACCTTCAATGACCGCTTAATTTTAGGTTTTTTTACCATCATCTTCCAGATTGAAGACAAAATTAAACCTGATACTTCGGTGCATCATCTGCTTCAGTCCGACTTGTAGAAATAAAGAAACAGTAATTTTGGTTTTCAAATTTGTACCATTTTAGGCACTTTTTGGGGTCTCTAGGTGGGCCTGTTACTCTACTTTGTACCTTAAATCTCAAAACTAGATTTAACATTCTAATCAATGAACTCTCTAAAATGTTTAACAACTCCACTAGAAAGCATTCCCTCAGGAAAAGTGGCCACATAAAAGAAATACATCCCTTCAAAAAACTGAGAAGTTCATAAAAGGAAACTAGAGATTATGGGAAAATACCAGATTCTTGATTTGGCAGCCATTTTGACCTTGAATGACCTTTATTACATCATGGAATAGAGTTTGTCACGTGTTTAGTATTTCAAAAGATAAGTCTCTTCCAGACCAACATTCTGATACCGAAGTTGTGGCATTTAATGAACCGTGAGCAATCTTATGGTCAATTCCTTTACCCCCCACACCATCATTCCTCAATACATGTGTGCTTTAGGTGGCCGATTTCCTGATTTGTGGGTGGTCAGTTTGACCAGGCCTAATGCAAATCTGACCATGTCCCAAAGTGGGGGCAAGTCATTTTTGTAAGCCCCAGGCACTCCCCTATCCATCTGAGGTATAAAATTCCATCTACATGGGGGGAGTAATTAAAACCCAAACAAAACACAACTACTTTATCAAAATATCTTCATCGGAATTTGAATTTTTAAGAGAAAAATTGACATTTTGACCTTTATTTGACCTTCAATGACCCCTTAATTTTAGGATTTTTTACCATCATCTTCCAGATTGAAGAGAAAACTGAACCTGATATTTTGGTGCATCATCTGCTCCCTTCCAACTTGTAAAACTTAAGATACAGGCATTTTGGTTTTCAATTTTTTACCATTTTCGGCATTTTTTGGGGTCACTAGGTGGGCCTGGTACCCTACTTTGTGCCTTAAATCTCAAAATTAGACTTAACATTCTAATCAATGAACTTTCTAAAATATTGAACAACTCCACTAAAAAGCATTCCTTCTGAAAAAGTGGCTACAGAAATGAAATACATCCCTTCAAAAAAACTGAGAAGTTTATAAACCGAAACTATAGATTATGGGAAAATCCCAGATTCTTGATTTGGCAGCCATTTTGACCTTGAATGACCTCTATTACATCATGGAATAGAGTTTGTTATGTGTTTAGTATTTTAAAGGATACGTGTCCTCCAGACCAACATTTTGATACCAAACTTGTGGTATTCAATGAACTGTGAGCATTTTTATGGTCAATTTCTTTACCCCCACCCCATTGTTCCTCAATATATGTGTGCTTCAGGTGGCCGATTCCCTGATTTGTGGGTGGTCAGTTTGACCAGGCCTAATGCAAATCTGACCATGTCTCAAAGTGGGGGCACGGCATTCTGGTAGGCCCCATATACTCCCCTATCCATCTAAAGTAAAAAATTCCATCTACATGGGGGGGTAATTAAACTCGCTAAATAAGGCTCTTTTAAGATTTGGCCGATAGCCTATATGACTAATTTTCCTAACGCCCTTGGGAGCAATAAGGCTTTCATATATAAATAAATATATATATATATATATATATATATATATATATATATATATATATATATATATATATATATATATATATATATATATATATATATATATATATATATATTGTATGTATATACTCTTACAGTGCAATGCGTTTCCGCCACCCATTGCAGCATAGATAAATACATCATGTCTTGTAACCAGGCAGAAAATGAGCATATGGAATAATAACAGTGTAACCTGTTAGGGAGACTGACACCTATTAACATTGGCGGGTGACCTAGGCTGACATCAGCATCTAATGCTCTAGCAGACTTAACGGTCTAGTCCCACTCCTGCCGAAAGTGCAAACAGAAGGCCCTCGAATACGTTGCCAAACTTTTAACTATTTGGGATCTTTTTTGCGTTAGAAATATAAGTTGTCTTAACAGTTGCCCTATTGTTTATGCCTATTGTTCTCATTATAAGGCATCAATAACATCATATCACCTCGAATTTGAAATGACTCGGCCAATGGAATCCAAGAAGTTACCTGACACTTAATTAGTTTCACTTTCGCACACTTTCATTATTATTTCCCATCTACATTGTATCGACCCGCTATTTGCTTACGGTTTGGCATACAAAGTAAGCTGTGGCTTCTTAACATCTATTTTTGAAATTTCAAGTGAAATCATTTGAAATGACTGGTCGAAATGACTCGTCCAAGTCAGAATGCATTATAATGTTATCAAAATGCTGTGCGTGGCAGCCATTTTGATCTCAAAATTACTTGTCTGATCATTTACCGTGCAACACTTCTCATCCTTTGATACCACTTACCATCACAATGTACACATTAAATCATAATCAAATATTGTTATGATGCTTTGCTGAAAGTGAACGTGTAACGGGTGACCATCTATCCCAGGTATGGCCGAGAAGTCCTCTTCGAGGGCCATGAAATAGTTTAATTACATCCATGTCATGACACTGGATTTTCTAAAAGTGTAGCATATATTTAAATTATCCATAAAAAACATGGTTACCTGGTGTCGTTGAACATTCTCAGAAATAAAAGAACGCTTTTTTCTCTTTTTTCATCGCTACTCTGGGGACAGTCATGGACTGAGAGTCAATCTGCACCTCCTTTAGCTATGCCAGAAAAGGGCAACATGTCGTAAACGAACTAATCTAGACAGGCAATCGAATAAGGCGTAATCAGTGCTTCCCTTCAAGGTGCCTTGGTTGAGTTAGTGGAGGAATGATTGAAGTTAAGTGGCCTATAGAGAGAGTCTCTTCAGGGACTCGCTCGTCCTTCCACTGGGAAAGCTCGGCTAAAGTGAAGGCAATAATATATATTGAACATGGACCCTCCTGAGAGACTAGTGGTTATGGCTTGTGTTGTATTGCATCGTCATCGGCTGCACATATACATGTATGCATTTGCAAAAATCATACCATCAATCAGATCATAGTACCTTAAATTATGTACAATGATGAATGAAAATTTGGACAGCTAACAGACAACGAGCGGACAGGAAATGGTTGACTTATGTTTGGACAGCGAATGGATATAAATCTACCAACGCGACCGTGGGTGCACAAAAACATCGGTCAACCATTTGCTGTACGTTTGATGCGTTTTTCCTATAATACTAGTAACTGTTTGCATTCTCATAAAGTGTTATTTTCTTGATTTTCATTGAATTTCCTTTCCTTCTCATTCAGATATAACGGTCAACCGTTTGTGCACAAGCGGACAGGAAACGGTCGACCGAAATATACGTCAACCGTTTGTACACAAACGGACAGCAAACGGTTGACCGAAATATTTGTCAACCTTTTGTGCACAAATGTTCAGTTAAAAAATTGTGCACAAATGTTCCAGTGAACAAATAGTGCACAGGAACATTCGTTGACCAATATATCGGTCAATAGCGAATTGTCGAACGAAATATTTGTCAACCGCTTGATATCTGTAATCTTTTGCTGTGTAACGAAGCAGAAACCAATAAATTGCCAAAAAGGGAGGGGGAGGTACCTATTTCCTTTTTATTTATAGTGTAATTATCCCTAACAATTAACTTTTTAAACTGCAGGAATCATATTGGTCAACCATAAATTCCTAGACTAGGGCACATATGGCCATACTACTTAAGCTATCAACCTTCTCTATTACAGAGTTGAGAAGATTACGGAAAAGGAAAATGTATCATGATATCACACCGTCTCTCTTGTCAATTACAGTCAATACATATACGATACGATATCATGCCAGTGACTAGGGGTTAGTTGGGGTTTCCCAGCGGAAATAAGGTTTTCTTCCCAAATAATAACTGGTATTAATGAATAAACATATAATGTGGCAGAAAAGTGACGATAAGCGAAGTCCCTAATTCCTGAATTCCCTACTTTGAAAGTTCCTTTGTGATGAGAATGCGCCACTGTGACAAGCCCATTTTTGACACTGTTTCAATTATGTGGATATTATATCCGATATCCATGTATGACAAGTTCTAATACCTTAGAATGTCTTTGGGTAGATAAAACTAGATTTTATTGAGCAAGCCGACGTGCATGTTTGTATCGAAGAAACCTTGAGCTTCATCAAAGAAGCTATTGATCTTCCTAGTGACACCAGCATCTGCCATCTGTCTTTGACTGGACGCTGAATTAGATGTGAAATGGACCATACAAGAGAGGAAGTGTAAATCGTGGCCCTCAAGCACGACAGATCATCAGCTTCGTGCTAGCCTTGCCAAGGCTACTGAATACCAAACGCCTTTCCCGGCAGGCACTTCCGGCACACTCCGGTATCAGTCTTTCACATATTCCTACGCACTTACGTTGCCTTTGACTAGTCTGGCAGAGTTTGTTTCCGTGCTACCAACAAGTCACGCACCGCTGTCAACATCCAGTGTCCTTGCATTTGACGAGGGGAAACACGGAGCATGCAGCAATAAAAATTTGAATTTTGTTTATTGCAGCCTTTCGCCCATTCCCGTCTAAGTATTGGATGGCAACAAGTGTAACAACCTGGGTACCTGCCTAGGGATTCGAAGCGGCTGATTAACCCTAAGGCATGGAATTGTTAACCCTACCTACTGTACGTGGTAGGGGGTGGTCTACTCAATAAATGTAATTGGTTTAGCGCCTCACCCCCCCCCCCCCCCCACCCTACAGAGTAAATACGTCGGATATTTGAGTTGCAAAGGAACTCGATACGATAGGTTGAGAAAACAACATCACACAAACAAACAAACAACCTTTACAGTTGTAGTTATGTCCGGCACTTTTACAGCACTCTGATAAACCTTGAACTTCGTTGAGGAACCTATTGAACTTTCCAATGACACCTAATGGAAATGGACCTAACACGGGAGGAAGTGTAAATCGTGACCCTCAAATCACTTACGACTGATCATCAGCTTCGTGCTCGCCTTGCCTAGGCCGCTGAACACCAAACGTCCTTCCCAGCAGACACTTCCGGCATATTTCCGGTATCATGATCAGTTTTTCACATATTCCTACGCACTTACCTTGACGTTGACTAATCTGGCAGACTTTGGTTCCGTTCTTCTCACAAGTCACGCATCGCCGTCAACATATACATGTAGTGTCCTTGCACTGGACGGGGTATAAGCACGAAACATGCTGCAATAAAATTGAAATTTTATTTATCTATTTGCAACCTTTTTTTATAAGTATTGACTAGCATTATAGTTGAATTGTTAAGATTGTTAAGAACGTGGGCACCTAACAGCTGATTTACCCTAAGGCCTAGAACCGTTAACCTACCTACTGTGGTTTGGAGTGGTCTGCTCTCGAAGTTTTCATAGGCTAAGCCGCCCCCCCCCCCCCCCCCCCCAAATATGTCGAATGTTTGAGTTGGAAGGAAACCGAAAGGGTGGACATTTACTGATGTCGTTATGGCAGGCCATTTACAGTACTCTTATAAAGATATCAGTGAACAATACTAAACTTTAAATGCTATGCAAACCACTTTTGGAAGATTTGTAGCAGGTTTCTAGCAGTTATCCATTAAAAAAACGAGAAATCCCCACCTACCTATTATTTTTGGACCGTTACACGAAGCAAACAGTTGCTTTCAGGCGTAATCCCTAAAATACTGACTGCATTCTACCCTGTCCTGTTCGGAAATGGACATGGCAGATATAGACCCACTGACCAAGAAGGCAGCCTCTCGGAGGTAGTCAAATGGGGGCAGATGATTAATCAGAATACAATATCAACGGGTCAAGAAAATCTAATGAATAGTGAGTGCTTACTAGTCCTTGCCAGCCGTTGGGAGATATAGGGAGTCAAAGGAGTGACTTTTATGAGAAGTACTTTGCTCTTTCGAAAAGGTGGTCATTTTACATTGGGAGTTATGTCATTTATGGATACAGGGAGCACAATCAATAGGTTTATATGATAATGGTTTTTGTAGCAATGTGTATAAAGTGTCAAGTACAAATTGAAAACAGTTCTTTGATGTTTTAAACATTAACCCATTTGTCGCGGGGCAATATGTTCAAGACATTTTTATAAACGTTATTTGTCAGAATTGTTGGACTCTGTGAGCTTCATATGTGAATGGGTTAATGCTAACAAAGTATGATAATCAGGGTCCGAGAATTATATCCATGTTGTATCATTATAAAATGTTATATCACTATAATTATGTGAGAGTTATCTCTTAGTTAAAGAGACCGTGCATATAACAGCATTCTATATTCCCCATCAAGACCAAGAATTCAGAACGGAAGTGTTGACCAGGCTGTAGGGCAGATTTGCTGGATTACATGAACGTGTTCACACTATGGTGACATACCCCCCAACAGAGTTGACTTCCGTGTATGTCAATCTAATCAAGCAGATAACTGGGGCAAGGCCAATTAAGAGATGTAGGTCTGGAATTTGGATTTGGTATTTCCTTTATCATAGAAAGCCATAGTAGGTCAAACGTGTGATTATTGCGTTGGTAATGGAAGGGAGGCAGAATACCTAGTTAGAACCAACAACATATACTAATTCACTATGAACGAGTTTTTTCCTTTACCGCATCATAATAAAAGATTTATTAGTATGTATTTAATACCCAAATGACCATATGATCGCTTCTCTGGTACTCTTTTCTGACCTCATCTAAATACCCTTTTTTTTTTTTTTTTTTTTTTTTTTGTTTTTGAAGAACTCTGGATCACCCATAGTTCATTTATTTTGTTTTTCAATATTATAACTAGAACATGTATAACTGAACAGATAAATTAAAACAGGTAAATTACAGAATATCGTCACAATAAATACAGTATCTTACATGAAAATAAATCTTATCTATATATTATACATACGATGATACCTGCCTCCCTTTTTACACACAATACAACATTGGAGGACTTTTTGGACTAATAGACGTCACAAAAATTGCTGCTATCCAATGTTTTTTTTTTTTCTAATCTTACTTGTAGTATATGTGTTTTTTTAATATATTATGAGGTATTTCTCCCACCTTCTCTCATATTGTTCGATCTTATCATTTTCGTTGGCGTATACTTCTTCTGACTCTCTTTCCATTTCAAGTAGTGCCTTAAAGTGTATTAACGAGTAGATATTTCCTTTTCCTCTATTTTGGTATATAAATTTTTTGGCTATTATGATAATTATGTTAAAGAGGTAATCCATTTCTGTATCTCCAAAGATTAAGATTTGATGTTCTAGTCTAAAGTTCCTGTATCCAATTTCTGTTAGAAAAGTTGTGATGTCGGACCATAGATTTTGAGCCCTTTCACATAAAATAAAGGCATGTACATTTGTTTCTCTTTGTTGACAGTATTCACAATTGTCTGACTCCTTTATGGTTATACGGAAAAGTCTAGAGTTTGTTGCCACTCTTCCAAACCAAATTTTATATTGAATATCCCATAGGTACATATTTCGAGTTGTTTTTTTAAAAGTTCTGATTGATTGCTTTACCTCTTCTGCTTCAATATTTTGTAAGAGATCTATTTCCCATTTTTGTGATATTTCAGTTAATATTTTGTTTCCATATTGTCCTGTTTTTCTATATATATGCTGACATCCCTTTTCCTCTGAGAACACTATATTTAGCAGGTAGGGTCGATATGGTCCTGTGTTTTCTATCTGTTTTTTTGCATTTTTAATGAAACCTTTAATACTCTGTTTAATTGACATATATTCTAAGAAATTTAAGGTAACATTTTTTGATCTTTCTATTTCCTCTTTTGTCATTATTTCCCATGACCTGTCTAGTAAATCTGCTACCATATAAACATTCTTTTTTTGCAATTTTTTGATTATAGGTAATTTTAACGTTTGGTCATACCACAAGGGCCAGCAAAGATAATCTTGGTCTGAAATTGGTGTTAATACATTTCTCAAATCGTTAATTGATTGAATGACATCTTTCCAAAATCTATTAGTTGTTGTGTTTAATTTTTGTGCAGTGAATTCGTTGCCATACATCCAACACTTATCTATTTCATAAGCTAGTGCAAAGTTTGTCCATCCACTATCAGTTAAAATTATTCTTCTTAGCCATGTTAATTTTAATGAGGTTGAAAACCTTTTTGGATTGTGCAATCGCAGGCCACCTAACTCATGGGGGTATTCTAGAATTTCTTTTCTGAATTTGGGTGGTTTAGTTCCCCATAGAAAGTCATTTGTCATTTTCTCTAATTCCTCTAAAAGTGATGGTGATGGGTCCGGCAGGGACAGCAGGATGTGAGTTATCATGCTGGAGGCTAAACTTTTAAAAACTGAGATTTTACCGTTTAGAGTCAATCTTCTCCTTTTCCATTGTCTCAAAATTCTTCTCATCTTCGGGAATTTTAATTTACAATTATTATCTGTTATCTTGTTTAACTCTCTTGTATTGAAGTGTATGCCTAATAGCACAAACTCATTGGTGAGTTCCAATTTTCCATTTTCTAAACTTATCATCCTGCCATCCCCTGCCGCACCTAGCTGTACGACTTTGGTTTTTTCAATATTTACTTTAAGACCTGAGACAAGGTGGAAAAGTTTTAGAGTATCTAGTACTCTATTTAAACATTTTTTACAGTTTTTGGTTATGAGAGTGGTGTCATCGGCGTATTGTGATATTTTATGTTCGTATCCAAAAATCGTCAATCCTTCTATTCTTTTATTTTCCCTAATAGCAATGCCTAATATTTCTGCACAGATTACAAAGATGTAGGGTGAGACAGGGTCACCCTGTCTGCACCCTCTTTGCTGGTCGATTGGTTCAGAAAAGTAACCATTTTGAGAGACTATAGCTTTAGAGCCATTCTGCAATATTTTTATCCAGTTTAAGATTTTTTCTCCAAAATTACATAGTTCAAAAGTTTTTTGTATGAATTTCCAGTCTAAAGTGTCAAATGCCTTTTCGAAATCTACGAGTATCATAAAGCCTGTGGTATTAGTTGTCTCACATTCTGTCATAATGTCGTGTATCAGTCTGATGTTCTCTCCAATAAATCTATTCTGTACAAAACCTTTTTGATCGTTATGTATTAATTCTTCTAGTGTTGATTTTATCCTTTCTGCTAGTAAACCACTAAAAATTTTGTAGGTAGAATTTAATAATGTAATTGGTCTCCAGTTTTTCATGTATCTTCGGTCTTTGCCTTGTTTAGGGAGACATGTTATTATTCCTAAGTTTTGCTGGTCATTGATTCGTTTGTTGTTTAAGTATTCTTTGAAAGTATTTAACATTAAAAATTTTAAATCTTCCCAGAAAATTTTAAAAAATTCATAGCTATATCCGTCTGGGCCAGGTGATTTGTTATTTTTCATTTTGAAAAGTACTGTTTCTATTTCTGTTAAGTTAATATTTTCCTCTAATTTCTCTTTTTTTGTGTTATTTAACCTCCGCATGTGCTGGGTTACCCAGTTTAGAGGTGATTGATCTAGATTAGTTGTATTCCCTGTAGAATATAGTTTTTGGTAGAAATCTTTTTGTGCTTTTAATATTCCCTCTCTATTTTTGATTAAGTTGTCGTTTAGGTCATGTATCTCTAGCATTGATTTATTTATGTAGTTGGCTTTTTCTAAGGACAGAAAGTATGAACTTGGTTTTTCCCCCTCATTTAGTTTTAAAGATCTTGCTCTTATCTGTGCCCCTTTTATTCTTTCTTCTCTTAACCCTGTTAGTTCAATGTTTAGTATTTCTATTCTTTCTATGTTTTGTTGCATGTCTTCACTTAGTGTATCTATTTCTTTTATTAATTCTTTTTCTCTTTTTTTCTCTTTTCGTTTTTTCTTTTTTGCGTGGTCTATTATTATTCCCCTTATTTGTGTTAACATGACTTCCCACAATAGGTCTGCTTTAATACTATATTCTATTTCTAGCTCGTTTGCTTCTAAGTTATTTTGATTATATGGAGTTAGTGCATATGTTCTTTTAATCAGCTTTAGTTCTTCCCTAATTTTATCCTGTAACTCAATTTCTTTTAGTAGGTCAGTATTTAACTTCCATGATCCTAATCCCCTTTTTTCTTCACTTATTATTAGTTCTATTGATATTGTCCCGTGGTCTGACTTGTATGGTGAGAGTATTTCAGTGTCACCTATTCTTGTTGTTAACTGGTCCGAAACTAAAAAGAAATCTAACCGTCCCGCCTTTCTAGGAGTTTTTTTCCACCAACTAAATCTTTTGTTATTGTTATTTTTAACTCTCCATATGTCAACTAAGTCATATTCTACTTTCTTGTCTTCCAGTCTTTTGCTTGCTGTCTTATTGTTCCATTTTTCATAATTGTATGTATCTAATTTGAAGTCTTGTATCATATTCCAGTCTCCCCCTATTACATTAAAAACATTGTTTAATTGGTTTATTTTGTCAAAAATTTCTTCCAAGAAAATTTCTATTTGGTCATTTGGGGCATAAATGCTTCCTATGGTCAGTCTTCCTATTAAAGTGACCTCAATGTCTATTAATGTGTATCTACCGTTATTGTCAAGAATTTTATCATGTAGTACATATTCAAAAGTCTTATTTAATAATATGGCTGTTCCTCTTGCTGTGTTTGAGCTACCTGACAAAAAATACTCTATATTCCAGTCCTCTTTAAGTTCTGTATAGTCATTTTCAGTCAAGTGTGTTTCTTGTAGTAGTATTATATCAGTGTTTCTATCTTTTATTCTCTCGAAGATATCTGCATACCCTTAGAGATGAGAGACAGTGAGTAGTCAGCGGCAACGTAACGACTACCATCAAGGGTAAGGGAAGGGTCAACCAACACAATTAAGAGCTTTCCAACTGTTGGAAAACCATTTTAAAAGGTTAGGTAATTTGTAATGGGAAGGGATCCAGCTTGGTATACATTGCCTTCTATTTCATATTAGTCAGGCATGTATGCATCAATTCTTACTATACATTTGAAGTCATTTTAGGCACTTTAAATCAGTCTCCAGACCCAGCCTCTAATGCCCTTATTGAACGGCTGAAAAACAAGCCAGAATTTATGGAGATGTTGCATTACTAAAACAAATTATATTTTGTCCCGATGCAGATAAAATGCATTGTGATCGCATGACTTGCTCTTCTTATACGCCTGCTGAAACTCAGAAATAAATAATTCTCAATATCACCAGTCTTCAACCCAGCCCTCTCCACCCTCTTAGATGTATTTCATAAACTTACTAAGGTTCGTAAATCATGTGATTCTTCTGTTGCTATAAACATATAAACTACTTTCATAAACTTACTAAGGTTCGTAAATCATGTGATTCTTCTGTTGCTATAAACATATAAACTACAAAAATCTTAGCCTTGGATCAGGGCACCTATGTATGCCGCTATGCAAGTATGTGAACAATACCACAAAAGTAAAATAACACATAGGAGGAACTAGGTCAAGTGCTAGCTGTAATAAATCCAACTTGAATCAAAATTTGAAGATATATAATAAGGCTAAACTGTGACTGGTCAGAAGTTAATGGTGTGGTGTAGGAAACCTCAGTAGTCGGGGAAAACCGATTATCAATCAAATTCCGAGTGACTCTGATTGTATCATATGTGTGCCAATATGCGTAACAGAATTTTGCCAATATGCGTAAGTCACAACTTACAGTACTGGTGCCGTATAACATTACGTCGAACTAAGCGCATGATTTATGAATGTTTATTGAATCATACTAAGTCATACAAGTCCTCAAAATACAAGTACGAAAACAAAAAAGTAAGAAAATCTCTTTCTAAGTTCATGAACTTAATAATTAAATGAGTAAATAAAATGATATAGGACAGGAATAAGGTCAAATACCAGCAGGAAGAAATCCAATGGTAGTGGCAGGCACACCGAATTATTACATTTTGGCAAGATAAAGATTTGGAATTCATGCACATTGCTTGATTACAGGAACACGTCTTCAAGCTGTGTTGACTTACCCTCCCACGAAGTTGGCTACTATGTATGTCAGTCTAATCAACCAGAAAACTAGGAAAAGCCCAATTTAGGGGTGATGATCTGCTGTTGAAATTCTGGATATCGTTTATTCTCAATTTTCTTGCCTTTTTTCTGACTAAACTGAGGACGCCGAAGTACCAGAAATATTAAAACCTAATACAAATAAAACCACAAACACTTGCCTCTGATAGTTCTGAAACCATGGTGGTGATAAGAGATCTTTTGTTTTTTCTCTTCTAGTTCTTCAAAATGCCTAGTCTCTCTACTTTTAAGCTGGCGCCATAGTCTGGCGAAATATATTCATAGCAATGTTGACAAGGGAAAAAAGGGAACGAACCAGTCATTGGGCGATATACGTTTTATACTAAACGCCCAACGCAGTATATAACATAATAGGTGCACAATAAATATGCTTAAATGCTAGATAACCATTGTCAGGGCGAATGGGTAACATCGGTTCACAGGCTACGAATACACTAAATTGTTCATTTGTCTGTTATCTAAAGACTTAATATATATATAGTTTATTGACCACCTGTCAAATGTGAAAAATATAGATATAAAACAAACAAACAAAAGAAACAAACAGACAATTACAAAACATTAATGTGACTAGCCTAGATTGTTGATGTTTGAGAAAAAAGAGAAGCTTTAGGAAATCATCAAAGGAACCTCAGGTCAGTGTGACCTTTCTCGCATTCCCCAAATCCGATTACGCACGAGAATCGCGGTAGTGATCAAAGACAGCGAGTTACGCACATGGATAATGTACATGCAGTCGTGCCTTCACTCGTTGAGAAGTCATTATATAACCACCGAATGAAACTACAGCTGATTTTAGTTAATTGCAATCAAAACCTAGCGCCTCCCTGATGAGAGTTGCATCGATAAGCAATGGCAAGGTCAAGCTTGCATGCTTCTACGCACATGCAACATGCCGATGGGCCAAAGCCATTGACGTATTACGTCATCTAAGGAGAGATTTACACCAGTGACCCACTGCCCCAGAATGCAACATTTGCCTTGCACTAGTGCCACAAGCAGCATATGTCTTTGCCCCACCATCCATGACCATTTCGTATGTAAGGTTTTATGTTCATCCACTCCTTGAAATGCATCTACACATGAACTGCAATCATTGACCCTGGTAAATATCTACACTCCATTTTTTAAAATCATATCAAATGGTCTATTTCGTGCTGTAGTTTGTGTTTACTTTTAAATTGTCGTGTGACATGGTTATCTGCTCCAGATATATGTGTCAGTAATAGACACTTATAATTGGAATTGACTGTTGATAACACGATGATTGAAGACTGGCTTCTTATTCTTCATGGAGATCTTAGGCGATTCTTGTAAATATGCCAAGCCTATGATGCCAGCAGATGATGCAAGGAGGTGTTCACATCATCATGGATTCATAATACGGCTACTTAAAAGCCAGGCAAACACGGGCACGCCCAGTCTCGTTAGGAATACAAACCTTTTAAAATAAAGGATGAATATATTTCAAAATCCTCAAAGCTTACAGCATATTGGTATTGTACCGCAAATATTTTTGCAAACCATATAAACCCTGCCATGTCGGTATTCATTGGAAAGCTCTAAGACTCGCTGAGTACTCTCAGATGAGTACCCATATGCCAGGGTTTCAGTCATCTTTCAGATTTCTTGCATTCATTTGTATTGGCCAAATTAGCCACAGGCAGCATAAGGGTTACTATAATACTGTGCGATACGGGATGCATAGAAATGTCCTATGCAATAAAAACCCGTATTTGCCTTATAACACAGCATATTCCCAGGGTACCTTGTACACCATCCAATCCTGTCACTCAATTCTCGCCTCATTAGAAGGGTTTGTGTACATAGCCTGCCCTGTTTATTCCCGAAAACATACGCCACGAGTTGGGACTAATCCAGTCCCTAGGCGGTCCCGTGGCAGCTTCATACTATGAACTAATTAGACAGGTCACTCGGTAGGATAATCTGTGTCATTTACCAAGTATTTCAATACTTATTGTATCTATTTGGTGCAATTAGTGAATGCTGTAACATAGAGTGATTAAATCAAGACATTCTGCTTCTTAATTACATAAGAGATGAACACTTCTGCTATAGCAACACGGCATGAAATTCAAGGAATTTCAATGATAAATGTATCTACCGAGTGCACCAAATGAATGTACGAATACGTAACAATAAATTAATTACATATAATCAGTGCTGAACTCTTGCACTCTATTAATTAAGATATGATTGGTTCCATTTAGTGCAGAGTATATAGTAGTGTTAGTGGATGATCCCCCCATATGCTCCCGGGGCTTATCTGTGGATGAATATATATATATATATATATATATATATATATATATATATATATATATATATATATATATATATATATATATATATATATATATATATATATATATATATATATATATATATATATATATATATATATATATATATATATATATATATATATATATATATATATATATATATATACATATATATATATATATATATATATATATATATATATATATATATATATATATATATATATACATACATATATATATATATATATATATATATATATATATATATATATATATATATATATATATACACCTACACGTGTTTTGATAACTTTCGAAAAATAGTAACTGCATGGAAAATTTAAATTAACACAAAACCTAAGCACCTACTCAAAGAAATCACGTTAGATTATAGCACAGCAAGCATGTTAAAACAAGCAAAGAATATGCAGAATTCCCCTCCAGAAAACAGGAAAAACAAACAGCAGGAAGTCAGAGTACAAAGAATATAGCATCAGGCGGATTCCAAAGAGCCTTTGAGCATCACTCCAAAAGGCACGGTAACTTAAGAAATGGAGACAGTATATTGACGAGTTTGCAGAGAATGAAAATACAAGTACCATTGTAGGCTTTTATGAAAAATTATTTTGGTAATTTAATACAAATGCACTTTCTTGGCGTTTATCTTAGAGGTGTACTTCTCTTTTGTAATGGAATGCTTTATCCTATATAACACCGTGACATTTTCTGAATATTGTCTTGGAAATTGATCCTTGTTCCAGTATTGAGTTACTCTATGGGAAGTACGATCGCAACCAAGCGAAAGTGCACAAATACTTAAAACATACGGCTTTGCATTCGCTGATTAACCCTATAATCAACACAAAAGACTAGCTCGTTTCCCCTAAAATAGCAGACTCCTGCCGTTCTCTATTCTAAGATATACCTTTTATTTCGTGGCGATAGAGGTAGTCAACCACAGTAGATAAAGACTGGTGCTTAAAAAGCACATGTAGAACAGTAGATTCAACGTAGGTTGATAAGATATATCCGTTAGATATAAACAGATTTTTTTAGAAATGCTTTTATGTATGTATATTTATTGACTGTTCCATTAAAGGTACAAACTACATTGCATTTAATTATTTCATAGAACATAAAACAAAAAATGCAAATTACCATGTGACAAACAGTGCAAGAAGATTGTTTATTTTGGTTGGCCTGGAAAAGTGCCAGAGTGTATAGGGTCACGTATGAGGGTCGAGGCTATTATTTCAACTGTTCGTCCAGTGGGCACTCGCACACTCATTTGTTTTGCGAATGACACGAATACAGATTTGTATTTTCGTTTTTCGGCTAAAACCTGACTAGCCAGTTTATTTGGTGGAGGAAACCGGAGCGAAATCTCTATCTAATAAGCTATTTAGTCCATTAATCCCATAGACTGTTTTCACTATAAATGATTATGCGAACATTTTAACCAGGTTGCATTGGTTACAATATCAGCGTATTACAAGTAAAGTAATATTAGATAGCTGGGGTCCATTGGTGTGACAATCTACGGCCTCTCAAAGTACTCAGGGAATGACCAGGCCCATGTGATTTTTATCTCAATGTATTATGGTATTCTCTGGCAACTAGAAAAACTGAAAATAGTAAAGGACGTAACATGAGTTAAAGGGGAACCAATACCTCAGTGTCATTTGATAGATATAAATATTTACACCAAAGAACTTTCATACACATTCCGACATATCAACTTTAACTATAAATATGTATATATATATATATATATATATATATATATATATATATATATATATATATATATATATATATGTATATATATATATATATATATATATATATATATATATATATATATATATATATATATACATATATATATATATATATATATATATATATATATATATATATATATATATATATATATATATATATATATATATATATATATATATATATATATATATATATATGTATATATATATATATATATATATATATATATATATATATATATATATATATATATACATATACATATATATATATACATATATATATATATATATATATATATATATATATATATATATATATATATATATATATATATATATATATATATATATATATATATATATATATATACTTGGAGGTAGATAGGCTTTCTGGAATAGGAGCCCCTTCGCCAGTTCCTGACTGTTACCTAATACCCAAGATGATGTACAAAATCAGCCATAAGATCGTATCTATCCGCCTTAAGATAGACTTTAATAGTAGACAAAAAAGAAAATTCGCAAACACCCAAAAACGAGTGGTCAAGAACCTTAGAGAAAATTGATGTTTGATTTAGCGCCCTTCCCTCCTGTAATGGTCCAAAGTGCTTTATAACAAATAGTCAGTGTTTATGGTCCATATATTAGTCAAATAGCAATGTTTCCAGCTGTGTCTTGAAGTTTTGCACACTATCAGCAGCCTTGATGTTGTCTGGGAGCTCATTCCAGAGGCGTGGTGCGTAGGCACAGAAGACTTTGTCACCAAACCTTTTCAGAGTAGTGTGTCGTATCTGTAATTAGTTATTAGTGTTTGATCTTGTCCTTGTAGTTGCTTGTTTGACTAAAAATAGAATATGTGCCACGGAGAGAATAACACACACAAACACAAACATATGCATGCATACATGCTTTTAGGTGAATAACACACAGCAATTCATGGAACTGGGGCGGAAGTTTGTATATCGGGAGTTATCCTAATTGGAGGTAGGTAGGCGTCATGGAATAAGAGCCCTTTCGCCATTTCCTGCCAGTTACTTAATACCCAAGATAATGGTAATCAGTTGTCCCCTTGGCTGTAAGGTGTTATGGACCTTATGTGACATGGTATCAACAACATTGCTATTCCGTGTGGAATACTGGACAAGTAAACACTTCATTGACGAGAGCAGATAGTAGTATATAGCATCAATGGAAAGAAATGTCCAATATTTTATGAATGCGCGCCATTAATAGTCCAGCAGATTGTCTTAATGTCTCCCCCAAATAATGGCCAATACTGTTATTTTGGCATTAAAAAGGAAAAGTGACCTGTCGAAAGAGAAGATCGGGGTTAAGGTAATTTCTCCCCCAAATAAAGAGGACACTTTATCGATTAAACAACGAAATATGAAACGTACTGTGGCCTTCCATTAATCGAGATTAAGTTGTATCCAAGTAGAAATAAGTATCCCTAGATATAGCATTGTGAACTTGAATGCATTATTTGATAAATTACTGTATGACACTTTTAAAATGTCATCCATGTATCATATGATATATATCATATACGCCTCCACAGGTTTGGCATACATACTATAGATAAGTAAGATAGATTATGATACATCCATTGCTTGCTTGAATTTGATAACCATGCAGGCTTTGAAAGAATGTTAGATTTGCTTAAGATCGCGTGCTTTACTTTTAATTCCGTGTCGTATATGATATATTTCGTAATTCATATTTTCCTTTGGTCCCAAAAATGATTTTTTAAAGTTCGCATAAAATGTCGTACCAAATGTAAGTTAAACATTTTTGTATTTTAGTTCAGAGAGTACATGTACATTTGGACAACAAAACCCCAATTTTATCCCCTTCAGTGCAGAATCTAGCTATATACCTCTTCTGATGTTATATTGCAATGTTCCAGCTTTTCGTTTTTGATGATCTGGTACCAACATAATTGATTGTTATTTGAATGCCACATGATAATGAAAACATTTTTTATAGATACTGAGTAATTGGACCAGTACTTTAACCGATGAAAGCCTGCAATACGGGTTTGGCAATCCCGTGGTACAGGAGCTTAAATGACCAGCGACGTATAGACAATATCTTTGATATGTTAATATGTTAAGATGTGTGGGTATATATTTCTAAGTAATACATTTTTTTTAAATGGACAAAACATAGCCTAATACAGCTTTAAGAATCAGGTTAACGCACGTCAAAAATATCATCTTTGACTTAGCCTAACTACTGAAGGCCCGTTCCCACATCTGCGATCTAATGTAGCGGCGGCACAGCGACCGCAGCGAATTATGAATCGCTGCACTCGCTGTGCCTCCGCTACGGCGTTCGGTGTGATCCGTTACGCCATCGTTGCACTCGCTGTACCTCCGCAGCGGTTCCCTGTGGCCGAGCATCTGTTGCGATTTTTTTTAACATGCTCAAAAAAATCGCTGTTGAAAAAGTAGGGCAGTGGTTCGCTAATGGTCCGCGTGTGCATTCGCTGTGCAGTGGTAGTGAACGTTGTGAGTTCGCTGTGGCATCGATGAGGTCGCTGTGCCATCTTAATTATCGCTATGCTATCGTGTCACTCGTTACGTATTTGTTAATCTATCGTTACCCTAACTACCTATGTAAAGTTCAGTTAAGCCCCGTTCCCACATCTGCGATCCAGTGTAGCGACCGCACAGCGACCGCAGTGAATTATAATTCGCTGCGGTCGCTGTGCAGTCGCTACACTAGATCGCAGATGTGGGAACGGGCTCAACGATCTGGTCGCTACAAAAATTAATTGGGTCAATCTACAGCGATCGCATAGCGAATCATAGTTCGCTGCGGTCGCTGTACCGCCGCTACACTAGATCGCAGATGTGGGAACGGGCCTTGAGTTAGAATCAACCGTCCACGATTAGGTGAACGATTACATGTATCCGAACTGTTTTCATCGAACTTATTATGTATAAGTGTGTACAAGGAAGTAAGCAAAGAAGGACTAGGTCTAACGTCGCTTTCAACTGGTGAGGTGATATTACGACGAGATAGAAACCAGTAAACGGGAAGAAATCCCCTTCTCTTCACGAATAGTGCCAAGGGGTCTTTCAGTTGCAGAAGGACTTTAGACAGCCTTCCACAACGCCACACATTTATATAGCGACCGGACCAACTTGCTTATGGGGATCCAACGGAGACTCGTACCTGCGAACTCACGCTTGGCAAGCCAATGCATCTCAACCACTATGCAAAGGAAGGGAGACCATTTGTACAGATATTCAGCAAATGACAAATCAATTATTTTGCAATTATGCCATCAATGTTGTTAAGTGAAGTATCACACATCATCTCAAATTGCACATTCGGTTCCTATTAATAAGGCACTTTCCTCTATTTTTCACTCATGCAATTTCCTTTTGGTCCTATATCTCTTTTCATCAGGAAAAAGTCAAGCGACAAACCTTCTGCTAGATCAGACGAGGCTCATCTATTCTTATCACACTGAGCTATTCTTAGCGTCTTTGGGAAAACGAGAAATCAATTTTTCCTTTGATTTCCCACGTGGGTACGTTACTTTGCTTTGTATATTGTGTCTAGCTAATGTGAAGAATGGAACTGGTTCTCATTACATGAGGACAATTATCAAAATGTAGTCATTTGCATATTTCTCAACTGATATTCTAGGAAGCCAATTTTTCTTAATTGTTATCGTGTGAAACTTTCATTTTCTTGAATATTTCAAAAATACAATCGATATGTACCAAGTGGAATTGGGTAGCAGGTATTATTACTGTAGACTTAAATGGAGAAGTGAAAAGCCTGCTGTATATAGCACTGAGACATAAACCACATGAACACAAGTTACAGTGTTTTAGGCCGCAGTAGTACTGCTCTTAAAATGAGACAGTTTTTGTAATTGTATAGAATACTATGTCGTTAAACAGTTTAATTATTTTTTGGATGTATTTCCGTAGGCACAATGTCGTTAGATATATTTTTTGTTTCTTTTGTATATGTTTTTTCGGATACCACTCCGCATTTATTGTGTATTTGTAATTTCATATGAAAATATATGGTCAATAAATATTACATTACATTACATACTGACAAGCGCAGTATACATGAAGACATTGCAAATGGTGATTAGATCACACACAGACAGACACACGCATATATACTGTATACATGCGAACGGTATATAAATATATGTATGTATGCATGTGTGTATGTATATATATGTATGTATGTATGTATATATATATATATATATATATATATATACATATATATATATATATATATATATATATATATATATATATATATATATATATATATATATATATATATATATATATATATATAATACTGATCGTGAATTTCTAACATTTACACGGTTATTTCACTTTAAAATGTGCCTGCATAGAAGAATACTTATCTATATTTACATATTGCTTTCTATAGATCGGTACAAAGGTCAGTATAACACTCAATAGTGCCGTTATACATTAGGGATTGTAAACAAAACATGGCAGCGATAAGCAGTAACAAGAAAGTTTGTGTAAGATGTTCTGCGTTACGTTTGTGTTCCAAACATAGACGAGTTCGCGAGTTGACGACTTCAGCTCGAGCTCGGCTCGCCTGCCCTAGTGCTCGAGCCACTCGAGTTCGTGAGTGGTGAGTGCAGCTCTATATATATATATATATATATATATATATATATATATATATATATATATATATATATATATATATATATATATATATATATATATATAATACATCTATGGCAGCTAGTTACCCTATTTATCCACGTCACTCATACTGTGAAGCACGAATAAGCGCCCCCTATGTCTACAGGTAATTGACGTGATAGACCCGCTTCCTCCCTTTAATGGCAAACCTTTAAATAGAACGAACACCTAGGCGACAGGTCCCAGTGACGTCATAGGCAGTTGCTCTGAGAACTAGAAGGAACTACCTGTCGGAAACTGCTGTCCCTTGAAAATGGACATCGCAAATATCTCGGAAGCTGTTGATTAGGGGAGGTGTCACACTGTGCACTGTGAGTTCTATGTACAAAGCCTGGGGAAAATAACACGGCTCAACTTCGACATCTCAATGGATACGACCAGAAGAATATTCTATTTTAGGCTTTTAGCATTGGCATGGCTGACCTCCTTTAGACACGTCCTACGTACTCACTTGGCACATGCATACTGGTCAACTCCCCTGTCAAGAACAGTATTCTGCTGATATCATACTCCAAATAATATGTCATCTGATGGAACACCTGATATTATTAGTTACGCCCTGTTGGAAAGTTCAATCCGGCCTGCTATCCAACCGAAGTCATCCAGATCCCACGAGGCGGAGCCGAGTGCGATCTGGATGACTGAGGGTGGATAGCAGGCCGGATTGAACTTTCCAACAGGGCGTAACGAATTTATCACCTGCTCGTTTATGCTAAGAAAAAGTAACAAATACAATTTAAAAATAACTTTGGATGTCAGAACGAGGCTGGTGGTCAAGTGGATATTGAATCTACAAAGTGTGAATGGCTCCAGATCTAACACCTATTGACCAATCAGCATAGAGAATTACAGCCGAGCAGGTGATAAAAGCCTATCTGAAGGAACTTTTTCTAAGAGTTCTTTAAGGCTATTTACGTTTAAATGTTTATCTCTGGATTCGTTTAATTCAACACAAACAAATGAAATATGTTTGACAGTCAAACGACAATCACAAGCTGTGCATTGGGGAGGATCTTCCTTTTTGAAAAGGAAGGAGTGAATCAAGGAACTGTGACCAATCCATATCCTAGCTAAAACAGATTCTTCATGCTTAATTATTCTAAAACCTCCCGGTCACAGACCAAGCTGAGGATGAATTTCATGTAATTTGTTGTTGACTGTAATTTGTGTTTTAAAGGTCATTGGTGTCTTTTTATATGTCACCATATGGTATTGGAATATGTATAACTCTTCTCAATAGGTCTGCCTTGTCCACCGCATCCGCCTCCTCTTTACCCCTCATACCAACATGACTGGAAATCCAGTAAAATAATTTTTCTTTTCTTGTGGTTCTGAACCAGACTCATTCCATGCATTTAACAGAAGAAAAAGAAAGTATACACACCCATGTATTGTTTATTGTATGGTACAATTCAGATAGTAAACACAAAGTTATTAATTTTCTTTGCGCACGTTTCTTTGCGCACAGTGTGTGTGCGCAGTAATTGCCCCACCAATCCGAATGAAATGAATTGGTAACATCACTAAATGGCATTTCGCAATGCGTCGGGAACTATCATTACTTCTCATATGGGCTTCTATACCTTCTTACCTAAAGATCCCCCTTTTCAACGTTATTCCAAATGATATGACTCTTTGTTTACAGGTACTTGTAGCTTAACCCGTTTATGCTTAATAGTTACTCTTGAACTGTTAGTCTGTATTTTCTTATACTTTTGATAACGACTTGACCATGAAAGATTATTTTACAAAATATATCAAGGAAAATTGTTTGTAGTGTTCCGATTATCATTTCTCCTTCAATGTTTTCCTATGCATGCGTTTACCTGAAGGCTTTCGCCAAAATTGTCAGTCTACTATTGGCCGCAGAGAGCATTAATGGGTCAAAACAATAGCCACCCTTTGATGAACTTTCTAAGAGAGAAATTCAGCTGGCCAGCCCTCCCTATTCTTAAGCTTTCTCTGTCTTGAGCTCTCGATTGCCTATCTTCCTAGCAAAACTATGATATATTCACAGGGTGCATGTAAGAAACCATCCTTAATACTCATGTGTGGCTATTGGTATACGGTTTCTGCAGTATATTGGAAAATGATCGCCAAAACGATATTTTAGTTGACAACTTATTGGCCTCTAGGGAAAGTGATAAAGGAATGATCGCTGGAGTTTAACCCTATGCATAAATTATTACTTTGGTGTTGCGTCATAGGATGTATATATAGCCTTTAGTGGGCGAGGGATCAGTGTTGGAGCGAGGAAGAGAGAATAGCCTGCATGCGCCGACAATGAAATGACTGATAGGCAACTAGCGCTCGTAAAACATACGCCAGAAATAGAATACCTGTCAATAATGAATTTTCTAGCTCGGTGTGCTTATGATAAAATAACTATATCGATGATACCGGATTGCAAAGAGGTGGAATACCTTAAAGATTGTTATGATCAAGGATCTCTTCGCTACCTCCTGGTGATTAGGAACGATTAATATCATAAATCCAATGCCTGTCTTAGTCAAGCATATGTGGTGTACTTAAGGCTGTGTGGCTGGTATCACACTCAAACTAACCATCTCCTAGTTTAGCACTCGTATCCCCTTTTTAATTATTGTAAACCATCCCTGTGCTCTTGGTGCTTCACCTATATGTTTTCTTTAGGGTGATCCGTGCTATTGAGAGATAGCTTAAAGCCCCTTTCCAAACAGATACCTCGCAGCAGCATGATCATATGATATGATGCATCTCTAAATTCTTAAGAATATCAGGTAGAGAATATCATAGCTAACCCTCCTTTGTTAACCCATATTCTATTTTATTTCACTATATAGAACATTTCACTTAATAGCATTTCTCAACTTAACCTAGCTGCTTGACATACTGTTGATCAATAAAGGGTACCTTTTATTGTAAATACAATGCACTACTAAACACACTAGGCTAGGGTAACTGGATGGAAAATTCTGGGTAACTTGGAATACCTTACAGCAAACAATTTTGATAGAAATTTAGTTAAGTATGTAGGTCAACGACAGTTATCGACAGTAATACACCCATTTTGGATTACATATTATCTAATGTAATATGTGATGTAAACATTTGACATAAAATGTAACCCTCCAAATGTGCGTAAAATAATGTTTAAAGGAGTCACATACTAATGGGAATTTAGTAATTAAGAGCGGAAATAACATGGAAATCGAGAACATTGGTATTGTCCCGTATATAATTGTTGTGTTTTATTATAATATCTATAATGATATATGAAAATAAACATATTGTGGGTTCTCCAAACTTCTTTTAAAATATATCGTTTTACCTTTGGAGTGATTGGTTCGTCTCAGTTCTAGTTTAAGATCTATGTTAATGTACAGGTAATGGCTAGTAATTAATCACTTCCTGGAGCGCAGCTGTTGGTAGAAAATAGATGGCGACAAGAAGGGCAACCGACATGGAACTTAACTGGCAAAAACAAAGCAGAATAGGTCTGAGAGCATGTAATCATTTCTAAGTACCTCTCCCTGAGACAGAACAGTTCTCGTGGAAAACACTTGCCTATCTTGCCAAGGGCATTGGCCTTTGAAGGGATCTTCAATATGTGTATACAGTATATATATATATATATATATATATATATATATATATATATATATATATATATATATATATATATATATATATATATATATATGCGTTTTTGTATGTATGTATGTATGTATACATGTATGTTTGTGCAGGTGTGTGTGTAGGGGGGGGGGGGGGGGTGAATTGATTTGATTTGATTTTATTCGGTCTAGTACGATGTATATTACATAGCATTTGGCATACAGACAAATCACATATAAAGGTGACTAGTTGGAGTCATTAACTGCTATGCAATTGAATTCTAACTAGACACAGATTGACATAACAACAATATCATATAGTATAATACAAACGTTCGGACTAGAATTGATGAATCTCTTTTTTTTTATGACTCATAGAGGACTGACATGAAATGTTTTTTGCATCTCACTTTAAAAAGATATTTACTGAACGTAGTCTTGATCTCGTCTGGCAAAGAGTGCCAGATTTTGGCACCTGTGTAGTGGAAGGAATTTATACCATATGAACCAACCTTTGGTAAAATCAAAGCATTAACACTGTGTCTGGTGTTATAGTGGTGGGATTCATTTACTCTTTCAAAAACCTGAAGGTACTCTGGAGCCTGTTCATCAACGCAGATAAATACATGGCTTGCGGCCAGATATTTTATTCTGTTTTCAATGCTCATCCACTTAGCCTCATTTAAGTCGTTGGGTACCAAGTGTGTTCTGTTTGAGTAGTTTAAAACATATATAATCATTCTATTTTGTACAACCTGAAGGCGACTCTGTAAGAATTTTGGTGTACTGTAGTAATATAAATTGCTGGCGTAGTCTATTCTCGATTGAATCATTGCCATGCAGACAGTTTTCCTGCAGTACTGATTTAGGAACATTTTCTTTCTGTAAAGGAATTTGAGACTGGCATTAGTTTTATGTATGATTTTCTGAGCCATAGATTTTCCTGAAAGGTCTTGGTCTAGTTGACCCCCAGGTATGTTACGACCTCTTTCCCTCCCACTTTGATACCATTACATGAGATTCTTAGAAATGTATGTTGTTTAACTTCCTATTTGAGGCAAATAGGATAGACTCTGTCTTTCCCAGGTGGAGTGAAAGTTTGTTGTCTATCAACCACACATTTAATTAGGTAAGTTCCTCGCTGAGCTTTTGTTTAATATCAGTGATGTTTTTCCCTCTGATGAAAAGAGCCGAATCATCAGCATACAACAAAAGATCGAAGTCAACAGCTGATTCCATATCATTCACGTAAATTAAAAACAATAAAGGTCCCGCTATAGAGCCCTGGGGTACGCCACAAGTAACTTCCTCTCGATCTGATAAAGTGCCCTTTATGTATATGAATTTAGATCTGTTGGATAGATAGGAGTTGAACTACTTCACTGACCCATCATCACATCCAATAGCACCAGGTTTATCAGACATTATGGCATGGTTGACTGTATCAAAAGCTTTTTGCAGGTCAATCATAACCACTCCTGTATATGGGCCCTTGTCCATGAATATTATGCTTGTCTATATGCTTACTTAGTTGATCATACACAATCCTTTCAAATATCTTTGACACTACAAGGAGGATTGAAACTGGGCAGTAATTCCCAACTTCACCCCTGCCCCCCTTTTTATAGAGGGGAACAACTCTTGCTTCTTTGAAAGCTTTAGGCACAGTTGACTTAGATAATGAGAGATCGAGTATGTGGGTGATGGGAGAAGCTATGACAGAGCACCCGTCCCTAATAAACTTGGCGGAAATACTGTCCAACCCTGTAGCTTTCTTAGTGTTAAAAGCACTTATCAATTTGTATACAGTACATTCTGTGACAGTGGAAAAACCAAAAGAATTTTCAAGGACCCCTTTTTTGGAATAAAAGGATTTTACCTGTATTTTATTAAAACGTCCACTTGAAGGTTTCAATTTCTTTACCAGGTCATCTGCAACATTACAGAGAAAGTCACAGAACTTGTTTGCTACAGATTTCTTGTCAAAACAAGTTTCACCATTTCCTAGCTATAGGTCAAGCCCTATATTTGCTTGCTCTGACCTGGTAAGGAAAGACACCCTCATGTCTTTCAGACATTTCCACATCTTACGACTATACCCCATATTTTCTTCAATCACAATTTGGAAATATTCTTTCTTTTCTGCCCTTTATCTCTGTTTGGAATTTATTTCTGAGCTCCCTTCTCTTATTTTCTAAGTCAGGTATGCTGGATTTTGTGCACAATTTATTTATTCCATCACGCTCTTTTATGAGTTCAAGAATTCCACCTGAAAACCAGGGTTCAGAGCGTTGTTTAAGACGGACCTTTTTTAGAGGAGCAAGTTTATCTACTACAGGCATAAACAAATCAGTAAAATGTGTCCATGCTTCATTGACATCTGGGAAATTTAGGACTGGGGACCAATCAACTGTTTGAAGTAATTCAGTTAACATTTCCTTGCTGTAGTGTTTCATAGATCTGATGATGGTGGCATGATGTTTGTTCAAAAGAGATGTTACTGTTTTCCTTGTACAATAGATAATAAAGTAGTCACTCAAACCTGATGGGAGAACTCCTTGTTGGCTTATTTTGTCAACATCAGACACCATTATCAGGTCTATGATACTCGTTGTAGCATCTGTAACTCTGGTAAAGTCCTTAATGATCTGTGTCATATTGAACGTGTTCATAAAAGACATTACTTCACGTCTCAGACCACATTCAGGGCCCTTACTAACGTTTGTATTAAAATCCCCTTATATCAACAGTTCATTCTGAAAAGATACTTTTGGAGCTAAAATAGTTTCTAGATTCATATAAAAATTATTGTCTTTAGGACGTCTGTAACATATACAAAATAGGCTTTGTTTTAGGAAGTAAAACGTCTATCCACACTGCTTAGACTGTGTCACTGTTTAGATCAGTCCTGCAGTTGTATGGCACATCATTGCGAATATATACACAAACTCCCCCACCATCAGTACTTCTGTCCTTCCTCTCAGTCAGGTATCCTGGTATGCAGATTTCAGAATCCAAAACTGTGCTGTTAAGCCAGGTCTTAGTCACTCCGATCACTGCTGCCTGTGTTGATGTTGCCAAGTGTTTCACCTGATCAATTTTAGGAAGAAGACCTCTGGCGTTAAGATGCAATCAATAGTAGAATAAATAAAAGACATCATATCACAAGGTGAAATCTCAAAATAAATTATGAATTTGACGGATGGCACATAGGGTGGTCATCCATTAATGTGAAGTATAGTTCTTCTGAATTGTTTTTTTCTGTTTCGATACAAGTGATTCGGGGCACAATGAATTATCTCAATCCGATGGCTTTGATGATGACATTTCTCTACGCCCCATTTGCACTCTGAATCAGCCAACATGCTGATACGTGTCTTTTGTCCCTTTTCCTTTGAATGCTCTCTTTTTGTTTCTTTATGGATCATTCACGGCCTCTCTTTACATATCAACTTTACTTTTTACTTTTGAATTTGACGAAAAAAACATACTAAAAGTTCGTAGGAATATATGTATGTCATTTTAGTAGTAATACTAATATTTTAGCATTGACTGACCAATGTCGACTGCAGTTAACTACCAACTGAGCACATACATTGAGATTGGAGCAGATCTCTTTTAGGGAAACGTGACCAGATGACAGTAGTTTTCAGAAATGCTAGTAATCCCATTGTTGACAGTTATCGACCATTATAGAATTGTAGATGCATAAAACCAGTAAATCCAGGGCCCTTTGTGTGCAGGTAACACATTTGTTCCTAAGCTAATAGGGACATTGTACGCCAGCAAACTTTGCATTGTGTAGAGTCAATACATCATAATGTATGTGCTGGTAATAGGATATGTAGTGGACAATTACAATAACACAATGATTGGCATTGGTCATGTACATCAACCTTTGACAAAGCAATGGAAATATCACGGTTAAGGATAGTTATAAAATGGGCAAGGTTGGGCAATTATCCTCATCATTACAAGAGTCCATATATTCTGGTCTATGGTGATATATACCTATAGCATATCAAAAAAATATGACAAATACATTTTAGATAAATTTGTTTAAAAATCTCATGGTACATGTATTACAGAGAATCTGTAAAACAAAGACGAAAGGTGAGATAACATTGATGCCTTGGTGGTATAATTGAGATACATGTACTTATGTAATGCATGATTGGTTTGGCAAAGAACTGTGGTTGGAACTATGGTTAAGAGAAAAGGTCCAATGTAATATAAAGATATCTGATAGTGAAAAGGTTCTTGGAAACGTCACTGATAACCAATCATAAGAATAGCTATAATGACAATGCGATCCGCAATTTATTGAATAAAGATAAATGGTCAAAAGTTCATTTATCAGAGATCAAACGAAAAGAATATCAACAAATGAGTTATGAAAAGTATCATGCAGGAATAGAAATAAGAATCCCCACATTTGAAAGGAAACCGATTTTATTTATGTGACAAGCTGTACATTCTTTTTGAAAACACAACGTATATGAATGCCTTTTAATAATAAATGTACATCAATTTCACTCTTAAAGACTTAGATTAGTCATTTAAAATGATCACTGCTGAACGTGCGCTTTAGTGACGTCTCATTTAATGGTAAGACATATAATCAGTATGTTGATCAATGTATTTATGTATGCATGCATGTATGTATGTATGTTTGTATGTATGAATATATGTATATGTAAACATACCTAATCCACATTTATTTTCATTTCATATTGATGCCAAAAATAGCGTGTTTTTAATTCGTCCATTTTGTCGTTGGTAATTTGGTAATACGTATAACATATATAATCATTTAACTTGTAAAGACACCTGTTTATATGAACATTTTTCATCTAGAATATTGGGTTTCCACTGTTTTCAAAACTTATGAATTCTTGCCTTCTTTAAGTGGCAACATATTACTTTGACAGCGAGCACAAGAACTACGATTTTATTTCTAAGGTACTTGACATACAACTATAAAATGTAAAACACGCGATGCAAAGATGATTTATGATACTTGACCCAGTATTTTGGTCGTTTGCTCTAAATTAAGGATAATATAATGTCCATAAATGTCACTGGAAGTTATTGCATATATTCCATAAAGGTTATTGCATATGTATAAACTCATTAAGCCTCCAAGAACACACTTTCCCTCCTCCTGACTTGGAATAAACACGATCGTTCCTAATTTGTGACCGGTAACATATTAGGTCTATTCATTACACTAACTAACTTAACTAAGCCTTAGAACAGCAATCTGGAGACTAATGACACTTAATGATTAACTGTGACTATAATTAGCTTCGTGGTATTGGATGATGAGGTTTTGATTTATGTTTAAGATATCAGCAATGAAAGTTTGTATATTCACTAATCATTTTTGATTCTTACTCGGAACTAATTTCTGAAAATCTTAATTATATTCATTTGATAAGTTTGTTTGCTGTATTCACTGTAGGATATGGCACAAAATGATGGTTTTAAATTCTGAATATTAAGCAAAATAAATAATGTATATACAGAAACAAATAAAACTCGCAATTAGTTGATCAATATATTATGGAAAACTAAATGGAAAATCCGATTTAATCGAATCTGCGACACTACATAATTTTTTGGATTGTCCCAATAAACATCATATTATATAACATTTGGGATATATTATGTTTGCCCCAATTGCCTGGAAAGTTATGTGAGAAACAGGTCGAGTGAAAATGGGTTTGCCACTTTATATGCAAAATACAAGCGGAAAGTACTATGCATTAGCATGTTATATTTCATTAATCCACAACCAAAACAATATCAATTACGATTACGGTATTGTCTTTCAATTAAATTGCGGCAAAAAGAACTCGGCACACCAGTGCCCTCGTCAAAACCAATTTGAGGACCTAGGCCTAGATTGGATATGTCATTCTACTGTGGACGAAATTGAAATAGGTACTCAATCACGTGGATGCGCCGCATGAGGATGATGTATTAAGGGATCATGTTACATAAGGTAGAGAAACGGGAAATTCATTGACAGGATGCATGACTGCTACGACATATACCGCAACTAGGCCATGGTATGAGATAAACAGAAGTTGGGAGGAAGGAACACATCTGTCTCTACATTCATTTGGAAAAGCTCCATGTAGCCATCAGATGACAACTTAAACCTTATACAAATAATCCAAAAAAACAAGGAAACATGACTGAAATCGTAACACATGGGTACTCATCAGACAGTACTCGGCGAAAGCTGTACAATGAATACCAACATGACAGGGTTTAGATGGTTTTAAAAATCTTTGCGTCCTTGTGCTTTGGACGAAAGTAGCCTCAGCATTGGAAGGGTTAAGGTCAGTTTGGCGGAGGCATAATGAATGAAACGGCTCCCTGATATATATCCAGCAACAAAAGGGTCCAAATGGCACATTTCCATGAATTGTTCAACTCACGATCAAAATATATATCATGCTATCGGACAATGACCGGTACTCTAGTAAACCGCCCACACGATTGCGTTGATTATAGTAATGATTCGGCCTAATACGGAAAAGCTGAAGCACTTCATCAAGAAAATCACCAATTTGGAATTTCGGCATCCTGCTATTTGTCTTAATATATAGAATAATTATATCAGTAAGCGGTATTTGTCAAAAAAAAATGCGCTTACCTTTACAAATACATTATCATGGCTTTGCAATTTTTATGCTATTTTCTCCCGATTTCTCGTTCATTTCGAACTAGTTGTCGGAGAGATTTCTATTTTTTCTCTGAAGACTTTACAATAATTACTGACAATAGCCTTTTAAAAAACTTTTGCAATTTAATATTGCCTTCAATACCTTTGCAATTCAATGCCACATAATACGAATATAAGTGAAACGAATTTAATTCCAAATGATACGAAATATGACTATAACTGAAACGATCATAGATTAAGTCAAGTTATGTAAATTGGTGGCAGAGTTTGTATTCATAGTTTCTAAGAGTATATAGGAATGTTTCTAAATTATGTATGCAAGTATGTATATCATTGCAAAGATAACAGTACTATACGTTCGTCAATTTTGTTTATTCCAATGACCAAAAAGCATTTTTTAATCAGAAAAAGGAACACCACTTCACTAACATTCTGCACTTTGATGAGACAACTATTGCTGCTGGGTTTGGTGAATATGCTTACGTAAAACGATAGTCGATGCATTGGTGAGATGCAGCTTCTCTTGTTCAAAAATGTAAGGGTAATTCCAAATAATGAGCAAACAAATTTTCTATAAACTGCTTACAGTAGAATTCTTCACTTTGAAAAGTTTCAAGACGTTTATAGAGCCTGTGTCGATAGCTGATTGGACAAAGGCGTTGTCGCAGACTATTAGCTTCATTTCAATATTGCATTCAATATTCATTTCAATCATTTCATGTTGCCCCCGTTGTCGCAGATTATTAGCTTCATTTCAATATTGCCCGCGTTCAAATCCAACGTTGGGCATGCGAAGAGGGCACCAGTGACTTTGACTGAGAGGCTGCTTTTCCTCGCATATTCCGCACTGCCACGATGTTGCCTCAATACGAGAGAAAAAGTGCCGATAAACAAAATTCTAAATCCTAATCCGTAGCGTGTATTCATACAATAATCTCAATAGCGTTGACAGTTGGTTTTCTATTAGCACAATAATCAATCATTTCTTGAAATCCTACACCGAAATGCTGCTAGAACAGGGTGAGTGGTTTAGATGCTGATGTTCACGTCAATGCATGCTATGGCAGGTTACGTTTAGGATTACATCCGTGTTGACAGCGAGGATTCGGGGAACTGAGCTTATGATTAATGTACAAAGACACCTAGGAAGCAAAACAAGGTGTGGGGAAATGAAAATATAGAAAAACATACATAACTATCAAACAGTTGGGGGACTGTATCAAAGACCTCAGTAACCGGGAAACATGTCCACTTTGCAAACTTCATTGTAATGTTGTCCAATAGGCTAGCATCCCAATAGTCTTTCACTACAGTGTAGATAGGATAGTTATGCTTCTATTCAAGCATACAGACTTGCTAGCATGCATGCATATATCCAAACATACATACATGCAAGCAAACATACATACATACAAACACAAATACATACATACATACACACATACATACATACATACATACATACATACATACATGAATACATACATACATACATACATACATGCATACATGAATACATACATACATACATACATGCATACATGCATACATACATATACGTACAAACATACCTACCCACATAAGTGGGGCCTACTCTGATGGTAGTGTTTTCTAAGGCGATGTCACAGACTGCTGCTAGCTGTCTCTCACCACTGCCTGGCTTCCAATCCCGGCCGTGGCATGTGAGAAGGTTGCCTGTGACTTGGGGTTAGAATATGGCCGGGTACCTCCACCTGTCACAACTGGCTAGTGACTAATTAGCCGCACTATGGCAGAAGAAGTGACGAAAAATCGAAGATCAAATCAAAACATACATACATACATACATACATACATACATACATACATACACAAATAACAGTTTGTTTAAAAAAAAGCTTTAATCGCAAAGTTCTTTTTCTAATGTCTCTGGCACTCTAAAGAGAGACCAATCAGTATGGTATGGTCATTGTGCGCCTGGACGAAGATGAAATAACATATAGCACTGCCAAATCTCTAACAGCATTTACTCGAGTGAACTCACGACCCCGGGACCGCGTGCACAGGTCAGATTAGCGTCACTGGCTGATTAATAGATAATTGGGGCCCAAGGAAATTTTCGATTCGGGATTAAATTGAATAAGAAGATGATTTGCAGAAATGTTTATGTCTGTAAAAGGTCATGTTTGATGTATCAAAAATGATAAAGTAAGCACATCCAGATTCATTTGTTCATAATCAAACCGGCTGATATACATTCCTACATCACGTGGTACTAATCGCTCCCATGATTAGATATTCGACTAACCTGGGTTATTTGATTATTTTAATTAGTGATCGCTTTCAGAAGTTGGTACATTCGAATAAAAAAGTTTGTATATTTAATCATACATATGTACATGAATCCCTATTGGATGATTTTTTAAATGATTCAAAAGTCAATGATTGCTCTTGTCAACAGATTAACAACATTTTTCAGGTCCATTGGATAGATGGCGAGTAACTCTGTGTGATAATGTGTTAAGTTGGTCGAAGCCCAAGGCTGCCTGGTGTATTGGCAAGTAAAGAGTACTGTAAGTACATGCCCGTCCAGAAAGCCATTAGACTTGACAAGCATAAGATGGTGCTTAAGCAGTACTAGTAGCATCGCAGTCCCATTGCTCGACAGCTTACTATCCTCACTTGAGCTCCCTAGCCATGTTGCCATGCAACAACAATTGAAAGTTAACCCTTTTGCATCTGGAGTGCACACATTGTCCGACTACTCAAACATAAACATTTAGCTAGAATTATTTTTGAAAAGATATTTGAAAAGGGATTTTCAACTAAACAAAAACAATAATTTTCAGTGAAGTTTTTCTTTCTAAATATAACTTTGTTAGCAAGGTAATTCCAACTGTCTGTGGCATGCGTACGATCCTGATGTGAATAGGTTAAATAAATGAATGAGAATCCTATCCGCCTTGGCTCCTGGCAAAGTGATCATATTTACATAGAGAAGAGGGGCAAGGAACCAAGATTTTCAGTTTACCGCGACACGTAGCGGGAAATCTGGTGACTAGTACAATAACCAATCGCTAGCATTTGTGTATGTGCGTTGCGGTAACACGGAGCTTGTCTCGGTCGCTTATGCTTTCTTACGGAACAGGAGTATCACTGATTGAAATTTGCCAAGGGTAAGGAAAATTCAAGAAAAAGGTAAGATGTATATTTGTTAGGTCTGGTATACGCTCTATTCGTCCACTGTAAAATATCCGTGCTCGTATATACATCATATTACATATACGGGCACAATTTGGGGATCGCTATATGCTGTCGGCATATAAAGAAGACTTATCTCGTTTGCATCCAGATTGGTCACATCGTCTGCTAAATATGCACATAATTCGTTTAATTGGATAATATTCTTAATTATTCGGAGAGGGGTAGTCATGTTTTGTCTTGATATATTGCTTTGTTATCAAGATATTTCCGTGTTGTCAGACCATGTGTGCGTTCCAGACGTCAATTGGTTAAACCATAGATCAAATTCCTCCGTTGAAATGCAGTGATATCATAACAATATCAACGCCTTGCGACAGTAGTTAAACTGTTTAAATTAGAAGGTCTTTCCGCCAATGGGTAGAATATGGTGGGTGTTTTCATCTCGGAAATGTTAACATTTGGAGATTTCAATAGACGGTGAACATTTTGTGATAGACATGAGTTAACGTTTGCTAAAATACCGATTTGTCATCAGGGCTTGTCTTTTCGAATGAAATTGAGTTTATTTAACTTTTCAGCCAAGAATACGTTAACAGTCACAAAAATAGCCGGATAACCAAGCTTTACTGACTAAGTATACCCATACCTAGGCCAGGCTCTAACTTAATGTACGTGAGTGCCAATCAGTAGATCGCTCAGCCATGGAGGTGCTCCCGTCACTAGGGTTTGACTTGTTGTTTGCAAGTCTTATCGGGTCTGCAAATGTATCATTGAAATATATCTTAGAGGATCATTGACGCCTGAGTGCTGTGATTCATTGAAACACTTCAGACTGATCTGTAGAGCCCCCTTAGGATTGGTTACAACCATCTCTCCCAACTTATTGAAAGAAAGGTCCTGACTTCGAGGCATGTGAGACTTGTGACAGTAACTTATGGTTAGCCCTTAATTTTACCATGTACATACAGTTTCATACATCGATAACCAATGGCTCTTTATGATCTAGTCTTAACGTGATTGAAAGTTCAAAGTTCAAATATACACAACAAGTTTTTGGGCGTGTTTTTACGGATAAAGGGTGAGTCGAAGTCAATATCTTGTACAACACATGTCACAGCGAGGGGCCAGTGCGCAATTCCCTGGACCGCTCGAATAGGGGCATCCCGTACTCAGATGGGTTTAACATTCGACAGTTTATGATTACATCTTTAAGAAATGGTTATCTGGTGATATGGTATGTTCGATAATAACTATGCATTAGGATCGCTTATACACAATATTTGAAATATTTGAAATACTTGTGCTTTTCTTTTAATACCTCATCTTCAAATATTTATCCAACTATGCTTTGCCTGCTAGATTTTCATCAAAATAGCCCGTACGCTTCTGGCTATTGTGATCATTCAACAGTTAATAAAGTGTTCACTTATACTATTACTTGGCCGCCGCGACTGCATTCCTGAATACTTGTAGAATCAACAAGTAATGCACAATCGAATACGTTCACAGGCCTTGCTGCGTGTTACATAATATCATGGTAAACTCGCATTCATTGCAATAAATGTGTATGTATACTTTTATCGTATAATCAATTCATAAACGAAGGAAATCTTGCTGAATCGATAGAACATCAACGTAATATTATCCTACCCAGTCGTGAACACTTCATGCATGTGCATTCGTCGTGAGTTCGTGAAGGTTTTCACTTTTGCATATTAGTTTTTGTTTTAGACACAACATAGAGATGCATCTTGAGTGCACACACTGTCCGACAGATTTGGACATAATTCGCAATATCATTTGAGAAATAACTAAATAAAAACTGTCAAACCCGAAAAGTAACGATTATTTTTAGTCAGGTATTTGCCTGTCTGGCAGGCCATGTGTGTGCTCTATAATTGTAGGTTAGAGCCCAGTCTACAGTAGACGAGGGCACATGTTGCCAATCTCTTTATCCGTATCCTGCAGCTAGTTCCGCCATGTGTATAACATACCATACTAGTCTAAGCGCCCGCTACACGTATTTTATATACCACAGCTAACGCGTCATCTCTCCAGAGCATATCATCGCATGAATAAACTGAGTTAATTTGGACATAGTCAAACAAAAATGTGACAAAACAAAAACTCTCTCTAATTATTTTCTAATGGCCATAGTAATGATTAATGATGTACCAGTGGGCAAAAAAATTGTGTCCCCCTCCACTTTTTAAAAAATGGAAAAGACCCCCCCCCCCCCACTCAAAATAAAAATCTATACTCTCATACTAATGATTTGACCATTCATAAATCTATCCATAGGACAGAAAGAAACTAGAGTACGATCGTAACGATATATAGTATAAGTTATAGTATAAGTTTGCCTCAGCCCTCTTCGCCTTATCCGTATCCTGCATCTACTCCCCACTAGGATATAACACATCCTAATTAAGTGCTGTGCAATACATGTGCCCTGTTGAACACAGCTTCCGTAGCGTCTGTATATCAAATAGCAGTTGGTGTTGTAAACACAGCATTAGGAGTGGCGTATACAGGCACAACATGGATAATGACCATATTTGTTCATGTTTTGATTTAGATATTGAGCCAGTGCAATAACGTTTTTTATTTTAATATACACCAGTATAACATGTTAAGTGACGTGACGTTATCATAAACACAATGTTCATATCATAAGTGGACGCATGATATCAAATATTTAATGGCATGTCTTTGAGATTATGGTACACTCTTCCCCATTTTGCTATGAATAAACGTATGTATGTACATGTATGTATATTCATTGACCACAAATTGGAATCGTGAAATATACAATACAACAAAAGAACAGACAATAACAGAACGGAACATTAGAATTACACAATATTAGAAATTATTTAAATGTATGCGTATACACCACATGTAGGTATTGGGCCTTAAAGGGGTATAATACATTGGACAATCAGCAGAAATCACGTGGGGGACGTTAGGTCATTTCTAGGGGGTTAACTACAAGTAAGTCATACATACCCACCTCATAAACGACATACCAGTTCGTCGTATGTATAATGCAAACCGGTCTTTAAGATCTACATATATGTACTGATCATGTGTAAAGACTAGGAGATCCAGGCTAACACTTTCATCTTTAGCCCTCAACCGTATTCCATGCATGGAATTCCTCGCTACAGAGGCAGCCCTGTTAACATCCACAGCAGCTACTTAAAGCCAAATGGTTTGTTGATGTCCATGAACAGAGATCGGTTCACATGCTTACGTAACCTGTACATCCTCTGGGCCAGGGTGCTAGGGTTCTGTTTATCTCCTCAGACGCCGATGGGTGCAATCGTGTGGGGTTGTGCTTACTACGTAGAGAAATTTGGAGTAGAGTTTGATATTTCAATGAATTGTCTGTTCTTTATTCCTTGTTTCTGGTTTGTTTATTTTTTTGCGATTACTTAAGTTTGTATAATTTAATGTCTGCTCATTTTAGCCAATAGAGATGCTACTACTACTACTACTATTACTGCTGCTGCTACTACTACTACTACTACTACTACTACTACTACTACTACTACTACTACTACTACTACATGTTCTGCTAATTCTACTGACAACAATAGCTTCATCCGCTGATTGATTTCTGATACCTTTGGTATTTATTGCTCGAACTAGGCCTTGGCAATTCTTTATGCCCAATGTTTCTCTTACTACAATGCACTCACTGCAAACCGTTCAATATCCCGCTGGGCCTTTTCACTATTTACCTGCGGATTCGACAGGTGTACTGTGAGTGCTATTGCTATTGCTGCTGCTGCAGCAAGCACTTTCAGCCTTGGGCATTCGGACAATTAGCTTTCGATGCAAATCAGCGTTGGCCTGGGAAATGCGCCGACGGCTGCCAAGAAAAGCGGCAAGTTGGACACGAAGGAAGCGTAAAGCTCATAAATTGGCGAGCAGATTAATTCGATTTCTGCTTTTGTTGTCAGAAAGAAGCCATTTGCGCGAGTAAGGGGTGGTAATTAATCTTGGCGAATGGCGGCTGTTGACGCAAAGGCTGCATAGGGCTCCCCAGCCCTGGATGATCAAACCTCTGATCAATAGTCCCCCCCCCCCCATCTCTCTCTCTCTCTCTCTCTCTCTCTCTCTCTCTCTCTCTCTCTCTCTCTCTCTCTCTCTCTCTCTCTCTCTCTCTCTCTCTCTCTCTCTCACACACACACAACCGCATCATACCGTCTTCTGCACTAAAATTAAATCCGACCAGCATTCATTATTCCAGCTTTCGAATCCAGCTTGCGGCAAGTGAAAAGGTTACAAATGACTTTGTGGTTAGTCGTGGAATCTTCTTGAATACTTTAGTTTCCTCCATAATTTTCAAATGGTTCCTCACTATTTAGCTTTGCTATGCAATAAAGGAAAGCAAATGGAAGATTAACGAAATGCCAAATCCGACTGCACCATCTTGAGTGACCTACTTACGCATGTAGGGTATTAAGATGAACGAATAGCGATTGAAATTATCTGCGAATTTTTTTTTACACAGAATGGTTGGTGTGACAATGCAAATGCTACCAACAATCGCTCAGAGAAGTAAAAACGTTTTTAAACGTTCATTATCTTCACCCATACTGGCTTAAATGTACATCAGAATGGTTGGTGTTACATTGCAAATGGTACCAACAATCGCTTAGAGAAGTAAAAACGTTTTAAGCGTTCAATTATCTACACCCTTACTGGCTTTAATGTACATCAGACATTCAAGTAAAACATATATTGCCCATTCCTTCATTGTTTTATACGTTTACGAAATGGCATTGCAAATAATATCTTAGAGCATGGAAAACGCCTACCAAGATGAACACTGTTATTGTAATAGTGTTACTATCGCACTAAACTGTCACTCATTGATCTAGACAGTGATTGCAATACTATTGCAATACGTATAACACACACTCCAAAGTATATTGCCACCTTTACAATTTTGACAAGTGATGGGCAATAATCAGATTGCATTGTGTATTACTGCAATTATTCGAAGATCCAACATTACATACGGGAAATAATGTTGGCCTTTTATTATGCTTTTTGCCAGAAAGATTCATAACTTTTTTTTTTATCATAACCGGAGTTATAAGTTGTAGTTAATATTTAACAATTGTTGTATTGTACTGTAATACCATGGTCTGCACATCAAACCCTATGCCTTGTCGAACAATACGTATTGCACTGTTTATTTTGACAATTGATCCAGTCAGTATGATGTAGTGTAAGTCAATACTAATAATACAAAGCACATGGATTGCGTAAACCTCTTCACATGGTAAGCACCAACACAAGATGCATATACAAATATGCATTTATACATACATTAATACGTGCATGCACTTTACACGAATGAATGCATGCATGCGTACATTCATAAGACATGCTTATGCACATGTACATACATGCATGCAAATATACATACATGAATACATACATACACACATCCATGCAAACATACGTACGTACATACGAATTTAAGCACATTCTGACATACATACATATATACATACATACATACATACATACATACATACATAGCAGACAGGCAGGCAGACAGTTATATAGATGGAAAGATGGATGGATAGATAGAGATGTCATTGTTCTAAAGAGCAGTCAGGATGGATGGAATGCTTGAGTAAGTCCGTCTTAGTGCCCTGGAGCACTATAGTAGCTGATAGACACGTCTCGACCTAGGTCACTGTAAATCCTACACAACCCGGCAGTGCTACTCAGTGCTGAGTTATTTTAGCCGTGTCCTTATAGTGACCCGCTAATTCCTGCGGCGCCACGCCCAATTGTCTTCTAGGAAACACTTATCTTTCCTCTCCCACCACGGACCAACCAATCCCATTGATTTCTTCAATTCCGGTGTAAGGATTCGTGTACTGGTAAGGTCACCCATGCCTTTTGTCAGTCAAATGATGAAAAGATCAGAGGTTTATCAGATTTTTCCGCCTCGGCTGGATATTGCCCAATCAGGCCCCGAGGCCCGAATATAAACCTAACGAAGCGAATATTTCTTGGAGATCGATTGTACTGAATTGGTCCCCGGGAATCAATATTGAGCTCTTTATTCTTCGTCACTTATTACACACACTGTTGGAGCTGGGAGGGCGCTAAATAGTCGCATTATTCCCAATGCTGATTAAAGAAATAGGAAAAAACTGTGTAATTTCCACTATCGCCCTCCTATAAAAAGCACCCAAGGCCCCTGTCAACTTGGATGTGTTAAAGATTCATATGTCTCCTATAGGCTACTATTATCAAAGGAGGATTCAAGTAAGGGAACCATTATCCAAGATAACTACTCCTGTTGTCAGTATCATACTTGCGTCCTTAACTCCGTAATATAAAGTGGTGAGGAATATATATATATATATATATATATATATATATATATATATATATATATATATATATATATATATATATATATATATATATATATATATATATATATATATATACATATATATATATATATACATATATGTATATATATATATATATATATATATATATATATATATATATATATATATATATATATATATATATAAACATATTTTCATATATATGTATATATATAATATATATATATAATATAATATATATATATATATATATATATATATATATATATATATATATATATATATATATATATATATATATATAGAAAGAGAGAGAGAGAGAGAGAGAGAGAGAGAAGAGAGAGAGAGAGAGAGAGAGAGAGAGAGGAGAGAGAGAGAGAGAGACTGCATCAAATGCATAATGCTCAACCTATCAGAAATGAAAAATCACACACACACACACGCTCTCTCTCTCTCTCTCTCTCTCTGGAGTATCTTTATTGCCCAAACTAATCATAATATGTAAGCTTTTCCTAAAATTACAGAAGAGACATTATCTAAACATTATCTCAAGATATTGACGTCTGGATATTCAATCGCTTGCATGCGATACATATATTTTTCAAAATGGTCTTGTTAGGGAAACAGGTACGAATTTATGAGAATATGTACACCCAGACCATACCTCTTCTCTCGTGATAAGTGTGGTGAGTGATGAATACAGCATTCCCGGGTCACATACCAATGGGGGGACGTTCACCCGCTATAAACACCGGACTGTGTCTATTGGGACTCACCGACTAAAGATGACCCCTTCACTACAGGGATGCTTGGTAACATTTCACATAATAGAATTATCTCTGATAATAAAGTAGAGGGCAGTTTTATGGCTATCATGTGAACTTCATCGATTGCTCACATTGTGCCCTTCATATACTCTTCGCGCCTCCGAATTGATTTTCTGGTAATCAAACGGCTCGGACTGTGCTTGGTCTAGAAGACTTCCCGGGAAATCCTGCTCCTGAGATGTATTATTGTGGGCTCTAAATCCCCAGGGAGGGCTGTCATGAAATGAGAAAACATGAGGCGGCATGGTGTGGCTTTCAGTAATATTTCTGTGCAGAGAAAATTAAAATTTACCTCGAGACATTGACTTCTGGATATTCAATTTGTCTCTCTCTCTCTCTCTCTCTCTCTCTCTCTTCTCTCTCTCTCTCTCTCTCTCTCGTCTTGTCGAGTTTGATTACATGAGTAGGGTGAGCCCCCATGGCAGATCTGTCAAGAAAGCGATGTTTTGTCTAACGCACAATTGCCGCCTTTGCACTAAGAATTGATTTGTAACAGAGTGTACATTGTTTTCACATTACAAACACATTTGGAGAATACGAGTAAATATAATAAGCAGATTCAAAGTGAAGGGGACCTTAAAACTACTCTAGGTCATTTTCACAACATATGCTTAATCTAAGTATATTTAAGCAAGCAAAGGTTTGGAATTATTTGTTCTTATTGAGGTGAAAGTTAAACATATCCATTCTTCAAATATTTTAGATATTACTATAACCAATTAGTTGTGTTTACAAGTATGTGGCCCTGTGTAAACGTTAGATGTATAAATGGTTTATATATGTACGATGTCAATAATGGTATCTACAGTATGCATTGTGAAAGTTATAATACTTCAAAGTTTTAAAACTTGATTCCATTAAAACTGTTAAACAATTGCAACTTCTTTGGACAAGAAGCAATTTTCCAGACCTGCCGAATATCGTGGGACGACCAAAAAGTTTATCAAATGAGAAATGCTCATAGAGGAAAATAATACAACATGTGGTACATGTATATGGAGAGTTCAGGAGGTCTTTCCTTTGAACGTTGCAGCAAAGGAAAAGAAGTATGAAAATATAGATTTCTTAATAAACGTCATTCACAAAACTGCACGGCCTCTCGTTTTGATTAATACCCTATCATATGATGCTGTTCGGGTCGTTAGCCTTTGGTCTTTATAACGGCTCTGGGGGATATAAGTAGAGACTAGTGTGGCCGAGCCTCCTGAGTTGTGAAAGGAGACGACATGTGAATCATGATCAATTACGCCCTCCGCTGGGCCTAGTGGGAGTACTCGCCCCAGTCCTGTACTAACCGGCAGCATGGACCTATAGGCACCGGCTTACTAACGCCCTAGAACCGCCTACAAGTACAGTGTCGATATTTCATTCCTGCACTAAATGCGTGGACAGCCTGGGCATGAGACACGACCGCACGACCGATTGCCACCCAATTTCCTAGGCATCGATGACCTCCAACTAAACGTAGCTTTGATTCGCAATTACGTGGGCCATTGATGTACATCGGTTATTTTGTTGACATGTTATCCACGGGTGTGTGTACAAACAGGTATTGGCAAACGCCCAGTCGACAGACATTTATTAAACGCCGAATAGCTGGTTAGAAAAGTGCGAAAAGTGCTCTCGCTGTCATTGTCTTTTATTTTATTTTCATTTCTTATTTTCTCTTCCCCGTACTCGCCATCATTTACCATTCGACAAAAGGATATCCAAGCAGGTCTAATTGCAAATGAATGCAAACTAGTTCTTCAGCCTAGAATAGTTTAGGTGACATAACATAACGAACACTGATAGTCAAGGGAATACAATTTTTAATGCCAAATTCACCCAGCGGGTCTAATTGGACGTTATTTTCCGTCTCTTAACAAAGTAGCCCCATCGCATTCCTGCCATAGCCAATGTGTCTACCCAACAACCCGATCAGACTGTTCCCAGCTGAACTCTCGTGACAGATCACGCGTGCATGGACATCACGCGTGATTTGGTGGAGTAGTGTATCACTGGGCTGGTATTCAGTATTGGTGCTGGTATCAGTACATGATGAATGCACTCGGCGCCAGGTTCTTGGAATCCGCAAATGTTTCGGATTCCTTCCCATTTTGATTGGTCTGATCCTTAACACATTACATCCCGGTAATACAAAATGCATGATACATGTGGAAACAACTTTTTTTTTAAATATATCTTGAGGGATATCTGGCTGCAAGTTGTCAATTGATGTTGATGTTAGCGTGCTGCGTGGTTGTATTTTGAACATGTTTTGATTTTTCAGGTTCAGTGTAATACGACTGTGTGCAAATAGGCTTATGTCAGCTCCATCATCATGAGCAGTTTTGGTGGGCGTGTGCGAAGGGTAGGGTGCAGGACTTCATCTCACTTTCTTCGAAAGGTCGATATATATATATACATA
>OZ012688.1:38122868-38144802 GCA_963942565.1 Maea johnstoni | reverse complement strand
CCCTAGATTGCCAAAGATTATCTTGATATACTCGACATTAGGAAAACTGGTCATTTTGAGGCATGGCTCTAATGAAAAACATACATACGTCATTCTGATCATTGAATAGATGCTAATATAGTTTCACCTTTGACCGCAACGTACCCGGATCAACTTGAAACGTGCTGAACAGGTTGAACATTGCGAATAATCGTGTTTCCCTACGAAAGGTTTCATGCATGAAAAAATCTTGGCATGAAGATTCCATGCATGAAATGAAAATGTTCCCAAAAAACTTTCATGGATGAGAATTCCACGCATGAAATAGTGTCCAGCCCAATTTCCCATGAAATTGTCTGGGGTATAAAACTCATACAAGACGCAACATTTTCATTTTCATGCATGAAAATGTCATTTTCATGCATGGAAATTCATATATTCATGCATGAAAATGTCATTTTCATGCATGAACGTTTTTATAAAATGTTTCGTACGGCTGACATGCACCAGAGATCTCCTCGCGGTTGATGAAAATAGCATTACTGACCTCACCTTCAAATCGTGCAATTAACCAAGGTATACTTTAGACTTATCCTATTAGGAATACCTTTTTTAATTTTCAAATTGTGCACATCGTACAAAAGGATTTAACTGCTCATTATATATACAGCAATACATAGTTCCATTTATTGTATTCCGAATATGTGTAGGAAGAGTTGAGTGCTATATACTATGGGTGTGTATGTTGACTGCACGACTTCGTGGGCATGATCATGAGTATACAGCATTGCCTCTAGAAAACACAGCCAGGCTTCTTCCTCCAAGACACGTCTGCTTCCAATTGATGTCTTGCGCTCTTTATCGGCATTGATCATTGCAAATTATGTAACCGATTTACGTAATTGGTAATGAAATAGTCTTTTATACATGTCAACAGTTCACCACGAAATCAATTACTGAATTGATATGTTTGCCTACAGGCTTCCCAAAGTAATTGCATTGTAAATTGGACATCAAGTGCACATCGCTATCTCTATAACTGAATTAGGATGATAGGTTGCTATTTTCCCTCAGCGAAGTACAATAATCTGGAGATATTCCCGAAAGCCATAGAAATGATATAAACAACTTCCAGGCCAAATACTATTGGAGCTATACACTTTTTCAAAATTGATTTTCAATGTTATTTCGTAATTAGTATGCATCAATTCCTCCATCATAGTATAACAAACTATCCAGATATAGCTGTAGGATTACGCATTTGTAATTTGATGCAATAAAACACACACACATACACTGAATATATATATATATATATATATATATATATATATATATATATATATATATATATATATATATATATATATATATATATATATATATATATATATATATATGTATATATATAAACATACAAACAGACATACATAATTACATACACACACGTACTACTCACTCATGGAACATCCCCCCCCCCCCTATCTCTCTCTCTAAGCACCCACACGGATAGCCATCTTGCCGCCGTTTTGAAAACACATATTTCACAGTGACGTGTGTGCGGTTTGCGAATTATGAAGATAAGAAGACTTTTGCTCGGCTAAGTGAAGACGCAGCCTGACTGATTTCCTACCTCCCAGATGACTTCTAAGGGTGCGTGGGAAACAGAAAACATCTTCCCTGCTGATTAATGTTACCGACAGGGATCACCTTAGTCGAGAAATCTGAAAAAGTGATTTAAGATATGCCTTGAAAGATATGATTAGTAGCGGGTCAACTAATTACAATAAATCCCTGGTAGCTTTTGCAAATGAATTCCAGCTTCCGTCCAGGGTTTTTCATCCGGATAGGAACGTTGCTATTAGCCAGCATAGTTTTAACTAGCAGTATCTATGTGTATACTGTGCGAGGGGCTGTTTAGGCGATTTGTAAGATGTTAGCAGGCACAATATATATATCCCAGGAAAGTAGCTTCGGGGGAGAGGTATTTGAGATATGCGGTGAAAAATGCATTATTCCTACAACCAGACCAAACAAAATGCATCTACACGTCTACTACGTCGCTGTAATTCAATTATCATCTTGGCAAATAGTTCTCTACCTGAAAACTGCATCTTTCTCTAACCACATAAAGATCGAAAGTCTGGCAAGATAATCCACTCGTCCAGCTATTTAGGCTTTAGGCTGAATAGCTAATTTACCTATATCGCTTTTTATGTAGATAACTGATATATTGGTTGATGTCAAATTCGAACAAGTGCTGAAGACAATATAGTTTACGAAACTAAAACTTAAATTGTACGTATTTCTCTTTAATTTGAATTGATTGAACTATTTTGTATATCTATTATGCAATCAATAAAGATTCATTTATTTGTTGCTTGCCGTGCCAAACCTCAAGACAGGATTAATCTACGGGTGAGGGCTGCCCTGATGGCCTAATGATCTAATGCGTTGCCACTGAGAGCCCGCTGTCTCTCATCACTGCCCAGGTTCAAAACTCATCAGGGGCTTGTGAGAAAGTTGCCAGTGACTTAGGGTTAGGCGGTGGTATTCGCCGGTTACTCCGTTTTCCACCACCACTTACAAGTGGCCAGTCACAAAATGGCCTAAATATAGCATAAAAGGTGACAGTCACAAAATGGCCTAAATATAGTAGAATAGGTGACAGTCACAAAATGGCCTAAATATAGCAGAAAAGGTGACGATAATCGAAATCCCAAATCCAACCCATCTACCCATGCCTGTCTTATTCCTGCAAAGCTAGTCGGCCTTAAGTATGACATGAATCATCACCGCGTTACAGTGAAATGTACACATTTTTTCAATTTGGTTTTGCATGAACACGGGGTCACGTCCGCAGTGCGGCATTTGCAAATGGGGTCAACTCTTCAAGCACTTATGCCTTTATCGCCTAACTGTGACGGGCAGCCTCCAGAGTCCAGCTTTAATCACGTGATTGCTTACTCACTAATGGTCGGCGCTGACACCATTTGGATAAAGAACCCTACATACGCCAGTTAATCTGGACACTATATCGTAACCATATAGTAACGTGTAGACTGGGTTCCTAGAAACTGATAAGGTATTAACTATCTTCTCTGAGTTACCAACCAGTCAGAGCGCGAGTCACGTGTAGTTCTATCAATGGACTATAGGTGGAACTACAGGTAACTCTGCTTAATTCGGACACGTGTAATCCGGATTTTCGTCTAAACCGGACAGATTGGAAGGTCGCAGTCCCTTCCTATACATATAATTCCTATACGCATAATCCGGATTTTTTTCCTAATCCGGACAGAAATTTAGGGTCCACATCAGTCCGGATTAAGCAGAGTTACCTGTATACACTATACAGTTTCTTAGCTCTGTCGGAATCGAAAAACTCGGACAGAGCCCGTAATGCCACCTAGTGAGATAACTACAAACTAAACTGACCAGTCCAACCCTGATCAAGCGGTGCCTGCTAAGAGACATAAATAGAATATAAGATACGGTGTCATATATGTTTTGTCGACATTGATGGCACAGGGGTCTTTCGCCCACGAATGCTTAAAATACAACACAAAAATTTCATATTGTTTACCTTGACTACCCACGTGGGACCAAGGAGACACGTGAATACGTCTCTGTTGTTTCTAGGAACGCCCGCCAGTTGATGACACAACAATGTCATTAGCGGTCAGGTTTTCTTCTTGTACACCAGAGAAAATCCGTCGTCTTCTGTCTTTTCATCTGTTCTTCCACAAAGATTTCATATTGCCCGTCTTTTGTGCAGTTATAGAACTAGTAGAACAATTTTCTTGGAATAAATAAAATTCTTGGCCATAAGCCATCACATCGGTGATAAAAGCATTGCCTTACCTGGCCAAAAATGAGAAAAAATCATCGTATTCCTAAATATAAGTCAGCAGAATGCTACGAAATTCTAGGAAGACTCAAATACTGGTAGGGCCATGAATGAAATGGTAGGGGTGCGATTTTATTATTGATATAGCCTTAAATACAGGGTGCAAAAGGCACATATTATCAAATCACTCGCCAATGAATGGCATGATACCGCGCATAAGTTAAGCACCAGCATACTTGCTAAAATACATAGTTTACCTGAAGAAGTAGTGTTACAAAGAGGTGATTTCAAGTACCTTGGTTGTGTGTGAGTATATTTGTATTAAAACACTTTAAACTTTAAAGTCATTTTAAATATGTTTATCCTATCACTTATTTATGCATATGCTTTCGTTCCTATGCAGGTTAAAAAGTATTTTTGATGTTTCAATATTGAGACTAAACTGTTTAGTTGATAAACGTATAAAAATTTGAAAATATCCATTTTCAGTGATAAACGTACATAATTTAAAAAGATATCCATCATTCCTATCAGAAGGACTGAATTGTAGACCACTGACATATGAATAATGTAACTGAATTCCAGGATTCATCACGGGCCCTGCTATGTGTAGGCTAGATACTCTATGAGAAATCGTTTAGTATCGGACTGGCATTCCTTTTACAGAGGAGTGCCACTATAGTAGGTGGTTGTAGGATTCTATCCAGAACTGGTAATATGTGATAATATGTGTTTTGATAAAAGAGGTATTTAGTATAGGCCTCTCGCCTGTGTTATCCTGAAGATTGGCCGGTGAAGACGGAGGGTCGTTTCCCAGTCGTATCTATCAGTGTTGGATTAACCTTGCCATAAATCGTTGAGTAGGTGCGGAGCCACACAAAGCACGCGGCGGGGGCCGGCGGCCGGTTAAGGAGATCGGTTAGGGCTCAATAGCTGCACTGGTGCGGACCGTTTGTGAATCCTACAAATCGACTTTATGGCACGACATGGTTGAGGATAGCTTTTTATGAATATCGGGTATAACTATACAAGACTAAAAGACTAAACAATAAATGTCATACGCTCAGACATATATTATGGTATATATATATATATATATATATATATATATATATATATATATATATATATATATATATATATATATATATATATATATATATATATATATATCGTGTGCTCTGTTATATGTTTCTCTTTCAAATAATAATAATATTTATCATTCAAATATTTTTGGCACTGGATTGAAAGACTAAAAGACTAAACAACAAATGTCATACGCCCAGACATATACTATGGTATATATATATATATATATATATATATATATATATATATATATATATATATATATATATATATATATATATATATATATATATATATATATATATATATATATATATACATATATTTATATATATATATATATATATATATATATATATATATATATATATATATATATATATATATATATATGTTTATATATGTATATTATATATATACATATATATATATGTATATACATGTATATATATATATATATATATATATATATATATATATATATATATATATATATATATATATATATATATATATATATATATATATAAATATATATATATATATATATATATATATATATATATATATATATATATATATATATATATATATATCGTGTGCTGTGGTACATAGATGTTTCTTTTTAATAACCATCATTTAAATAGTTTTGGCATTGGATTAAAAATGTCTTATAGAAAACACTGAGAGACTGAATCAAATGTGAAATAAATATGTGTAATTCCCATGCTTGATTCTGGTTGTTTTTGATTGAAAATAAATGATAATCCTCATACACTTTTTGTTGTATGACTAGATGTTCTAGGAACATTGAAAACTAGTACATGTATCACGCAGAACAAATATTTAACCACAACTTAGCCAATTCGTTATGTTTGTAATTGGTATTTCATCTTTGGCAGTGCATGCCCACTGACGTACCCCTTCTTTGCATATAATGATTCTGGAAAGAAGACGCTGCATTTATAACCCAAGCTAAGCTAAATATAGTTTCATATCCTTGATATTTCATCTTCTCCTGTAAACTAACTTATATTATTGAGCTTTTATACGAGAGTGGTTGTTCTTTGGGGACTTATTTTATTAGTCTGATTTATTAGTGGAATTTTGTGTCGCTACGACACGTCTTTGATCTATCGATCTACAAACAGGGTTCACTGTTTTATTTTCGTTTCGTTGCTATGGTTATTGATGTAATAGACTATGGTAACCAAAGAAACATAAATGTTTGATGAGGGAAACAGACTGTTTGTTGCCAATTATGAAATGGTTATCGCATTTTATCTCCATATGTAGTAACCTAGGCATGCATGGCTGAAATGCTAGAAGCAGGATCTACACTCTCGTGAACAAAAAGCTAAATACTGCACAGAATACATACATATATGAATAAGAAACGAAGTTGCATAATCATATTGGGTCACTTAGAGAAATGTGAAAGGTTCGTGTTGCTACTCTATACGTGGCCATCCTTAAAGGGCTTGCAAATAAACGCATCTATTAAAGATAAATGGCAGGTAAAGGCAACGTTAAAGTTATGAGGCCTGAAATTGACTAACGACACATACAATCGTATACCATATCCCACATCCGATCAGTCATACGTAATAGTCATGCATATTCAAATTACTCATTTACTACTACATGTATATGTGAGAGCTTCATATATTTTTTGAAGGGATGTGTTCGGTCATGATGAATTGATGTATGCCTATTTACCTATCGTTTCTAGTGAGTGAACTGATCATAACCACCTGCCATGTACGTCAGAAAGTCCATAATATGTATGCATGGTTACTTAATTGTTCGTAAAATTGGCTTTATTGGGCTTTAAATAGTATTGCTAAAATACATTACTGTCAAGTTTGATTTAATCCTGTTTTATTTTCACCTACACACACACCCACATACATATGTAATATTACACACACACACACACACACACACACACATATATATATATATATATATATATATATATATATATATATATATATATATATATATATATATATATATATATATATATATATATATATATATATATAATTATTCATGTTACTTATACATATATTAGAGATGGAAGCTGACCGTTAAACAAATACATCGACACGAAAGCATGTGTTCACGTTGTAGAAAGGTCTTGGGTATCACATCGTTGACAACACAATCTATTTACACATGAATGTATGTAATTAATGAATTTACACATGTATGTTTATGTATATGTATATTTACACATGTATGTATGTATGTAATTAATGTGTCTCAGTGTTTATGTTTCTGTGTGCTTGATTAAGAAATGTCCTACGCAGGTTCGCTAGTTCTATAAACATGTTTTTATAATGTACTCTCATTTCATTGCATCTTGAGTAGGATTTTATTCCTACAAATCTTTCATTCAAATATGCATTTATGACCACGGTCATTTAAGGTAAAAGTGCTGAATTGCACCGAATGCTCTTGGGCATACTCATTTTATCAGAGTACGCACTATGTTTTATTATATGATGTTATTGGTGCAGATTTCATTTAGGATAATTGGTTTATTCTTAGATATCCACTTAATGGGTGACGGCCCAAGTATACCAGTGAGACGATGCTGGCTGTGACAGACGGTAATTGCGTGCAGCACAGCCCTCTTCACAGCCTGAGCGAGAGATCTCAGACAGTGAAGCAGCTGTATGTGGTAGCCTATCTAAACTCTTATCATACACCCCCCGCAGGGCGGAATCCCAGCAAAGATACGCTTACGTAAGATTGCACGCTTGACTCATTAAATATTTCATCTTTGCAGGTCTACACATTGCGCGAGACGATTGACACCACTACAGCAAGAAGATCTGCGGAACAACAAACGTGTCTGTGTGCGTGATGGGAGAAAAAACGCCTGCAGCTAGAAAATAGTCTGCAAAAACCTCGTGTGTACATACAAGTGTACATACATTTAGTACACAAACACATGCGTCCATAGACTGGCCTTCGTCAGACAGAGTGCTTGGCAGGTGCTTCAAGGCATCCAATGAAATCGACATGCTCGGCACTTCAGCAACTACCGAGGAGCTACAAATACCGACAGCGCCATCTATTGCCAAGTAACTCAAACACCACAGCAACTCGTAATCGGCGAAGCTGGCATAGCTTTGGGCATGCGTAGCTTGCTGTAAGAGCTACATCCTACATCTAACTAACATTATAACTCAGCTGAGCTGGCAGGCGGGCGAACAGATCCGCCTAGGAAGGTCTGCAGCATCTGCGTACTGTGCTGTTTCCAAGAACGCTGTCACTGCTCTACTACAAGCAACAGCGCTCAATTCCAACACTCAATGGATGTTCGTCTGCTTCAAGTGGAATTGCAAGCCTCGCAGCCCGCAAAAATGATTTGGTGCTTTCTCATGGCCTGTAGGCCATAGACACTCAGTCGAATAAATTGGATTTATAGCAAGTCAACGTTTCTTACCCAAGGATTCTTTATCGATCTATCCTTGTCGACAGTGGAAGTGAAACTGATAGCAGGGATTCCTTCTAGCCCAGAGATAGCTGCAGGTACGATCAACGTCGTTTGTTGATCAATTGGAATTTCTCTCCAGGTTGCTCGTATGCAAATACGCTCTGTTGACAGAAACCATTATATGAAGAGAACTACATGGAAATAAGGCAGGTCGGTTATTTTCTTTATCCGCTGGTAACTTTGACCAGTTTGACATCGATTAAAGGCCATATGATACGCCTTCAAGGTGTGTTTCTATGGAAACTACCAGTGTGTTGAAGTTTATACCGACTGTCACTCCCTCACTTCTGGCTGCCATGACACTGACTACGATGTACTCGGTGCGAGACGATGCAACCGCGCAACCGAGTATCCGGTCGAACTCGACCCTCATTCCACACCTGCTGAATCGCAGCGCCGGTCAGTACCTAGCCAAGCCGCCGCTGGACTACCAGGCTCACGAAGGGGCTGTTCAGTTCACGATGGATATCGCGAGAACGTTAGAGAACGTCAACGCGTCCGTCATGGACACCATACAAAATTCCACACATTGGTCGGCAGCGTCCTCGTCAAACGTGGTCGATATCAGCCCCGTGGTACCAGGGGAGGATGATTATTACGGACCAAATTTTTATTACAACTTTGTTCAACTATGGGCGATCGCGGCCGTGATCGTAGCGCTGACGTTGATTACTATTGGGGGGAATTTAGTGGTGCTTATTGTCTTTTTAGGTACGAAGGAATTGCGGAAAGTCAGTAATAGTTTCGTCCTCAGTCTGGCCATGGCAGATCTCCTGATTGGCTGTTTAATGCCCATTGCTATGATAATGGTCCTACGAGGACTCTGGCCGTTTGGGACCAACGCCTGTAAGGCTTATTTGACGTTCTTTTTCTTCTGGTCGGATGCGTCAATGTTGAGCATATTAACTATAAGCATAGACCGCTGGTGGTCAATTCATAAACCTTTTCAGTACCGTGTGAAACAGAACCCTAAGCGAGCAGCGATTGTGATAATATGTGCGTGGTCCGTCGCATTTCTACTCTACGGTCCGGCGATTATGGCCTGGGAAGGCGTGACAGGAAACCCGGCCATAGGAGCAAACCGGAAGTGCGAGCCCCCTTTCCGGCATAGTGTCGTATTTTCCATGTCGGCAGGATCTATGGAATTCATTCTGCCCATGATTTTACTCGTGTATTGTAATTTATCTATTTATTTGAAGATCAGTAAACGTAAGGACAAAGATATTGGGAGGAACGTAAGCGTCACCGCTCTTGACTTTTTGCACTTGACAACATCACGCAAATCGTCCTCGAGCGACATTGAAAGCCTCAATATGGAAGAGCTTGCAAGTATGGTGCCGAAAAATTCTGATAAAGGTGAAAGAACGCCTGAAAATACCTTCACCCCCACCCACAAACGACGGTTTTCGCTTGCAACCCGTCAACCAATGCTGGTGAACCACGAACGTTCAGATACGTTCCCCCAACGATCTCAGTCATCGAGGCGGGTATCGTTCGATGCCGTCATGTTGCCGAATAACCGCCGCCATAGTTCAACGAGTAAGATGTTTGCAAGGCGACAGAGTGTCGAGATTGTGAGAGACATGTTGACGAAGCAGGACCGGAAAGCTGCGCGCGCACTCGGTTTCCTCGTGCTTGCGTTTATCGTCTGCTGGGCCCCCTACATCGCGCTGAGAATGCTGCGCTCTGTCTATCCCTGCTGCATATCGGAGTGGGCAATTGAGGGAAGCAAGTGGTTAATGCTGGCCAATTCTGGGATCAACCCCTTTATCTATGCTGTAGGAAACAAGAAGTTTCGTCGAAGGGTCTTGACATTTTTGGCACTATACCGCCATCGCCGTCGAAGCGTGACCCAAGTCGGTAATGGAACCGACTTAAGGTTCGAAGCCCTACCAGAGGATGGAAACGAGGCCAATAGCAAGCAGTTATCCATGGCGTGAATACGTCAAGGGGGTCGTGTGCAAAATATCACAGCCATGGGGCATGTGCAGGTTAGTAATTGGGCAAAAATGACAAAATATGTAAAGAAATGTCCGTGGAATATGCAGTAAGCTTACTGGGAAGTTGTTTATATTGAAAGATTTTACCTCGTCAGCATTTATTGAAATCAATGAAGTGAAGTTGTGACAATTTGTCATCTCAGTCAAAGAAACCGGTTATCTCTGATGTCGATTCTGAAACACTCGTAAATCATGTGACGGAAAACATGCTCGTTGATTGGTTGAATAATTTCTCATTCGACCAATGAGTGTCCTTTTCCGTATTATATTATGGAGAACCGGTGCATTCTTGTTGGACGTATAAAGTCGAAAGTTGATTGATCGTTTCTTTTAATTTATTGGTTATGATATTTTTATAATATGTATGATATACACATATACATAGAGAAGTTTTGGTGTATGTATATACTCGTTCCTTGCTTTGTGATTTTGATGTTGTAACCTTGTGCGTTTTACATATTTTATTATTCAAAGTCATCCAGAAGTCTATAAGATAACAAAATTAAGTTTGAATACTATAAGATCGAATCAAAATAACTTGTATATTCCGGTTATATGCATGAATTCGGTTATATCCCTGAGGTTTTCTTTTGCGAAATTGTGATGCCAATTTTTGGTGAACTAGATAAAATAGTGTAAGGATCCCATCAAAGTCGATTGTCATCATAATGAACTAGTTGTCAAAACATATTGTTTCTTCATAAATAAGTCTCATTGGCGTTTCCAAATTTGCAAGATAACCTTTCGAAGATTTTCATTGTGGAAAAGCCTCAGGAGATTCCAAGAAGGCATATTTCCTCTAAAAGTGGGCCCATCTTAATATACGAAAATGAAAACGTGTTTTAGAATTCATAGCATTTGACCGGAAATACTGTAGAAGTTGTTTTGTCCAAGAAACCCACAACCAATACCCATCAATTGTCAAATTTGGTCGATTGTGGATTTAAGTTCATCACCCGGAAAGTGTGTGTACACGTTTATTCCTTTTTGATACCAATCTGTGTATTAACACCAATATACCTAGATCGTGCAATGCCAATTTTCATGACATGACGAAACAAAGAAAATACAGTGTTTATCTTATTCATTTATTTCAAAGGGGTGGGGGGGGGGCTCAATCACAGCATGTATGGGTTCTTATAGTGCTTGCAAAAGGTTCTTATATATAGCTAGAAACACGTCTTGATAACTAAATATCTTGATAATCCAAACTTAATTTGATAGCCAAATAACGGGCGCGTAGGCACCGTGAAAAATAAAGAAATAACTATATACAGGTATCATTGCGAACACGAATACCACCTTTATATGTAGAATAATAAATACGACGTTCGATAACAAGAACTTTTTATCTCTAAATGTTGCTCCTGACGGAAATGACGTCATAGGTGTACTGTTTTCAGTTGATCCGTTCAGTTATCAGCGGGCTGACATTATACTCTTACACTAACTAGAAACAAACGTTGAAGCAAAGATCATAGATGGTATCACATTTTCCCAAAGTGGTTCGTGAAAGTAAAATTAGCCCAGCAATATCTTCCGACGGTGTCAACTTAACATTTACGTCAGAGTGCGTCGAAGGTGTGGAGATTGATTTTCAACACGAAATCATTCATTTATGTTTAACCCTTGTGAGTCCAAATTGTAATTTTGCTCACAAGTTTCTAATGACAAAGTGTAATGGCGATTACTTGCTAAAAACTTCCAGTGCCAGGTTCTTGACGTTTGGCAATCTTATACAATTTTGGTTCACCGTAGTCTTGTGTCATATTAAAATGAACCTTGAATCAAGCACAACATTCTGATAACTACCAAACTTTCAAAATATGAAGGGTTATTCTAGATTTGCAAGCACTTCTTTAAATGAATTAATCCGATAGTTTCACACGCATAATGCGTGTATGGTTCTCTCGGTTAGTGTTACCACGAACGTACACATACGTGTGTGGCATTGGAAGAATTAAGTTCAGTGATAAAAACATGACAGATATTGATGAGAAGGCAGTTTTCTCCTGAAGTGCCCTTATACACATACCTGAAGGCACTGGATTTGAAGTTGGCTAGGTGCAAAATAAAGCATAATTTACCTGCTAAGACTTAATCAATGTAACCGAACTACCACTCCCATCTTTACATTTAGTGCTTTCTTCTTTTGAATTTGGAATTTCTTTCAACATAACGCACGGCCGCATTGAAAACAACTCGTGTATTGTTATATATTAGTGGTGAGTGGAACCAGAATACCCGGGGAAAATAATTGCTACCCCAGCCCCAAGTCAATGGCAACTTTCTTACATGCCTCGAACCCAGTTGGAACGCGGGGACTGAGACTACCTGGAAAATGGATGCTTGAAATAACTGTAAAGGGATATCTACCTATGAAAGTACCCATCCATATTTATATTTTATATACTTCTATACATAAATCATTCAGTTTGACAAATGTTGTATAAAAGTCAAAATCTATGGAAAAGTTGCATACTGATAGACTGCAATTGCTGAAAAGAACGATAAGATGACGGTAGTTAAGCGGTTCGCCGTAGCACTGTGCTCGGAGTGCCCTGAGGCAGATATGTTGTACTTAAAAAGTCAAGGCCACCACTCAGATAGTACTTGTAGGCAGATTTTACAAGAAGTGCACGCTTCAGGTGAACATATAACTAGAAAAATATCCAAACTGAGGACGGTAACCACGATAGCCAGGGAATTTCGTTTTATGCCAATAAATGTCAGAGCACAGATGTAAAGATAAAGGTTGATCATGCGCGGTGTGTGCAAGATATGTGCAAACATTTTGATTTTGTGGGAGAGGATCCAAACCAGAATTTTCAAAAGCATCGTATAAGTTATAACACGTGTTATGATACGTTGAGAATTTGGGCATAGTGTTCATCAAGAAAGGTGAAAAATTACAAATTGCATAACGTAATACTGCCGAAACATGTTTAGGGTTGTTCTGAGCTTTACGACTTCAAAAATAGTATACAGTTTAAAGCTTCCATTTAAGAAAAGTTTTTCTTCTAAGAAATACTGCTCTAAGAATTGAGGAGATCAGTAGGAAAGGGGCTGTATATCATACACATGTAGAGAGGGTCCATTCTCGCGAGATTATTCCCGTAAAGACGCGTGATCTTGCGCGACCCGGCGAAATGATTAGTGCCAGACACCCACCGTTTCAACACTGCTTGTTACTCTTAGGAGGTCGGCCTACCAGGTGGTTGCGGTTAATGCTCTGTAGTGCTTTCTGGGGAAGTTGCGCGTCGCCGGGATGGGGGTCGGATTACCGCATGCGTTACTAGCCGCTGCCCCCGCCGCTCCGTGGGGTCGAAACATGACAGGAATTTCCCATCTCCCGGCAAGTTCTCAGTTTCACGTTTCTCGCTCGCTCATAATGACAGGGAAGTCTCGTCAGCAGAGCCGTCGTGTGGAAAACACACAGACAAAAATGCCGGGCGCCTGGACGGGAACCAGCGGTTGTAAGATCCGACTGTTGACGGATGCTGCCGCATGATTCATTCATAGGATGGGAAATTATAGTCCTCCCACTGAACCGACACCGCCGTATCCAAGAGAAATGGGTTTTGAATGCCAAATATTTAACCAATTCATGCCAAGATATACTCATATAGATAATCTGTTATCACACAAATTATGTCACGGCTGTATTAAAGAAAATAGCAAATTTGAAATTCAAACTTTGTGTTTGTAACGATATATTTAGGTGTCAGAATACCAGGTTTATGAGCATGCATACAACAAAATAGGGTTATCATTTTGGTAGGCCTTCAGAAATTCGTGGAGATGTTAAAATTACAGAAGTGATCGAGTTGACAGGTTCCACTGCAGAAACAAATTAGCACACACAAAGTACATTTTGATCACGTGACCACCAAGCGCGCAAGTTTTATCCTCACAAAATAGTGAAAGTGGTTGGATGCGTTTAAAAAACCTTCCAATGTTTATATATATATATATATATATATATATATATATATATATATATATATATATATATATATATATATATATATATATATATATATATATATATATATATATATATATATAAGTAAGTAAGTAAGTAGACATATATTTGATCGTGTGAGCCTCAGCAATTAGAATCAATGAAAAAAACATTTTTTTACATACAAAGTTGTATGTGCTTATTCAGGTAAAGCCTGACAATTTTCTAAATATGTTTGACTTGAAAAGCTAGGAGTTTGCCTCATCAAATGTGCTACGCGATTGTTTGCATGTACCGTGGATAGAATCAATAGAAACCGGTATGTGTAAATAGCAAGCCATTACGACAGGTGAAAAATCCGATAAGGTTTCCGTCGGTGTTTCCTTCCGGTAAACTGTGTAATCAGACACCTCCCGGGGGTGGGGGAGAGACGAGGAATATGCTATGCTGCCCCCTGGTGGCCAGGTGCAGTGCTAGCATTGAAGCCGTGGTATGACAACTACGAACTGTGTTCATTAAACAGAGCAATGTTTAGGGGTATGTTTGAACGGTGATTGCTTGATTTAACTGGAATAACAACTTCCAGTTAGATATTACCTAAAGAGAATCTTTAGTATTCTAATATTTCCATTTGCGCTGGTAAATCGTATGCTTGAGATGTATATGGTTTTATTCATGTACGCCAGTATCCTTCACCTTAAATGGCTAGTCACGTATTGGTACAGAATTGTAGAAAAAGGAGGATTTAATGAAAATGAATCGTATTGTAATGTCCCGGTTATTACGGAGTCGAACGGAACGAGTGGTCGCCCAAACTTAATCTACTTCGATATGATAACAGTAATATTTCAAATGATGGTGTAGTTTCGCGTTTCTTTTCCATAACTAGAAGCATAAAATGGCAAATAAACAATGATATTTCTTGTTTTGTTGCTGGCCTACGGGTATTCTTACCCATCATGTCACTCGCTATGGTTCACCGCCAATAAAATGAAACGCCGCAACGAGAAATAGTCCGCTGGAAAATTGCCAGGTTACAGCTACTTCTGCCTTTTATGACTATGGTTAGACTTCTCTCGGAGAAAACTGAAATGAACTGCCGCACAAATAGCGGTATGCTGGTGAGTTACTAAGCTATAGAATGCGTGCCATAGGCGCGCTTGCTGTGTAAATCGCCACGGTTCAAGCGCAATTATTTCCCCTGACAATGCAGCTGTGATACCTTTTGTCACTTGTCATGTTGCTAGGGCCAACGCATCAGTGAACACATTCCAATTCCAGCAGCCAAGAATGCCATCAATGCTTGTATGTTGCGATGTTAGTTTTATGCAACTTGCTACATTGAACTTGCGCATGCATATGGACCTGGTTCGGAGGGTACCCGCATTGGTACATGTAGATAACTCGTTTCTCATAATCGCAAGGCTGACAGTAATATTTGGAATTGTTATTGGAGTTTCGTTTATCAATATTTTCTACCATACTGAGTGAAAAATGTAAATAACCAGGTCAAAGCAGTCAAAAAGATGGTAATACCCGTGATATACCACCAACTCCAGGTCCTTGGCAACCTTTTCACATGCCTCGAACCAGATGCAAGCCCAGGAGCTCTTTTGGGAGTGAGAGATAGTGAGGGAAGTATGCAGAACCTTAGCCAGCTCAGCTAAACATGTATTGGGGCTGCCCTGACTGTAGAAATTCAAAATTCACGTAGTGAAAATACCACCTGGAACGTAAACTGCTACGTGTAAATGGTCCACTTTACGAGTGCCTCATGTGTGTGATTATCATCAATCTGTCCTGTGCTCTTATTACATAGAACAAGTCCGCGGCTAGTTTTGGAATAACACGGGAAAGGCCAATTAGTGGCTGAAACAGTTCCCAGCTGGACACTAAATTGCCTTCTGGGGCAGTTTCCCTGGAAAGCGGCAGCTGTGGCATTGACAATCGTATGGGTTATCTACATGTATATACATTTTCCTTAAAAAAAACACAATGTCTAACTTTTCGCCAAATCTTAAAGTTTCATTGAAGCAACTAAACAACGTGTATTGCGAATTGGGAATGGAATATGCTTTATTATCAGTAGGTTTGTATACATGTAGATGTCGGATTTGTCCTTCGAATAAATTAGCATTAACCCTTTACTACTTAAGAGTTCCACCATTAATTGTCGTCTGAATCTAAACTATTTTTGCCAATAACTATAGTTTTGAGAATGACTTTACAAAATATTTGAAGGAGAGTTGTTAGTTATGTTTTAATCAACATTTCTCCATTAACTATTTTCCTGACAATGCTTTTACCTACAAGATTTCATCAAAATTGTTCAGCTGTTCTTGGCTGCTGTGAGCATTGAAATGCTTTCATCTTTGAAAATTTATATCATTTTCGATTAGGTGCATGTAGAGGCAGGATATAGAACACCTCAATAATATATCAACGCCACAGCGAACTTAGAGGGGAATATTTCGTTATTCGAATAATTTAGAAAAAAGGTGTCATAGAGCATGTTATTACCACTTATTTCATTTCACGATATAACAATATATCGCTACATGATGCTGTCTCTGTAGGCAGTGCTTAAGTTTGCGATCAATGAAACATTAGTGGCAAGTTCATTAATACGGTATCCCATTACAGCCTAAAGGGTAGCGTGAATAACAGGTTCATTAGCCACCGGGATCAGTACTAACCATATGCAGCCACACCATCCTTAAATAGTAATAACGCTGACATTTGCGTACACTCTAATCAATTCAGAAATAAGTTGACAAGCATCCCTTACAGGACAAAGCCGCCTTCTAACGAAGACACAATTAAGAACTAGCAAGTGTTGCAAAAATCAGTGACAAATTCTTATGGCGTATCATCCTGGCTATAAACTTGCAGAAAATATGAGGTTTTCTGTCCTCGGGGGGAGCTCTAAGTCTGATTGATTAGTTTATGCAGTGCGGAGACGTTAAGTGGCATTTTATGATTGCGGCGGCAATCAGGCTTAAGAGGACATCGCCACTAAACAGCAGCCTGACGAGGCCAACGCTGCTGCTTCTTATTATTCCTCTAAACCACAATCATGTCTTAACGTCTGCCTCTATGGCCAAGCGGTCTAAGGTTTGGAGCAATTCTGAGGCCAACGCTGCTTCTTCTTATTATTCCTCTAAACCACAATCATGTCTTAACGTCTGCCCCAATGGCCAAGCGGTCTAACGTTTGGCGCAATTCTGAGGCCAACGCTGCTTCTTCTTATAATTCCTCTAAACCACAATCATGTCTTAACGTCTGCCTCTATGGCCAAGCGGTCTAAAGTTTGGCGCAATTCTGAGGCCAACGCTGCTTCTTCTTCTTATTCCTCTAAACCACAATCATGTCTTAGTGGGCTGTCTCCATGGCCAAGCGGTCTAACGTTCGGCGCAATTCTGAGGCCAACGCTGCTTCTTCTTATTATTCCTCTAAACCACAATCATGTCTTAGTGGGCTGTCTCCATGGCCAAGCGGTCTAACGTTTGGCGCAATTCTGAGGCCAACGCTGCTTCTTCTTATTATTCCTCTAAACCACAATCATGTCTTAACGTCTGCCTCTATGGCCAAGCGGTCTAACGTTTGGAGCAATTCTGAGGCCAACGCTGCTTCTTCTTATTTTTCCTCTAAACCACAATCATGTCTTAACGTCTGCCCCAATGGCCAAGCGGTCTAACGTTTGGCGCAATTCTGAGGCCAACGCTGCTTCTTCTTATAATTCCTCTAAACCACAATCATGTCTTAACATCTGCCTCTATGGCCAAGCGGTCTAAAGTTTGGCGCAATTCTGAGGCCAACGCTGCTTCTTCTTCTTATTCCTCTAAACCACAATCATGTCTTAGTGGGCTGTCTCCATGGCCAAGCGGTCTAACGTTCGGCGCAATTCTGAGGCCAACGCTGCTTCTTCTTCTTATTCCTCTAAACCACAATCATGTCTTAACGTCTGCCTCTATGGCCAAGTGGTCTAACGTTTGGCGCAATTCTGAGGCCAACGCTGCTTCATCTTATTCCTCTAAACCACAATCATGTCTTAGTGGGCTGTCTCCATGGCCAAGCGGTCTAAGGTTTGGCGCAATTCTGAGGCCAACGCTGCCTCTTCTTATCATTCCTCTAAACCAAAATCATGTCTTAACGGGCAGCCTCCATGGCCAAGCAGTCTAAGTATTGGCCCAATACTGACGCCAACGCTCCTACTTCGTCTAAACCACAATCATGTCGTATCAGGCTGCCTCCATGACGGAGAAGTCTATTGTTTGGTGCAATACTTAGGGCGCATCACTGCTTCTTCGAGACCACAATCATATCCTAACTCATCAATGCCTAAAAGAAACCAAAAGCAGCCTGACAAATGAGATGATATCTTTTAAGCGAAAGCATACCTGTGAAAGTAATTGCAGGAGAAATTGTACTTAAAACACTACCAACATCTCTTTCTTTCAAATAATCCCTGAAATCGTTCCGTATTCCTCCGTTATTGTCAAAAGTATTAGAGATCCAGATGTCAATATCCAGAGGAACTTTCAAGTAGAAGCTGCCCCAAATTGCCTTTAAGTCTAGTGTTGTTTCCACTATTGAGGCCAATGCTTTTTCTATGCGACAATACCAATCTTAAACATGCAAGTCTAAAGTGGTTACGTGTAATTGGGAAAATTGCTAGAACATTTGGTCGTTTATTTGCATTCGAGGAATAAATATATGATGCTATTCAAGGCAAACTTTGGATAAACCTTTAAGCATTTTTCTCCTCATCAAACGAATGTAGGAGCCTCCAATATAAGTGAATTCGTGGGTAAACCTAAAGTGGTCTTTAATGAAACCATTGGGTAGTCCTTAACATATTTTGGCTGATAAAATCGTCTTTATGAGATTTTTCTTGTTGAAATAATATTTGCTAACAAGAATATACGTTGATGAAATTGAATATCCAGTAATTAGATAATAGCCCCTCCGAATTTCCATTAGTTTTTTGTAATGCTATGCCCTGCCAGGGACTCCTATTCCAAGAAAGAGCGCCCAAGCATACCAAACAGACATAACAAAGTAATCCGCCATTTTTCCCGATATAGCTTAGCATAACACCAAGAAGATCAGCCTATTTTTTTCTCTAACAACTATCCCTGTCTCCATGCACAGCTCATTCGGTGATGCATTCGGAGCTCCTGAGCTTGTTTCCAAGCAGTAGATCTTTAACCCATTTACACCCATAGGTTGAGAGTATCTTACATGTGGGAAATACACGGTGATATCTCAGAAATACAACCCTCGATCACAATATAAGCCACAGCTTCCACTCAATGATTTTTTCCAAAATAATCTGCTTATACACACACAAAATTGAGCCAGTTTCAGACTAGCAGGAAAGTGGTGCATGTATTGGTTCTGGGGAGGTTGCAGACAGCTGCGGTGGTTGACAGTGGTGTGGAGCGGTGCCGTACCATACATACCCCCAGCAAAGCTTCAGGCATGCCCGGCACTCACACTATGTTTATTGGTGTATGCTGTGTGGGGTGTTTAACCATTTCACGCTCAGCCCAACCTTCACACTGGCGAGACACAGATGGATAAAACGTTTTGTGAAGGTTGGACATGATGCAAAATCTCTCTCTATATGATGATAATACTAGTAATGATATATATGTATATATATATATATTTATATATATATATATATATATATATATATATATATATATATATATATATATATATATATATATATATATATATATATATATATTATATATATATATATATATATATATATATATACATATATATATACATATATATATATATTATATATATATATATATATATATATATATATATATATATATATATATATATATATATATATACATATATAAATATACATATATATATATATATATATATATATATATATATATATATATATATATATATATATATATATATATATATATATATATATATATATATATATATATATATATATATATATATATACTTCTTGCAAAGCCACCAATGTATAGATCCCTGTGGAAAGTGCGGAAATAAACCTATACATTCTATAAAAAGACCTCAGGAGTTCAGGTCTCAGGTTCAAGAAGGTTCACCTTTACCGATAACATATGTGTCACGTGATAACATGGGTATCGTTTATTGGTTAATCAAAACTAGAACAAAACATTCAAGGACAAATGTCTCCAATATGTTTGTTCTCAGGTAAATGGAATGCAACTGTGCATATAAATGCAAGTGTATGCATAACTGGTTAATCGTTCATAGCATTTCATTCCTTTTGATAGCAAGGTCATATGTATAAAGGCCATCCTTGTCATATGACTAAAAGATCAAGAATACACTTAATTTACTGGTTGACCATACGAAAGTGTATTTATGCGTCAATGGTTGCATCTCATCGTGTATGGTTCCCATTTACTGGTTGGCCAATTAGGTGATTAGGTGCAATATATATATATATATATATATATATATATATATATATATGTATATATATATATATATATATATATATATATATATATATATATATATATATATATATATATATATATATATATATATATATATACATATATATATATATATATATATATATATATATATATATATATATATATATATATATATATATATATATTATATATATATATATATATATATATATATATATATATATATATATATATATATTGCACCTAATTACCTAACTGTTCATGTGTTACAGCAATGTTGGGAATTGGATTGGGAATATTGCGTTCATATCCATTTATCTGAGAAACGAGCCATCGAGCAGTCTGTGTGCAATGCTTAAGACCGCAAGGCTATCGAGGAGCCGCCCCTCATTCCAAGTGCCTAGGTGTTGTTACTGCGTTACCACCTATATATAAAGTGTTTTAGCAAGCACATAAAGACACACTGATATAAATTGCAAGTTCAACCTATCATTCGTTCGAAATTAATTTACTTAGTTGTGTTGTGAACATGCCAGTTAATCAAAGACGATATATAGCGAAGGTGTAAGATGTTTACTGGGAAACATTTCTGCTCACGACTTCAATAGAGATATCATTTGACATATTAACAGCAATCTTTTGGAAACTGAAACGACATCTGCATTCCCGCCATCATAGGCGTAGCATTCTAGGCATTACGATAGAATAAGGTATTTACTGATAAAATTCATTTAGACAATGTTCCGAATGACCATTTTCTACGCATTGTCTTTCTTTAAGATCCAAGTGTGTGCTAGAGGGGTCTTTAGGGCACAGTTCCCCCTACTTCTATTGGCATTGCAGGTTCAAACATAGAGTGAGGTGGATAAGAGTCAAGTACATTTGGCATAAAATTCGAGTTGCAATGAATTGAGCTTACTTATGCATTTTAGGAGGTTTAAAGCATACAAGTGAAGTAGATGGCATACAAAATCCAATCCAAAGATTTGTCTTGGCATACTTAGGCAAATACGATATAAAGAAGCAGAGACAATTGAAGTAGATTGAATCTGGCACTCC
>OZ012688.1:38110368-38117868 GCA_963942565.1 Maea johnstoni | reverse complement strand
GGTTGTGTTGATGGCTACTTGTCGTATTCTATAACCAACGACGTCAATGCCTTTAACCCGTACACATCCAAATCCTGCGCACCATACGATACTCACGGAAAATAACATAACAAAGCGAGGCTTTGAGAAATGTTTGACTGAAAGTTGTTATTTGTGTTGCGTTTAACAATCTCTCAACAGTTATGTTAATATTCTCATATTTGATGATTTATGTTCTAAGTTGGCATATGTTCATAACTGGTGGAAATGGGTTATTACACCATGTTGAGCACATGGGCGTTGACTGCAGGTTACTTTGACATGGGATATTATCATAGGATCTCGTTTCACGTCATGTACATATTTTACGTGTCGGATTCCGTTTCTCGTGATGTACATATTTTACGTAAAATATCCGTTTGACGTTCTGTATATATCTTAACTAGAGGATTCTATTTCACGTAATTTACATGTACATGTATTACGTGGATTCTCTAAGAAAACTTTTCTATCGTTAAGTTGAGGGATAAGAAATAGAAGCAAAAAGAAACAAACAGCCACGCTTTAACAAACCGTATTCTTACATGTATAAACATATTTTGTCAGAAATGAAAAAAAAGATTTCTCAAATACAAAGAACTTAAACAAAGCTAGATGATGTTCAAAAAAACTTTGTAGGTAACAAAATCTCTATTGATATCAATTGAATATATATTGAAAAATAAAAATGCACCTTACAAGGCACCGCAACGAGAAGTCTCATCTCTAAATTATGTTAAGAGTTATTTCGAATATTTGCATAACTACAAATATACAACAATCCAAAAACCTTCATCAAATTGAGAAGAATTGGGCACCTGTTTGGGGGTGTATGGAAAATGTTACATATATGAACCATTTGCAAGCATACTAATTTGAAATAGGAAGAACAAATAACATGCTAGTTTAAAAAAACTAACATGAAATTATAAATAGATATCTACAGCAAGCTTACCTAATTGGCTCAGTAATTTACTAAAAGTTCTTGAATTGTACAAACACCGTGGATAAATCACGAAAAAGTCTCTCAGTTTTAATTCTTGTCAATGGATGAACCTGTGATCAATCCCTTCATTTTCTTGTCATAATTCTCTCTATTATCGGCACGTTCATAAACAAAAAAACACCACATCTGGAAAAGACCTTAATCTATTCGGGCCTTACCATCTCCTAAAATAATTGTCTGTACCTACATGTACCATACGACACTTTTTTAAAATTTCTTTTTGATAAAGCACAAAGTCACCATGAAAGAGTTTTGGCTGAGATCCGGGCACTACCTTTCCTTTATATATTTTCTGAATTATTTTCTGATCACAACGAATTTTTATTACCAAAATAGTTCGGACGATTGAACATTGGAAAGTGTAAGAAAGTATCCACCTTATACGACTGACCTTTGATGGGTATTCTACTATGTGACATATACATGATTTTGGACCCTCATTTATTTTCCTGTCCATATCAAATGAAAATGTTTCAGAAAACTGTTTTGTGTTGTGATGTGAAGTCGTTGTCTTTCCTCGTGAATAGTTTATATATATTTTGATGTTTATCTTAACCAGCGTTGTAAATATTTATCTATTTATGTAAAATTGCAGTATATAATATGTATTTTGGTTAACTGTGTTGTCACTCATTGTTAAATTTTGATGTTAACTTGTCTGTAAGTTATTTTTCCTTTCTTGTGGCATGCGCAGAAGCGAAATGTACATATTTGATCACGCATTCTGGTCATGTCTGTTTCACTCCACGTGTGTGAGAAATATATACATATATGTATTATAAACATGTACATGAATTGTGTAAACATTGTAAGATAATAACATGATTAAATGTTCGATGTACCATCGCCACTAATTTATTAAGGTAAGAGTCAAGTAGTGTGTTATATTTATTCAGCGTTTACTACAACCTACGCTATGAAAATAATGAAAGTCATTTGGAACACGCGAGAAATTATGGATATTGGATTGTATAATTTCATTGCACACGAACAAAGCCTTTCTGAAATGCGTTTATATTTATGATGGCTAAATTATTTATTGCATCTGTATACATATTGAGTGTACGGCGAACAGTACAGAGTGTGCTAATACAGCTAGAGATAAGTGAAAAGTATTGGAACAAAGGGAAAATACAAAATATTCAAGACATGTAATGTGTATCAACACCAGGTTGATTAGGAGTCATGGGGAATCTTACTAAGGAAAAGTTATGGCATGCAAAATCTAAGAGAGTAAAACCCGAGATTTCCGTATTAACATAAAATGATGTTACAAAGCAGACAACGATTTTTATGAAACATGAAAAATATCAATAAGCCAGACTCCCGATCAAATCCGACACTAGTAACTAAGATACGTGTGTGAATAGGAATTGTTACAAGAGAAATGTATTACGAGTTGTTATGCTCTTGATCATACTTAAACCTTCTGCTGCAGAGGTTACTTTTGTCCAATGCACAAAAAAGGAAAAAAATATGAAAATCTTAAACCTGTCATGTTGGTATTCATTGGAAAGCTCTCGCTGAGTATTATCAGATGAGTACCCATTTGCCATGGTTTTGGTCATTTCTCAGCTTTTTTGCACCATTTCATGTTAACCAAATTAGCAATCAGCAGCATAAGGGTTAAAAATGAAGAGTTCAAATATGTATGTTAAAGGTAGCCATACTGGATAGGTATGTACACTTACGCAATCTGTGTTTCAGTCATCACAATGACAATTGTGGGCAACGGTATGACTGTATAGGGAAACAAGGAAAAGAGTTATAAATGAACTTAAGTCCACATATCGTTTTATCGTAAAATACATGTATAATGTAATTAAATGTATGAGTCTTAATTCCCCAGATTTCTAGTCAATCAAAAATTATTTCTTTGTTTGCTGCGGACTTGAGGTTCATTTCGGCCACATTGCCTTGGCAACCGAAAATATGGTGTGTTGTTTCCAAGCAACATGTTTGCTTGAGGACTTTAAAGCATATGACATACTATAATGATGAATATGATTATATATCAAACTAAGAAAATACGGGCAATCAGCATATTTTGTACTTAATTTCTGGTATTTGAAAAACATTAAACTGTGCATCACTTGATGAAAAACAAGGTACTCTCAGCCGTCGTTATAGTCAGACATTAATCTGCAATAGCATGGAAGGGTACTTTTCAACAAGGACCATGTCTGTAAAGACTTTTTCAAAATATTCTCTGGTGAAAATAAATTGCATTTGACCTGTCCAGTCAGTTGAAACTACCTTATCTTAAACGACCTGTTTTAACACACCCTAGTAATGGTCATATTTACGATAGGGTCGACACAAACTTTCAACTGATTACTCTGTCATGTAATATTAGATTCCGCATAACCACTGTATGAAAACTCGGTAAGGAAATGATTTGCTCATATAATACTATTTTTAAAACTATTCGGTTACCTGCTCAAATGGTTATCCAGAAAGCAAACAAAACAGGTCTTTAAATTAGGGTGACTGGCAATTGTGTGTTGTGTCAAAACATCTTTGTACACGAGTAATATTTATAATAAATGGAATTGATAGTTGTGGAATTTGTTGTGTTTGTCATCTTTTTCTGTTTCTGAATCTAAAATAATCTGATTAGTTTAATATTCAATATTTATGCAGTTTAACTTGTCTACCAATATGAGAGAGGAATGGTAACAAGGAGAAAACGAGGACTTCCTATTGTTTAACAATTTGGTCTGTTATTTATGTTACATTTTGCCGTTGTAGCGACAGCATAAACAAGAAAATAAGAAAACAGTAGTTAAATAGAAGACAGCGAATTAAGAAAGAAGACGTAGGAAAAGGAGGGATAGTAGAAATGGAAAGAACTTGAAGAAGACGAAGAAGAAGAAGAAGAAAAAGAAGAGGAAGAAGAAAATGGAAAAGAAGAGAAAGAAGGAGAAGAAGAAGCGGAAGAAGGCGAATGAAAGAAATAAAAAGAAGAAGACGAAGAAAGGATTAGGAAAAGAAGAATAAGGACCGCAGCAGAATGGCAGGAGCAGATGTAGCAGCAGTAGGAGAAGTGGCAGCAGCAGCGTCAATTTCCACCCTAGTATCAGTATCCCCAGACCATAACAATTAAGCGTCAACAAGTAGCTTCAGAAGCCTCAGCGATGCAACTTTGCAACTCTATCTCGGAGGCATTTCCGTGAACAGGCGGCGTATTGAGCGTTGGCTCGTATCGAATGCCCTGGGCGCAGTCTGTATGTTGTCCCCTGTTTGTATACAGACTTTTAATATGAGTGCCGATTTCCTGATGTAAGCATACCAGTGTCGACCCGAGCAAGCGGCCGATATGCGCGGCGTATCTCAGCAATTCCACGTATGCGCGCGTCCGGCCAGCAATGGGGGCGGCCTCCGCGCTGACGGCGCTATCTGCTTCGTTCCCGTCCAGCAGACTGAGTGTAAACGAGTGGATTATCCTCTGTTGACTTAGCGAGTATTCCCTGCTGCCAGCCAGGTGCTTCACAGGCCGAAACTATACTTAACACAATTGTCCACTTTAACAACACATTCTCCTTCCGACGGTCCACCTATATCCTTCTTGATCTTGTGGTGCATGTGAAGGGCTAGTAGTAGTAGTAGTAGTAGTAGTAGTAGTAGTAGTAGTAGAAGTAGTAGTAGTAGTAGTAGTAGTAGTAGTAGTAGTAGTAGTAGTAGTAGTAGTAGTAGTAGAAGAAGAAGAAGTAGTAGTAGTAGTAGTAGTAGTAGTAGTAGTAGTAGTAGTAGTAGTAGTAGAATAAGTAGTTGTAGTAGTAGTAGTAGTAGTAGTAGTAGTAGTAGTAGACTAATTGTGGAAGCAGCAACAGCAGTAGGAGCAGCATCAGCAGCAGTAGTAGTAGTAGTAGTAGTAGTAGTAGTAGTAGTAGTAGTAGTAGTAGTAGTAGTAGTAGTAGAAGTGGAAGCAGCAATAGCAGCAGTAGTGTACTATGTTGCCATCATTCATCTATAATTAGCGCATAAATTCATAAATTCCATAAATTCAGTGTTGATTATGCGTAATTCTAATCCAATGATAATGTTTGGTTTAACTCTGCAAAAAGGCACGAATCATGACTAACATAAGCTGGGAAACACGTCATGTTATATCAAAACAAATTCTGAAATATGTCTCTGGTATGCGGTTGATAGCTCACTTTACTATGGTTTCTGGATTAATAAATGTGTATACATGTAAACATTCAATCATACTGTCCACTCGCGAATACAAATATAAAACACGCCAGACTCTAAAGTTAACACTTGTGCATTTATCCGATCTCGCTATTACTCATACAGTGACACCTTATCGTGGCTGTGGAAATCCGAGTTGGTGCGAAAGATATGTAACCCTAGTATACATATATCGACCAGTTTTATATAAATATCATAATGTATACAAACAAAAAAATGCAATGTCGCACTCATAAATGAAGTTGACATATCTAATTTATGCACAGATACGATACTGACGAATGACGAAATACTGGCAAATAAATTGCTGTTTTTTATTCAATTTGACAGGGTAAGAACACAGACATACAACGAGTAAGACATAAAACAAATACCTATGATAATACGTGGGAATTATTGGTTCCTGAACACTTGATATAAAATAATGTATATACTAAATATTATATAGTTCATTTCACGAGGTTAGTTCTTGAAGTGCTTCATTCTGAGTGCAGTTGTAAAGCGATTTGGTATCGCGAACACCTCATCAGCGACGAATGGGAAATGGTTAAGGTGGCTTAATGCGTTCATTTGCGAATTAAAGGTCATTTTGAGATTTTTACATATGGATAAGCCTGGACCCTTTCCGTCTTAATCTGATTAACTTTGACTGTCTAGGCCATCACTGAGCAGAATTAGAGATGAAATATCAGAGAACCTTCTTTAGCCTTGCACACAGGCAGATGAGGATTATTACCGATCAAATCTCGACCCCCGCTGGAAGGGCAATTCTGCGATTCTCAACGCTTCTCTCACCATTAGGTCTTTTAGGCTATACATGTGTATACTTCGTATGGGCTAGATGATCAATATAAAGCGGGTGGAGGAAAAACGAATCATAAAACTGACACAAATAAACCCCACAAGTTACCTATCCATAAAGTTGGCTTTTAGATGTGTTGTGTGTGTCAATCATGTATACCCGACTGGGTGATTAGTACAAAAGCTTATACCGTTGAGTGCGTTGGCGCATTTGTACGTAATTATGAGACAATTAACATGGATGGCATGTTAATGAAACGTCTGTTTAAATTTATAGTTATTATTCCATTTTGTTATAAAAGTTTGAGTATATTCAGAAGTTATAAGTTTCAATTTAGACTAATTGGAAATGTGACACCTTATTGTGTCATCTGATGCTATCTCTTTCACCTGTTCGTGATACCTGAGTAGCGGCTGCACCTGAACAATGTGTTATGATAGCGCCAATTTAGAACATATAACTTCCCACGGAAATTGGGTAACAGAAATATACCATACATACAATGGGCTTTCACAAGCACATAGTGTAGATATTCTTGGAATAGAATGTGCCATTTACAGAAATCTTATCTAATTAGCAAGGTAACACACTGGGTGACATATTGTTGACACCAAGAATGAATGGCATGCACAGGATGCAGGCGGATAGGTTAACCCATTTACATCTGCAGTTAAACCTCGAGATTTGAGATTTGAGAACATCATGAGTTCCGTTGTAAAACAGGTGTCTTTTACATTCTAAAAGACTTGTCTTTCACATATAGTTATGGAAAATGTTAAGCAATCTTAACAGCGATTGGCTAACGGTTATATTGTAACATTTTTTATTAACAGAGATGGTTGCATCAAAAGCTAAGCCATAGTTTGTCAACCTTGACCATTTCATAATCCGTTATAAACTAGATGTCTTTATTCATATTTTGTGCTTTACAGATGGTTGCGGACAATGTTAAGCAATCTTAACAGCGATGGTTGCGTCGATAGCTAAGCCATACGTTGAGAAGATTGGGAATTTCATAATCCGCTGTAAAACAGATGTCTTCGTTCATATGCTTGTGCTTTACAAATAACTGGGAAAAGTTATAAACACGCCTAACCAGGGGTGTATGACCATTACGCTCCAAATCCCCTTACGCCCCAAGCCCGAACACAGAATGCAAAAACGGGCACCTTAAAAATGACGTAAGCTGCAGGGAACTGCATTACAGCAAAGTTTCTGCCACTGGTGGGTAATTGCTAATTACCAACCAATAAAAGATATTGCCTAATCCTACCTCTATTCGTTAGCAAAATGAAGTGTGTCAGAAGATATATTGGTTAGAAATTCCTTTCCTGACCATTTGAGTTTTCGTTGCACCATATCTAAAGATGTAATAATTCCTCTCTGATGTTTACTGTAAATGGTCTATTTTGTTTATTTAGCAAATGCGAAATTCAAAACATTAGAAACATGCGTACACTACAGATGTAGATGGGTT
>OZ012688.1:38020535-38110168 GCA_963942565.1 Maea johnstoni | reverse complement strand
CTTACACTCAATAATGCATGTAGTATGTCCGGAAACGAACAATTCACAAGAGAAGTGGTTCTCGTACGAAGGAAGGGTTTGCTAGGATCTTTCTAGTATGATTATGTAAAGATGAATCTATAGCAAATATACGTCTTACCACTACTACTACTACTACTACTACTACTACTACTACTACTACTACTACTACTACTACTACTACTACTACTACTACTACTACATGTACTATACGCATGTTCTTCTTTGCCCATGTCTATGTTTTGTTTCAAGTACCATTCTAACTATGCAACATACAGTACTGGATTTTAATTACTGCACTAAATGTACGGGCTGATCACGCATAATATACGACCGCACAACCGATCAGATACTACCGCAGGCCACTGACGTCACAGCTTAACGTAGCTGAGATACGCAGCTATGGTGGTCATTGATATGCCTGGCTTATTTTCATTTTAATATGTTATCCATGGACGTTTGTACAACCAGTGTCTGCCAAGTGTTCGGTCGACTGTTGCAGGAACTCAATGTCTCCACTAAAGTGTACCTACAATGTATACCATTAGTACTGGGCCGTCCCGATAGTTTAGTGGTCTTGGCACTGACTGCTCTCTGTCTCTCACCACCAATGCAGTTCCCGGGTTCGTAATCTGGCGTTTTCACCTACATTTTCCCTCGCCAGTAGCAATACGATAGTCAAACAAGAGTCAGATTATGCGTGACAAGTGAAATGCCAACTATATTATCATGATAAAACACAGAAACCTAATATTGAGAAAGGGCCTTGGCGTTGAGTAATATATGTTGCATTGTGCTTGGCCTATCGGCTTTCAATATGCACTTTTTACATATGGTACTTAAGTTTTATTGACTGATGATATTCGAGAACCCGGATGCTCATGCATTGTTTGAAGCTTATTTATACATATGTTTATTCCAGGAGAGAACAACGGTACACTCTGCAAGTTTGAGGAGTAACACAGTTTCTTTGCTTCTTTTTATCCATATCTTTAAAGGACGCCATTGTGTTGTATTGTATATTTATTGACTGTAGAGGTGAACTAGGGGTTCGAGGGGTTCGTCCAAACCTCGCTTGGATAGTGAGTTACTTTGCACCACCAGGTCACCTGTAGTGAACAATCTGAACTGATTGCTATTCTTGCCTTGACCACCAGATGCACTTTGAGCAATGTCTAGACAACTTCATCGTGTAAATGCAACCAGTCTCAACTCACTCCTCCATCTCTAACCCTGACGCCACCTATACAGCAAATCAGTATCTCCCTCCAATGCAACTTCCTCCCCCCAACCCTTTCCACCCTCCTGTTACTGAACAATCAGTGGTTTCGAATGGGGGGAGTTAGTGCAGAATCCACATTTGTCTGAGGGTAAACCAACAACCTTGATTTGTACAGGAAGTGATTAAAAACTGACCAGGTGGTGAGTGAAATCATCTACCTCCGAGAATACAAAATGAAATGAGGCTTTTCAAATCTTTTTTATCTTATGGTAGCTTGTGCGCTTAATTTCTCTCACTAGTTTTCCTCTACCCTGCTTTATTTACCCTGCGGTTGCTCCCCGGTGGAGTTTTCAGATATCATTGTTGGTGCCGCCACCAGTGTCAGTTTTCGAAACTAAATTGAACCCCCACCAATTATCAAATCCTGGATCCGCCATGTGGCAGAAAAAAGAGATGATAATCAAAATTCAAAATTCAATTATACTAATTGTTCTTGTGTTAAGCGTCCTTACATAATGTAAGACAATCATTCCAAAGGACAACATTGATTCTGACGTGTGCCTATTTTGTTTCCGCTTCCTTTTTTTATAAACATCTTTGCTACGATGATGCAAACAAACTATAAATAACAACTTGTTTCTCGCTCATCGCCTTTATCGTTTTTTAATCCCAAAAGCTTCAAAGTAACGGAGTTTTTAGATGATAAATGAGAAGTAGAAGAAGAAGTGTGTGTTTTGCAATTTCTGATACTCTCCCTTTGGGCTGTGTTGATACGCACAAAACACACGGGGTGAACAACTTAAATAGCGGGTTCACGTCCACTAATGAGAACAGATTAATATATGCAATTATAATAAGAGAGGTGTCTGATGATACTTCAACCCAACTGATAAGGAACCTGGATTAGGTGGAAATAATATGTTCCACAATGTATTCCCCATGCAGTGAAAGGTTGTATCATTAATGGTTAGAAAAATGAAATAATATATTTTCGTCTAGCCTTTCAGCACGGAAATCATTTTCGTTAACCAAAATGTTAGAGAATTGATAACACATATTAAGTTTGTATGAGGTTTTACAGTGCCCATTCATCATAGGATCAAAACCGGAAATTCAATTTGATGATATCCACGGAGCAGATACACTGCGTTTAGGGTGTAGTTCATACGAGTTCACCTCTTATTTGATCTATCGTTACGTAGTTTGAAACTGGCTGTGTATGTATCTTTACTGGCCATATCGATTCAAATACGAAATAAACATCAATTCATTTATATATAAAACAAGTAAAACGTGCAAAACGTCCTTCAAAAGGGAACACATAAGAAGAAAATCTCAACTCAATCTGTATATATGTGTGAATACATACATACATACATACATACATACATACATACATGCATACATGCATACACACAAACTCATACACACACACACAGACACATACACACACACACACACACACATATATATATATATATATATATATATATATATATATATATATATATATATATATATATATATAAATATATATATATATATATATATATATATATATATATATATATATATATATATATATATATATATATATATATATATATATATATATATATATATATATATAAATATATTTATATATATATATATATATATATATATATATATATATATATATATATATATATGTGTGTGTGTGTGTATACATACATACATACATACATACATACATACATACATACATACATACATAAATGTATGTTTGTGGGTTGGCGGTTGGATTTGCTGTTGGGCAGCAGATGAATCGAAATGATGAAAAGGTATCTGAATTACTTTAAAGGATAGAACGTTGCTGTCTGCCATCCTCATTCTAAAGGCCATGTACATTGTAGAGAGAAAAATAGTGCTGACACACGCTGCACCCAATCAAGAGCGCGTAGTGTCGACATAGATTATGACAAAACCAGTGTTTTCACAGAGGTGGTTGGCAAAAAACAATTTTCGCCTACTGATTGGCTGCATGTGGGTATCGTATTCTCTTAAGACTAGAAGTGTGCCATATATTAGTGAAGCCGGGATCCCTACTATGTTGAAGTCACATAAAATATTACAAAACGTTCTTCAGTAGTATTTTTCGGTGATTTCACTTTCATATATCCACAGAGAAGGAGGACATTGGCTAAAGGCTAGTTTCGGCAAAGACTTGATATAAAAAATAACAATAGATGAAATTACCCTGCCTAATCAGTAATATAATCGTTTGGAAATTGTCTTTAATTTACTCATACTGTGGCAACATGACTTGAAAGTAGATTTCACGTAAATAGAGCATCAATAAGTTCACATGGCCCGATGTTGTAATGTTCTTGCTGACGCGCAATCAAATAAAGAAATACCAATAGGCAACAAAATCGACCGAGACATACAATGTCTACCAGTAGTTAACAACCCTAGTCCAGAGGCGATGTCATTACTGCGATTGTAAAACAGATCATACAGAAGGTTATCTCGACCATAAGAGGTAGAGTGAGTTTAGCCTTTAAATCCACATACGTAGGTTAGTTAGAGGATTTAATAATAAGGAAGAAGACATTATCTATACTATACTTGTATATTATTGTATATTTTATTGATTGCATCTCGAGGTACAAAATATACACATACATAAATAAAAATATAACAAGAGAACTTTAACTAAGCAAAACAGAATACAAGGTGAGGAAGAACATAAAGTTTGATTAATTAAGGTTACGTAAACAAAAGTGAACTGGTGGTTATCAATTAAATCGTGAAATCCTAAATCTTGAGAAATGTTTGTGTGACATTAGTGTCTGGATGTCTCAGAACAAGCTGAAATTCAACAATGATAAGACTGAAATCATTCTATTCGGCTCTAAGAAACACCTAGCTGAACTGAACATTAAGTCACTCTCTGTAGCGAGGACTGATGTGTCCGTTGCATCTGAGCCTGTGCGGAATCTGGGAGCTATGTTTGACTCTCAACTGATCATGGCACCCCATGTCAAAAGTGTTGTCAAAAAACGAGCTTTCACCTAAGAAATATTGGAAAAGCGAGACGTGTGTTAATAGAAGATGCCACAAAAACAGTGATGCAGTCACTGGCGATGTCTCGCCGCTTGGATTACTGCAATGCTCTCCCAATTGTTATACAACAGGATTTGATTGCAAAGCTGCAGCGACTACAAAGCAGTGCTGCAAGGATAGTATCGAGAACCGGGAAGTATGAACATATCACACCTGTTCTCATCAAGCTTCACTGGCTACCAATCAAATTCCGCATCCAATTTAAGGTCCTACTGCTGGTATACAAGGCGATAAACGGACTTGCACCTAAGTACATCAAGGAGCTGCTCGTGCCTTATAAACCCAGACGCCATCTACGATCAGAAGCAAAGGGCCTAATCTGGATGAGCCTCGGACAAGACTCAAATTTGGAGATGGCACTTTCTCCATCAGTGCACCGAGATTATTGAATGCACTTCCACAACACCTGAAGGATTCTACATCGTGTCAGGCCTTCACGAAGTGTCTCAAAACACACCTTTTCAGGCTCGCCCATTGAGGCGTTGATGACTATGACTCAAACTATGACAATGTGCAGCGCTTTTGAAAATTGTATGAATGGAAATGGCCCTATATAAATTCCAATTATTATTATTATTTTTATTAAATATAAATGAAGCTGAAGCATAAGCTAAAGCAGAATAACCAGACATAAAACTACAAAACAGCAGGAGGTACCATCTATATAAGGAAAAAATAAATGACAGGGTTGTCAAGACTACCAACCCAAATATGAATTCGGTACTAATTGATTGTGTGTCAATACATTTCTAAAATAGACATGTAGGTGAAGAGATCGGCAAGGCAATTTTGAGGTTACAACAAAGTTAGTTTTGAGAATTACCCAAGGAAGATATCTCATTCCAGACTAACCAATGGCTAAATAACCAAATTGCCTGGATTTAGATTATATTCATATGGCTATAATATGATGCCATACGTAATGGTTGGGATATTACCTACTTCAATCCAAAACACAAGGACGCAACATTTAAAAAACCCTGTCGTATGGGTATTCATTGGATAGCTCTCACCGACTACTCTTAGATGAGTACCCATGTGCCAGGGTTTCGGTTATTTTTCATTTCTTTGCATCATTTTGTATTGGCCAACTTGGCCAGGGTTAAAGTCCCAACTCCACCCAAGACAGCCACCATTTGAAATATTAATTCAAATATTTCACAATTCATCCTTTACTACATAGTTACTTGATTGTTTAATGGATAAGGGGAATTCTGAGTAAAAATTGAAGGGTTGACACCCATTCTGCTTTGAACTGAGAAGTTTTGCCAAGGTATTTGATGAGTGCGTCTGGACCTGTCATACTTTTGAAAGTAACTTCAGAATGAATCATTAATTTACAAACTATTGCAGGAGAGTTGTAAATAAAGTTTTAATGATCAACTCTCTTTTTAAAGTTTTCCAGTACTTGCTTTTCTAAGAGAGATATCACCACAATAGTCGGACAGTTTTGGCTGCTTCCAACATGAAAGGGTTTAAGACTGGTGCAACAAGATCAGCAACATTTAGTGGTATTGAAAAGTGGAGAGGTTTAGAGGAACAATCCCTCTTCTTATTAAACCCTTAATCCATGCATGCCTAGACCGCTCCTTGATAGTGTCTTCTGCAGCTGTATCATTTTTGAAAGTATCTAAGGAATTAAGCATAAATTCATAAATTATTTCAGGGAGAATTGTAGGCAAAGTTCTTATCAATATATCTCCTTCATATATATTCTGAAATATTTTTTGCGTGGAGAGATATCAGCAAATTAGTCGGGCCTTTTTGGCTACCGTGAGCATGAATGATTTACAAAGAAATGATTCGTGTAAGTATCATACTCTCCATATCTCATTTTAACCCTTTTTTGTAAGTATTATATTGTCTAAAAAGGGCACTCTTACCTTATATAGGATAAACAAATTGAATAAACACTTTAATTTTTGTCAGAATAGAGACACAAAGTCTCTGGCCAAAAAAAATATTGTTTTCAAATTTTTCAAGTTTGATAGAAATCCATTGTGATAGGCGCCATAAAACCGGTCATAATATGATAGGCATGTATTTGTTTCATACATAAGAAATGTCAATAAAAACTTACAGACTAGGTAGATTGAGGACAATTTGAGCTGGGAATCATGCTAGCCTGTAATTACAGGCCTTATTGCTTCCTCTCCAAGTGCCTCTTGAGCAGATTTACATGTTCAGGCTTCAGATGCGTGTCTTATTATGTAAAGATACGGTTTATTTTTAGCAAGTCAGGCAAGGTAATGATTTGTTACAAAAGGAGTAATTTGAGAATTATGTACATGAAAGGGTTAGTTTTTAAACCATGATCTTGGCATCAGGGATGGATGGACATACTTTTTAGGATGAAGTTGTCAAGTTCATGATGGATATTAAAAAGATTTAAGGTACATTTTTATTTTAAATTTACTAATGCTTGTGTAGTAAGGAGGTATCTCAGTTCAGTGTATGCTCTCTCTCTCTCTCTCTCTCTCTCTCTCTCTCTCTCTCTCTCTCTCTTTATATATATATATATATATATATATATATATATATATATATATATATATATATATATATATATATGTATATATATATATATATATAAATATATATATATATATATATATATATATATATATATATATATATATATATATATATATATATATATATATATATATATATATATGTGTGTGTGTGTGTGTATTCAATTTTAAAAAAATGATTACATTTTGTTTAATTATTAGAATGTATTCAAACTCAAATGTAATGCATTGATTTTATATTCAACCATCCAAGTTCTGTTGTGTTTTATATAATTGTTTTTGTCTGTAATACATCAACCTCACGTGACGAAATCGCTTTAAGAAAACGTGACAAGTCTTCCATTAGGCCAACAGTCAGCCTAGTTCGTGAACCCCCTGCCACTCAATAACAGGAATTAATTTACTCAACTGCCCCTGTCATTCCAAATATAGTATTACACTACACTCTATCTGACACGCTGTCTTGACCAGGTGTAAGTATGTAATACAGTGTCTCCTGATAGGAACTACGGTAGGCTGTACATTATTTCAGTATTCGCTAACTACCATAACATCTGAGAGACAATATAACGTTTAATTTGTAACAGTAGTTGTCACTTTACTGTGCTAATTCTGCCAATTAGGACCATGGACCTGGTTCAGATCTTTATGAGATTTGTGATATTTCTTGTTCTGTTTCTAGTATTAAATTATGTGATGGTTCTCATATCACTTACCTTGAAATGCTGATTCCTAATGAAATTAAATACCTTGTTACTAATGATGTAATTGTCCTACTGTCTCTCCAGTCCCTAATATCAACAACCCTACGTTTTCCACTTTTATCTGTAATCCAGGGGTTTAACAGTTTCACTGGAATGTGCATGGTGTAGTTTTAATGAGAAAATTGTAGTTTACATTTAAATTGAGAACTGGTGTATTTTATTACATAGGATGTTCTAGAATAGCCTTTTATGTTCTAAAACAAATTTGCATTCAGAGCTTAACTATTAGCTACTTATGGAGGTCTACTGTGATCTGTATGAATATATCCTAGAACACATCCCTTCATTAAAGGTGCTAAACAGTTTATTTGAAAGTCGTTTTCCACTGTTTTAATCCATGCAATACTGTGATATGTGTATTTAAGCCAATCACAATTGACCAACCGTTGATTGATTCAAAAGATAATGAAACATATCTCTCTCTCTTCATCACACTCCACGTGACAACTGCATGTCTTCAGATGAGAACAGTGCTACTGTGCTTGGAATGAATCGCAACAATAACAATGAATTAATAAAATCTACACACCCAGCATATTGTTTGAGTTTTGTATGTTATCTTTTTACCATTACGATGCTCTTGACAAGCAGGAAAATATGTTCGTGGTACCTGCTTACTGTCTCAGGTTCTATGACCTGGTGAAACAACAACATTTTTAAAACTAAAACATGGCCTTTTTCTAGGAACCAAAAGAAAAGAACTATTAATCTAAGTATATAGGTAAACTATTTCACGGGAATATTATTCAAAATAATTTGACCTTCTTCTGAGTAACATTTTATGGCTAACTCATTTTAAGGCACTGTTTCCTTTTGTTTTATGGTCTTGTTTACCTAGAGACTGTCAATCTACCTAGGAATTGCCCAACCCTTTCATGTGTGAGGACAATCATACGGTCAGATACATATATTTACACACATTCTTTAATGAATAGACTTTTGGCATTTACAACAACTAGAAACATATATTTGGTGAAAACACAAACTCCTGTTTTACAATACGTACATAATGTGTGATGTTTCACAATAAAAACCTGTCACTACTATTGGTAGCCCTGTCTACGGCCAGGGAACGGTTAATGCCACTCAAAATCCTTCCACATCATGTATGCCTAAGAGAAATAGACTGATTGATGGATCAACCTATTTGGCATATTGCTACACACTTTTGCATTCTACCTTTTCAAACGTGCCTTACCAATCTAAAACATATTTCCCCTCTACGTACTAATACAAAGTAGATAAACAAAACTTTGTAAGTGTGAATGGAAAAGTGTAAATATGCCCTGCATAGAAAGAACAGACTGTTTGGATTAAATCTGAGTTATAACCTAGACGTCTTTGAGAGAGCTGTATAACGAATATCTTAGGTCTCTTACAATTATAGAAGATTATTTGTTAACACATTGAGGCTTTAGGTTATTCAAAAAAGTGCCCATTCTGCACACTCCTCTTGATTAGAGTTCATCTACTCTGAACTACTACAAACCAATAAAATGACTTTACCATACAGCGAGCCTAGCGTTGGATGTTTTCTTGCAAAACTTCAACCAATAACTCTAAAATTGAGCATTAGGTGACGAGAGACGACAAGAAACACATGGCCGATGAAAACACATTTATTCTAAGTCAACGTAAAATAGTATCGTAACAATAAGAACAGTAGTTATGGGTGAACATGATGAGTCCTGGCTAGGACTAGTAGCAACGTTAGCAGCTACCATTGGTGCGTAGTCTGCTGCGAACTATATACAAGTACAGGTCTACCGTTAACTGACTAGCTTGGACAGTACATGGACATTTAAATTGATACAATGTTTCAAATCAGAGGTCATCATTGTTACAAAGTATCAAAGACATGTTATAGCCGGCCTCGGAATTGACCACCGCATCCCCGTACACTTCTCTCTAGTAATGGTTACAAAGTATCAAACAAGGTGCCCCCGCATCAATACTCCTGACCAAGGAACATGCAACAAAGTGTCCTATCGTTTATATACAAAGTATCGGCTTAGACACACTCTGGGTTAACCCCTGACTCCCCGCGACTCAGGCAGGTGAAAAACCCTAAATAACTTGAAGTGTGATTTGAACCTGAATTCACTCTAGTTCGCGCGACCACCCTAACGGCGTTACTCACCAACTTCACCAAAAGGGGCTGGGAGGGAGGGAAATCTGTAGAAAAGTTCACAGTGGGCTCGAAAGCATTGAACGGGTCGCTGATTGCCGGGAGGTGCCGCACGCTTGTTTACTCAATCTCAAGGGCTAATTAACTGACTAAAAGCCACGTGTCTGGTCTCTCGTTCGCGCGCCCGCTGCCCTGCCTCGCCGGCATTGGTTAATCCGCCTCCTGTTCCTCCCCCCAATGCGCCCAGGCTGCGGACTGTGGGCCTGTCAAGGCCTGTGATAGGTCGTACCCCTCGCGACTGACACCTGCACACGACCGGCACGCTGCGTGCCACCGAGTCTCCCCCCACCCAATGCCAAAAAATGACAAAGCCATTCTATACACATTAGGTGACGAGAGACGACAAGAAACACATGGCCGATGAAAACACATTTATTCTAAGTCAACGTAAAATAGTATCGTAACAATAAGAACAGTAGTTATGGGTGAACATGATGAGTCCTGGCTAGGACTAGTAGCAACGTGAGCAGCTACCATTGGTGCATAGTCTGCTGCGAACTATATACAAGTACAGGTCTACCGTTAACTGACTAGCTTGGACAGTACATGGACATTTAAATTGATACAATGTTTCAAACCAGAGGTCATCATTGTTACAAAGTATCAAAGACATGTTATAGCCGGCCTCGAAATTGACCACCGCATCCCCGTACACTTCTCTCTAGTAATGGTTACAAAGTATCAAACAAGGTGCCCCCGCATCAATACTCCTGACCAAGGAACATGCAACAAAGTGTCCTATCGTTTATATACAAAGTATCGGCTTAGACACACTCTGGGTTAACCCCTGACTCCCCGCGACTCAGGCAGGTGAAAAACCCTAAATAACTTGAAGTGTGATTTGAACCTGAATTCACTCTAGTTCGCGCGACCACCCTAACGGCGTTACTCACCAACTTCCCCAAAAGGGGTTGGGAGGGAGGGAAATCTGTAGAAAAGTTCACAGTGGGCTCGAAAGCATTGAACGGGTCGCTGATTGCCGGGAGGTGCCGCACGCTTGTTTACTCAATCTCAAGGGCTAATTAACTGACTAAAAGCCACGTGTCTGGTCTCTCGTTCGCGCGCCCGCTGCCCTGCCTCGCCGGCATTGGTTAATCCGCCTCCTGTTCCTCCCCCCAATGCGCCCAGGCTGCGGACTGTGGGCCTGTCAAGGCCTGTGATAGGTCGTACCCCTCGCGACTGACACCTGCACACGACCGGCACGCTGCGTGCCACCGAGTCTCCCCCCACCCAATGCCACAAAATGACAAAGCCATTCTATACACATTAGGTGACGAGAGACGACAAGAAACACATGGCCGATGAAAACACATTTATTCTAAGTCAACGTAAAATAGTATCGTAACAATAAGAACAGTAGTTATGGGTGAACATGATGAGTCCTGGCTAGGACTAGTAGCAACGTGAGCAGCTACCATTGGTGCATAGTCTGCTGCGAACTATATACAAGTACAGGTCTACCGTTAACTGACTAGCTTGGACAGTACATGGACATTTAAATTGATACAATGTTTCAAACCAGAGGTCATCATTGTTACAAAGTATCAAAGACATGTTATAGCCGGCCTCGGAATTGACCACCGCATCCCCGTACACTTCTCTCTAGTAATGGTTACAAAGTATCAAACAAGGTGCCCCCGCATCAATACTCCTGACCAAGGAACATGCAAGAAAGTATCCTATCGTTTATATACAAAGTATCGGCTTAGACACACTCTGACACCCCTGACTCCCCGCGACTCAGGCAGGTGAAAAACCCTAAATAACTTGAAGTGTGATTTGAACCTGAATTCACTCTAGTTCGCGCGGCAAACATTATGGCTCCAAGGGTTGAGAAAAGTGTTAGTGTGACGGGTTAAGGTTTAATGCTGTGGCCGCCCTGATACGTGCGTCCGCCGCTGACCTGTACAACTCGACCGCGTTGCTGCGCCAACCCCCCAACGCCTTTAAGTCCTCCAACTGGGCACCATTCGCGAAGGCAGCCGTACAGGCTCCCCTTCGAAAAGCATGGAATGTGTAAGCATCGTGTCGGTAGCCTATAGCCACCAGGCTGACTCGTAGCCAATCCCTGGCTGCTGGGATCGTTAGCGTGGTCCCCTTGGCCCCCCTGAAGAGAGGACCTACGGCCCGAAACCTGTCCCCCTGTAGAAGGGCAACCAGGGCCGCCACTGGGCACCCTGCTGACCCCGGCCGGGGAAGGACCGGGACCCAGAACCCCTGTTCGGGTCTCTGGTGGGTCTTGCCGCACTTAACTCTGAACCATAACTTTACCCGCTCCCAACGACAATCCCCTGGAGTGGCATGTCGGGTGGGATCAAAGTGATCCTCGGAAATGGGGAGAATGGAAAACAAGCGAGTCATGGTGTGGAAAAGTAGGGTGAAAAGTGCCGCGGGCATTCGGCCTCCCCTGCCCCAAGCACGCACCGCGAGGCAAAGTTGCCGTACCCACCTCACTGTCAACGACAAAGCCCTCTTCCAGCGGCAAAAACCAGGGGCCCCAAAAACCATAGTGGGGAACCCCAGGTCGATATGTAGTCTCTTGACCGCCGAGAGCACGTTCGTGACAGATTTCGCCGCTGTAAAGGAACGTAAGAGGAACTCTGCAAAGTAGAGGAGGGTCTGCTCAGTTGCCGGCAAGGCCACGAATCTGAAATAAATTGCAAAAGCCAAATAAAGAAACGCTGCTGAATCCTGATTGGCCACCGTGCCAGGCCGAAATGCCTGTCTCTTCCTATTGTTCGCCATCCTGCATAGTCTGCTTCTGTCTGCAATAAATGAAAACAGACATTACAATTCCGACAACAACCTAAAATATTCAGGGGGCACCCTGATCCTGCTCGCTTTCTTTAACTGATCGTCTCTCTCGACCCATTCCCTGTGAGTCTTACTCATGTGGGCCCTGGAGAGCGCATCTGCTCGAATGAGTGTTACCCCGGGCCGGTGTACGGCCACAATTTCAATGTCACTCGCAGCGGAAATAAGGAAAATCTCCCTCACACAGTGCTGAAGAAACTGGTCTCTGGAACGCCCCGTCTGCAGGGCCAGGCATGTATTGGTATTGTCCGCCTCTATGCGAACTCTCTTGCCCGACCAGTTTTGTCGCCACACCTTCATGGCGACAACAACGTTCAGCATCTCTAAATGTGCGATGGTGTGGTTCTCCCGCACCACCCACTGGGGAAAAACCTCAGAATAGTACTGTCGGCCTATTGTGGCCCCGCACCAGTGAGGCACGCATCTAGTTCTATGTGTGCTTGATAAGGCAGGGTTGCCTTATCGATAATCTCCCATTGTACTGGGACAGGAGGTCCAAGAAGAACCTCAGGTCCTGACAAAACCCATAGGACAGGCCGTCCCTCCCCCTGTCGGGCATGTCGCGCAGGTACTGCAACATGCGGTTTGTGAAAACCCTGACCGGTGGCGACACACTCACCACGAACTGCAGTAGTCCGATGAGGGCCTGGACGTCCCTGTGCGTTGCTCGTGTCCGTCCCTCCCAGGTATCGAGAATCTCCATGATCTCGGACATCTTCTCGAAAGGGATGGACATCCGCATGGCCAGGGTATCGTAGAGAATACCTAGCCACACTAATCGTTGTGCTGGAGGGTGAACTTTGTGTTTCACCTCCTGTACTCCTAGCACTCCCATGATCTCCTGCAGTGCCCCGAGCGCTGCCTGTGCCCTGTTCCGCGATGCCTCCGCCCCCCCCCCCAAATCATCAAGGTAGGGGCGAGAGCAATATCCTGCCTTTCCGTGGAGAAAACAGATGGCCTCCGCCGTCCTCTGCATGCACATTGCAGAGGACCGTAGGCCGAACAGTGGACACATGTCCATGAACCACGCGCCGCTGTACTGAAACCCCAGCAGTGGCCAATCCAACGGGTCAACGCGTAGCTGTCGGTATCCGCGAGATAAATCCGTTTTGTAGAGCCAGGCGCCCGGGCCTAGCTCCAGTATCGTCTGGACCATATATTCCGCGGTCAGGAGGGTGACGCCTGCTGGTCCGTCGATATATGACACTGGATCGATGCCGTCGTTGATCGTGGCCCCCTTTGGCCAAGATAGATCCATGATCACCCTGCGGTGGGCAGCATCCTTCTTTGGCTCGGTCATAAGGGGGCTGGTGTGAAAATTGGGAACAGGGGGGCCCCGAAATGGACCAACCAATGCCCCATGTCCCAATTCACTGTTTATATAGTGTTCAATGTCTGCTCCAAACCTCTCCACCGATGGATGGTTCCGATGAGTGGGGCACAGGGGTGAAAACCTATCGAAGTTGATAGGCCAGCCATATTGGATGTAGTCCACGAGGTTAATATCCCTGTATCCCACCAGGCGTCGCCTCCACTCGGCAATGTTCAATTGGCTGGGCACCCTACGTCGTGCTTGAGCAAATTTGTATCTTCCCGAGGTGGCAACATTGTAATAAATGTCGCTGCATATCGTAAATAGGTCTCCGCGACCTTGGATGGGGGCCTGTAATGACCCTGAAGAATGTTTCGCCGCTGTCTCGCCGCTGCTGGCGACATTGTCGCCGACGACACTGGGTCACACCGTGCTGCACTCAATGTCTCTCTGCTGTCCCCCTGGTCTCGCACTCACTGCCCCATTCGAAATGTACTTTTTGCGAGGGAGCTGAGCTACTCCCTCGGCCGGCCGTTTTTTGCCTGGTCATTGGTATTGTGATAGCAATCGTCCTCTGGGTGTCTGCAGAGGGCTGCCTTCACTCTATGGCAATAAGCACAGGCATGAGTGTACAGTTGATGGTCCCTGGGGTTTTCGCACTCTTTCTTTTGGTATGATGTGCAGCACCTCATGCCTGCTCGGGCCGGCTGTAACGCCGGTCTCGGTGTATCCTTAGCTTCTTTGTTGTCCCTGTTAGGGGGAAAGACTGTCCTCGCATATGTCATGCGCATCTCCTTCACCACCTCCACATCCGTCCACTTCGTAGCTCCCTGTTCAAAATCCACCCCCACCATTTGATAGAAACCCCTCGCGTTCTCCCACGAGAAGTCAATGGTGTCCTGCATGATATGTCGCTGCATGCGTATCATGTAGCGAAAGTCATAGTTCGCGTGTGGGGCCTCCACCATGCAGAGGAACCAAAAGCCGAATTCCTCTATTTTCAACTCTTTAAACGTAATGCCTTTACGGGTGCTACCGGAGACCCGTTTGATATAAAAATGCGGCCAGTCTATGCATTTCATGACTACGTCGTCCGCTGTCATGACTGATCCGGATTTCTTACCGGCTAATCGTGCTCCCTGTATCCTGGGATCGTCTTCATCCTCCCAATCCTCCTGTCTGAGCTGAGCGAGTCGTCTGCTGGCTTGTTGCATTATCGCCCGGTCCCGTCTGAGTGTTTCTGGTGATGCTTGGTCGATGTCGTCGTGTGGAACCTCTATGGTCTCTGTGACTGAGGCAGGTGAAGCGCTGGCATCCTATTCTGGTGCTCTCTTGTCCGATTGAGCAGAGGTGGAGGAGCAGGGACTTGTGAATCTTCTTCGCCTCCCCTGTTGCAATGTTTCCCTGTCGGAGGTGCGTGTGCCTCCCCGCAAGCTTTTCATTTGTAATGTCTTCCCATTGTGTCTATGATATCCGATTAGATCCGTTGTGATTCTTAGTAAAATCCGTAGAAAAGTTCACAGTGGGCTTGAAAGCATTGAACGGGTCGCTGATTGCTGGGAGGTCCCGCACGCTTGTTTACTCAAGCTCAAGGGCTAATTAACTGACTAGAAGCCACGTGTCTGGTCTCTCGTTCGCGCGCCCGCTGCCCTGCCTCGCCGCCATTGGTTAATCCGCCTCCTGCTCCTCCCCCCCACGCGCCCCAGCTGCGGACTGTGGGCCTGTCAAGGCCTGTGATAGGTCGTACCCCTCGCGACTGACACCTGCACACGACCGGCACGCTGCGTGCCACCGAGTCTCCCCCCACCCAATGCCACAGAATGACAAAGCCATTCTATACAAATGAATTTACAATATATTCGGAGGAGAGTTATTGATAATATTCTGAATGAAATTGAGATGATTTTGCAAACTTAAGAATTACATTCAATTAACATACAAGAACTAAATATAAAACGGGTATGGACAGTCAGGAAATATTAAGTTTGTTATGATATAGTTTTTTTTGATAGATTCTTTTAAGAAGCCCATGAAAGAGGTAAAACGCAAAAGATGAGTCAAATGTTTCGATGTATATCCACATGCCATTTTTATTTCTACAAATTGATAAAAATGTGTTGTTTTTGGAATGTTAATTGCAGACAAATCAATTTAAGATATCAAATAATCGCCTGTCAATATGCTTTAAGTAACTCAAGCGATACTTTTTAAAACTTTTAGCTTTGTACATGTTCAATGATATAATTTTTCTTATATCGGTATTTGATAGAACTGCCATATTATAACAAGGAGAGCTGGGCATGGGTACGGTAACAGGATAAAGTGCCCATCCAACAAATAGCCTTTGGCACCAAATAGGACATTTCTGATAGCATCATATGTAAACGTGAATATGGGAATTAGCCCAATTCGTTTCAATCGATGAATTGCTCGTTGAAATAGTTTGGAATTAGTTGTAATAGGAAATGGGAGATTTTACCAGCCCGGGTAAGGGGAAATTGGGATTAGATAGCTTGCCCTACTTATTACCATTAATGCATGTTAAATCAAAGCGATCAGACGCACTAGTAGGTTTAGCATAGTCACATTGCCGTCAACGTGCGATGTGTCTGTAAAGCAGGACATCATACGGATTCTCGCCGCCCACCACCAAATGTAGACTAATATCGAGAAATGGCGATTTCATTTTTAAGTGCGTTCATTTAGACCTTCATCTACGCTGTACAACCATATCGCTGACAAGTATATTTCCAAACGTTGTACAAACGCCCAAAGTATTCATTTTCTTTATTACGTAATTTGACAGTCAGACAGACAATTCTTAAAACACCACATCTGCCACACGGTAAACTCCTTTATACATTTATACATATATGTAGGTACATACATACATACATACATACATACATACATACATACATACATACATACATACATACATAAATACATACATACATACATACATACATACATACATACGAGCATACACACATACACATACATAGATAAATAAATACATTCATAAATACATACATACTTACACACACACACACATACATACATACATACATACATACATACAAATACACACACAAATACATACATACATAAACACGTACATACATACATACATACTTGCATACGCACACACGTGTACATAAATACAGACATACATAACTACAGACATGCATACGCACGCTAACGCGCATTGCACACACGCACTCACGCACGCATGCAAACACACATACGTACATCCTTTCATGCATGAATACATACATACATACATACATACATACATGGCTCTGTTATCGATGATAATATTGTGTCGCGTGATCTAAATTCACAAAAGTGTCTCACACACGCAACATATCGTTAATTAGACCTCGCCCTGTATATGAAACCTCCCCTGGGCCCTTTGTCCCATAATAGAAAGAATGGCACGGCGGAGAATGTCAAAGCTCCCCCATATGCATGCACAGGTTATCAAAACACCTGTTAACATTCAACAGCATAGCTACACGCGCCATCTCCATATCTACGTGTGACATTAGTAATCTTCTTGAAAAGTCGCCAGATGCCTGAAAAGGAATGTGTCAAGCAAACGGTCGAGAGGGAAGGTATGGGCTTGAATGGAAATGCGTCCATCAATGTTGAGGGCGCTACCCCGATAGCTGAGTGGTCTCTGCCAAAGGGTAAGTATTGTCAAAGCTTTCATTTTCTTTTCGACTCGAGGCATGTGAGGAAGTCATCAGTGATTTGGGACTGGTCAGCGCTGCATATCTGCTATTTCAGCTTCCTTTATTTCTGAATGATATATAATTTGTCACGAATGACTTGTAACAATATTGAGTTATATACTCGTGATGGTAAATAGATCAGGTAAGTGGCATGGCTTGATTCTGTCTCACTCGTGATGAAATTGATGTATATTTGATTTGCTACAATAAGGAAAAATCAATTTGCGAAGACGTCATCAGGATCCTGTACCTAAATCATGCTTTATGCTAAGCATTTCTCTTACCTAGAATGATATTAGTCATCCCAAGCTAAAACATCCATAACCCCTCTCCCCCAATTGTCAAAAACGTATGTATTTCCCTTCTGATCAGTGCAACGCGGGGCTGCCCTCATTGCTGGATGGTCTAATGCATTGCCGCCGACTGCTCTCTCGCTCTCACCACAGACTAAAACTCCTGCATTAAAATTTAACTCAATGCATACGACATAGTTGCTTGTGAATTGCGGTTAGTTGATACTTGTCCACAATAACTACGGTTTCCTCTAGCTAATGGCTGGACACGATTTGCCCTTACTTGGCAGAAAAAAGTGACGATTAACGACATTACCAATTCAGTGCATTGCAATGAAGACATGGTTTGATAATCGTCCTGATCCTCATGTAAAACAAAAATTATATGTCCATAAAAATCATTATTTAAGGTTTTTGTTGTCTGCTTTGTATTGCCATGATAAGTACAATGTACGCTTGGGTAGGATGGCCATAAGGCAAGTATATATCATCAGATTTCTCTTACCTAGAATGATGTTGATCATCCCAAGCTAAGAATATCCATAACTCCCCCCCCCCTCCTCCCCCAGGGGATTGGGGGAGCTTGACCCATCGGCATCTGACTGTCTTCATTGCCCCGACAAATGCTAAGAAAGGCTAAATCTATTGAGTGGTGATAGGACAGATTCACCCTGTGAATTGTTCGATAATAGTCAAAGCCACCGTATCAAATCTTAGATAAGGCACTTAGGTTGTTAATATCACAAGAGCTCTTCCGGCCCAGAGATGAGATCATTTTGTATAACAGTGGGATGATTATGGCAGATAGTGTATATTCAAATACTTACCACCAGATTAATGAAAAGCGGTGAGGGTCTGCCCCGATTGCCGAGTGGTCCAAAGTATTGCCACTGACTGCCAACTTTTTACCATTGTACACTGTAGAATCGCGCTTGAGGTACTAGTATATACGAAAATTGCAATTACTTTGGGCAGTAGTATTTCCTTGGCATCCATTTTTCTTTACCATTATAGACTGGGTAGTAAAGATTTAGTCTCAAAGCGGCAGAAATAATGACTAACGTCCAATGACCAAAGCAATCACCTAGCCATGTTAACTCCACGTGTGAAGCAAATGCAAACATGCTTTTCGACATGTGTACACTTAAAGCTTAATCAGGAAAGTCTCGAATCCTAGCAGAGCCTCGTGGAACTGACCCTTCAAAAGCAAACTTAACTCGTGGGAAGCATATGCCCGGAGGGTGGAAAATATATACATATAGTTTTGACATGTAGAATACAATTTAAAAAAATAATATTTTTGGTAAACACCTTCAACTCGTTATCTCTATCTCCCCTTTCCTCGAAAAAACTCTAATGTCAACTGAGTGTTCAGATTATAAAATTCTCCGAGAAGTTAAAGTGAAATGGAAGGGTAGCAGAGGAAAGGATAACTACAAAAGTGTCATACATTATCGTAAATACATGAATTCATCAACGGTATAGTGTCAAGAGAAGTGGACGTACATATTTAAAAGATAACCAACGGCACACAGAAATAACTAACTTTACATGAAACTAATACTGGTTAATAGGAACGAAAACATAGCCAATTCCATCAAACAAATAATGCTCGTAAAACATGACCACGATTGTGCAGTAAGGTTGTATGTGCGTGTTCGATTTAAAGTTACCCGGTTGTTTTTGAAATATTGTAAATGTCATATGCAGAGTTTAGTGACCTCACGTGTGAGATCTGATTACCTGTTTTGAGGTAAGAAGCACTACATGTGTCCTTCTTGTCGAGAATGGAAAAACAGTTTCCTACAAAGGGCAGAAAAACAACATGTAATTGATGCAAGGTGGAACAAATACCTGGATGTAACTGAAACTGTTTGATTTAAAGCGTATACTCTAGATTATTTCCGAAAGCCTCTTTGATGTTATAATCATCAAGTTTTCTCATTTGTTAAATCGATATTTGATAGTAATCTGGATAGTGTAAACATCAATTTAACATACGTTTAGAAGTGCTTTGCTACACAAACATACTCAAATCAATTAGCACGTATAGAAGTAGGGGTAGTAGTGTTTCAAAAGGAACCAACATACTCCTGTCAGAAGTGATAGGCGATGGCATCTTTTGCATTCTCGCCTTGAGAACAGTGATGGCGAGGAGGATGGTTCCATCAGAAACATCTTGTACTGTTTAGGAGGTAAACAATTAGGGGTGAGGGGAATTGGGGCGTTGTAAAGGAATTCCGTGTGTCAGTTCCTCATGGCCCCTGGAGTGTAAATTCCTGGGGGCAGGAACGTCTCATTCCCATGTGTAGTGTTAAGGCAAGGCGATAATGCTTTAAGATTCTACAGGCCAAGGCCGAACACATGGTTGGGCCTGTAGGTCTATCGGTAAACAGGACTATATTGCCATCTGTTCAGCACATGCGCAAACGAGACGTAATGAAGAAGAGAAAGAGTGGCTATTATGTTGTTACATCTTCTCCTGTTTGACACACCTTCTCCTCTTTCCTGATTGAGATATTGCTCTTATAACTTACTTTGGTAGCAAGTTGTCCTCTTAGGCAATGACTTAATAGGGAATAAGAATAATACCCCTCCCCCCCCCCCCCCCCCCCCCCCGAACTCCCTCATCTAGACAGTTTCGTGTCTGTCTACTTCAGGTATGGTATATTTACATGATGAGTAATGCGTGTGTTCTGTATTCATACTCACACATACATTACAAGACGTTCGATTTGTAAGACTAAGTGTAAAAAGTATTGTGATACGGTTAATTCAATGACACATCATTTGGTTTTACGATTTTGTAAATATGAAATCAATTATTGGGACCAGGTTCTAAATATACCAAGCAAAAATGAGAGATACACCATACAGAGTATGGATGATCTTCAAATGTCCAAACACCACCAAATGGCATACTTGGAAAGGATGGGATAATTTCAATGCAATTATGACTGACCAAACATAAAAACATCCCAGCACATCATAACTTGATCAAGTTAGCTGTTGGAAATGAGCGCTCCAACATGTAAATAGAATTTGGATAAGCAGGATATGTTATCCTGCACAAAGCCTGTATATATTATTTACAATTTCTGTTCATATTTTGAATTTGATGTTTTATTTATATTGATAATTAACACCTGCCTTTGGCAAGGTATTGTTCCAACATTATATGTCACAATAACTCAGTCTGTAGAAATACCTTATCCAACTCTATCGCTGCTAATTTAGCAATAGTATCCTTAAACTGTAGAGGACTAGCCAGTAGGGAAAAGCGTCAGGACATATTTTCATACATAAACACAAATAAATACGACATAGCCTTTTTACAGGATATTCACTGGGATAAGCGAACTTCGGACTTGGCCATTGAGGAATGGGGTTTTAAAATCATCTGTTCTCCCTTTACTACCCAATCTCGTGGGACTGCCGTCCTATTCAATAACTCCTTTGAATTTGAAATTTTAGGAAACATCTGTGATAACCTAGGCAACTTCACACTTGTAGAAATTACTCTCCATAATGATTTATCTATAGTACTAGGGTCAATCTATGGACCAAATCAGGATAACCCAGTATTCATCACAAACTTAGTTGGCCATCTAGAAGATTTCAATAACCCAAATATACTCCTGGGTGGGGATTGGAACTGTACTAGGAACTACGGTTTAGACAATATAAATTATGTCGCACACAACAACAAACGTATGTCCCTTGCTATAGATTCGATGTGCAATGACCTATCCCTCATTGATCCCTGGAGAATAAATAACCCAAACTCCATGCAATTTACCTGGCTACAGGGTATATCAAACAAGCAGGCCCGTCTAGATTATTTTTTATGTAACGATGAGTTATTATCTATAACAAAGAACTATCATATTAACCCCAAATATCGCTCTGACCATGCCCCCATCTCGTGCAATCTGAATATAGGAAGCAATATTAAGGGTCCCGGGACTTGGAAGTTCAATAATAGCCTGCTACTAGATAAAAATTTTGGCACTATGATAAAAAAGGAGATAAATATATTTAAATCTATTTATGCGGCCACCCCATACCACCCTAACTATATCGAATCAATCTCTACGGGATTCGATCTTATGATATCCTCGTCACTTTTCTGGGAAACGCTCCTAGTAACTCTCCGGGGTGCAATTATAAAATTTTGTAAAAAGAGGAAGACAAATAAGAATAATGAAATACTTAATCTTGAAAAACGAATTAAATACTTAGACACCATAGTAACTTCAGGATCTGCTTCACAGGCTGACATACTTCTGCTGGCCGAACTTAACATAAATCTAGTTGCGCTTAGAAAGGAAATTTTAAAAGGAGCATATATTAGATCAAGAGCAAACTGGTTAGAGTATGGAGAAAAACCCAATAAATTCTTCTTGAACCTTGAGAACAAAAATCGTGTTAATAAAAATATCAGTGAAATAAAAATATCTGAAGATGAAACTATTACTAACCAAAGTGATATATTAAATTGTTTGAAAGAGTTCTATGAAGAGTAATATAAAAAACCCAACCATAACTTACAAGTACCAGCAGATCCGGTGCTAACTCCAAAAACTCTAACTGATCATGAAAAAAATCTCCTTGAAGAACCAATCACCAAACCAGAACTAGATACCGCCCTTAAGAATATGAAAAATAATAAATCTCCTGGCCTAGACGGGTATAGCCCAGAATTTTTTAAATTCTTCTGGCCACAACTAGGTTTCTTCTTTCTGAATTGTATCAATGAATGTTTCGCCAACAATAACTTAACTGACTCGCAAACACAAGGCTTAATCACTTGTATACCAAAAGCCGGCAAAGCTAGGAATCTCATCAAAAACTGGAGACCAATTTCTCTCCTTAACACAACCTATAAGTTAATATCTTCCTGTTTGACCAATCGTTTAAGACCTTTGCTCTGCCGTATCATTAGTCAAGAACAAAAGGGTTTTCTTGAAAATAGGTCTATTTCCGATTGCACGAGATTGATGTATGATCTCATTTATGAATGTCAGTTTAGAAAAATCAATGGGTTAATACTATTAATCGATTTCGAGAAAGCGTTTGATAGTATATCATGGGACTATATTATGGAATGTTTGATAAGATTAAACTTTGGTGACAATTTCCTAAAATGGATCAATATTTTTCAAAAAGATTCAAAATCTAGGGTTATCCTCAATGGCCATATGTCCGATCTTTTCTCCTTAGAACGGGGCTGCCGTCAAGGCGACCCCATATCTCCATATCTCTTCATTGTTTGTTCTGAATTCCTAACTCAAGCTATCATAAACAATCAAAATATAGAAGGGATAACAGTACTAGAAAAAGAGCATAAAGCCAGCCAATATGCTGACGATACTTCTCTTTTCCTCAAAGCTAACGAAATTAACCTAAAATATGCCCTACAAACTCTTCAGTGGTTCTACCTTAAATCTGGCCTAAAGATAAACGAATCTAAGACTAAAGTTATCAAGATTGGTCCCATACGAGAATCTGACAGAAGGTTCTGTCGTGAGAATAACCTTGATTGGGTAACAAAATTTACGGCCCTGGGCATTAGCTACGACGTTATGAACATAGAGAATATCACCGATGCCAATATCGACCAAAAAAAGGAAGAGATCAAAAAATTAATGCAATCGTGGTCATGTCGCAACATAACACCTATGGGTCGTATCACCGTTTTAAAGAGTCTAATTCTTTCAAAAATCATCCACATCCTACAATCCCTTCCTACCCCCAGCACTTGCACCTTGAATGAAATTGACAAGTTAAATTTTGATTTTATCTGGAAGAAGAAGCGCCATGAGGTCAGTAAATCAACCCTATGCCTTAACTGGGATAAGGGCGGTCTAGATATGATCAACCTTAAAGAATTTGATATGAGCTTGAAATTAACATGGCTAAGAAAATACTTGAAACAATCCCCTGAATGGTCTGAATTTGCAAACTTCTACAAAATTGATAATATGATTTGGACTGGCTTGAATTACCACAAATCACTAGTTACTATTCACAACCCCTTTTGGAGAAGTGTCAAATTGGCATTTACAAAATGGTACAACACTTTAGATAATTGTGGATTAATCGAAATCGAACATCAGCCAATCTGGGGCAATATCAACCTGAATATGCCCATGAACATGGATATGCTCAAAAACAATATCATTTTTATTAAGGACCTCTTCGATGAAAATGGCCTTCCTAAAACACATCACTCGCTAGAACAATCTATTGGTAAAAATCTCATGTTCCTAACCTACCATGCTATCTGGAGAGCTATTCCAAAAGACTGGAAAGACCATATGCTATTATCAACCAAAAATACTGACCTCCAGTTACCTCCGATATATAATTGGTTAACAAAAGATAAAAAAGGAACAAAAAATATCCGTAAAATATGGTCCTTAGGAAAACAAGAGACAATACCAAAAGGTCAAGAGAAGTGGTGTACAAAATTGCTCAATCCACATGTAATAGAATGGGATAAAATCTATAACATTGCAAGGATGTGTAAAATGAATTCTCGTATTATCTATTTTCAATATCAAGTTCTACATAGATCTCTAATTACAAACAAGAAATTGCAACAATTTGGATTACGCGACAACAATGTATGTGATAATTGTGATGAAGAAGAAACCATTATTCACCTTCTAATAAATTGCCCAATAGCTGTTACTATCTGGAGAGAAATCTCACAGTGGCTACATAGAACACTTAATTCAGAAATACACTTGGAAACAAATGATATTTTATTGGGTAATCCAAAGAACGAAACAGTTACAAATTGTGTAATTCTAATTGTGAAACATGAGATCTATAAGAACAAATGGAACAGAACAAGACTCACATTACAAAAACTGAAATCCGTAATTAAATCTCATATGGATCTTGATGTCTATTTGGGTAGATCACAGGGTAGACCACAGAAGGCCATAGGCAAGTGGTCCTCTCTATATAATTTACTATAATCATAATTAGATACTGTGTGGAAAGAGTGACTGGGACTAGCAGTCTCACCATATCCACACCTACAGTATAACATGCAACTTGTCCCACACCGTTGACTCTTTCCACCCACTACCTATTTTGTATTATATATCCTACATGTTAAACCGTATCACATCACCATTGTACTGTACTATCTTTATGCTGAATGTTTGGAACAATAAATTATAAAAAAAAAGGTTCTAAATATACCAAACCATGTGTATATGCTATTGTATATGAACCTAACGAAACGAATAACGTTACTGCGTACATCATTATTTTATTTTTTCAAATGAATACATCATGTAGAAGCGTAATGGCGTTGCTTGTCTATTGTCACCAAAAGTGTTTTGCCTTTTAATATTAGCTTTCCATTCAACTGAAAATGTCAAAACGTCCATACTGCAGTTGTTTTTCATCGTGATGTATTCAAATGTGTCGTCTTCAACAGTCTATTGCAATCAACTCGTATTTCATTAACCGCTAGCCTCACGTGTCCGTCTCTGTGAGCGAAACTTAATAGTATGTCTGAATGATTAATGCCTCCATCTATATAGAAATCTGATAGAATATTGGAAATCGCTGTTATTGGTCGGTCGTAAGACTGTATGGAACACTGTACACACTTCAACGATCTGTATACAATTAGATTGATAGTAGTTTAATGTCAACAAATACCTATATCAATCAGAGTAAAATCATCGTGCTAACATTTTCATATGAATCTCTCATTCCTTTTTAGAGGAAGCAGATGGTGTTATATCCAGTTCAATAACGCCAAATAAAGGTCTTTCCTGCTCCTCTTCGCGTCCTCCTGCAAATCAACAGAGACAGTAAAGAAACATTTCTTTAAGTGTTGTGATGTCAAATCAAGTGAGGAGCCCGTAGGATTATGAATGTGTATACCAGTGATTCAGGGGTAATGGAAGATGCAAACCACCCTGTTTTCCTACTACTACTACTACTACTACTACTACTACTACTACTACTACTACTACTACTACTACTACTACTACTACTACTACTACTACTACTACTGACAGAAGTCCAATAAAGTTTGTAAATGAAAGAGAATCTAATGTAAATCCAAACAAATTCAGTGATATATATATATATATATATATATATATATATATATATATACATATATATATATATATATATATATATATATATATATATATATATATATATATATATATATATATATATATATATATATATATATATATTTATATATACATATATATATATATATATATATATATATATATATATATATATATATATATATATATATATATATGTATGTATATATATACATAGAGATAGATAGATGGATAGATAGATGGATGGATAGATAGATATAGATATAGATATAAATATTTAGCTATATATAGATATATAGATATGTATATACATGTGCAGGACCTACTTTTAAAACAGTCCCAGCACAGGTATCCCTTGCACAGCTTGAAGCAGGCGACCTGATATAGGTACAGTGCACAAAGGATGACCCCAATTACGGAACCAACGACGAAGAGAACAAATATTTTTCCTGCCTCTGTATATTCGTCCCATAGAGTCAGGTGTTCTGGAATAAGATTATAAAAGACCATATATTAAATATGTAATTCAGATAGCTTTTCTTTTCACTGCATACATTCGGAAAATGAAGTAATTAAGAAAGTATACTCTATCGAGGCTAAATCGTAATGGTGAGGAGAAAAGAGCATCTGGTGAAAACTATCATCTTAGCTCAGGTCACTAGAATCTTCACACTTGCTCCGAGCAGGATTCGAACCTGGGGAATTGTTAGAGACAGTGAGGAATAATTACAGTGCTTTGACATATGTTTTTTTTACATTTCTCAAATTCATCTTTAGATGGTTACTCATTATTTTACGCCAAGACTCCTACTATCAAAGGGGCTGCCCAGATAGTCGAGCGGTTCGAGGTATTGCGCACCGCCTAACTTTCATCTCTGCCAAGTGTCCGTGTTTCAAATTCTGATCCAGGCATGAGATGGTTGGCAATAACCTTAGGCTGGTTGGTGTCTTTTCCCCGTTTGATAGCCTTTTTGTCTAACAACACAATCAACAGCTGATTTGTTGCTATTGAGTCTTGCTATTTTACAAACGTTATTCCATACAAGTGGTTGCACAACACTTGTAACATATGGCGAATACATGCATGATCTACGAGTGTAACATACACATAACACATCAAGAGATCTGTATCTATGTATTCTTGCATAGCCAATGTTACATTAACACAGCACTAAATCAATGAATAAAAGTGACTACGGTTTCATTTGCAATTTTTATTCTTCATTACCATATGCCATAGTACTAATACTGATTCAATATTGGCCAAGCACATGGTGACTACTCGTTTCCCAGGTCACTATATGAAGATATTTGTAACAAATTAGATATCCCCATGTCGCTGAAATGTCATTGCAAATCATGCACTATTATCTCCCTCGGCAGTCATATCGTCACACATAGGTTAATGAATCGCATACCTCCTGGACCACGTGACCAGAGATATTACCCTCCGTTACATCGACATATCACCCAGAATCTTTAACATGAACAGGTGGCGGAGTCATCTCCATATTAGTCCGCCATTAACATCCCCATCTGACGGCTGAGGCAACAGGGGGCAAAAATGTACACAAACATACTCACAAACACCACTAATACATATGTACATGCATGCATACATACGTACATGCTTGCATACATACATACATACATACATACATACATACATACATACATACATACATACATACATACATACATACATACATATATATATATATATATATATATATATATATATATATATATATATATATATATATATATATATATATATATATTCATATATATATATATATATATATATATATATATATATATATATATATATATATATATATATATATATATATATATATATATATATATATATATACATGCATGATACATGCATGCATGTATCCATGCACGCGCACACACACACACACACACACACACAGTAATGTTCTTTGTAACACTACTCAGTTTATGAATGTTTTATAGAAGTTTTGAACAAAATAATATACTTACGAGGAGGATGTTGGCTTGCTGTTGAGCTGTTGAGTGAACTAGTTGTTGCCATCGTATGACTACTCTATGATGTGAGTCCAACAATTTTTGTCATCTGTGTAATAGGGAATAGAATCATGCCTTGATTGATTCGATAAGAGTTTATTTTGCACTAAAACATTGCTACTCGTTTTGATAAAACTTGCATGGCTATGCGGGTTTCACCTGGGTATGTTTTTTGATAAATGTTCACTGACATTAAACACTGGTAGAAATTGAATTTTCACTATGTGTTTATGAAAGCCAGGAGCCTTGACAGCTGGTGTTTACTATGTAAAGTTACGACTGGCCTGTACACCATCTCTATATATACGTGTAGGACATTTTCTATGTTATTGATTATAATGTCTATACTTCCATACAGTAAGGGTATTTTGGTCCATTCAAGAATAAAATAAAGGTCACCAACACGTAGCCTTAAATGGTTTCCACTTTTTAAGAAGGATGTAAAAAATAATCTAATATATTTGATACATCCCCAATATCTCACTGATTTAGCACAAATAAAACATATAGCATTGATTGTACAAATGAGAAGGCATACAGAAAGCTCTTTATAAAAGGCTATAACGTAAGAGATATCTGACTGAAGGTGTTGACAAATTTGGGCTTACATTTCCTCTCTAACTATGTCACGAACTTTCCCTTACTTAGAGAGGCATGTTTAACGTTGGCGGACCACCACGAAATACGTATACTTCAGATGTAAAAGGATTAAGTATTCGAATCAAGTCAAAATATGAACAATACTCTGCCCATTATAAGGGCAACTAAAATGTTTGAACAAAAATGGCCAGATTGATATACCTAGGGTAATCATATGGACATTAAGTAACAAGTGCCTTTTTAACGTTAACAATTGACATAAAAATGTTATAATTTCATTACTCCTTAATGAATGTAAATATACAGTAGAGCCACGGCAACTATCCTTGATCCTCTTGATGTTATTTTGTTGTCCCTTTGTATGTGAGGTAGGGATACCAGCTTTGCTTATTTTCTTTCCCTTTCTTTAAAAAAACAATACAAAATGCGCTATGCTAAAGAATAAGAAAAAAGCATTTAAAATATTCGGAGAACAAACTTAACTTTGATAAATACCTATGCATCCCACGGTGGTAGTTTGTGTTACGCCACATCGCACCATAGCTAACATCTATGCCATATTCTCTCCTGATGCCTCCTGCACATGTAACTAAGGTACTGTGTGTGCAGAGTATCACAGGTATAATGCTGAATAAATGAGTTGGATTTTCAGATACCAGCCTTTGAAGCGCAGAGTGTGAAATATACCTACGCATTGACACATTGCAATATGTTAATAGTGAACAGGTCTTGGAGTGATTACACATCATACAGCCTGGGGCTGACATAAATATTCCCCATCCGTGGCGCGCGAAAACTGATAATATTATTTTCTGCAATATGTAGCCCAGTCAGAACGGAATACAAATGCTTCCCATTATCATGGATTTCAACATCAATCATTTGATACCTTTACCTTTTTGTAACAATCCATGTTTATCTGTCTGTCAGTTTGTCTGTCTGTCTGTCTGTCTGCATGTATGTATGTATGTATGTTCGTATGTACTGACGTACGTACGTATGTATGTTTGTACGTACGTAATTATGTATGTATGTATATATGTATGTATGTATGTATGTATGTATGTATGTATGTATGTATGTATGTATGTATGTATGTATGTATTTGTTTATGTATGTGTGTATGCATGTATGTATGTATGTATGTATGTATGTATATCTGTATATATGTATGTATGTGTGAGTGTTATTTATGTATGTATGCATGTATGTATGTATGTATGTATGTATGTATGTATGTATGTATGCATGTATGTATGTATGTATGTATGTATGTATGTATGTATGTATGTATGTATGTAAGTATTTATGTATGTGTTTGTTTATGTATGTGTGTATATATGTATGTATGTATATATGTGTGTATGTTTGTGTGTTATTTATGTATGTATGCATGTATGTATGTGTGTATGTATGTATGTATGCATGTATATTTGTATGTATGTTTGTGTGGTATTTATGTATGTATGCATGTATCATTACGTGCGTTTGTAACGCACAATATTGCGTCCGTATTTTTTCATGTATTTGCGTATGTATGCATGTACTGTATTTTCTACGGATCAGAGATTATATGGGAAATTGAATATGCTGTCGCTTTATATGTAGTCAATATATCCCAGGTGCAGCAGGTACGTGGTTTTTATTTGAATATCACTCCAATAGTTTCGTCATTTAACAGACACATGTTCTTAAAAAATTGAATTGTACAGTTGTACACTCGCAGATACAAAAACAAGCGCACCTATCCAATCAAGAAATGTTTGCCGACCAGTGAAATAATCACTGGTAAGTAATATCGAATAATTAAAAATCAAAATTCGAAATACTACGACGTATCTTCTTCAAAAGATAAGAAGTGGTTCATCTAAAGTCACTTTCCTGCAAGTATAGTACAGATGTGATCTATAATTTCAAGTTATTTTAAAATTTCGCATAACATATGCAAGATAAATCCCGGAATATCTTGAAAATGAACGTTGTATGCTCGTTCTATAAGCTGCGGAGGGAAACTGTGACTTGTGCTGCAACTACGGTCTGCGCTCTTTGCTGCTGATTTGGTTCCAATTTCTATCGATAGAGGGGGCAAGTTACCAGAGAGTAATAAGAACTCTTATGCTTTCCGATTATGCTTCGCGACATCAAAACCATCTCATTACCCTATTTGTCGAAGATGAGTAAAAATAGTAATTTTCAAAACCTAGCTTTCAAAACGTTGGAACAATGTCAACGATTAAAGAACTGTGACACCGTTCCTCCAGAATACAGCTATTTGTGTACATAACTCTCAACAAATCAAATCCATTAACATTTTATAACCATATACTAGTAAGTGCTTGTTTAAAGCAGCCAGGCCTGCTCTGACGGTCGTGTGGTCTAAGGCGCCGCCACTGACTGCACGCTGTCTCTCACCTCTGCCTGGGTTCGAATCCCGGCCTGGGCACATGGGAAAGTTAACAGTGACTTGGGGTTAGGCGTTGGTTTTCGCCGGGTACTCCGGTTTCCTCCACTACTTACAACTGGCTAGTCACGAATTAGCCACAATTGGCATAAATGTGACGAAAAACAAATTCCAAATCCAAATTACAGCAGCCATGTTTAGATGAAATCTAATATGGAGAAAAGAGATAAAAATCTTTCCTGTCTGTCTGTGTCTTAATGCATGAGACATTGTGTATATTTCTCGTGGACCTCCCAATGTCACAAGTGGACATTCTGCCCTTGCCATCTTCATAGATCCGTGAAATTCAATCACCTGATGTACATTTCAATGTACATGTAAGAGGTGGCCATGAAGAGCTGGGCGGTTCCATGTAGAAATTTGCCAAGTTACATAAGAAAATTACAGAAATTAAGGAACTAAGTACTAAGAGTGGTCAACAATGGAAATATATCCAAATGGTGACCCCTTATAAACTTCCCGGCCACCAAATTCGCATGAGACATTGAATTATCAAATAGAGTTACATCTAGGGGGTACTGTAGAACACACAAACACACAGACATTTAATTTCTGCACCAGTCGACCGGTCGTATGCCAGGGCCTAATTGTACAAACACCGTTAGATAACATGTCAACATATAAGCGAAGTACACCAATGACCCACGTAGCTTGCAAATCAAAGTTACGTTCAGTTGTTACCGTCATCCATGCATCCATGCCCAGGAAACTGTGTGGCAATCGGGTGTGCGGTTGTGTATTATGCACGGGCTGACCACGCATGTAGTGCAGGATCTAAATGTCGGCACTGTACGAGTCTGTTTATATATAGCGTACAATATTATAGCGTGTGGTTCCGCTTCCAATCGCTGTATATAAAAACGCTGTACTTTTTTCTAACTGTACTGGCGCTGCCAGCGGCGGCTACCGTCGCTAACATAAAGATACGTTATGTTGCGAAAACTCCCCAATTCGCTTTATTTGGGACACGCGTCATATGTGTGTTCTACAGTAACGCCAATTGGTGACGTTTCAAATGATGAATGCCGAACGATGACCGTCAAATCTCCGCACGGAAACGAAGCAATACCATTTAGAATTTGCATCAGTGCTGTTGACATGTGACATATTAATTTTTACAGAGGGGAACATTTGCGCGGAATCAGTCGATAATCTGTTTTTCTGTTACCAAGCAACTTATACTCAAGGTGCCACAGTGGTCAATTTGGTTTACACTTATCTCACCAGGGGAACAGAGGATCCCGTTTGAGTATGACAATATAAATCCTCTAGAGATAGGAGGAGCAGGTGGTGCCATCTATCTATCATACCTGGTACTACACCGCACAGCTTGGTCGTCACAGAAGGGAATGTCAACCTTTTAGGGACTAGGAACCTTGTCTAGCCAGGATGATGTGAGATCTCAAACACGAGATCGCATGTTTCCAAGCCTGGCATATTACCAGTGGGCCATGGCGAAACTCAACAATGTCATTGACAATTCTTTCCAATTGAAGATTATGGAAACCATCCTACAGGATGTCATGATATGAGCTTATTTTATGTCTACATTGTAATCCAATCCATATGTCTTCTATCGTTTGGTATACAGAGTGTCTAAATCTTATACCTAACTTCACAGGACCAATTACATATTTACATATTTCAACGTTTACCTGGTAATGTTCTTTAACCTTCCCCAGGAACTGTACGATATGACATTAAATTGACATTAATGTTCACTATGAATTGAATATCTCTCTTGCCATAGTCAATGTTGTGACTCCAAACAACAACAGTATAGTTTCAGGTGAAGGTTAGGTTATACTACTGTATACAGTTATTGATACCCCCCACCCCCCGTCATATTTTCATGACTGAGAATATATGCCTTTATGGTACTAAGTTCACCTGTCCATCTATTCCCCTGTGGTTACAAAAGACTGAATATGGCATCCAAGGTTGCTCAATGACCTATAATATTTTACGAAATTACAATTCATCTATATTAACAGACTTTCAAAATAAGTGGTCACCCACAATAAATGATCACATACCAATTCCTATCATTGAAAAATTATTTAAAGCGCTGTCTAAAATGTTAGAGGATTTCTACGTTAAGCATATTCAATTTAAATTATAACATTACTGAATTGCAACAAATCATAAATTGCATGCTACACTGTAAGAAGGATCAGTAAAGGTTCAGCTAGTTTGGAGTTTCATTTATCTGAAAATGATTAACCTTTATATAATGTGGGTTAACTTTGCACTAATTAGTTACTACTAGGTGAACATCTTCCCAAATAATTCGTCATCGATACCCGCTTAAAATGTAATGGTTCACCTCCAGCAGAGAACCTACAACAGTTTTCGGTAAACCTCAACTTTTTAAGGTAAAGGTTTACCCATTGCAGTGAATGTCATAGTTATACCTTTACCGTTTTGGGTAAATGTTTAACGAAGGTTCGGTGAAGTTTAAACATATGTCATACTTCCTGTCGTCTCAGATATCAACCAACTGAAAGGCCACGTTTCCATTAGTCATGGTGATAAGCTAAAACAAAGGAACAGTGACCTAGATCACAGTTTTGCTGCAAGTAACTTAGTTGTGGCGGGCATTTCGAGGTTGGATTATGTATTGAGCGGGCTCTACTAAGAGGTTTTATAGAGACTATGCAGGAATATTGTCTCTGGTTTTATACACATTTTCGAAAAGTAAGTGACTAAGATTTGTTTGTAACGTTGGAATTATTTACTTTTATACTAGGGGTGTTCTTCCTACATATAGAACATCACCTACCGTGAATTGGTACACTTAGCACTCAACCACGTTTCAGCATTTACTGTAGAAGGAGTTTATGGGCATGGTGTGGAGATATAGAAACAATATCTTAAAATCTCGATTTACCCAAATCGGGTGCAGCTCAGTTGCACCGAAATAGGGTAAATGTTTATTTAAAATTGTTACAGTGTAGATTTCCAGACGTTGTCATCATTGCTACTACATGTACTCATAGCTTATTGAAATCTAAGTATCTACTTCGTGGAGCAGGTTAATTATCGAGTTTGCAAGCCGTACACGACTCCTTAATTTAAGATTGACTTAGATACTTAAAGTGTCAGTTTTGTTTTTGTTATCCTTAGTGTTCGATATATCTGTTATTTGTTTCGGATGCTTCTGTGTATCGATCTGTCTTCTTTTGGTTTTCTATGTATGTTCGTAGCATGTAGTAGACAGTAAATAAAGAATCATAACTATACATATACACGGAATTTTACCTGCTCCAGTCTCTAATGGAACTGAGGGCTGTTAGATATCATCTAGTAAATACCGACGAAATACCGGAGTTAGAGTTCATCGAACTAAATCACTCCACCTTTGTATCTTATTTTCTATCAGCTGCTTAGTCATCGGCGACGCCTAAGACCACTCGACTGATGGGGCAGGCCCTATCCAGATGCACTGTATCACACTCAGTAAGATGCAATTTCTAAAGCAACACATACGATGCTAAATATAACTATGAATAGATGACAGCACCGTAAAGACAAACATCAACATCAAAAGCATTCGTGTTATGATATATGTCCTTGCAAACTAAAAGCAAATACAAAACAACAATGTATAGCTTATGCACCGTCACCAGCTCTGCACTGCAAGACCTCCGAGATTAAACCTAAATGTTGAGCTGCGTACACATGGTCTGATACATATAAAAACATCTTGACAAGAAAGCATTACTTAGTGACATATTTAGACAGAAAGTTGGTTTACTAATTTCTTTCGAAAAAACTGTTTTCTATTTTGTAAGTTATGGTTGGAGTTGCCAGACCACTTTTGGTTTTCATATGTAAATGCGTTAAGCAACATTGGACAAAGAGCTGATAGATTGTTGTGCGCTGTATGTAAAACGTTCAATAAAAGCAGTTCTAAACAAACACATGTAAATGTGTTATGACCATCTGATAAAAAGGAAAACAGAAAAAGTAACAGGGTTGTTTAACAAAGACGAACGATCGTTTCATTGTGAGATAAACAGTGAGAGATTGATCAATAGCGAGATAAAAGCAGTAACCTTGTATTACACTGACGTTGAGGCATCAGCCGGGAAGATGACATGCGCAAACATACATGTACTTACAGGGCAACTAGGCATCCACACAAAACATAAAAACCCATGGTCTGACATGTATTAGGAAACATATCAACAATCAAACAATAATTCGAATCTTTTTGATAGACAAGTGTTTGTTGTGGTTATATCTAAAAGTCCATCATTAAGTTCTTTTCAAATAGTTCTTCATTTGAGGAAATCTGTGCGAAGTTACCAGGCCATATCTGCACCCAGAACAGAAGCATATGGGTTAATGCTATTAATCGACCCTACTAATGGAGCTGCCAGTGTCATTCTTAGCTTCACAAGCAACTCAGCACAATAGCCTGCGCAGCGGCAGTTATCTAGAGGGAGATTTCGAATCACAACGTCCACCCGTTGCTTTTCACACAGGTGTGCAGCACAGCAATGCATAATATACAGATTATAGCATACACAGTCTTAGCTGTACTGGTCACTGGGACTGTATGCGAACAGCAGTTGATGCAACGCTTTGTCCGTAAGCCAGAATTGGACATGGAGGATATCCGAAAATTCATCATTAAGATGGCTAAGGTACATGTACGTTTTTATTAATTAGATTAAACGAAAATATGGTAACATTTTCCCATGTTAGCCAACTTTGGTGAAGTTGCATTGTGACTGAGTGTCCTCTCTGTTGTGTTATCAATTATCTTTGTATATATATGTTATTATGTTACCTATGACTACAGTTAGTAAACATTGTGATACATGCATATGTTTATTCATTCATAAGTACAGGGTGTCCCAGAAAAATCCTCCCTTTTTCCTAATACTTTTTCAAAAGAGCTTGGGTAACATCAAAAATGACTTCATGTTTGAAGAGAATCATATCTTATAGATAACCTGTTCGAGTTTCAACCAAATCCGATCATCCATGTCAAAGTTGTGAGGCAAAGTTTGATACCTATGTCATTTCACTCCACATGAAAAGTTGTATTTGCCTCTCCTGTGCTATAATTTCCTGTTACCTTAATGTACTACAAAATTCTGTTGTTGTAGCTTTTCTAGTATCTTTAGGGTTTGTTAGTTTTCATGGCCCCTCTATCGTCCTGTGTTTTCTTGACATTTTCTCTATTTCTATTTTCATGTCTTTTTGATATGGCCTACAAACAATACGATACACTTGCAATTTGTATTATGAGTTCAATATGTATATGTCAATTTGATAAGAACTATTCCTATCAAATCTAAACTTGACATGTGGTATGTCTTACAGATACTTGACGATTGCAGTTTGCTGTGTGCTATGGATATCACGTGCATGGCTTTTACTTATAAACCATACCAAAACCAATGCAAAATTCTTACTCGGCCTGCGGAGAGGGCGGACCTTTCATGGGATCACTGGCAAGGTCACACCAGAACGAGGCTGTACTGGGAAAGAGTCAATCTCCCACAGGGAATACGAAAAAAAATGCATGGTAATAACCCAATAGTTGTCATCAAAGATAATGCTGCCACTTATGATTCGCTGCATCTACTGACAGGAATGCCTTTCACATCTAATGCTTCGATTGTTGCATGGGAAGTGTCTCGCCAATTCTCCTCCGATAAAGGATGGATTGTAATCTACAGGTAATGTATTTCTACGTAACACCACTTAGTGTAAACAACGAGTGAGATGGTTTGTCTCTTAATTCACAATCCTCCATAATCTTCAAGTAAATTGTATATAGGAATTAGCATCTGTTGTGTGTTGTAGGTACCAGTATGTTTTAGTGTGTGTGTTGTCAAGAAAAAAAAGAACATCCGTTTTTCAGATATAAACACAATATAGGGTTCCCTTCATGATCGTAGGTAATGGCATTTATATTATTATTATTTTCGAATCATGGGAATTCATTCATTCATGCGTAGTACCCTATGTACCTGTTGTTATCATTCATTATCTGTAAACACAAAAATTGGTATCCAAACTTACGAGGTTTGGTACTTTTATATTTGTTGGTAGATTTTTTGAGATATCTAAAAGGATAATGTAGTCTTAACACTAAAACCGGTTACGTCCAAATGATCATATACAAAAGCTATTCTCATTTACATATACATTAAAACGCACTTGAACCAGAATTTGGAACCACTCTAATTTGTGTTCTGCTCCTGACCCTTTCACATTGTGATTGATGTTTTGTTTGCATTGTTTCTTATTCAAATTCAATTGAGAATGCAAAAAGTGCCAAAGGCAAAACACAATAATCATACAGGCATATGAAATTCGAATGAATAGGAACCAATGAGAATTGAACACGTCAAAAGAACGCAGAACACAAGCACACTTTATGATAAAACAAGTGAGTGCCTATTTCTAAAAAACAAGTATCAAGTATTTCATTAATGATGTGGGTTCACCATTTGTAAATTCAAGAATCAATGCAAACCTGTAGAAATCGACAGAAATCTAAACAGTGTCTGTGCATGTTATCAAGAATAAAAACAAACCCCAGGAAATTCCTGTTGAAATTGTAAATATTCCGAATCTTTCAAAAGAGGAGGAATAGAACACCGTTGGGGAGGGACCATCATTTGTGTTTATTCTGGTTAGTGAAAGTGTGAGTGATTTTGCAAACACGGTTTCATTGTTAACTTCACAGCAGTCGTCTAACGTTGTGTCCTCAAGGTATGGTCCATGCTAAATCTTCTACTCATATTTCTTGTCTCTTATTCCAATCAACAGGTCCCAGAATGGCGAGGTATATCAAAGGATCCACCGCGTGGTAATTCCAGTTTCAACACGTCTTGACGGTTACAGATACATCCATTTGGCAAGTCCATGGTCCGTGCAAACAGGTAGGTATTACTCTCAAATTAGGAAAATAGATTTCCCAATTTTAAGAAGATCTAGGTGAATCTTCTCAGAGAGTTATCTCTAGGAACGGATCTAAATGTTTCTCGTTCACGTGAATAGGTCATTTTGAAACAGAGCTAAATGATACCTTGGCAAGGTTGGATGAAAGGTATGTGTAACAAATTAAAGTAAACTATAACTTATGAATATAACTATATACACACATGTATATATATATATATATATATATATATATATATATATATATATATATATATATATATATATATATATATATATATATATATATATATATATATATATATATATATATATATATATATATATATATATATATATATATATATATATATATATATATAATCAATCTCCTAGTACTTTGGGCTACCTTTAGGAGGTGATATAATTTTGATGAACAGGTTGGATTATTAGATTGCATTGAACTGAATTGAAGCATGAAAGTGATGAATATATTTCAGGAATATTCACATGTTACTTGTTTTAATACTTTCTTAGTAGCGTGTCAAAGTTGTGTAAGTACATAGGTGAATTGAAAGCAACATCAATGCAATGCAACTTACCATTAAAGATCTGACATAGTAAAACACATGCAACATAGGGTTTTATACCAGGTGCATCAGTAGGAAAGGCAAGTGGCAGCTCTTTTGTGAAAACCGGATTGAGACTAAGAATCCTAATAAACAGCCTTGAAATGATATGCAAGTTAGAGTAATCTTCAATAACCTAGAAAGGGAGATGCATTAAATCTGTTCGAAGACTGTAACATTTTGCATGTAGTTTCAAATTGTCTTCAAATTTTTCGTGTGCAGGGGATGTGATCGCCATTAGGCCTGAGCGCCATGGAAAACAGCCTGTGTCATTTGTAAGCGCCCCGCTGTCCAACTTGAACGTCTTGCGTGACAGCTTCAGGGCTTTGGCTTCTCCTGGAATCAAGTGTGGTAACAACCAATGGGCCAACATTCTAACGCTTAACATAACCGAGTGCACGCCATTCTACCAGTTCTTCGCAGTTCGTGCTATCCTGAAGTAGACTCCATTTTAGTGCATGCAAGTCTATATGCTCTCCGCAGTCTGTGATATTCTGAAGTTGATTCCACGTACGTGAGTGCCAGCCTACCAGTTCTTCCCTGCCTGCCCATGCTATCCTGAACTAGACTCTACATCAGCATACACCAGTATACCAGCTCTTCAAGGACCAAGCTATCCTGAAATGGGCTCCAGTGCACACCAGTCCACCAAGTCTTTGTGGTCTGAACTATATGAAAATAATGGACTCCAGTCCAGTGCACACCAGTCTACCAGTTCTTTGCGGTCTGTGCTATCCTGAAATAGTCTCCATTTCAGTGCACACCAGTCTACCAGTTCTTCGCGATCTGTGCTATCCTGAAATAGTCTCCATTTCAGTGCACACCAGTCTACCAGTTCTTCGCGATCTGTGCTATCCTGAAATAGTCTCCATTTCAGTGCACACCAGTCTACCAGTTCTTCGCGATCTGTGCTATCCTGAAGTAGACTCCATTTCAGTGCACACCAGTCTACCAGTTCTTCGCGATCTCTGCTATCCTGAAATAGTCTTCATTTCAGTGCACACCAGTCTACCAGTTCTTCGCGATCTGTGCTATCCTGAAATAGTCTCCATTTCAGTGCACACCAGTCTACCAGTTCTTCGCGATCTGTGCTATCCTGAAATAGTCTCCATTTCAGTGCACACCAGTCTACCAGTTCTTCGCGATCTGTGCTATCCTGAAGTAGACCCATTTCAGTGCACGCAAGTCTACCAGTTCTTCGCGATCTGTGCTATCCTGAAGTAGACTCCATTTCAGTGCAGACCAGTCTACCAGCTTTTCGCGATCTGTGCTATCCTGAAATAGTCTCCATTTCAGTGCACACCAGTCTACCAGTTCTTCGCGATCTGTGCTATCCTGAAGTAGACTCCATTTCAGTGCACACCAGTCTACCAGTTCTTCGCGATCTGTGCTATCCTGAAATAGTCTCCATTTCAGTGCACACCAGTCTACCAGTTCTTCGCGATCTGTGCTATCCTGAAATAGTCTCCATTTCAGTGCACACCAGTCTATCAGTTCTTCGCGGTCTGTGCTATCCTGAAATAGTCTCCATTTCAGTGCACACCAGTCTACCAGTTCTTCGCGATCTGTGCTATCCTGAAAAAGTCTCCATTTCAGTGCACACCAGTCTACCAGTTCTTCGCGATCTGTGCTATCCTGAAATAGTCTCCATTTCAGTGCACACCAGTCTACCAGTTCTTCGCGATCTGTGCTATCCTGAAGTAGACTCCATTTCAGTGCACACCAGTCTACCAATTCTTCGCGATCTGTGCTATCCTGTAGTAGACTCCACTTCAGTGCACACCAGTCTACCAGGTTTTCGTGGTCCACGCTATCCAGAATTTGACTCCATTTTACATCCTTTTCACTTTTCTGTTAACATGTTGCCTGCTCTGTGAATAGGCCTGTGTGGATGGTGAGGAAAACTAGTGTCTGAGGCCAACCACCGTCCAACTCTAAGTCAATTGAGATCTTCTCACCTGCCATGAGAAGGACTCGAACACTTTTGCCAATGATGAGAAAAAATTGACTTACTTCTTGTGCAATTTATTTTTAAGGTAAACACAGCATCCTTATTTCAAATGAAAGTGTATTTCCGATACGGTCACACAAATGGATGACCAAAATTGCTCTCAATGTGTGTATCGATGTTTACGGTAGCGTAATGTAACTTATGTTGAAAATAAAATTTTGAAGCTCGTCCAAAATCATTTTACATGTACAAATACTATTTCTTCATATGCGCCATTCAACATAATCATTGGTGGAGAATACAGGCAGTAGGAAAAATAAGCAAAATGCATGGTCATTCATATTGATGTAAACATCACAATACATGATACCTCTATCTCTATCCCGCTTTGCTGCCTATTTGATTTTGCTATCCTGTAACTTAACAATTTAGTTTCACTCTCTGCCAATAGAGGGCTCCATCTCAAATTCACAGGGGATATTCTACTCCGGAAATGGCCAGTAAAAGCCATTCCCGGCCTTAGACTAATGGTCGGCAATCAAGCTTCATGTACCCCTCGGAAGCTTTGGTTTATGTGGCATTTCTTGGATGTACAATGTGGCTAAAATGAGGCTTTTGTTTAGACCACGCGAAAAGAGTGGTGTATACTACACCTTTTTGGGTTTCTTGGCTTTTCCTCGAACTCACAGTCATCTAATGTCACACTACTGGTATCATGCAAAACTTAGAAGTGGATTTATCTCTTTTAGCTGTTTATCTTCATTTAACACTTAGTGACGTATAGCATGGTTTGCTTTGTTATATTGTTTTGTAAATGGGTGATATCGAGCAGTCCTGGAATACATTATCTGATATGTCAAAAGCTTAGTTTTGCATCCATGGGAGAGAAACACGAAAACAAAAACTTCACACTCGTTTCACAGTGCGGCATGAGGCAAGGTTGAGCATTTTGGTTTATTGGAACAAAAACAATTGTTGGTAGATAAGATAAAAGCATTTGTCTTGTTTCAACATCGACATATATTTCCAATGATTTTTATTGTAACACATCAATATATAGTTAATATATTTACAGACACACAGCAGTGCCTTCTAATTTCAAAACTAAATATACCTCTACATCTTCATCTCATATTCTGATAGTCCTACAAAAATATCCTCAAATGGAACTGGAATGCTCAAATCATATCAACTTTGGTAACAATAGGTTAACAGCAATACTACAATCCAAACTAGGACTTCTAAGCTACTCGCTGAAATTGGTTGAAGAAGATCCTACTGCCATTTCTGTGACTGGCCTATTTATTCTCAATACAAGAATGCCTCTACATATGCTATTCTTCATAGTTACATAGCATAATTACATAATAAGGTTTAAATCCTGAACTTTAAGGATTTGTCTTGATAGGTGAACCCAACGTATGGTTGGCACATGCTGAAATATCTTTAAGTACATTTGCCGCCCAGTCGCATTGGTGCATTTCTGAGTAGTTTCTAACAATAATTTGTTAATTTGTGAAGTTTCAATACGTACCATAACTGTTGATAATGCTTAACAAACATATACCATACCACTAGCCCGAAAATACTAACTTGATAAGCTAATCGCAACGTATTCAAAACAACTTCACAATTTATTTCAATCTAAGATTTGAATTTATAACAAAACGCTATTTGAAGAAAACATTGAATTAAACATGCTGCAGTAATAATTGGTGCGTGCTTTCTCCAAGCTAAGAAACATATAACACGAAAACGTGACCTTTAAAATTTAGAATTCCAATATTTGTCTTTGTCCTAATTAGGTATTAGCATCATCAACTGGTTGAACACAAATCGGTTTAGAGTAGCCTTATGACGATAACAAAGCATTATATATATATATATATATATATATATATATATATATATATATATATATATATATATATATATATATATATATATATATATATATATATATTTATATATATATATATATATATATATATATATATATATACATATACATAGTTGTATATATGAATGTTTGTATGTATGTATGTATGTATGTGTGTGTGTGTGTGTGTGTGTGCAATAACGAGCAATAACGTTTATCAGCAGTTGTGAAATATACATGTAATACGTGCATGCAAAGACAGAATTACAACACAATCTGGTATACGAGTTGTTCCATCCATATTCTTATAGACGTAGACAGGATGGATTATAGATATGGAGCGGTTCTTTAATATGCAGCTTAAATACCGTATTATTGATTGTTGATCGAACTTCGAATATTTCACAAGCAGGAAACAATATGATATAGGAAAATGTTCTGTAATATAGCACAACATATTTGCATCCTTAGAATTAATTGTTTCTTGGCCAATAAGTTAATGCACAGATCATACATGATCGATAGGCTGGCATATGTTTGGTCTAACTAAAATAAACTATAAAGTATATCAGCGATCCTATAACTCTGACATTTAGACAAATATATGTCTCTGTAGTGGAACTGATATATAAATAAGACCTCTTTGTGTGCTGAGCCTGCTACACTCGTTGATAAGAAGCAAATGGGCGCATGCGCAGTCCTGACACTGGTATCCACCACACTACATTATCGCTCCTTATAACCTTCAAAGTTCCTCCTCTGATGAAGCTAACTTTATCAGTTTGTCAGGAATTTCCCACAGTGTTACTGATATTATAGGCAAAATAATCAAGTGATCAGCTAACACAACCAATAACAAAGCATACATATATATTGGCAAATATTCTATAGCATTCTGCCACTTAGATACATCACGCAGCAGCAACAGTTGGCCATGAACATTGCTATAGTTACTATATGCTGGAACCACAGATTTAAGGTTAATACCCAATTTCACTAACATGCAATTTCGTAGATAGGCACAAAACGCCAATAATACATTAAAGAGCAGCTGGAATGATGTTTTTTTCTGTTTCTTGTAAAACCCCCTCCAAAACTAAACACATGTTACGAATGTGAAACTCGTCACATTCGCCACATTCTCAATTGTGCCTCTCATTTCAGTAATCAACAGTCACTTGCTGGTCCCCATCTGTTAATTGGAGCTACTTGATCTGACGAGGTCATACCATACATTATTTCATTTTATACCTTTGATTTCCTTTTAAAGTGTTTATATAGGTAACTACCATTAGCACAGTGCAGTCATTTAAGTATGGATGCTGAGGGAGACCTGTACAGGTATTATCAGTACTTATGGTTAACCCTAGTGCCTAATTTGGCCAATACAATATGAAGGAAAATACCTGGAAAATGACTGAAGCCCTGGCATATGGGTACTCATCTGAGAGTTCTCAGTGAGAGCTATCCAATGAGTACCAACATGACCGGATTTAGATGGTTTTCAAGTTTTGTGTCCTTGATCTTTGGATAAAACTAGCCTCAGCAGGAAGGGTTAAATGTATATGTGCTGATGTTTTATCATATCCTCAATGGCCATCTGAACATACTAACCCCACATAGGTTTTTACCTGTGTCTTGAGGTTGGCTTGATAACTAACTTATAACGATGAGTTGTAACTATCTTTGATGCCCACCCTTAGGTGAGAAGAAAGATTGAGTGTGTATTTGCAATGTGGATATATGGTGTAAATAAACACAGGCCTTCCTTGAGAAACAGGGTTCACCAATCATGGGAGTTTAGAGAGAACAGATGACCAGCAGATAACAAACTGATGATCAGAGTGTCACAATAATTTGTAGTTCCCATCGCTAGTTGAGACAGAAAGCATTGTTCTGGAAAGGATTCCTCAAAAATGGATTTATCAATAGAATATTAGAAGCAGCAATGACGCCGGAGCATGTGACCACTTTTGGCGGATATACGTCAACCTTATATGCTTAAATACAGTCTGGCTTGGAACTGCTATACCGGTCTACTCTCTTCATCCACGTGTCCTATGAAGGGAATCTTTCCAAATAGCAAAATTGATGACCAGGTAAGTCATGTTTTGTAACCAATTCTTGCCTTAAATATAAATATTATACACGGCCATCCACAGGGTAGGGATCTGGTAGTATGTTAATGAAAGATATAATGACATACCGAATTAAAGCTAAAAGCCAGTAGTATTTTTGCGATGATATTAACTTTTCAAACTCTGCATTCACATTAGAGAAAATCCCTACCTTCCAATCTTGTGTTCACCCTATATCCTGTACTTTTTAACAATAAAGCTAGCACCTGAATCACATATTACAGAAATTAACTAATTACACACTAACTACAATTGTCTTGATACCTATCTAGAGTATTTGTTTACATTTTGAAATATAGTACATGCATATCATATCATGCTTTGTATTGAAACCAAACAATCTTGCAACATTGCTTCTCATATTAAAACAATAACAACTAGCAGTAGAGCAGAAACCAGAAACATCTGGACTTATAGTGTACTACAGGAATACGACTATTCTGGTTAGGATAATGCTAATAATTCAACACCAATAATCTATATGTCATTCTATATTTGACCAAGTTGAAATTGATTTGTTACCATTTTTTGCCCAGAATTCGGAATACCGTCAACACAAAATTCATACTTTGTAATGGTTTAGGTATAATGAAGCAGTTCTTCTTTGGTATAGACTCAAAAGAATTGCCATTTTAACATATGTAATCTTTGCTGGCGTTTTTATCTATATATTCAAATGCAACCGAATGGACTATATCTAGTGACCAAAATACCAACATAGCCATTTATAAAGGCAACTGCTGTCCAAAATTTTGTAAATACGCCTTTAGTTGGATTCAAGTGTGTCATGCAAATTCTGTGTTCTTTATAAGTACACAACATAGTCTACAGATTTAGGTAATGATAATTTATATAACGTATATCCCAAGGTCACTGTGCAGTCAACCATCAGTAACATCTGAAAACTGTTGCCTTCAGACCAATCCTGGGAAGAGATACTTCTTTATATTCCTTTCTTCTGTGTTAAAACATCACTGTAAAGAAATATGCACAATAATATTACAAATGCATGCTATCCTGATTTCAAAAGTAGAATAAAAAAGAAAAAATCAGTGGCAGATAAAAACCACCCACTGACCTAGATTAATCGACCTTCACTCCAAGACATTTACTCGAGTGTCCTGGTTCTAACTACTTTAACAAACAAAATAATTGCCATTTTCAAAGTCACTTAAAATAGTTGATTCCCATAAGGAATATCTATTGATTATGTTTTAGGTTTCTTAAGCAAAGAAATCATTACATCGGTATACTGTAAATCAATTAAGTATAGCAGGAACAATAAGATAGCGATAATAGCGCTCTGCCCATATGCGCTATTTTACAATCCCCGTCTTTATCAAACTGCCCAATATACATATTGAAGGGCAGAATAAAAGCCTAGTCATGGGGAGGCACATGTATACTGCATGCAGCCATTAATCACTGCCTTCACAATCTGGCAGGGGCCGGCAGTTAAGTACAGTGACACCTGATCCCTAGTAACTGCAATTTTACATAAAAATAAACAGTGGGGCTCTCCTACCGCTATACTTAGGTCACGCTATCCAGGGCAGTACTGTTATTGCGCAATATAATGTTCACGCCATATTTAAGTGATTTACAGTATTTACAGAAGATAATCGTAGAAGCATTTTCAGGTTTTCGGTACTACCTTTTGGTTGTTTACTGGGCTTCTGCTTCCTTTGATTCCTCAGCAGCTGGGGCAGGTTTGGAGCTGTCAGTCGCTGGTGGATTCTGTGTATACATATAGATTACGCATTAATTGCATAAACAACAAAGGTATGTACAATTAAGGTTATATGTCTGTATCATTGCTACCTCGGTTTCATACATGATGATCAATAAAAGGATGCAGGAATCGTTCTAGATGTTCTTTGCTCTTTGGTTGAAAGCAGAAAAATGGATATGCAAAGTATATTTCCAAAGTGTCTTAAAGCAATGTATGTTTTTTAAAGTATGATATAATGGCATTCATCAGAGATCCATTGTTTTTCGTAAATCAATGACAGTAAAACTAATACAAATTGCTTTTAGTGTTTTCTATAACGAAAAAGGTATTATCAGTACAGTATGGTAGCAACTACATTAAGAAAATTAACGGATGTTTCTGTATTTTGCGAGAGAACTCACACCTTTACAGCTACAAATTACTTATACTTAGACACCCTTTCAAAAGGTCATCAGAATAATTGTTGTAAAATACCTTAGCTGAAATTTACTATTCAGAAGGGTCTAATATATATACTTACTAGGAATATTCATAACACTAAATACAGAGCAGATATAGCAGACATCTATATCCTACAACTACATTCATTCCTCTGTTACAAGTTCTATAGTAATCTACTACATTCCATTGTACTTACCTCCACACACACACACACACACCCACACACATATATATGTATGTATCACCAAACCCTGTGTACATACCCAAATGGCAATTCATTTAGTTTATTGGGGGTTTTCATTTGTGCTCTTCTTCATCACTACATCATATACCAAAAAATTCATTTCCTTATTCAAAGCAATATAACACAAATATTCTTGTGGAAAGGTGATGACTACTATCAAGGTGAAAACTACTAGGTAAAATAATTGCTGTAGAATAATTTGCAATGATTGACAATCAAGGTAATGCCATATTACATTGCACCATTAAAATCAGTGAGTGCCAAAGCAGTTGATTGGGCAGATCTTAGGCTCAATTAACAGTGATTCCCTAACTGGCTTACCTTTATGACAGTATTATGTCATACGGTATTAAAGTAACATGTAATAGGAGTTCTTCATAAGCTAAGAGTGTGGCATACACTGGGTCTGTGCTGATATTTCAAAAAAATTACTAATCGATCGGTTCCTAACCAATATGCTTTTGCTAATTTTTCATACTTGGAAAAGACACCACATTTTTTATTAAGGTGCGAGAAAAGGGCCTGATGTTATGGCTCAGCGGTTTAAAGTGTTGCACACTTATTTCTCTCCTTGTCTGACAGTTTTGGCTAGAGCCACAATTTGGACTATGAGGAAATAATGAGTGACTTTCTCCAGTTATTCCAGATATTCCGGTTTCCTCCACTAATAACAACTGGGTATTCAAAGTTAAGCATTAATGTGACATACAAAATGACAATTAACACAATTCCATTCCAGAACAGAACCTTCTCCAGGAACATCTAACGGCATGCTTAAGTGTTTGAGAAGAGGACATCTTTTTGGTTTTGGTAACCAACGAAAATTACAACAAGTTCTCTGGCTAACTACGTTATACATTCTACATGTATTTCCTCATAGAGCTAACGGTGATGAAACTAACATAGACGAAAAGGCAATCGATCAATGTGCAGAAAAATGAGAGCAAACATGCTTGATGTATGGATTAAAAGACATCTAGCATGGAGTAAAGAGTAGAAGATTTCATGGATGTGATGGTGATGAGGGAGGGAATTTATGGAAGCTGCATTGCTGATTGCACAACATTAAGGCATGAATGGTAGTAGTATTGCATGTCTGAGAGTAGGACGCTTCAAAATTGAAATATAAGCTTTATCAGGTCATACCCATGGGTTACCTGAACAGTGTCTTCCGGTTCAACGATACATTCTTGAATAATCTTATAACTAGGCATGTATCAAAACATATTTACTTCAAAACTGATCATTTGTTCTCCTTATGATACTAGTATCTTTCTCAATTCTAGTTTTGTAAATATGTCAACAAATTGTTTGGCCCTTTTCGATCACCAATGGCCAATTCATATAAAACGTGGCTTATGGCTATCTGTGACATTTCTTATTGGTTCTCTAGTAGTCAATCTAGTAGTTTTGTGACGTACATGTATATACCTTTTGGATATATTGAACATGTGAAGACGTATTTTTGCTAGACTGAACTCATGGGATTGTTTGAGCGTTGTCCTACATATGCATGTTAACCTATCCATGCCTGTAGCACAAAATAGAGCTTTGGCTATTATGGTAATGTTTTTTCTGACACGAGCATTTGTGGTAAATATATACACTAGATGGTTAAAACATCACAACAAATTACAACCCGCCCACTCCCATAAAAGCTATATTGTTAAGGTATGCTCAGTTCGCAGGTTATTCTTAAAGTATTATCAATCCAGCCGAGACTTGTGAAGATCTCTAGGCGTGAATGGGTTAAGAACTACCAACTCATGCATGCAACAGCAATGGTACGTGCCAGTATACCAGTAATGTATTACATTCCAAAGACTCTAGTCTGTGAAGCACACAATTGAAAGTTTTCTACGGGCGGGACAGCGGAGGCTGAGGCGACTAGAGCGCTAAGCTAGACACTTTACCTGACTTGGAGATGATTGATTTTGACCAAGAAACGATTTAATTGAGTTGAGTGGTGTTGAGTTGAGAGGGTTTGAGGGTTTGACTTTGGACAACATGTCCTCAACTGGCGAGGAGTCATTTTCCTATAAGGCGAGACAAGAAGTCAAGAAGCAAAATATCAGGAATGGCACAGAAGCAGATTCAGCGCATGTATACACTTGATCAGTACAGAAAGCTTCCAATGAAATAACTAGAAACAAAATTGGGTATCCTTCAATTAAAGTACATTTTGGTTGAAGCCATAACCTTTTTGATAATAAGGTTAACCATAGATAAGTTCCATAAAGTTTCAGAGTATTAAAACCCTATCCCAGAGAAAGTAAAATAGGTTACAATTATGATAGTACTATAGAATGCTGTTATGAACCAGCCACCAGAGTTGAAAGATAATTTTAAATGGTACTATATTGAAATAAGGGACAACAAAAAATATCAAAAAAATACCTACAACAATCTCCTCCTGTGCCAAGGAATACATACAAGAACAATGCACAATCACTATAATGTCAATAACATTACAAGAGAAAAATAAATAAGGAAACAAGCAACACATTGTCATATAAATCAAGCTACGTTTTGAGACAATTAGTAATTTAAAGAAAAAATAAGACCATGAAAGCGTTCAGAGTTGGGCAAATGTGTGATTATCAAGTAGATGCATACAATTTCATTCAACTGACCAGAGGAAACACTATGAAATATTAGAACTTTTAGATATTATTGAGGCACACTGCAATGACTATGATAAGGCAACTACTTGAAAATCATGGCACATTCATCAAAAACAGTGAGCTTGCAAGATGAGGAAGGTAATCCACTGCTTTACCAAATATATAAAACATAATGCCAGATGACTTTGAGTACATACCTTGATCTTAGGCTCCAAGCTTGGGTCAAGGACTAATTTGCCAATATTCTTCCTATCATGAAGCTTCTGCATGGCTTCACTGGCCTGCAAAAATTGGTTATTGGAAAAGTGTGTATATGATGGGGACAGTCATTCTCACTTGCAATGATACGTGTGGTAAAGTCTATGAATATGGAAGAGGCGTTAAAAAGAACATACTATTTTTGGAATGTATTGTTTTGTTTGCAACTTGAAAAGGTAATAGTTTTAGCTTCATGTATCATTTAACCATCTTATTAGAATTCCAAAGGAAATGGCACATTTTGTAAACGAATGACTATGAATATGGAAGAGGTGTTAAAAAGAACACAGTATTTTTGGAATGTATTTATTTGTTTGCAACTTTAAAAGGTAATAGTGTTTTAGCTTCGTGTATTAGAGAACCATCTTATTAGAATTCCAAAGGAAATGGCACACTTTGTAAACGAATCGTTTGACTGGTAGAAATTTAAGTTGTAGATTATTGTGCCAATCCCATACTAGTATATCAATCAACAACTACATTATACGCATTTAGGCATTAAAGAAATTCGGTAGTCTACACTTAGACTATGTGTTGTTTGTCATGAGGTATACTAGGGAACACGTACATCTTCAAATGGCCAAGCAGAGTCAATTGTAGGTCGTATTTTGCCCTCGGAGTAGAGCTGGAATAGTTTGTCCATGATGCCCCTGATGTACTCATGCCTTCCCTGGCCGAAGACCAGGTGCCTCAGTCTGAAGCCAGAGATAGTCTTGTTCTCATCGTACAGCTTGACGGGGTTAATCTTATCTACTTGCCACCACTGCAAAGTAACAAGAATTGTGTGAGGAACGTACAGTTGAGCACCAACATACCTTGTAGCCCCATTTTCTCCTTAGGGTAGTATAAAAACAATATCGTGGTATCCAATTTAGAGGAAAAAATACATCTTTTATTGATTAACTAATCTGAAACTGAAGTAAAGCTGTCCTATGTATTACTACGACTACTATATACACAACTTACTCTACTAAAACTGCTACTACTACTGCTACTACTACAACTACTACTACTACTGCTGCTGCTGCTGCTGTAACTACTAATACTGCTTCTACTACTACTACTACTGTTTTATTGCTACTGCTGCTCCTGTTGCTGATGATATTACTAACACGCAACGTTCACAAGCGTGAGATGAGATTCTGCTTCGAGTTTTCAGTATCTATTGCATCCTCATGAGCTTACTGCATGCCAAACCAGTCAAAGGTTTGCACAATCCCAATAGTAAATGCGGCATATACGCATTTTATTGACTGTGTGATACAATTTATTACAAAATCATACATAACTATAAAAGGGTAATAGAATACATAATTCAAAAGAATACCAAGTAGTGAAACAACTGTGCAGATATAAAACACAAACCAAAGCGTTGTAAGGGGAAATGTAGAAATCACGCACAATAACACAGGTGAACATCAACCTAATATATAGCTTGAAATAGGTCAGAATGAATGAATGAATGCTTAAAGGCACATCGGCACGAAAAGGCCATTTAGTGCCATAAAATATGTGTGAAATAATGGTTCTTTGTTATTGTTGAAAGCAACAACAAAGCAATAAATAAATAAAAAACAATAAACAATATCAGATCATGAGCAGTGCATACAAAGTTGTTTTCAAATAAATTAATGCTTTACATGTTTTACAAACGGTAAAACAGACCAATCTCATATAAATAAGATAAAATGTTGTCTGGAGGAACTTTCTGAAGAGTGAAATAGGCCAGAATGATATGGAACAGTTGGTGCTATCAATAGCTATATGATAGATATACCAATGCTGACATACATTACATAATGAGGCACCCCAGCAAAGCTTCTTTAGGCAAACACCTCAAAGAAAAGAGAAAGCATGGGCAACGATTAGAGCTGAGCACTCACAGGTCCACCTAAAGCAACAGGCATTTTACCTCCAGATATTGCTATACATATATATTGACTGTATTTATTGGTGATATGCTCATCCGTGGTCAATCACATAGTTACCCATTATACTATGGGGGCATTATAACCATCATGAATATAAATAATATCCATGAATGGCATTGTCTCTCAGTGCCACGAATCTTCCACCAGAAACAGACTATATAGGCTAGAAAATGATCTGACAGATCTGACATATCAAGACCATTCATCCTACTATCTGCACGAGCAAGGCCATTCATAGTACATCTACCTCGTTTAAGCATTTCCTCATTGTGGAATGAACAATGCGGCTTCCTCTTTGACCTTATCACTATATGTACCAAATCTAAAGTAACACTACATGTACCAAATTTAAAGTGACAGTGTGAACTGGACTCTTTAAAATATTTCTCTTTGTGTCCCACATGCGGCCATGTTCTAAAAGCCATCTCCATGATATGGGCATGTTGGAAGAAAGTACTGGCCAAAATTCAATTTGGTTGTCCACTTAGATCGAATCTCATTAATAACATTGTTGCTATTGCTCAATAACTGTTTCTAAGTATTTTGAACAACCTTTGAATGATGAAATTGAATACAGTTTAATTGCAAACTCTTTTACAATTAATAATCATACAACGAATGACACCTTTGTATGAATTATTCTGTTTAAATTAGCAAAAAATAGCTAGAGTAATGATGAATGCATCATAATTGCTATTTGGAATGAATTTGGTAGCGACTACGACTTGTGTCCATTGCTTAGAGGTTGAAACCATTATGCATGCCTTTTCGGAATGTTCTCACGTGATTAGTTTACGGAGACAAGTGGAATTATGGATCAGGAAACATATAGACACACATAATAAATTGTAAGATGCCGAGAATCTATTTGGTGTAGAAATGTTAAAAAACAACTATCAATACAATACTTATGGCCACCAAAAATGTTAATTATAGGAAGAGACAAGGGATCGGACTTCCATAGATTATTTGTGTGAAAATAATATTTTGTTATCAAATGATAAAAGGAAGGACTTCTATAATGATAGGGACTGCTTTTAAAGACAAATCAATCCGCTATTTATCTTTAAAGACAATTCAATTGCCTTTTAATGCAAATCATTTGTCTTCAAAGACAAATGGTGCATTTCTAGATGAATGGCTTTTTATAGAATTATAATATTTCATTAAGGTAATCTTCAAAGACAAATGGTGCATTTCTAGATGAATGGCTTTTTATAGAATTAAAATATTTCATTAAGGTAATCTTCTGAAACTCACCTAATATGTATTTTAGAATTGAGTCAGGTACTTCTTCGAATATTGCGGTGTTAGAAAGATACTTGAAAGTGTCAGACCATAATGTATTATTCAGGTGTGAATTTTTTATACCATCAAAGAGCATTTCCTGAATGATTTTGTAGGAAATATATGCGTGGGTGCGTCATTCGCCTACTCTCCTTACGATATTGAATGAAATATGTATACAGGGATGAAATACCTGATTTGGCTTTAAATGTCTGATTGGCGTACAGTAATTGTGTGCATTTATATGAGCCTTCAAGATGTCTTGTCATTGATGGTTGTTCTAGACTTTCGTACACCGGAGTGAATACATGATCTGAGACATTAAGATAAACCTTGATATCAAATTGGTGTCTTGATGAATGTTTAAACAGAAGTTGTTCAAAAAATACTCCTTACCAATATTTGGATAACAGTTTATTTGACATCCAAATAAAAACGAACTACAACACTTCTGCACCCCAGATAACGAAGTCAATGATATGTTGTAATATCTACAAGTGTGAGGTCTTATTTCTAGCTTCAACCTGATCCTCATAAGGCAGTTCGCTTGGTCGCTAAACAAACGTGCGACCTAATGATAGACGTCTGAGGTACCTTTGCAAGTCGATGACCTCTTTATACATTTCGCAGAAAAATGGAATTTCGTCCTCGTCCTGATATTCTATTATGTTGCAAAACGACCATAGCTCCCAAACATCTGCAACAGCTTACTAAACAAACGAAACAAACAAACAAACGAAGAAAAATAAACAATAAACCAAATTTATTTCAAGAAGAAATAGTCTCCGCATATTATTGTTCCAGAACCGACCCCATGGTAGAGTTCCCTAATGCAATGTGCAATCATTTCGAGCTTTGTATGAACACATAACAAAGTCTTGACAAGAGACTTGAGATAATTCGCTCCTGTTTTCACATCATTGACTACTACTGTAGATTCGCAAAAGATTGTGTAGAGTAAATTTTGCGAATTTACAGAAAATCGATTTTTAAGGATTTTAACTTTGCGAATTGGCCGCAACATGGAGTGCCAGCTATACACTTAAAGTGGCAGCACTAATCATCGCGGATTTTAATTTGCGTCCGAGGCTAAACGCGAAAAAATGCAAAAATTAAACTAACGCAATCTTTTCCCAAAGTACTGTACCTATAATGGCAGAAAAAAGCAAAGTCCATCAAAGATTCAAACTATTGTTTCTACACTATCTATCATCTATAGTCGAAACTTTGACGTACCGACTTTGCAAAGCTGAGGAAACTCTTGGTCTCTCCTGTAACACTGCTAGAAGCACCTGGAAGAACAACAGACAGACATTGTGGCAGGCAACAATAGGCACGACGTACCAAACAGCTGGGCCAAGAACTAAGAAACTTTCAACAATTGTTATGGTTTTCATTTCAATGAGAAATCCAGAGGACGAAGCTCGTGTGGATCTTGATTCGTTGAGGAGCATAGCTGAAGCCTATATTTTCTATACGAGAAACAGTTTTGAACGTACAAATTTATATGAGAAAATGTAAATTAACATTTCGAAAGGACCAACGGTTATTGTAGGTCAGATGGAAAGATTGTATTTACTACACGAGCAACAGATTTGCAAATACATATAATACCAAATGTACATTGTACCAAATTTACATTGTTAAATGTAAATTAACATTGGTAAATCTAAATCAATCTACTCTTATTTCGAGTGCAACTTAGGTCATTCAGGTTAGTGTAGGAAGTGTGTTTATTCTTTACGTTTCGATCATAAATGTGCGACCAAATTTGCATTGTTAAATGTACATTTACATTTATAGGTAAAATAAACGAAAAATAGAATAAGCATTTACTTTTATTTGTATCGTTCAAAATATGAGAGTTGTTGACTGACATATGTCATATCCAGTGAAATGTAATTCGATTATTTAGCATTCCTAAAGAATGTTCACAAACAAAATGTGTCAAATTTTCTTTGTTCTTGGCTCTTTGTTTAAAACCATCACACAACACTGAGAGCACATGACGTCACCAAGCTCATGACGTCACCATGCACATGACGTCACAGTGCACATGGTCACCACGAGGTACCTACCGACTTTGCATAACTTAAAAAGCTTTTCGTTTCGCCAGTTACTACATTGGCTGCACCTATAAGGGTAAAGTAATTATCACTTTGTTTATTCGGAAAAATGTCCATGTATTTCCTAATTGTTACTAATAGACATATACTATTTTATCATTTATAACATAGCAGCTATTCAAGTGAAGGCTTTAATGATAGACGCTCAATGTCAGGAGTTCGAATTGACAAAATAGCTGTATTTTTTGCAATAAAAGGAAAACGCAGAAGAAATATCATTCTATCATCATTCACGAAGTACAATGTAGAAAGTCTCATAGTAAAGGAATGAAAAGGATATTGATATTTCGAAATTCAAGCAAAATGAAAAGTACACCTCGCATTGCATTCGATGAGGGTATTTCAAATGACGCGTTGCCCAGTTTAGGATTTACCTGTGAGGGGCTGCCCCCTCTGCCGGGTGGTCTCTCACAACTTCCTGAATCCTGCCCAGTGACATGTGAGGAGGTTGCCAGAGACCTGGTATTAGGCAGTGGTTTATCCCGGTTTTCTCCGGTTCCACCACCATTTACAAATTGCAAGATTCTTGTTAGCCTCAATATGCCAAAAATGACAATACACACCTTGTGCCATATATGATCACTGTTTAGCATGTATTACTTACGTTAGTGCTTGATAGTAGATAATAGAAAGTCATTGCACCGATTTGTTTTGCCAGAATTCTCTGAATCACTCATGATCTAAATGAAATCGTTTTATAAAAGCCTGGGATAGTATAGATTTACATTTAGCAACGAGTTCCCTTAACTTATAAACTAAACATGATTCCACAAAATGGATTATATTCAGCATAACGCAATCAATAGAAGTTACAAAACGTGACTGCAAAGAAAGTTCAAAGTATATGAGTATTAGAATATCATAATATTACTTTCAACGCGCAAATATATAACCATGCAAATGTTTCAAAATGGATATCTAAGCCTTAATACAAGTTTTTGGAGAAGTTCATGGTGTTGAAATCTTACTTATTGTAAGGGGTGGTTCTTTCAAATATTAAGCACTGTGGTGTATTCTAATTGGGAGCACTATTAGAAATTCGCACGACATATCGTATAAGGATCAAAATGTAAAGTGAATATTGACTTGACCAATCTTGCCCTATATCCGCCATTGCTTTGGTCAAGTAATTACTCACCATAAAGGACATATTTGCCCATTGGTTTGAGAAGTCCTATTCCTCTATTTGTATCCTCTCCGCAGAGGCAGTCCAGAACAATGTCGATTCCTTCTGGACAGACCCTGAAATAGGTAAAATGCTGATATATACAGAACACAATTTACGATATCATAGTGTATAGTGTACACAGGTATAAGTTACAAGCCCGTTACATGTAACAGGCCAGATAACACACACGCGTGTAACAGGCATATTATGGGTCCGTTGAGCGTCATAGGGTGAGGGTCCCTTATTTCAAAATTTGAAAGAAATGCTGCTAAATGTGTTTTCATTGTCTTACATCTTGAAAGATATGTGCCTAGGGTATTCCCACCAACCACTTCTTTGGAAAGTGAACTTCTTTTTTTGCTATGCTACTAGTGCTGATAAGGTCGCCATACATTACAATAGTTATTATTGTTTCCTTAGAATTGTCCAATCAGCAATTAGGCTACGTACCGTGTGACTGGTCATCACACAGCCATAAGATCTTACCTTATAATGCGTCGATAAATTCATTAAATCAACCGCTGACATAGGTACATTTCCCACACACTAAATACCTTTTCCTGACATCTTATACAGCTACCATTTTCACACATTCTAATCTAATGTTTAGTTGGAATCATTACAAAATGAAATAATGTTTGCTAAATAAAGATTCTGCTCAATCGATTATTTTGTTGTTATTTTATAGATGATGCTTTTTATTTAGAACATTTTCAAAGTTTAATTTCAGAATAAAGAAGTGCAGATTTGAAATATTTGACTTTTTATTATTATAAACAAGCCTACAAAACATAGTTCTTGGTATGGCCACCAGATGTCTCTCTGTACCAAAACGAGCCCGTTACTGTAGTGCTGTATGGTATTGTATGTTAATTGATTGCACAACATAAAGTACAAAATCATACAGTATACAACACATCACATTGTGTCCTAACTGGACAACAAAAACTAGATACATATACATAAACTGGAAGAGTGTAAGTTAATACAAGATATTTAGTACAAAGCATAAACAAAATAAGACCGCATATATGTAACACTGGCTTAACAAAAGGTAACAACATGAAAAGCAGGCGACAGGACCGGACCGGCAGTATACACACAAAAGGAACATGTACCCGTCTCTATTTAGTACGTGTCACTAATCGAGTAGGTATTCTTAAATTCGAAAAATGGCTTATCTATTCATTAAACTACTAGGCTTAGCAGTAAAATATAAGATCCCCTCAAAACTTTCTACAATTACATCTGACACACTCCTCGGGTATACAATAACTGACTAAAGGAACATATAACCCTCTCCTGTTAACATCACGGAGAATGCATTTTGTAAGGCTATTTACGACCAGTTAAAGCTTGGGCGTACATATGGCTGGTATATTTACCTCCTATTGGCCATATAACGATTATTGATTGGAACGAAGCATGGTCAGTATATTTCTCCATTAGGATATGGAATACATTTTGTGAATCATTTAATATTCTTGCAAACACCACATTGTCTAAATTATTCAATTGTTCATACATTTCATTTCTATCATTACTGTAGACGGGACACTGCATCACAAGATGATGTAAAAAGACTGCATCTTGATCCTATTGGATTTTCTCTGGTACTTTGTCACTCAACGTAAAAAATTCTAGATTTTACCCCTCTGGATTGGTCACGATGGACTCGCCATAGACCACTACCGCACTTTTCTTTGCATTATACAAATACACGTACATTGTACCTCTATTTATGTGCATGGTAATGTATAATGCTAAGGCACTTATCTATGTTTGCCTTGGAGTATGAGGCGGATGCAATGTCATCGGCATATCTGACTGGGGTTGTTGGAATCTGACAGCATGGCAGCCTAAATCAGAACGTTCCAGTTTGCGTAAGAGCAGATCAATGAATGTGATATATTTCAGGAGAGAGAGAAATATCCCAGATGTATACCGCACTCGACTGAGTACCAGTCGGAGTATTATCAGAGCCTGCAATTCTAACCTAACATCTGAAATCGTGATAACCACAGTATAAAAGTCTGCACACCTTTCCGACCACGCCGACTTTTGGGGTTTAAAAACAAGCATAAAACAGAGTTCTTGGAATGGCCATCAGATGCCTCTCTGTACCCAAACGGGGTATGATGGGCCCAGTATTGCAGTGATAATAAAAGTAAGGGCCTAAGGGGCCATAGCAGGGCAGTACTATGGTCCCGTTCAAGCATGTTTTCTACGGGTACGTAATACAAGTCCATAACGTGCCTACCATGGGCCTGTACGGGTACAGTACATTTCTCTTTTACCTGTGTACAAAAATATCCTTTCAGAACAGGTATGTAAAGGGCCTGTTGGTAATAGCCGGCCGGCTACATTGCAGTAGTAGCAGACCTGTTAATATTAATGAGTTAATGACCCATCATCACAAGTATGCCACTTATTGCAAAACCAACAACAATGTATATGGTTCCCAAATGATGTTGTTACGTGCCTGTAACAGCCCCTTTGACCGGGCCTGTTATTAAAACAGACTTTAAGCGTGCATGTATTGTACCCAGAACAGACACACTGAAAGAAACAATAAAAAGATAAATTAATCATATATATATATATATATATATATATATATATATATATATATATATATATATATATATATATATATATATATATATATATATATATATATATATATATATCAACAATGGTTTCTGAACTTACATTTTAAAAAAGTACTAGTAGATGATTGGTATGCAACCTACTTGCGGATTTCCTGGGCGTAGTCGACCACGTGATCAAAGAGGAAGTTGACGTTGTTCTTGATGGCCTCGTGCTTGGCGTAGGCTGCTGTGCCGAAAAGGCTGACGTCCTCAACTGTCTTGCACAACTGGGCAACAGCATGGCCCTGAAAAACACAAAAAACGCATGTTTTACAGGCAACTCTGCTTAATCCGGACATGTGTAATCCGGATTTTCGTCTAAACCGGACAAATTGGAAGGTCCCAGTCCCTTCCTATACATATAATTCTTATACGCATAATCCGGACTTCGTCTAATCCGGACAGAAATTTAGGGTCCACATCAGTCCGGATTAAGCAGAGTTGCCTGTATATACCCGCGTTCTTTTTCTTTGTTTTCGTTTTTTGGGATTCCTTAGGTTCCACCGTGCCTTGGCGATTATGACGCTTTGGGGTAAAATATAGTTTGCTGTGCGCAGGTAAGACAAATTTAGTTTGTAATCAGCCCACAAAGATAACTTGTTTTCAATGACTAAACATACACTTTCTTATGAATTTACACTTTCTATATCATTGACTTTTCATTTTTGCAAAAGAACAACACAAACGCATACACACATACATACATACATACATTCATACATGTTCATATATACATACAATCAAGCATGAACGCAGGACCGCACACACACATACATACATATACGCATGCATACTGGATATGTATGTATGTTAGGTTTTACTTGTTAGGTTTACCTCCAGCAAAACACTAAGAATCCAGCAGTCGTTGTCACATCTTAATGTATGTTTTGCTTGTCAGCTTTGGTAGCAGTGACTGATGGAAGCAGCATACATTACCAGGGGAAGTATTTACCTAGCACTAGAGCGGGAGCTGCTAATGTCTTTAACAAAAGAAAACCCGGAGTATGAAGCTATTAGCGAGATGGGACAGGCACTTAGGCTTTTGTTTTTAAGCAGGATGTCAATATCATAACATCCATTAACTTTCCGCGTATGCGAGGCAACTTGCAGAAAAGATGCATATTTTATGAAAGTGTATTTTCTTAGGGAACGAAAATGTCACTTTCAATGTTAACGGTAGATCCATTTCTTTGCCAACGTTTTTGTTGGGATTTAATACAATTTAAACAACGAATGTTCAAGTCTGATTTAATCTTTGTTTATCTCCAACATTTATAAAAGATCTAAATATGGTATGAGCTCATGCTTGTGCAGTTTATTAAACATGTAAAGGAAAGTATCAAGCAAGCATGATATGCTTTAATATCATTCGAAAACAGGTCTCAGTGAGTGTTGCATGAAAGCACCTCTAAAACAGAAAAGAGTGTACAGGTAACTCTGCTAAATCCGGACCCTAAATTTCTGTCCGGATTAGGCAAAATCCAGATTATGCGTATAGGAATTATGTGTATAGGAAGGGACTGGGACCTTCCAATCTGTCCGGTTTAGACGAAAATCCGGATTACGCGTGTCCGGATTAAGCAGAGTTGTCTGTAGTCTGTTTTTGTTATGCATGCACGGCAATCTAATAATAAATTAACCCAATCCCTACCCTCTCATTGAATACAGTGAATTCTCTACCATTAACAGAGAACGCAGAATGGAATATTCCCAACGATGGAAGAAGGGTATTCCCTACATTCAAGTAGACTACAGAAGGTATTCCCTACCCATGTGGGTGTCCTTGTGAAGGTCGAGGAAGAGGCTCGTATGCGAAGAAAGAGGACCGGGGCAGACCCAGCGCAAATAAAGCTGCATAGACGACAACGTTCATCTTAACAACATCTCCGATAATTTCCTCTGGGACAGTCACGCGAGAGACATCGCATTTTTTATTACTAATGCCATGGTGACCCCGGAATTGCAGTACTGTAATGTTATCATTTGTTTGCTAATAAAATATATGAAAACTATAAAAGGAATTAAGACAGTAGGCCTAAGAGAAGGGGTATTTTGAGAGTTGTCCTGTTAAGGCAATGGGTAGTTTCCTTGAGCGAGCGATTTGATTGTGCTGTGCATTTTTCCGGGACAGTTTTTAGGGAGAGGTCGTGCATTTATACATGGAAAGGAGTAAGACACTTTATTAAGTCCGGGAGATGCAATTTCCTCTGGTGAGGGTGGTGGGATGGGAGGTTTTCCTGATCAAAGGGAAGGTATCGTTCTCGGCAGAGAATTGTAAATGGTTGTCCAGCAATGGTGAAATTACAGTGGCACCTATCGATGTGAAACTTTCAGAGATATATTCACCTCCTATAATAAGTAAACATACACTCCTAGTGGTGTGAATCCTTCTCCTAACTGTTTGCCCTGATTCCGAGGTGTTCACACCTCAGAGGTTTACTGTACCTCTGACATCAGCAGGCACAGGTATTCCTAGCCTGCCTCCCACTGGCCATATTGAAATGCCACCCCTTGTGGATAGATGGCACTGCAGTATATTAGGAGGGTAGTTGGAAATATTACAACGCCCTCGTGTGGGAATTGTGTGAACTAAATGGCCAACAGCAGGCCACAAGTCCCTATGTTGTATAGGTACATTTATATATAATAAAGTAAAACTCAGTAAAGCCCAGTAGCTTGGCTAAGGTATTGCATATGCATGCTATGGATAACTTTTGCATATGCTATTGATGGCAGAATGCGCCCCCATGCCGCTGCTCATGTCTCGCGTGATCGATAGCGGCGAGAGCTGATAACGAGATTACGCTAATGACCAGCCCTTGCCGCCGCTGAAAGGTTTCGCTCTAATGGGCGCTAAGCCGCCAATACATCACATAGCACCAATCACCAGCAAGCGCCTGCTCATACTGGCTCTGAGTTTTCTTCTCACCCTTAGACACTAACTATAAAGCAGTGAAATCAAATGCGAAAAGCATATATGTGTGTGTGTGTGTGCATGGATGTGTACGTACATGCATACACAATGCATAGTTACATGCATACGTGCATATATATACACACCATCCTACCTACCTCCCTACATACATACACATATGTACGAACACACAGGTGCATATATGCATATACCTGCCTATCGACATGCACACATACATAAGAAGAATCATACACGCATACATACATACATACATACATATAAACCGAATACCTTTATACATACATACGTCCGCATATACATACATACACACGCACGCATGTGTGCGTGCGTGTGTATTGCATGCGCACGTACTTGTGTGCCTGCTTTTTAAAAGAGTATCCCCTGTGTTGTAATCGAAAACGGCACCGTATTTTTACAGCCATCGCTTATGTCTCTAAATATTAGACCCATTTTCCCAAGCCCACCAAAACCTATAAGCCATAGTCCACATATTCCAGCTGCTAAATGCACGTTATTTCCAACGAATCAATCCCATGATGCCATTGAGTGGAACTGTTCCACGACTAAATACCCTTAATCCGTAGATGAGAACAATAGATCGATCCGGTCCATTCAGCTATAGCGAACAGTTGATTGAGTTGATAAGACAGCCAGCCCAGTTCCCATAACGCAATATATTGGAAACAAGCAGTATGGAGCACAGATCCTCAGGGACGTGGATTCAGAATTGCACTCTTCGGCCATTCTGAGACTAGAAAACCCCCTTTAGGGGTATATTCTGTATATATTACTTCTCTATTTCTTGCTTTTGGCACAACATTATGTTATATATATATATATATATATATATATATATATATATATATATATATATATATATATATATATATATATATATATATATATATATATATATATATATATATATATATATATATATATATATATACGATTTAACCACATTATATATATATATAAATATATATATATATATATATATATATATATATATATATATATATATATATATATATATATATATATATATATATATATATATATATATATATATATATATATATATATATATATATGGAGAGAGAGAGAGAGAGAGAGAGAGAGAGAGAGAGAGAGACGAGAGAGAGAGAGAGAACGAGAGAGAGAGAGAGAGAACGAGAGAGAGGGGAGGGGGTGATTGAAGCAGGAGTGACGTGAGAACAGTCCAGAATGGCTAGATCACGTCCCAGTACGTCATTCATTGGCTAATTACCAATTACCTCCTTTATTGGTTTAACAAGACAATACGTATGGAATTCCCTCAAAGCTGGAAACAACCAGGATACCTCTGTCGTGACTAGATAAATAATGAGGGTGATTGACAGTAGTTAACACAATTTTAATTGGTCTACAAATTGTCTCCTGTATACCGAATACGGAATGTTGACATTTAGAAATGCAAATTGGATAATTTTCATTTCTCTAGCAATTAATTGTGAATTTGGAATGCCATTTATCGTAGCTTAATTCTATGATAGAAAGGCTACATCGTATCACGAAAAACCACGTCTTAACCCTTATGCTGCTGGTGGCTAATTTGGCCAATATGAAATGATGCAAAATAATGAAAAATGAATGAAGCCTTGGCAAATGGCTACTCATCTGAGAGTACTCAGTGAGAGCAATCCAATGAATACCAACATGACGGGGTTAGTGTTATGTGGACGAAAGTAGCCCCAGCATTAGAAGGGTTAAGTCAATTGGATGATGTTGAAATAATCGTCGTCCCTGGGCTGCAGATGATGCAGGCATGTAGCACTTGGGTAGCAGTATTTGTATTGCTCTCACTCGCTCAATCTGGCGCTGGTGTGTGCTGTATTCATTAGGGGCGACTAACACAGCTAATGAAGTACCCCTCGAGAGCCCTTGATAAACGAATTCAGCATCTGCAGAGATTGTTGGATTGCAGTGATTAGAAAGAATCTAGCACATGACGAATTGTCTTGTCTGCCGCAAGAGGCGCTCTACGCTAACCCGTGCTTGAACTTAGTGATCGATAGGTCTCGCGATATTCTCGCTGCTGCAAGAGGCTTACGGGGATTGGGATTTGGATTTAGGATTACGTTTATCATAACTATTTTCTGTAGTATAAAACAAGGCTGTTGTTAATGGAAAATTAAACAGTAGTACTGAGAGAAAACCATCTACTAACCCCATGTCAGTGGTAACATATCGTGATTCGAACCAATGACATTCAGCAATGGATAGAGGCATCGAGTTGTCCAAGCGTTCTCTTCAACCCCTATACTGGCTAAACTGGCCGATAACGAAATGATGCAAAAATCCTGAAAAGTGATTGAAACCTGGGCAAATGTATGTATGTATGTATTTTATTGACTGCTATCACTAGGTTCTCATCTGAGAGATCTCAGTGAGAGCTTTCCAATGAATACCAACATGACAGGGTCAAAATGGTTTTCAAAAATATTGGTGTCCTTGTGCTTTGGACAAAAGTAGCCTCAGCATTGGAAGGGTTAACCACTAGGCATAAGAGATAGCCATCCTCAACGTATATATTGTGTATGCATTATCTGTCACCATTACATTCACATCTTGATACTTCGAATCGTAATGTCTTTATTCGTGTATACCATGGGGCTGCCCCAATGGCTAAGCAGTATAGCACAATGAGTGGCGACAGGTCCGCAACTACGTATTGGTTGGCCAAGTCTCACAGCTGCACGAATTATTTTCAGGGCAACTCTCACTATAGCATAGAAACAGAATACATCAGCCATGTACAAATAAAAGTAATTTTCCGACTAAATGAATTGGGTCGATACAAGTAGAAGTTAGCTAAATAATCTTTGCCGAGAGATAATCGTGATTGTGAGCGCGTCGTCTTAAAAATGAATTTAACCCGACTTTTTCAGATGAAAGACGTCAGAAACAAACATTGTAAGTGGAACACGAAGGGGTCGAAATGGAAGTCTTTCATTCTGATTAAATCTGACATCCCCCAGAAACAATATTGTACCTTGAGGAACCAACTCTTATTGGCTCATCCAAGGGATGCAGCGAAATTGATTGAAAAGAATGACACAAAAATGAATTTGTATTCCGTGAGTTCCAATGGTGTGTGAGCTATATGATGACCTTTTCACACAAGCAGGCCTGTTGAATACCCCGAGATATAAGCCAAATGAAATGAACTAGTAAAAATGTATATTGTGTCCTTTTATTCCATATGTCTTCCCTCTCCGAGGTTTATCGAAACTCGAACACGTATACACTATTTCTATTATTTCACAAAAATGCTTATCTTCTTGTCGATTAATTATCCTTTTATCCAGGTAATAAAATATCCTAGTATTAATGGTACATCCTGGTGCAGTAGGGTGAGTAGAGAGTACAGAGGTAGCTTTGCAATGCAGATGAAAAGAACGTACTGCCATCAACTATGGTTCGATTGGCACAACAGGTGCAAAGAACGTACTGCAATCAATCCCACGTAGCGTGAACCCAGCAACATAATTTATCATTTGATAGCGATGTAGACGGAAAGGTTTAAAGGCGCAGTAAGAGGCTTGATTTGACTCAAACTAAAGGGTTTAAAATTATGACCTAAGAGTCATGCTGTTGCAGCCTTTATCCATGATGAATGTGCAGAGACAAAGCTTGCGACTGAAATCTGAACAGTGTTGGTGACCTTAGAATGTTCCCAAGCATGATCTCTCTCTCTCTCTCTCTCTCTCTCTCTCTCTCTCTCTCTCTCTCTCTCTCTCTCTATATATATATATATATATATATATATATATATATATATATATATATATATATATATATATATGTATTCATACATACATACATACGTACACACATGCATAAATATACATAAATACATACACACACACACATATACATATATATATATATATATATATTGTGACGGAATGACCCCAGGGCTAAGAAACGGGTCATGTTCCGTCACTTCTATTATTGTAAGCTGGGTCTCCGCCTTCGCAGAGCCTAGCATTTAGACGTGCTACAAAGTATCTAGTTATTTCGAGTGCTCTGTGACGTAGCGCTCGTGCGGCCTCAACGATTGATGTACCGCGCGTGCGATTGGAAGGAAGGGCGGGAAACTAGGTTAGATTCGAATCACGTCAGTCTTAGATTAGAGTTAGAGTAGAGTAGAAGTAGAGTTAACGACGGAGGTGTTTACAGACGGATTAAGGTGCTTGAGAGCTGGATTTAGACTACCCAGAGAGTAACGATTACAAGGTCAAGTAGCCAGAAAGAGACTGAAGCTGTTCACGGATTATTATGTGTATATGGAGATAATTATGATGACAGCATAGAGAGGAACTGTAGCTGAGTAGAGTGTGTATTTACATCCGGATTTACCAGACATTGAGACCAGAGATCAGAGAGATCAAAAACTTTTTGTGGACTTGTGGTGTCGAGATAGTCATTTACATAGAGTGGACTTATTGTGTTGATGCTGCTGTATAGAGAACGAGTGCGGTGGTATGTATATTGTACCGTGATGATTAAACTGTATTGTTGATTTATACTTGCTTGTCCCGTCTTCTCTTCAACACCACATCCATCCCCAACCTTCGCTAAGCGTTATTGTAAGAGTCAGAAAACCCAACTGAGCTTTATTTCATTTCAAGAGAGAACTAAGAAACCTTTTATTTAAGTAAGGTGATTCTGTTTGTTAGTCGGATCATCCCTTCGGCCAGGGATCCATTCCGCTACATATAGCACACTCTTCTTTGGTGACAGCGGTGGGATAGTGTTTAACACTATCGGCGAAATTCTCGAAACTTTTTGTCGGAACGAACTCACAGTTGGTAGTAATAATCAGTGGGGATGGAAGGTGAAGCGGAACGAAAGCAAATTGTCGAGGTGGTGGAGGAACAGGCGGACGGTGCGTTGCGGCTCGAGGGGGTAGACATCACGCAGCCGTGGCTGGCGGCGCAGTCACTGGCGATCGCGGCGGCCAACAGATCGGGATCGGAGTTTGGGCGAGAACATTCACCAAAAGTGGCATTGAGTCCACCTCAAGACACAGAATTATCGTCCAAACCACGCATAAAGCGAACCTTTCTTACGCCTGAGCGAACCGATTCCTTACGCATTGAGCGAACCTTTCTTACGCCTGACCGAACCGTTAACACTTTCAGAGAACAGATCTCGGGTGCCCGTTTGGACGATTTTATATCAGCCGATCGTTCATTTGGTGCAACCCGAGCGACAGAGTGGCCGTCCGAGCGACCGGTAGCTGAGAGACACGCGGTTCTTCAGAGAGATAGCAAGGTAGAGGCGGGAGATTCGTCGTCAGATGCAGAGTCGGTGGCGCCAGATCGACCGTGCCGTGACGTCACAGGGGAGCGGGTGACCTCCAGAGCCGAGCAGAGGACAGAAGCTGATTGCGGTACACGAGCACCACCAGGCCATCCCTCGGCGAGTAGAAGAGGAGCGGTCAACGCCTCGTTGGACACTACGGTGCCCATAATGGAAGTGCCGTTAGCCAGTAGCAGCTCCGGGGTGATTGACTTTCCCAGGAAGGGAATTGTGGGGGCAGGGCGGACGACAGCCCCGGCCCGAGGTACAGAGTCACCGCGAGAGAGAGAGCCGATTGGTATGGAACAGGTGATAGCAGACATGGCAGCCCTGATGGGAGGAACGTTGAAGACGATAGCGGAGACGCAGCGGGCCATGGCAGCACAGCCAGAGGGAACGGGCGAGCCCCAACGGCCGAAGACATCCGAGCACTGGCGAAACGCCCGAGTGGACCGCTTTGACGGGGTGAGCGAGTCATGGGTGGATTATCGCATGCACTTCGAGGCGACAGCGAAGCTCAACAAGTGGAGCGACAGCGAGAAAAGCCTGTGCCTTATCGCGGCTATGAAGGGAGGAGCCCAGCGGGTGGTGCAGCACCTGTCCGACGCCGAGAGATCCTCGTACCGAAACATCGTCAGGGTTCTTGACCAGCGCTACGCATCGGATGACCAGGCCGAGAAACACGCCATGGAGTTAGCACAGCGTCGCCAGAAGCCAGAAGAGAGTCTGCAGGAGTTGGGTGACGTGTGTAGACGGCTGTTCACCCTGGCCTACCCCGACGCAGAAGGGAAGTTGAAGGATCGTCTCATGAAGAAGGCGTTCATCGAGATGATTGCGGACGAGAAGATACAGCGTTTGACCGCCAGAGGGGATGCCCAGACCTTGGAGGAAGCCGTGCACCTAGCCATCAAGTACGAGGGCACCGAAAGCGGGCGTGGCACGAAAGAACCGAAGGGAAAACCCCTGCTGACCACGGTAGCACGACAGGTGGGGACCGTGACACCCACTGCGGATAACACCATCCAAGCGAAATTAGAGGCCCTGGAAGAACTCGTCCTGAAGTTGCAGCCCAGAAGATGGGAGGGTGCTGGAGGACAACAGAGGCCGTTCCTGTGCTATAGCTGCCGACAGCCAGGTCACATGGCGAGAGACTGTCCCAACAAGGGAAACGGACCGAGTGCCGCCCCCGGGGCAGGAGGGCCGGCACAGGAGGAGTAGAACAGACGCCCAAGAAAATACACTTCGACGGGGAAGATGAGGGGAGCCCCTACATGATTGGAAAGATAGGAGGAAAAGAGTACGAATGCTTGTTGGATACCGGCGCCACGAAGTCGATTATCTCGCCCGAGGTCTACCTGAACCATCCGAATAGAAACGACCTAGCCCTGAGAGAGTGCAGAGAGAGGCTAGTCTCCATCGACAAATCACCAGTGACAGTTCGGGGAGAAGTGGAACTAGAAGTGGATTTGTGTGGAACGATATTGGTAGGACACTTCATGATCGCCGAGATAGCCGATGACGTCGTGTTAGGTATAGGACTACAGAGAGCGGGCGGAATCATGGTGAACCATCATACTCAACAAGTCGAGTTCGAGGGAGGAAAAACCGTCCCCTACATCAGCCAGAGAATATCAGGGCTGTCGAAGTGTTGCAAGGTGCTGGCGGACAGAACAGTGGTGATACCCCCCCGAAAGGAAATCCTGACCACGGGGTATATCTGCGGCCGCACGAAAGAATTGGAGAAAGTGAGAGGATCAGGATTGGTGGAACCTAGTTCGAAGGGGAAGATGGGACAGAGGGGCGTCATGGTGGGGAAAGCACTGGTGGATGTGGGCAAAGATTATATACCCATCCGACTCCTCAATACCACCAGCGAACCTATCACGATCTACAAGGGCACGCCAGCGGGAGTAGTGACCCCGGTGGCCGGAGAGCCACCCGTCCCCGTGGAAACCAAGAAAGAACCAGAGCAGAAAAGATGTACAGAAAAGATGCCCGACTTCCTGCGGCCATTGTGTAAAGATGGAAGTGAAAACCTGTCGTCGGAAGGGAAGAAGAAACTGGCGGAGCTGCTGACAAAACACCAGAATGCTTTTGCTAGTGGGCCAGACGACCTGGGGCGGACACATTTGGTCCAACATGAGATCAGGACACCCCCAGACCTGCGACCACTGCGGCAGCCGGCCAGAAGGTTCCCGTTTTGGAAACAGACAGAAGCCAAGGAAATAGTGGACGACCTGCTGAAGAGGGACCTGATAGAGCCGTCGGCGAGCCCGTGGGCGGCACCAGTGGTGATGGTGAAAAAGAAAGACAACACGACCCGTCTGTGCGTAGACTACCGACGTCTGAACAGCCACACCATCCAGGACGCCTACCCCTTACCCAGAATCGACGATTCACTGGACGCCTTGGGAGGAAGCAAGTGGTTTTGTACCCTTGACCTGGCCAGCGGCTACTGGCAGGTGGGAATGTCCAAGAGTGCACAAGAGAAGTCCGCGTTTATAACCAGCGGGGGGTTGTATTCCTGGAAGGTCATGCCCTTTGGCTTGAGTACAGCACCCGGTACTTTCGAGCGGCTTATGGAAACAGTGCTGTCGGGATTACAGTGGGAAACCTGCCTCATCTACCTGGATGACGTCATCATCTTCGGGAAAACAGAGCAGCAGACCCTGGACCGCCTGGATGCTATCCTGAGCAGAATAGGACAGGCAGGAATGAAGCTCAAGCCCAGCAAGTGTCGCTTATTCCAGAAGAGAGTACATTACCTGGGGCACGTGGTGACGGAGGAGGGAGTCATGACGGACCCTGAGAAGATCGAGACCGTGAGGGAGTGGCCAGTGCCCACCACGCAGACAGAGGTACGCAGCTTCCTGGGGACTGCATCGTACTACAGGAGGTTTGTGCAGAATTTCGGGACAATTGCCCGTCCCCTGCATAGGCTGACGGAGAAGAACAGACCCTTCTTGTGGACCACCGAATGCCAGGTTGCCTTCGAGACACTGCGGAAGAAATTGGTGGAGGCCCCCATCCTAGCTTACCCTAGCAGTGAGGAAGACTTCATCTTAGATACCGACGCCAGTGCCACAGGAATCGGGGCGGTATTGTCGCAGGTGCAAGACGGCGTAGAGAGACCCATAGCATATGCAAGTCGGGGGCTGAGCAAGTCGGAGAGGAACTACAGCGTGACAAAGAGAGAGCTGTTGGCGGTGGTTTTCTACTGCAAGTATTTCCGGCACTACCTGATAGGAAGAAAGTTCAAGCTACGCACAGATCACGCCGCCTTGAGGTGGTTGCAAACCTTCAAGGACGCCACGGGAATGTGGGCCAGGTGGCAGAATACCCTGGCAGAGTTCAACAAGGAAATTGTGCACAGAGCTGGCAGGAGTCATGGTAACGCTGACGGCTTGAGCAGACGGCCAAACGAACAACCAGAGAGGGGGAGAAGCTCCGACAGTGGTGACCCCGAAATCAAGAGTACAGAGAGTGAATCGCCTGAAGAGGTGGAAGAGAACATCACCTGCCTTCGTCCAGAGGAAAACCACAGGGTGGCAGCGGTCACTATACAGCCGCTGTGGACGAATGCTGAGTGGAGAGAATTACAGAAAGAAGACCCCGACATCGCGCCAATCTGGACTAGGCTGGCCAGGGGAGAAGAGAGACCCAGGTGGAATGAGATATCCGAACACAGCTTGGCCACCAAGTCCTACTGGGGAGAATGGCAACGCCTGAAGATGAGAGAAGGTGTCATCTACAGAAAGTGGGAGAGTTCCGACGGAGCGAAAGTTCACACTCAAGTGCTGGTTCCAAGGAGCAAGCGGAAAGAGTTCCTACAGCAAGCCCACGGTGAAAGGTGGACGGCTCATCTGGGAGTGAAGCGAACGGTGGCACGTCTACATGAGAAGTACTTCTGGTATGGCATGCGAGCTGACGTCAGGAGTTGGCTGGCCCAGTGCGGGGTCTGCGTCAGAGCCAAGGGACCGGGAGGCAGGACCAGGAAGAATCCTATGACCATTGTGAGATCGGGGACGCCCTTTGAGAGAATCGCCATAGACATGTATGGACCGCTGCCTGAGACAGCCAGAGGGAACTCGAAGATCCTAGTCATCACTTGTTATTTTACCAAGTGGGTAGAAGCCTATGCCTTGCCGGACGAGACAGCCGAGACGGTAGCCGAGGCCCTGGTGAATGACTTCGTCAGCAGATATGGTACTCCTGTCTCCATCCACAGCGATCAGGGAAGAAACTTCGAGAGTACGCTGTTCCAGGAGGTGTGCAGATTACTGGGAATACGCAAGACAAGAACTACTGCCTATCACCCTGAGGGAAATGGAATGGTGGAGAGGTTCAACCGTACGATGGGGGCCATGATCAGAAGCCTGATAGGAGAAGAACACGACAACTGGGATAAAATCTTACCCCTCACCCTGATGGCTTACCGATCCAGTGTGCATGAGACCACTCAACAGACACCACACATGATGCTGTTTGGAAGAGAGATGACCGTCCCCTTGGCACTCACCATGTCCGAGTTGCCCACCAGCCTGGTGGAGCAGGACGAGCTGGAGCACACTTGGGACCTCCGAGAGAAATTGGCTAAAGTTCACCGACGGGCCAGAGAAGTCACCGGTCAAGCAATGCGACGACAGAAACTGCAGCATGATCGGGGGGCAATGGGCCACCGGAGAGACGTGGGAGACTTAGTCTGGCTGATCACCAAGGTTAGAAGACAGGGTAGAGCTGCCAAGTTTGAACACAAGTGCAAGGGACCCTATACCGTGATCGACGTGATGGCCGACGTGACGTACCGAATAGAAGACAAGAAAGGAAAGAGAACAGTGGTCAATGGAGAGAGACTGATAACCTTTGTCAAGCCCGGGGATTGGTCTAGCACCGATGGAGCTGAGGATGAGCCGAGAGAACACGAGATTCCGACATCGGTAGACTCCGAAAGTGGTGATGACCAACCCGACGTGAGACCAGAGAAAGAAAATTCCCAGAGAACCTCGGGGCGGAGAGAAAGAAGAGCTCCGCAGCGCTATGGGTGTGAATAGAGAGTGAAGAAAACCAGGTGGTCTAAGGCAGAGAGAGATCGTATGGAAGTGTGAAGGATAGAGAAAGACAAGACACTGAAGTTCGAGCTACGAAATACGCGTGTATATGCTGTGCCGGCTGGTAGCAGGGGAAATGGCAAGACTAGCCAGCAACAAGGATAACTCCTACAACCCTGGATCATGCTGACATCAACTCAAAAGCTAATGCACCGTGAGGACTGAAGAATATTCGTCTGGCTGGAGGAGGAGTCGTTTTGAAGAGAGAGAAGAACGCCAAGTAAAGTACCAAATCCGAAATTGTCGACACCCTCAAGATACCCTTTAGCTCAAGAATGGTGATTTCGTCCGCTTGGAAAAGTGACAACCGCCTGAGTACCAGCAGGAAAAGACGATGGAGAGAAAATGTCCGACAGAAAGTCCTTAAGATGACACCTGGGGAGAAATGGTTGCCATGGAAACGAGAAAGAAAGGCATCCGGAAGAAAAATCCCAGAACAATCAGGAGATTGTAGCGTAAAAGAAGAGGGGGAGTAGGGTGAAGGCATCATCCAGACCACCAAGAATAGTGAAGACAAAAGAAATTTCTGAAGTGTGAAAACTGAAGAGAAGAAGAATCGCTCTGGCGTAGGAAATCGCTGGAGAAGAGAAGAAGAATCGCTCTGGCGTAGGAAATCGCTGGAGAAGAGAAGAAGAATCGCTCTGGCGTAGGAAGTTGCTGGAGAAGAGAAGAAGAATCGCTCTGGCGTTAGAAAGTTGCTGGAGAAGAGAAGAAGATTCGCTCTGGCGTCAAGAAGTTGCTGGAGAAGAGAAGAAGATTCGCTCTGGCGTTAGAAAGTTGCTGGAGAGAAGACATAGAGACGCTCTGGCGTGAGAGACTGCAGGAGAATGGAGACTGTGGAGAGCGGCGAACTGTGCCTGTTGCTGCGTCGAGTGTTGGCGAGTCGAGTGAGAAGTCCCATCTGGAGACCAAGGGGTTTCCCCGCACGTGAGAGGGAGTCCCCGCATGACGTCACGGCAGTGGCTGAGTTTGACCTAGTTGGCGAAGCGAGGAATTTGCCGTGGGCGAAAGTACAGAAATAATCTCCGCGCGGCGAAATAGAAACCAACCGAGCTGATGGCAAGCAGTCAAGCAGTAACTGAATAGAATGCGGGAACGTGGAGGCTGGAGAACGGGGAGACTTGAGATATTTCGGCGGTGATGGTGGAGGATGGCGGCGGCGAAAGAGTCCGAGAAACAACAAGTGTCGCAGAGGTCACCTGAGAACCAATCAGATGTCTCCAAGGGGTGCCACACCCCCGGAACCGCATCACCAGATTGACCCAGTTAGCGGAAAGACGCCATTCTTCATCTCACGCCTGAGCGAACCAAACAGATCACGAATTAATCGCCGCTAATCCCATTGTCAACAAGTCATCCGATACAAAAGAAAGCAACATGAGCATGCAGCCGACACACTCGCTTCGAGAAGAGGGATACTGCGGCATCTGCAAGAGGAATTTTCGGGATATGGGCCGACACAACCTAGACTTGCACGATGGAAGGGGAATACACGCGTGGAGGTGCCTGAGCTACAAGGGAACGGGACATGGCGGACGGTGCACCTACGTAGACTGCAACTTTACCGAGATGAAGATGCACTACATGAAACATCATGCCGAAGAACTCGAGTGCATACAAGTCAAGTGGAAGAAGGGGTATTATGCAGTCGAAGACGGACACATCGTGCCTGGGGCTCCATTCTACCCATCGGAGCACCCGTTTAGCGCCGTCGACGACCCGGATTTCCCTGCCCGACGTCTTGAGATCGACGAGGAAAGATACCAGCAAACAGAGAGGGGAGCGACGCCGTTCGATCCGATGGTGCGGCCTACTTCGGCGAGTGCGATGTATCGCATGGAGGCGAGAAGATGGGAAGGCGAGACTCCACCACCAAGGAAGCGAACGAGGACACCTTCACCACCTCGCACCCGCAGAAACTCCCGAGAAGAAAGCAGGCGAGATACCGACAGGCGCAGCTATGGGGGAGGCGATAACTGGCACCAAGGTAGCGAGCCCGGAGCAGCGGGAGGCTACCCTCGAGACGACCATCCCCGTGGAGTACAACCGGCTCACGTGCGGTATGAAGCTAATACAGACAGGGCGAGGAAGGCCGAGGCAGAGCGGGACGCGCTGGCCCAGCGAATCCAGAGCGTCGAAGCAGAACTTTTACAGTCCATGCAAGATGTGGAGGACCTCTGGAGGGAAAAGTACAGTGCCCTCGAAGAAAGCCACAAGGTATCGCTGAAGACGAAAGCCGAGATGGAGCAGAAGATCGACCTGATGACGCTACACGAGACCGAGTTAGAGCGGCAGTACAGAGAGCTGAGCGACAGGTGTCGAGCCCAGAAAGACTCGCTCCTGCTAGCCCACCAGTCCGAGCAGAGGGCCGTGGCGGGTCGACGAGACGATGGGCGAACCATCCAGCAGCTACGCCGGAAAGTGACCAGCATCCGACAGGAAATGGCAGAGTGGGCTGGCGCCGAGACAGCGAAGGCAACAGAGAACTACAAGAGAAAGAAAGAGATCACCGAAAAGATGCTGGCCGAAACCCTGCTCAGCATGGAAGAAGCTGAAGAAGTCAAGAGACAGCTTGACGTTCGTTTGAAGGCAGCAGAACAGGATGCTGAGAACTACAGAGAGTGTTGCGAGACGGCGCTAGAAGATCTCCGGTTAGAGAAACACGCCAACAAAGAAGCCACGAAGGTAGCCATGCAGGCTGCCCACTGCCAAGACCAAGAGAGGCTGACTCTACAGAAGCAGGTGACGGAGATCCGACTAGAGGCCAAAGAAGCGCAAGAACTGGTGCAGAGTTGCCGATTAGAGATCGACCATATGCAGCACCAGATAGAACGTCGAGATCGGCAGCTGACGGCGGCGGAGAATGAAATCCGACTTGTCCAGGAGCAGTCAGCCGGAAAGCAGGAAGAAATAGACGCCCTGACGACAAGCCTGGAAGACCTAAAACTACAGTGGGACGAACTGAGCGGAGGCCGAACTTCGAGACCGCGAACGATGGTGGGGAGTGAAACGACCATGGCCCGATTCCCACCAGTAGAAGACCGAGAAACAGACCAAGTTGAAGTGAGGCGAACCCTGGCGGTAGCCTACGACATCAGAGCAGTCCAGCGGGGACGAGTTGTCGAGCAGTCTCGTCGTCTCACCTTCGATGCCAACGTGTTGAGCCCCATCGTGAGAACCAGCCCTGATGAACTGATGACGTACCTGGAGAAATTCACCAAGGCGCGCATCGATGAAATCCGAATGGACCTCGAGAGGAAGGCCTTTGATCGGGGGGTGTTGGAGGGGATGCGACGACAGCAGATGGCAGACCGGGATGCGGCTGACGGGATCATCCTTATCTCCGATTCGGACCCCTTCTCCGACTCGGAACCCATGCCCGACTCGGATGCTTAAGTGAAGAAACTTGGGGCAAGAAAGAACGGACAACCTCGATCTCACGCATTAAGCGAACCAATTTATCTCACGCCTGAGCGAACCATTATTTATTTATTTATTATTTTTATTGTGATCATCATGAGACGTCTACTTTTACTTTCTGGCGCTGGAGTACCCAGCAGCAGCGGTCGAACCTTCGACCTGCCTGCTATTCCTGATACAACCTATTTCCGTCCATCCTCTGTGGCGCTGGATTACCCAGTCACGAGGATTTGTGTCTCTTCCATGGATAATTACCCGAAGTGCCAACTTACTACGTCCATCGTCTGTGGCGACGGATTAACAAGTCACGACGATTTTTGTGCTTAATCATTGGATTATTATTGACTACTCTACGAACTACCGGACCTGTGTACCATCCATGACGTCCCAGGAAGAAATCGGCGACCAAGGAGAAGTTTTTACGAAGTGACACTTGAGAGATTTTGGACTATGCTGGTGTGTCGGAGTCGTTCACATTTTAGTGAACTTAAAATAAGCGAACAATTTTGAGACCTTAGCGACACAACAGCTGGTAGCCGTAACGTGAGTAAACCACTGTATTGCATGATTTTGATTGTTTTTATCTTGCCATGTTTTTATCAATGTTTTTATTGTTCTCAGAGTTAACTCAGAGTGCTATTTTTCTAGTCAAAGATTTTATATAAGTCGAGTATTTTAAGGATTAACGTTTAACGTTTAGGTAATAGAGATGCGTTTATTTTTAATTAGTAGTTATAGTAGTTCTTTTTAAGTATTCCGCTCCAGTGCAGAGTTTATTGTCATGTAGATTTCGAGAGTTAAGAGTATTTCGCTGAGCGATATTGAAAGTAAACAAAGTGAGCGATAATTGGGAGAGTTGGACCGGAAGTCCAGGACTTGTCCACTCTCGGGAATTGTGTACATTAGAAGTTAGTATTCCTATACTGTGTTTAGTGACCTGTGTGTCACTTGGTTAGTCTGTTCATAACAGACGAGTTTAGAGCTTTTTCGAGAGAATTGTTGTTTAACGTTCGAGTTACGTTTAGAGTTCCCTTTTTGGAAATTTTTGAAATTTAAGAATCGAGGACGATTCAGAGCAAGTCGGGGGCTGTGTGACGGAATGACCCCAGGGCTAAGAAACGGGTCATGTTCCGTCACTTCTATTATTGTAAGCTGGGTCTCCGCCTTCGCAGAGCCTAGCATTTAGACGTGCTACAAAGTATCTAGTTATTTCGAGTGCTCTGTGACGTAGCGCTCGTGCGGCCTCAACGATTGATGTACCGCGCGTGCGATTGGAAGGAAGGGCGGGAAACTAGGTTAGATTCGAATCACGTCAGTCTTAGATTAGAGTTAGAGTAGAGTAGAAGTAGAGTTAACGACGGAGGTGTTTACAGACGGATTAAGGTGCTTGAGAGCTGGATTTAGACTACCCAGAGAGTAACGATTACAAGGTCAAGTAGCCAGAAAGAGACTGAAGCTGTTCACGGATTATTATGTGTATATGGAGATAATTATGATGACAGCATAGAGAGGAACTGTAGCTGAGTAGAGTGTGTATTTACATCCGGATTTACCAGACATTGAGACCAGAGATCAGAGAGATCAAAAACTTTTTGTGGACTTGTGGTGTCGAGATAGTCATTTACATAGAGTGGACTTATTGTGTTGATGCTGCTGTATAGAGAACGAGTGCGGTGGTATGTATATTGTACCGTGATGATTAAACTGTATTGTTGATTTATACTTGCTTGTCCCGTCTTCTCTTCAACACCACATCCATCCCCAACCTTCGCTAAGCGTTATTGTAAGAGTCAGAAAACCCAACTGAGCTTTATTTCATTTCAAGAGAGAACTAAGAAACCTTTTATTTAAGTAAGGTGATTCTGTTTGTTAGTCGGATCATCCCTTCGGCCAGGGATCCATTCCGCTACATATAGCACACTCTTCTTTGGTGACAGCGGTGGGATAGTGTTTAACACTATCGGCGAAATTCTCGAAACTTTTTGTCGGAACGAACTCACAGTTGGTAGTAATAATCAGTGGGGATGGAAGGTGAAGCGGAACGAAAGCAAATTGTCGAGGTGGTGGAGGAACAGGCGGACGGTGCGTTGCGGCTCGAGGGGGTAGACATCACGCAGCCGTGGCTGGCGGCGCAGTCACTGGCGATCGCGGCGGCCAACAGATCGGGATCGGAGTTTGGGCGAGAACATTCACCAAAAGTGGCATTGAGTCCACCTCAAGACACAGAATTATCGTCCAAACCACGCATAAAGCGAACCTTTCTTACGCCTGAGCGAACCGATTCCTTACGCATTGAGCGAACCTTTCTTACGCCTGACCGAACCGTTAACACTTTCAGAGAACAGATCTCGGGTGCCCGTTTGGACGATTTTATATCAGCCGATCGTTCATTTGGTGCAACCCGAGCGACAGAGTGGCCGTCCGAGCGACCGGTAGCTGAGAGACACGCGGTTCTTCAGAGAGATAGCAAGGTAGAGGCGGGAGATTCGTCGTCAGATGCAGAGTCGGTGGCGCCAGATCGACCGTGCCGTGACGTCACAGGGGAGCGGGTGACCTCCAGAGCCGAGCAGAGGACAGAAGCTGATTGCGGTACACGAGCACCACCAGGCCATCCCTCGGCGAGTAGAAGAGGAGCGGTCAACGCCTCGTTGGACACTACGGTGCCCATAATGGAAGTGCCGTTAGCCAGTAGCAGCTCCGGGGTGATTGACTTTCCCAGGAAGGGAATTGTGGGGGCAGGGCGGACGACAGCCCCGGCCCGAGGTACAGAGTCACCGCGAGAGAGAGAGCCGATTGGTATGGAACAGGTGATAGCAGACATGGCAGCCCTGATGGGAGGAACGTTGAAGACGATAGCGGAGACGCAGCGGGCCATGGCAGCACAGCCAGAGGGAACGGGCGAGCCCCAACGGCCGAAGACATCCGAGCACTGGCGAAACGCCCGAGTGGACCGCTTTGACGGGGTGAGCGAGTCATGGGTGGATTATCGCATGCACTTCGAGGCGACAGCGAAGCTCAACAAGTGGAGCGACAGCGAGAAAAGCCTGTGCCTTATCGCGGCTATGAAGGGAGGAGCCCAGCGGGTGGTGCAGCACCTGTCCGACGCCGAGAGATCCTCGTACCGAAACATCGTCAGGGTTCTTGACCAGCGCTACGCATCGGATGACCAGGCCGAGAAACACGCCATGGAGTTAGCACAGCGTCGCCAGAAGCCAGAAGAGAGTCTGCAGGAGTTGGGTGACGTGTGTAGACGGCTGTTCACCCTGGCCTACCCCGACGCAGAAGGGAAGTTGAAGGATCGTCTCATGAAGAAGGCGTTCATCGAGATGATTGCGGACGAGAAGATACAGCGTTTGACCGCCAGAGGGGATGCCCAGACCTTGGAGGAAGCCGTGCACCTAGCCATCAAGTACGAGGGCACCGAAAGCGGGCGTGGCACGAAAGAACCGAAGGGAAAACCCCTGCTGACCACGGTAGCACGACAGGTGGGGACCGTGACACCCACTGCGGATAACACCATCCAAGCGAAATTAGAGGCCCTGGAAGAACTCGTCCTGAAGTTGCAGCCCAGAAGATGGGAGGGTGCTGGAGGACAACAGAGGCCGTTCCTGTGCTATAGCTGCCGACAGCCAGGTCACATGGCGAGAGACTGTCCCAACAAGGGAAACGGACCGAGTGCCGCCCCCGGGGCAGGAGGGCCGGCACAGGAGGAGTAGAACAGACGCCCAAGAAAATACACTTCGACGGGGAAGATGAGGGGAGCCCCTACATGATTGGAAAGATAGGAGGAAAAGAGTACGAATGCTTGTTGGATACCGGCGCCACGAAGTCGATTATCTCGCCCGAGGTCTACCTGAACCATCCGAATAGAAACGACCTAGCCCTGAGAGAGTGCAGAGAGAGGCTAGTCTCCATCGACAAATCACCAGTGACAGTTCGGGGAGAAGTGGAACTAGAAGTGGATTTGTGTGGAACGATATTGGTAGGACACTTCATGATCGCCGAGATAGCCGATGACGTCGTGTTAGGTATAGGACTACAGAGAGCGGGCGGAATCATGGTGAACCATCATACTCAACAAGTCGAGTTCGAGGGAGGAAAAACCGTCCCCTACATCAGCCAGAGAATATCAGGGCTGTCGAAGTGTTGCAAGGTGCTGGCGGACAGAACAGTGGTGATACCCCCCCGAAAGGAAATCCTGACCACGGGGTATATCTGCGGCCGCACGAAAGAATTGGAGAAAGTGAGAGGATCAGGATTGGTGGAACCTAGTTCGAAGGGGAAGATGGGACAGAGGGGCGTCATGGTGGGGAAAGCACTGGTGGATGTGGGCAAAGATTATATACCCATCCGACTCCTCAATACCACCAGCGAACCTATCACGATCTACAAGGGCACGCCAGCGGGAGTAGTGACCCCGGTGGCCGGAGAGCCACCCGTCCCCGTGGAAACCAAGAAAGAACCAGAGCAGAAAAGATGTACAGAAAAGATGCCCGACTTCCTGCGGCCATTGTGTAAAGATGGAAGTGAAAACCTGTCGTCGGAAGGGAAGAAGAAACTGGCGGAGCTGCTGACAAAACACCAGAATGCTTTTGCTAGTGGGCCAGACGACCTGGGGCGGACACATTTGGTCCAACATGAGATCAGGACACCCCCAGACCTGCGACCACTGCGGCAGCCGGCCAGAAGGTTCCCGTTTTGGAAACAGACAGAAGCCAAGGAAATAGTGGACGACCTGCTGAAGAGGGACCTGATAGAGCCGTCGGCGAGCCCGTGGGCGGCACCAGTGGTGATGGTGAAAAAGAAAGACAACACGACCCGTCTGTGCGTAGACTACCGACGTCTGAACAGCCACACCATCCAGGACGCCTACCCCTTACCCAGAATCGACGATTCACTGGACGCCTTGGGAGGAAGCAAGTGGTTTTGTACCCTTGACCTGGCCAGCGGCTACTGGCAGGTGGGAATGTCCAAGAGTGCACAAGAGAAGTCCGCGTTTATAACCAGCGGGGGGTTGTATTCCTGGAAGGTCATGCCCTTTGGCTTGAGTACAGCACCCGGTACTTTCGAGCGGCTTATGGAAACAGTGCTGTCGGGATTACAGTGGGAAACCTGCCTCATCTACCTGGATGACGTCATCATCTTCGGGAAAACAGAGCAGCAGACCCTGGACCGCCTGGATGCTATCCTGAGCAGAATAGGACAGGCAGGAATGAAGCTCAAGCCCAGCAAGTGTCGCTTATTCCAGAAGAGAGTACATTACCTGGGGCACGTGGTGACGGAGGAGGGAGTCATGACGGACCCTGAGAAGATCGAGACCGTGAGGGAGTGGCCAGTGCCCACCACGCAGACAGAGGTACGCAGCTTCCTGGGGACTGCATCGTACTACAGGAGGTTTGTGCAGAATTTCGGGACAATTGCCCGTCCCCTGCATAGGCTGACGGAGAAGAACAGACCCTTCTTGTGGACCACCGAATGCCAGGTTGCCTTCGAGACACTGCGGAAGAAATTGGTGGAGGCCCCCATCCTAGCTTACCCTAGCAGTGAGGAAGACTTCATCTTAGATACCGACGCCAGTGCCACAGGAATCGGGGCGGTATTGTCGCAGGTGCAAGACGGCGTAGAGAGACCCATAGCATATGCAAGTCGGGGGCTGAGCAAGTCGGAGAGGAACTACAGCGTGACAAAGAGAGAGCTGTTGGCGGTGGTTTTCTACTGCAAGTATTTCCGGCACTACCTGATAGGAAGAAAGTTCAAGCTACGCACAGATCACGCCGCCTTGAGGTGGTTGCAAACCTTCAAGGACGCCACGGGAATGTGGGCCAGGTGGCAGAATACCCTGGCAGAGTTCAACAAGGAAATTGTGCACAGAGCTGGCAGGAGTCATGGTAACGCTGACGGCTTGAGCAGACGGCCAAACGAACAACCAGAGAGGGGGAGAAGCTCCGACAGTGGTGACCCCGAAATCAAGAGTACAGAGAGTGAATCGCCTGAAGAGGTGGAAGAGAACATCACCTGCCTTCGTCCAGAGGAAAACCACAGGGTGGCAGCGGTCACTATACAGCCGCTGTGGACGAATGCTGAGTGGAGAGAATTACAGAAAGAAGACCCCGACATCGCGCCAATCTGGACTAGGCTGGCCAGGGGAGAAGAGAGACCCAGGTGGAATGAGATATCCGAACACAGCTTGGCCACCAAGTCCTACTGGGGAGAATGGCAACGCCTGAAGATGAGAGAAGGTGTCATCTACAGAAAGTGGGAGAGTTCCGACGGAGCGAAAGTTCACACTCAAGTGCTGGTTCCAAGGAGCAAGCGGAAAGAGTTCCTACAGCAAGCCCACGGTGAAAGGTGGACGGCTCATCTGGGAGTGAAGCGAACGGTGGCACGTCTACATGAGAAGTACTTCTGGTATGGCATGCGAGCTGACGTCAGGAGTTGGCTGGCCCAGTGCGGGGTCTGCGTCAGAGCCAAGGGACCGGGAGGCAGGACCAGGAAGAATCCTATGACCATTGTGAGATCGGGGACGCCCTTTGAGAGAATCGCCATAGACATGTATGGACCGCTGCCTGAGACAGCCAGAGGGAACTCGAAGATCCTAGTCATCACTTGTTATTTTACCAAGTGGGTAGAAGCCTATGCCTTGCCGGACGAGACAGCCGAGACGGTAGCCGAGGCCCTGGTGAATGACTTCGTCAGCAGATATGGTACTCCTGTCTCCATCCACAGCGATCAGGGAAGAAACTTCGAGAGTACGCTGTTCCAGGAGGTGTGCAGATTACTGGGAATACGCAAGACAAGAACTACTGCCTATCACCCTGAGGGAAATGGAATGGTGGAGAGGTTCAACCGTACGATGGGGGCCATGATCAGAAGCCTGATAGGAGAAGAACACGACAACTGGGATAAAATCTTACCCCTCACCCTGATGGCTTACCGATCCAGTGTGCATGAGACCACTCAACAGACACCACACATGATGCTGTTTGGAAGAGAGATGACCGTCCCCTTGGCACTCACCATGTCCGAGTTGCCCACCAGCCTGGTGGAGCAGGACGAGCTGGAGCACACTTGGGACCTCCGAGAGAAATTGGCTAAAGTTCACCGACGGGCCAGAGAAGTCACCGGTCAAGCAATGCGACGACAGAAACTGCAGCATGATCGGGGGGCAATGGGCCACCGGAGAGACGTGGGAGACTTAGTCTGGCTGATCACCAAGGTTAGAAGACAGGGTAGAGCTGCCAAGTTTGAACACAAGTGCAAGGGACCCTATACCGTGATCGACGTGATGGCCGACGTGACGTACCGAATAGAAGACAAGAAAGGAAAGAGAACAGTGGTCAATGGAGAGAGACTGATAACCTTTGTCAAGCCCGGGGATTGGTCTAGCACCGATGGAGCTGAGGATGAGCCGAGAGAACACGAGATTCCGACATCGGTAGACTCCGAAAGTGGTGATGACCAACCCGACGTGAGACCAGAGAAAGAAAATTCCCAGAGAACCTCGGGGCGGAGAGAAAGAAGAGCTCCGCAGCGCTATGGGTGTGAATAGAGAGTGAAGAAAACCAGGTGGTCTAAGGCAGAGAGAGATCGTATGGAAGTGTGAAGGATAGAGAAAGACAAGACACTGAAGTTCGAGCTACGAAATACGCGTGTATATGCTGTGCCGGCTGGTAGCAGGGGAAATGGCAAGACTAGCCAGCAACAAGGATAACTCCTACAACCCTGGATCATGCTGACATCAACTCAAAAGCTAATGCACCGTGAGGACTGAAGAATATTCGTCTGGCTGGAGGAGGAGTCGTTTTGAAGAGAGAGAAGAACGCCAAGTAAAGTACCAAATCCGAAATTGTCGACACCCTCAAGATACCCTTTAGCTCAAGAATGGTGATTTCGTCCGCTTGGAAAAGTGACAACCGCCTGAGTACCAGCAGGAAAAGACGATGGAGAGAAAATGTCCGACAGAAAGTCCTTAAGATGACACCTGGGGAGAAATGGTTGCCATGGAAACGAGAAAGAAAGGCATCCGGAAGAAAAATCCCAGAACAATCAGGAGATTGTAGCGTAAAAGAAGAGGGGGAGTAGGGTGAAGGCATCATCCAGACCACCAAGAATAGTGAAGACAAAAGAAATTTCTGAAGTGTGAAAACTGAAGAGAAGAAGAATCGCTCTGGCGTAGGAAATCGCTGGAGAAGAGAAGAAGAATCGCTCTGGCGTAGGAAATCGCTGGAGAAGAGAAGAAGAATCGCTCTGGCGTAGGAAGTTGCTGGAGAAGAGAAGAAGAATCGCTCTGGCGTTAGAAAGTTGCTGGAGAAGAGAAGAAGATTCGCTCTGGCGTCAAGAAGTTGCTGGAGAAGAGAAGAAGATTCGCTCTGGCGTTAGAAAGTTGCTGGAGAGAAGACATAGAGACGCTCTGGCGTGAGAGACTGCAGGAGAATGGAGACTGTGGAGAGCGGCGAACTGTGCCTGTTGCTGCGTCGAGTGTTGGCGAGTCGAGTGAGAAGTCCCATCTGGAGACCAAGGGGTTTCCCCGCACGTGAGAGGGAGTCCCCGCATGACGTCACGGCAGTGGCTGAGTTTGACCTAGTTGGCGAAGCGAGGAATTTGCCGTGGGCGAAAGTACAGAAATAATCTCCGCGCGGCGAAATAGAAACCAACCGAGCTGATGGCAAGCAGTCAAGCAGTAACTGAATAGAATGCGGGAACGTGGAGGCTGGAGAACGGGGAGACTTGAGATATTTCGGCGGTGATGGTGGAGGATGGCGGCGGCGAAAGAGTCCGAGAAACAACAAGTGTCGCAGAGGTCACCTGAGAACCAATCAGATGTCTCCAAGGGGTGCCACACCCCCGGAACCGCATCACCAGATTGACCCAGTTAGCGGAAAGACGCCATTCTTCATCTCACGCCTGAGCGAACCAAACAGATCACGAATTAATCGCCGCTAATCCCATTGTCAACAAGTCATCCGATACAAAAGAAAGCAACATGAGCATGCAGCCGACACACTCGCTTCGAGAAGAGGGATACTGCGGCATCTGCAAGAGGAATTTTCGGGATATGGGCCGACACAACCTAGACTTGCACGATGGAAGGGGAATACACGCGTGGAGGTGCCTGAGCTACAAGGGAACGGGACATGGCGGACGGTGCACCTACGTAGACTGCAACTTTACCGAGATGAAGATGCACTACATGAAACATCATGCCGAAGAACTCGAGTGCATACAAGTCAAGTGGAAGAAGGGGTATTATGCAGTCGAAGACGGACACATCGTGCCTGGGGCTCCATTCTACCCATCGGAGCACCCGTTTAGCGCCGTCGACGACCCGGATTTCCCTGCCCGACGTCTTGAGATCGACGAGGAAAGATACCAGCAAACAGAGAGGGGAGCGACGCCGTTCGATCCGATGGTGCGGCCTACTTCGGCGAGTGCGATGTATCGCATGGAGGCGAGAAGATGGGAAGGCGAGACTCCACCACCAAGGAAGCGAACGAGGACACCTTCACCACCTCGCACCCGCAGAAACTCCCGAGAAGAAAGCAGGCGAGATACCGACAGGCGCAGCTATGGGGGAGGCGATAACTGGCACCAAGGTAGCGAGCCCGGAGCAGCGGGAGGCTACCCTCGAGACGACCATCCCCGTGGAGTACAACCGGCTCACGTGCGGTATGAAGCTAATACAGACAGGGCGAGGAAGGCCGAGGCAGAGCGGGACGCGCTGGCCCAGCGAATCCAGAGCGTCGAAGCAGAACTTTTACAGTCCATGCAAGATGTGGAGGACCTCTGGAGGGAAAAGTACAGTGCCCTCGAAGAAAGCCACAAGGTATCGCTGAAGACGAAAGCCGAGATGGAGCAGAAGATCGACCTGATGACGCTACACGAGACCGAGTTAGAGCGGCAGTACAGAGAGCTGAGCGACAGGTGTCGAGCCCAGAAAGACTCGCTCCTGCTAGCCCACCAGTCCGAGCAGAGGGCCGTGGCGGGTCGACGAGACGATGGGCGAACCATCCAGCAGCTACGCCGGAAAGTGACCAGCATCCGACAGGAAATGGCAGAGTGGGCTGGCGCCGAGACAGCGAAGGCAACAGAGAACTACAAGAGAAAGAAAGAGATCACCGAAAAGATGCTGGCCGAAACCCTGCTCAGCATGGAAGAAGCTGAAGAAGTCAAGAGACAGCTTGACGTTCGTTTGAAGGCAGCAGAACAGGATGCTGAGAACTACAGAGAGTGTTGCGAGACGGCGCTAGAAGATCTCCGGTTAGAGAAACACGCCAACAAAGAAGCCACGAAGGTAGCCATGCAGGCTGCCCACTGCCAAGACCAAGAGAGGCTGACTCTACAGAAGCAGGTGACGGAGATCCGACTAGAGGCCAAAGAAGCGCAAGAACTGGTGCAGAGTTGCCGATTAGAGATCGACCATATGCAGCACCAGATAGAACGTCGAGATCGGCAGCTGACGGCGGCGGAGAATGAAATCCGACTTGTCCAGGAGCAGTCAGCCGGAAAGCAGGAAGAAATAGACGCCCTGACGACAAGCCTGGAAGACCTAAAACTACAGTGGGACGAACTGAGCGGAGGCCGAACTTCGAGACCGCGAACGATGGTGGGGAGTGAAACGACCATGGCCCGATTCCCACCAGTAGAAGACCGAGAAACAGACCAAGTTGAAGTGAGGCGAACCCTGGCGGTAGCCTACGACATCAGAGCAGTCCAGCGGGGACGAGTTGTCGAGCAGTCTCGTCGTCTCACCTTCGATGCCAACGTGTTGAGCCCCATCGTGAGAACCAGCCCTGATGAACTGATGACGTACCTGGAGAAATTCACCAAGGCGCGCATCGATGAAATCCGAATGGACCTCGAGAGGAAGGCCTTTGATCGGGGGGTGTTGGAGGGGATGCGACGACAGCAGATGGCAGACCGGGATGCGGCTGACGGGATCATCCTTATCTCCGATTCGGACCCCTTCTCCGACTCGGAACCCATGCCCGACTCGGATGCTTAAGTGAAGAAACTTGGGGCAAGAAAGAACGGACAACCTCGATCTCACGCATTAAGCGAACCAATTTATCTCACGCCTGAGCGAACCATTATTTATTTATTTATTATTTTTATTGTGATCATCATGAGACGTCTACTTTTACTTTCTGGCGCTGGAGTACCCAGCAGCAGCGGTCGAACCTTCGACCTGCCTGCTATTCCTGATACAACCTATTTCCGTCCATCCTCTGTGGCGCTGGATTACCCAGTCACGAGGATTTGTGTCTCTTCCATGGATAATTACCCGAAGTGCCAACTTACTACGTCCATCGTCTGTGGCGACGGATTAACAAGTCACGACGATTTTTGTGCTTAATCATTGGATTATTATTGACTACTCTACGAACTACCGGACCTGTGTACCATCCATGACGTCCCAGGAAGAAATCGGCGACCAAGGAGAAGTTTTTACGAAGTGACACTTGAGAGATTTTGGACTATGCTGGTGTGTCGGAGTCGTTCACATTTTAGTGAACTTAAAATAAGCGAACAATTTTGAGACCTTAGCGACACAACAGCTGGTAGCCGTAACGTGAGTAAACCACTGTATTGCATGATTTTGATTGTTTTTATCTTGCCATGTTTTTATCAATGTTTTTATTGTTCTCAGAGTTAACTCAGAGTGCTATTTTTCTAGTCAAAGATTTTATATAAGTCGAGTATTTTAAGGATTAACGTTTAACGTTTAGGTAATAGAGATGCGTTTATTTTTAATTAGTAGTTATAGTAGTTCTTTTTAAGGTATTCCGCTCCAGTGCAGAGTTTGTTGTCATGTAGATTTCGAGAGTTAAGAGTATTTCGCTGAGCGATATAGAAAGTAAACAAAGTGAGCGATAATCGGGAGAGTGGGACCGGAAGTCCAGGACTTGTCCACTCTCGGGAATTGTGTACATTAGAAGTTGGTATTTCTATACTGTGTTTAGTGACCTGTGTGTCACTGGGTTAGTCTGTTCATAACAGACGAGTTTAGAACTTGTTCGAGAGAATTGTTTGTTTAACGTTCGAGTTACGTTTAGAGTTCCCTTTTTGGAAATTTTTGAAATTTAAGAATCGAGGACGATTCAGAGCAAGTCGGGGGCTGTGTGACGGAATGACCCCAGGGCTAAGAAACAGGTCATGTTCCGTCACTTCTATTATTGTAAGCTGGGTCTCTGCCTTCGCAGAGCCTAGCATTTAGACGTGCGACAAAGTATCTAGTTATTTCGAGTGCTCTGTGACGTAGCGCTCGTGCGGCCTCAACGATTGATGTACCGCGCGTGCGATTGGAAGGAAGGGCGGGAAACTAGGTTAGATTCGAATCACGTCAGTCTAGAATAGATCGTGGAAGTGAGAAGTCTTAGATTAGAGTTAGAGTAGAGTAGAAGTAGAGTTAACGACAGAGGTGTTTACAGACGGATTAAGGTGCTTGAGAGCTGGATTTAGACTACCCAGAGAGTAACGATTACAAGGTCAAGTAGCCAGAAAGAGACTGAAGCTGTTCACGGATTATTATGTGTATCTAGAGAGGATTATGATGACAGCATAGAGAAGAACTGTAGCGGAGCAGAGTGTGTGTATTTACATCCGGATTTACCAGACATTGAGACCAAATATTAGAGAGATCAAAAACTTTTTGTGGACTTGTGATGTCGTGATGGTCATTTACATAGAGCGGACTTATTGTGTTGATGCTGCTGTATAGAGAAAGAGTGCGGTGGTATGTATATTGTACTGTGATGATTAAACTGTATTGTTGATTTATACTTGCTCGTCCCGTCTTCTCTTCAACACCACATCCATCCCCAACCTTCGCTAAGCGTTATTGTAAGAGTCAGAAAACCCAACTGAGCTTTATTTCATTTCAAGAGAGAACTAAGAAACCTTTTATTTAAGTAAGGTGATTCTGTTTGTCAGTCGGATCATCCCTTCGGCCAGGGATCCATTCCGCTACAATATATATATATATATATATATATATATATATATATATATATATATATATATATATATATATATATATATATATATATATATATATATATATATGTATATGCGGACGGAAAGGGGTCTATATATATTTCTTGGTGGAGTTCATGTCTAATGTAATTTGCATCCAATGATTAAAAAATGAAATAAATAAAATTCAATACGCGTCCCCATTGACATCCGCGGCAATGACCTTTTGCTTGCTACGGTATTTTCTTATTCATTAAGTGGCAGAACTAGGATTCAAAACTCGTGTGCTAAAGGAACAAAATTTCTGATACTCGTACCATTCATGGCATTGGTTGTTAGCCAATTCTTTTTCCCAGAGGCCAAAAAATGATAACCTCGATCTCGTCAGAGTGTTCATTCCTATAGTTAGTTCATTAGGGGACACCTTAATATTTTACTCTGTGCACCTACACGTTTTGTTATGGGCATCTTAATGACGTAACGGCTGCTAGAAGATCTACCATTCTCAGCGGCAATGAAAACGCTTGTGTGCGAACTAATTCTTTCGTAGAAAAGTTTCTCTAGAAGGTATCGTCTGCTTCTCACTTACTATTGAAAATAACTTGTGAATAAAGCAAAAGTTCACAAAACATTAAAAGGTGATTTGTTGTTTGGCTTCTGA
>OZ012688.1:38013674-38020335 GCA_963942565.1 Maea johnstoni | reverse complement strand
ATATATATATATATATATATATATATATATATATATATATATATATATATATATATATATATATATATATATATATATATATATATATATATATATATATATATATATATATATATATATATACATGTATATATCCCTCACATGTGCCTGTCGACTTTCTAGCATACCTCAAGCTGGATTTAACAACCTTATGTGCAATGCCGTCATTGAATTCCTGCACTAAATGATTGGGCTAGCGCGGACATAATACACGACCGCACGCCCAATTGCCACCGAGTCTCCGTGGGTGTTAATGTACATTCAGACACCGGCAGATGTCCGTTCGACTGGTGCAGGAATTAAATGATTGTTCTGCAACACCATAGACCACTCGGCTCTGGGGGAAGACTCTTCCATCAAATTCTCCCGCTGTTCGACCGGCCACGTACTAGTGAGGCCCTTCCCACACGTTGTCACGCTAGGCTGAAGAATAAATGTAATGATTGCCAGGCAATGCCTTACGTGTCTGCTTTGCTATAAACTTGCTCCATGCAATATTAATCACAATATTCACTCTCCGTAGTGCCATAACAGCGATGTTTGATTAACGAGTCGGTCTGGATTACAGCACAAGACAAGAGGCGGTAATTGTGAAAGCAAGTTGAACTAATAACTATGTAATTAAGTAAGCTTGGAAACACCACTTAATAATCCCGAAACCAGTTTCACAAACCGTCCTGGGACTTTGTTATGTTCTTTTTCTAATTACTATTTAAAGTATATTATGTATAGCCTTATTTGGATTTTAATTTATATTGTCTGTGCAAGGTTTGCTGGTTAGCGCTACCTAAATTGCAGGCAGCACTGTAAGTTGTATTGCCTATAGTGCCTGCTTAGTGTTATTGACCAATGGTCTAAGCATTTTGGACAACTCCCTACGATTTAAACGGATATGCTTTAAAATAGTCTAAAGAACAAAGTAGCCACACAGTGTTGATGTGAGTAATAGCAGTTATATGGTACGGGGGTCTGCAATTCTCATGGGAGGTAGGTTGGTGTATGTTAAGTCGATTTCAACAGATCTGGCCATATCGCGACAAGATAGAAGACCATTAAATACTGGTAAGAAATTCTTTACCGTTACGATTGGTCCTTAAGTGTTCTTTCAGTTGCAAAGGCACCAACGAGCATAAGCTGTTATTCCAATTTTATGTATACACATTGTATATATTTTTTTACATTTTTCATATATATCTATTTTGTTTTCCAGGAAAAACGATTGCTGACGCACTGATTTTCTTAGAAAAACCTTCCTCTGCCTTAGAGCCCAGACTAATTAAGTCCTATAGTGGCTCAAAGAAAACAGCTTCATTCGCCTGGGATAGATTGCAGCTGAAACACCGAGCTCGTGTATTTCTACAAACAATAGATTTGTGGCCCCTAACATTATGAGGTCCTCGCCCTTTATGATTACTCCTCTAATATTAATGCAAAACACAAACAACATCTGAGCAGCGGCTATCAGTCAATGTCTGTGTGGCCTGTGCAGGTCGTGTTCTGCTGCTGCAAAACCTTTTCCAATTTCTCGGCCATCTTCCGTCTTAGTAGGGATCCGCCGTGGCATACTGGTAGTGGTTAAGATGCTAGGCTCTCAAGCGTGTAATCTCGGGGTTGAGTCTGGCTGGATCATCAATACAGAGGGGGAACAGTCGAAATAAAAACTGGAAGGGCTTTACTGAGGACTATCACAGCAGAGCAGGTGATGACTATACGTGTTCCACCTTTAAGTTACTGATGTATATATATTTGGAATTTTGATTTTCGTGACTTTTTCTGCCATGTTGCGGCTAAATCGTGACGAGCCAGTTGTAACTGGCGGAGGAAACTGGGGTACCCAACGGAAACCACCGCCTAACTCCAAATACCTGGCACCTTTCTCACTTGCCACGGCCGCACAGCTATAGTGGTCAGGGCTGGCCCTATATATCTTAAACTACGAGTCTATAAGTGCAACCAAGCCACAATTAGCCCATGCATGTTCAGAGTTCCCCGAAGGAAACTGGTTCAGGAGCTGTGCTACATGTACTTATGGAAGATGTTTTGGAAGGAGCATGAATTTGAAAAAAAGGTTAGAAGGAAAGCTCGAACTCCTAGAAGCCACCGTTCCACCCAATAGATCCATCCCTGATTCTACAAAATAGTTGAAATGTCTCACATTTGAAGAAAAATGTTGCTCAGAAACCAGTACTTATAACTCCCAGTCAAATAATTTTCCAATTTCTGTGTAAGCGCTGGGTGGTTTTCGCCGGGTACTATCATTTCCTCTACCACTTACGACTGGCTAGTGGCACATTATGGCAGCAAACGAAATATGGCAGCTAAAGGGGATTGAATGAACTTCTGGAGTTAAAGGGTTAAGCTTATATTTATGGCAGCACGTCCCATATGCAGGATGTACACTTGATACTAAGCGCAAACTGTTATAAATGGATGCAATAGTCGCTATTAAGTGTAGGGTTTCGCTTATGCCATTTTTTGTGATTATGTCATTTATTTGTTTTTTGATTTATGCATTCGTACAACTTTTGTATCCAGTTGGATCAGTCAATGAAGTACAATACAATACAATACCATTTCATGAACATTTGGAGTAAAAGGTTAAGCTTATATTAATGGCAGAACATCTCATATGCAGGATGCACACTTGATACTATATTAGCGCAAACTGTTATGAATTGATGCGATAATGACTATTAGGTTTTGCTTAAGGCATATTTTATAATTATGTAATTTATTTGTCTTTTGTTTTATGTATTCGTACACCTTTTTTATGTGATTGGATCATCAATAAAGTACAACACAATACAAATGAATGGACATGTGGAGTAAAAGGGTTAGGCTTATATTTATGGCGCACTTCTCATATTCAGGATGCGCACTTGATACTAAGTGGCATCTCTGCCGTGACGGACGGTGAGAAATCTGTCAATAACGCGTGATGAGTGTGTGAAATAGACACGCTGGCCCTGGTCATCCAGGCCCCAAACATGTATAGGCATCAATAAATACTAAGCAGCCCGAGCCGGACGCGTCCAGAAGGATCACCATCTTCAGTTTGATGGACGTCATATGGTAATATCACTCATAGTCTCGAAATACCCCTTCATGTATCTATATGAATTTTATTCTGATATATATATATATATATATATATATATATATATATATATATATATATATATATATATATATATATATATATATATATATATATATATATATATATATATATATATATATAAAATATTGACGATTAACCATTTTGAAAGGAACACATTAGTCCTAAGTGATTAGATAGAATCAAGAAAGATATGGTGAAATGATACACCGTAGGTGTTGCAAGCGGATGCTGGACAAACATTCGGGATATAAGATGCATGGGCACCACAGCTCCCAAGAGGTGATCGCTGGACATCAATGAGGCTGTGGTGGTGTATGTGATATACCCGAGGCGAAGCGGAGAAGGACCTACGAGTGTCACATTTGTCACAACACCCAAGTTGTCGATTAGGCTGTACCACAGTAAGAATTTGGAATTTCGCTTTTTCTTCACTTTTTCTACCATATTGCGGCTAATTCGTGACCAGCCAGTTGTAACTGGTCTAGGAAACCCGGCGAGTACCCGGCGAAAACCACAGGCTTACCTAACGCCAATGGCAACTTCTTAACATGCCTGGGTGGACCACTGTTGGTTGGCTGCCTTTCGCCATTCACCGGCCAATGTAGGCGTCACATATATTACACGTTTTATGTCCAATACTTGATCCAGGATGTAGATCCACCATGATGTTTGTATCACTGATCATAGTACGCCGTTTTTGCACATCCCAGCAAGATAAGTTTCCACGCTCAGGAAATAAACAAGCGCTGAAGTAGGCAATTACTGTTCATTATTTAGATCAGTGTACTAGGTTATACAAACACCATCAAGATAAATTACCGAGCTCTACCTAGTTAGTAGTTATATCATGTTTATTACGTAATTCGGTGTGGATCAGGCATACAATCCCCGTTCACAGTTTCACTTCCCAAGCCCTGGATGTTTTGGTTTGTGTATATTTATTGACTGAACATGCATAAGTACATAATCTTTTTTATACAGAAGATATAAAAGAAACTTTGCCGAAACAAATGTCTGAGGAGGAGAGTATAATCCAATTACTAAGAGAAAATCGGATATTTTCCAAATGCATCCTGGTTCGTTTTATACTGGACAATTTTACTAAGCACTGTGAGGCTTGTAACATTCTTCACATTGCAAAGTCCTGTACCATACATGCCTGAAGATATCCTTAAGTAGGTCTAATTAGTAGCTATAATAATAATAATGATAATAATAATAATAATAATAATAATTATAATAATAACAATAATAATAATAATAATAACAATGATAATAATAATAATAATAATAATAATAATGATAATAATGATAATAATAATAATAATAATAATAATAATAATAATAATAATAATAATAACAGTAATAATAATGATAATACAAGTATTTGTCATATGTATACGACGGATGTTTGCATATGACGGACCAATTTTCCTGGTCCCATTGAGTCCGTCATATCCAAGTTCACCTGTAATGATAATAATGATAATAATCATAATAATTTGTAGCTATACTACGTTTAAATCATTTGGTAATAAAATATGAACCCAGAAAACATTTGAAGGGGAGAAGTAGGGTAAGTTCTAATCAACAAATCTCCTTAAAAACATTTTCTTTAAATCGACTTCGTGAAAAAATAAATATCACCGATTGCTGCGGGATTTTGGCCTAAACTTTATCGGAGCTGAGCTAGATTCTCAAGTTTGCAACCTACTTTCCATTGGAAAGAAACCTACAATGCAGTCCACTTAACTATAAACCCAAATCGTCAAAGGATAGGCATTACAATAGTGTGCAGAAATAACTGAGTGCGTTGCTTTATTAGTATTGCAAGTACATAATCTCATTCGAAAAATAATCAGAAACAAAAGTTCCATTGCTTTTTTGAAATTCTCATAAGCAAGGTCTCTTTGTTTGTTTTGTACTAATAGTGATCGAAATTGAATGTGTATCTCCGTGATTAGTTGCTGAAAGCAGTTGCAACCATATGCATTATCGTGTGTAGGCCTTTAAGTATGGCGACACGATCCCGTTTGAGATGCAATGGGAAGCAATAGCTCCTCTCCTGCGAGATTCTACCGATAGCAAGATAGACACGATCAATATGTTTAGCCATAAAACCCTTCCCTGCACACCGACAACATTCAGCGGGCAAGAAGAGACGGAATAAAGGCATACACTCGGAACAGTGACGACTAACCGTAAAGTAAATCTGCCGCGGTTAACCCTCGTGATTCCACAATGTAATTTTGCCCCAAAATCTCTGATGCATAATTGTAATGGCGAATAGGTCAGAATCGAAGATACGTTTTGTTCATGTTTGACTATTATGGCACGAATAAACTTGGTCTATCAACAAGGACAGCAACATGGTTATTGCCCTTGCTGAGAGTTCATTGTAATTTATCTATGTATCTCTTTTATTTATGCAATGCATTATTTAAATGTCATTACTCTCAATGTTACAACAGATTGACCTAAATGAATGGCGACGATTAAAAACAACTATACAGCGAATTAAAAAAAGAATAAAGTTGGTCTGCCACACTCGTGTGACATACCAAAATGAACCTTGAATCGGAGCCAACATTCTGACAGCCGATGGGCTTTATTCAGCCTAATGTTAGTTGGTCTTTTATGATTTGGCAAGCCAATCGCCTTTTGAAAAGAAAATTGGTAGTCCTGCATTGTACATGTATATGCATATATGCGTGCATGGCTCTCGAGGATAGTGTTTCTACACACGTATATGTGCGTATGTGGCATAACTGGAAGGGTTAATAAACCTTATTCAAATATAACACTAGGCCAATTTGTATCTGGGGTACACACCACAACTCGTCAGCCAATACATATTACATGGGTAATATGTGCCAGAAATATTAAGTGGGATTTTAAACCCAACTGGAACCAGTACAATAACTATAAATCAGATAGTTCTCAAATTATAACTTAAACATTGATATATTTTCTCATGTGCCAGACCTTGTGAACGCTCCAGGTGTGAATTGTTTGATAGGGAATTTATCATTTCTCGTCTGTTGCTTGTGACGTCAGAACAGAGGCCACTTCAAACACTGGTAAGGTTTTTTCTATTCAAACAAACCAACTTCATGAGTGTTCTAATTCTAAAATCAATTAAATGCTTAACTGATGACAGTGTATACTCCCATCTGTTGCTCATTGTGTTAATATATCAAATTATAGTTTGCAATCCTAATATTTCCAACAAATAAATACCACAAGAGCACATCGCCACCACCTCATGTGTGCATGTACAATGCCAACATTCAATTCTTGCACTAAATGCGTGGGCACCCCGGACATTATACACGACCGCACGCCCGATTGCCACCCAGTTTTCTGGGCATATGGATGCATGCATGACCTCACAACTGAACGTGGCTTAGATATGCAAGCAACGTAGGTAATTTCCGCGCTCACTTATTTGTTGACATGTTATCCATTGCTATTTGTACAACCAGGCACTGGCAGACGTCC
>OZ012688.1:37988674-38008674 GCA_963942565.1 Maea johnstoni | reverse complement strand
GTGGATATCAGGTATCGCACTCAGCTTTCTCGCAGACATCTTGCCGTGTAGCATTTTCACAACAAGGATTACTAATAGTACCTCATTTCCAAACAGGGGATAACTAATGATATTTCACTTACCGCGAAGCCGTCGACGTTCTCTCCCACCGCCTCCACCTCCCCGGCACACTCGAAACCCAGCACGAAGGGGGTCTTGGGGGCAGTGTCCACCGCCCCCTGGCGGACGATCAGGTCAGTGAAGTTCAAGCCACTGGAAAACACAAAAACAGCGCACTTTGTGAAAACAAGTAAAGGAATATATATGTGTAACTAAATAGTTAATGATTATGTATCTTGTCAGTGGAACAAATGGTCAGAATTTAAGTAGGGTAATATATCAATATAGTATAAAATAGGTTAGTAAATAATAGTTTATTGACCGCTCCTCGACTGGGTGAAAGGATATACAAATGCATAGAAAATACAATTACAAAACAAAGAAGCATCGTACGATGAACAAAAGCAATCCGAGTTAAAACATGAATTGTAAAGAAAAAAAGGATAAATTAAAAAAGGGGTCCCGCTTGGCCTTTAGCCTTTTTGGAGTTCAACCATGGTTAATTTTTATAGCTAAATCTCAGTTTGAAAACAACATATAGGGTCGTGGAATCTGTCATATTGCTATTGTGCATAGCATAATCTTGCTTGCTCCACTTATTACTTCAGCATTTATTTAAAATGCATCAATTCATCTCAACTCTATGTCATACTAAAAGAATTGGCACTGGGCCGAGTTAGGCAAATGAATTTCAAAGCATGTTTCTCATATTTCTACGGATGACAATCACTGTAAGTCTCAGTCAACAGTCCATTGGTAGTGCTTATTCCCACGCTTATTTATTGATGCCGAGTAATCATTTCTGTACGTGAGCACATCTTGTGTATTTGCATAAAAATCGTACTTCTTTCAAGCCTTATGACGTCACGATACAATGTGAGGCTCATCCATGGAGGTAGCCCTTCAGCTTAAGAGTAACGACAGCTTGACGTCATGGCGATGGGGTAGCCATTTCTGGGTGGGTATAGAGACAGCTTGGCTGCTCAGCCCTAGCAGTAGCCCTTTTGCTTGAGAAGCAATACAGCTGGACTGCTTAGCAGTGGGGTAGCCCCCTCTAGTGTCGGTGTAAGGAGAGCTTGGTCGCTCAACCACAGAGGTGGCCCTCGTTGCTTGGAAGCAAGACAGCTTAGCCACTTGGCAAAGGGGTTTAGAGACAGCTGGGCCACTCATTCCAACATTATCTGTCACACGACTTCCATAGGAAGGAGAAGAATAGGGAAAACAATCTATACTATTGGAGACAATGCTACTTTGGCACAAACCTTCAATGGGATTTACTCTGTCACATTGAGGCGAATCACAGAACTATTTATACCACAGTGGAGAACAAAATCCATAGTCAATTAGGGGATTAAGAAACAGACGGGCCGTATCATTGATCGGGTATTTATCGAAGCTTTAGCGCAATATGATAGAGTGAACAACTCATTCCCAAATAAGTATCATTAAACATTTGAGAGTAAGGAGAGTATGTATTTAGATACGTTTTAAAACACCATGGCACGATTGGGTTAATGTTTCCGAAATATCGATCGTGGTACATGTTTATCAGCAAACATCCTTCTAATACTAGGCAGGAAAATTGAGCCTAGCTGTGCCTTCTCTATACATGTAGCAAGAAGGAGCCCAATATGTGTGTTGAATGAGAGACATAGTGGACTAGTGGACCACAAGGAAATTGGATATGTCTTAAATACGTTTTTCTTTGAGCGGCAATACATATTTTAGAAAGGCATTTAGTGATTTATACTCGTACGAAATGATACTTGTAGGAAAGTGCAGTCAACAAAGCATACATATATTTCTAAAATATGTATTGCCGCTCAAAGAAAAACGTACATGTAGTGTTCTGATTTGAGACCAAAACGAAAACGAAATGGAAATACTTGCACATAATGCTCAGGAAATGCGTAGTGGCCTCAAATCTAGCACTCAATGCACTAGGTAGTGTATAAAAATGTGGGTATGAATAATGATGCAGTAATGTAATATGAGATGCAAACTAAGTGTAAGGATAGTGACCAAGCAAAAATTAATTATTAAATCAGGAGGTACTTGTGATAGATTCGACAGGGACCAACTCATTGCAGTCGTAAGGAAGTGAAAGACGTGACGACATACACATACACTCGACGTATTGAATTTATAGGCTTTATATCCTTGAACAGAGCAACTAATACATGTTCCACAAGGAAGGATTTATTTGCCTAATATCTCCAGGGCTTTGGCACACACAGCTACAATGAATCAAGGCAATAAAAGTGTAACAATAATAACCTAATCCATAGCAGCTCTTGGCAAACACTAGTATGGCATTGGAATATTGTAATCAAAATAATGCACGCACTTGTCTGCTTCTGTTAATGGTACAGAATTTGTGGATGTGGATATTAGACAAGTAGAATACTGCTTTGACCGCGATAGGTGTTTAGTATTTCGATATGTGATTAAATTATTTTGTTTTGATTTCTAGTCTCAGTCAAAACGTCAGTGAAACGCAGGATTCGGATTTGTAATCTCGTGTGACGTCTCCTATTCTGCTATTAGAAGATATGAGGATATACACTAGTATCGTGTCTAGCCAAGTGTTGATAAAGATCATGGAGTGCATATAAAAATTGCATATTGACCTCAGGTCCCTGGCACTTTTCTCACATACCTCGATAGAAAAACAAAGACAATCCAATCAAGTACATTGTTCACGTATATGTAATGTCTAAAGTGATGCATACCCCCATGTCCACGAATAGGGCACGTGCTCGCATTGGCAGGCACATGCTGTTATGTATAAGAATCCTGAAGGTAACTCATGTACTTGAGTATACAGATATATATGCAACCTATATTGCGGTTATTGGTGGGTTGATAATTCTGCAGGATGCTCAAACAACTACCCCCATGAGGAAATCCGCATGCAACAACTATTCAAAGTACTTAATTTTCGGTAAAGATTAAAATAATTCCAGTTCGTATGTGTACAATATATCCTGCAAATAGAATATCTAGGGACAATGGAAACGCAAAGTTATTCAGTAAAATGACCTTCAAAATAGTTCATTGTTATCAAGCGTATGCAATGTGTGTGTCAGTTTGTCAATTTTGCATGTGTATGCCTTAGATATGAACAAGTTAGACTTCACCGAGAGTGTTTATTGACTGTATTATTTCTTGTACAAAAGCATATATAATGTAAAGAAGAGAATTCAATATAAAGGAAAATACTAACAATAGGACAGGAAAATGATAATATAAATGTATAATAGTGTGCTTATTTAGAGGTGAACGTGTAATAAGATAGATATTCGGAAAGCACATTAGTGATCTACATTAGACCCCCTTCCTGGGGGTGGTAATAACTCGCATAGAAAAAAGTGACTTAAACGTAAACTAAGGTCTGCATTAGAGCTGATTTACCTTTCTCACCCTTAGTCGTATGTTCCAACCATTTAAAACACACACGACGAACGGGTTAAAGAAAACACTGCTATCGAGTAATTGAACTCTGATATGATTATGTCTGACAGGTGCGCAATTATGCATTGATATTCCCTTAAAAATACAATATTAGTACACAATCCAGTGCTGTGATGTCCGCTATTAGCCAGTATGCTGTTATTTATTCATCATAACTGCTGTTGCAAATGTTTATTAATGACTACTCAAGCATATGGGATCAATAATTTAAAAGGAGAAGAGGATATTCAACTCCTGTCTTAAATGCAAAATAGAAATACAGTCTTAGGATTAGTTGACACAGTAGCATAAAGTAATTTTTCAGTTGTATGATGGGACGAGTAACCAGTACTACCACTACTACTACTACTACTACTACTACTACTACTACTACTACTACTACTACTACTACTACTACTACTACTACTAATAATAATAATAATAATAATGATAATAATGATAATAATAATTATGATTATGATAAAATAATAATAAAACAATGATAATAATAATAATAATAACAATAATGATAATGATAACAATAATAATAATAATAATAATAATAATAATAATAATAAAAACAACAATAATGATAATAATTATAATGCTTATAATATTGAAAAAATAATAATATTTATAATAATAATAATAATAATAATAATAATAATAATACTTTCCCTCTCTCCTATTAACCATATTGAGTCGCATGATCATTGACCTACCAATCTTTCGAACGGATGCTAATCTACCAATATAAACGATGATTTTCTGCTAAGTGAGTGTGACAAGCTACCAGCCAGCCGATGCACGATGCAATTTCCTGCCAGTAAACATTATGTTTGTGCGCACAAATGCGCACGGTAACACTCGGGGGAATTAGTAATATTATATCACAGCATCCCATTGCATGAACCTCAATCGAGCTACCAAAGTTATCCCAAGGAATCGATTTACCGGTGTCACAGGAATTGGTGTATCTAAACATTGATAAACTTCTGTTCACTTCACCATGATATTACATCATAGCATCATATTACGTGAATCCTTTATTGCATATAACGGATATCGGTAAAATGGTTTTATCCGTATATCTAAATGTTCATAAAATAGTGGTGAGCACACCATAGTAGCACTATGGATGACTCCCGAAAGAGATATAAAGGGTACTGATAGAAATTGATTCACACAAATAGCAAAATGTTCATTTACAATGTATTCATAATGGTATGCTCGATCCATCGGATTCTCGCAGACATCTTGCCGTACACCATTTTATTTTTACAACAAGGATAACTAATAGTATTGTATTGTATTGCATTCTATCTTATTGTTCTCTTTTAACATACAACTAATGGAAAATGTTACGAATTACATTTTTGCAATGATTCAGGGGAGGGAGTGAAACCCCTGAACATATTGTGGAATCTACAGAGAAGAAACTAGTACATGTAGAACCAACTCAAACACAGCCATGTACCAGAAAAGATTGATGAGGTTCCGTGTAGTAAAAGGAATAGCATTGGCAGCAGTTCTGTGTTCGCCTATCTGCATCCGGGTTATTTGTATTCCACCAAGAACACCGCCAATATTGCAAAGGCCTCTCTCCCCCAGACAAACAGAGACAGAAAACGCATCCCAAAGAAGAGGTCTCTATCTTTACAGTCAATAGGGCAATCGCTTTATCCAGCCTCTCTTAGAGGGAAATCCCAGAACAATACGGGCCAGCTCGAGCCCGGCTTGAATAATTGCTCTGACAAATACAATTATCTGAGCCACTGCATTCTGCAGCTATGGGAGAGGCGCCAATGATTACTGGCTGGTGTATTTTATGTTGACGTATAGTAATTCAATGTGTGTATATATTTACTGTATCGGTATGTTTAGATAAATTACATAATACTGTTTTTATGAAAGTGGACGTAGAAAGCCAACATGTGTAACTATGTATAATTACATTGAAATGTTAGAATGCAAATGTTTTATTATTGGATGTAATGAAATTTCGGGCTTGGTTGAAGAAGCGATATACTATACTGTCAATACCTCTTCTATTTAGAAATGCAAATGAAGTCGGAATGTTTTAAGTATTTCCGTGGATTTTCAAATAAGTGTTTTGGAGGTTGAAATAAAATGTTCCTTTTTATTGAATAACGAACCTTTTAACGGTTGCTTGGTAGTTAATCAAAATTAGATAATACCTGATCTATATTTGAAAATAGATGCAGTGCATTTTATGAAAGAGTGCTCTTTTGAGTGGACATAGTCGTTTTGATGAGATGCAAAATAGTATGGATATGTTACAGGGTATTAGACTACAGCTTTTAACCTCCCATATAGACCCAGCTGTGATGGCGTTCACACCTGAGCGATAATAGGAATAGACGTATTGATCGCCTCGATGTCGTACTATGGGCCACAATTAGGGTATCAGATTAACCCATTCACGTCTAGAAAATACACGGACTGGGACAAACATGTAAATATATTATGAAAGAATATGCTATTTTGAAAGGTATTTCATTCAAAGGTATTGTACCTGTTAGATCAATCGACTCCTCTTTCAATATTTCCAATATTAATCTGTTTGATGAGATAAGTTCTAAGTGGTCAGAATATGCATTGCAGATGCAAATGGGTCACAGCCAACACGACTAGCAATACCATAATGTGTAATTAAAATGGATCTAAACCATAGTTAATTGCATTAACCCTTGTGAGTCCAAATTGTAAATTCCCCCAGAAATTTATGATGCCAAATTGCAATGGGGTATAAAATCCAGTACCAAAATCCACGACCAGGTTATTCATGTTTGACGATCTTATAGAATGTTGGTCAACCATGGTCATTTGACATATCAACATGAACCTTGAATTAAGGACAACATTCTGGCAACCAACCAATTGCCTAATTCTAATAATTAGACTGACTGGCAAGCCAGGCTCTTCTCTGAACAAATTTGATTATCTCACACGCATATATGCGTGCATCGTTCTCTAGGATATACTACCACAAACGCATATATGCGTGCATCGTTCTCTAGGATATACTACCACAAACGCATATATGAGTGTGTGGAATTTGAAGGGTTAATGAAAACAAATGCAGCTGATAATCTTGTTCAATTCTCTGCGTGTTATAGTCGGGAGACAACGACTAGATAGTCTTCATTATCAAAACATCTCAGAGTTATTCGATACTTTCTGCTAACACCTAAACTACAAAAGGAATTGATTAAATCACTGCACTGATTGCGTTACAGTGTTTGTACTATATCTAGTGGATCACAGAGATGTTAATGATACAGGTTCTTGTTCTTGAACAGTTTTAAGATATCCATTTTCCTGTTTATAAACGAGTGATCGTGTGACAAATGATACAGGGTTGCATACGTGAAACAACAAAGACTGCTAGTAGCAGTTGGTTCAATACCTGTGCCTATGTAGACAGCACCCGTGTGACTAGAGCGGTAAGCCCAATTAACCCATCAGCATACAGGGTGCAAGAAGGGTTTTAAAACTTTCAGCATTTAGCTTATCAAACGAAATTATATATCTAAAGATAGCTTGTTCGCCTCGCCTTGCATTGGAAATGTGTAAAGGAATAAGCAATGCAATGTTTCACTGCAATACTGAAATGGATTTAGACATTTATGGTGGAAATGAGAGATAAGAGAACAAAAGACCAATAGCCAGCATACCAAGGCGGACATTATTAGTGCACTGATGGCGTTAGTCCATTATCAGTACAAAGCCACACAATCAGGGCCCGCTGACACCTGGGCGATAAAAGGAAACGACGTAATGACTTCTCTGATTTACAAGCACTACGAGACTGCGCGAAGCTAATTATGCACGCCGGAAGTTACACCGGAGAACTGATTGGTTTCCATGGAAACCACATAGGTCAGAGATGTCAACAATGGTCTTATCAGAAACGAATGAATGAGATTTTCCACTTAACCCAGGAAGAAACTACGACCTCAATTATCAACTGGCAACGTTAATCGTGCAATTTTAGTTGGATTATAGCATATTTAGATGCGATCTCTTAATAACCTGCCTTGCTCGTGAGCGGACGGGAGATTTGTTAAAGAGCAAGAGCGTTTAAGCTTGTAGCGTGTCGGGTTAGGGAAACAATCCCCAGTACGTGCAAACATGTTATACTATTTTGTGCAGGTGAAGACAAATATAAGGTATTCTTTCAGAACGTTTGGGCAGGCATTAAACTCAGGTGGCCTCCCTTTGAATCTTCTGGGGATATAAGCTGTTATAGCAACTAACACATACACACACACACACACATATATATATATATATATATATATATATATATATATATATATATATATATATATATATATATATATATATATATATATATATATATATATATATATATATATATATATATATATATATACATGTATATATATATATATATATGATAGAGAGACGAGTTATCAATTAGTTCTTAATAGATCTATAGTAATCCATCTATTTGTGTGCTGTTTTTGGAAATATATAAAGGTGAAATATGAAAAAATTGCTCGGTCACATTCCTATGAAAGCATACAGGCAACAATATGTGGGGAACTCTATTATACATGTTTACCTAATCATGGACTTTGAGCAGAGGTATGAGAAATAAGTCAAATGCACGAATTCAGAAATTCGGGGTGTTCTAATAAATGTCACGTTCCTTTCTGTTTCATATTAACCCCTGGATATACTACTATTCCAATAATGCGTCCAGATTTTCCAAGGGCCCTTTATCGGAATAAGGTTGGCTGGGCAGGAAAACAGATTTATATTCAGAAACAAGCTTTGAAATCATGTTGACATTCCCCGGTCTTGCCAGCATTGTTAAGGGTATAAAGATACCATTGTGAGACATGCTTAAGGGGGTGTTAATGCTGCAGCAAACACGATATTCTCATCGACTCCTGGGAAACGCGTCTCTAAATCCGAAACCGTTGCCAAGGTAACTGGAGATCTAACACAATCCATTAGCTGGTAGCAAGGTGCCGTAGAGTTTCTACAATTACACCTATGTGCATATGACAAATAACAACAGAGAGAGAGAGAGAGAGAGAGAGAGAGAGAGAGAGAGAGAGAGAGAGAGAGAGAGAGAATCAGGATTTAAAGTCGCTTTTAACAGCTTGAATAGTATTGCGGCGATATTGATACCAGGAACCAAGAAGAAACCCCCTTTATTTCACGAATAGGTCCATTAGGTTTTCAGTTTCAAAGGAACCATAGACAGCCCTTCACAACGCCACACATCTGTATGGCGAACAGGCTAACTAGCTAATGAGGATCTAGCAGAAAAACCTTCAGTAACAGAACGACAAAGAGTGTGTGTAAATCAATTGTTGAAATCAATTGTATTATGTTGAAAGTAACCAATTGTATTATGTTGAAAGGCAAAATATTATACATGTACATGTAGTTAATTAGTCACTCATTTCAACAATTCAGGCACATATGCATGGCGTATTATGATGAGTCAGTCGCTTGCATTAACGCATGCTGCTGCTGTGTGCTGTCTGTAACTAGGCTAGCTGTGTTAATGTGCCGCCACTGACAGTGTTAGAACTGGGTGGCTGGCTCTGCCAGTGTTGCATTGAGAGTGTCTTAAAGGGAATTACTCTAAATGCAAGGCAGCGCCATTGGATGCCGAGCTGCTGGGGATCTCTCCTAAAGCCATCTCATGATGATTCTCCAGGCAGGGCAGGCAGGGCTGGGGAAGTGTAACAGCTTCTCTAGCTGCTGCAGATATTATCCAAGAGCAGCAGCAGAAGTAGTATAAGCATATGTAGTAACCACATAACTAGTACCATAAATAGTAATAGATACAACAGCAGCAAAAGTATTAGCAGAATAGTATCGCCAACAGTAGTAGTAGTAGTAGTAGTAGTAGTAGTAGTAGTAGTAGTACTAGTAGTAGTAGTAGTAGTAGTAGTAGTAGTAGTAGTAGTAGTAGTAGTAATACGCTAGTAGTAGTAGTAGAAGTAGTAGTAGTAGTAGTAGTAGTAGTAGTAGTAGAAGCAGCAGCAGCAGCAACAACAGTAGTAGTAGCAGCAGTAGTAGTAGCAGTAGCAGCAGCAGCAACAGTAGTAGTAGTAATAGCACTTAGAAGTAGATATTTTGAATTTGAAGTAGTAGTCTATATAGTAAAGGCCAGATATTTCTTACAGTGCTGCTACTCATTATAATCCAGCAGTTAGGGAGATGGGTTATGTTCACTTTCATTTTAACCTTGGGCATGTCCTAGTCTTAGAACATCACTGCAAAGCCCAGGTCCCTGGATGCAACTGTAAGAATCATAATATCACTCAAATAATACAATAATATGTTTTGCCCATATCCAGTATCCGATACCTATAAATTTCTATTTTCCATTTATGATATTGTAAAATAGTATTTGTAATACATTTATTTGATCTTTCATGCTGAGAACAGCTTGGAGTAGGCTGGTAACATATTGCTGCAATATGATTGGTCGATTTCAACAACAACAAGAAATCACAGCAATTCAATATTGAACAATATGACCTTACTATGCCCCGCCGTGAAGGGATCTCCAATGAAGTTGGAAGAGGTTATGGTTATTGATGGTCGCAGGAAGGCCATGATCAATATTACTATGAATGTTATTTGATAACAGATCGAACCTTACAATGAGGCGGACATTTTGATAAATTGATTGTTATGATTCCCTGAATGACAAACAGTGTATGATAATGATGTTACTCCGTGACTGGAATGTAAATGATACCATGCTTATTCTTTGGAATACAAATCGGTTTATGGAATATATCTTAAAATCAGGACAAGCTCTGTATGTCTGTCAATGCAATGAATTTGCAATAATGTCAATGTTGAATATTTCATTTTAAACATAGTTGATCCGGAGGTGTGTGTGTGTGTCTGCGTCTGTGTGCGTTTGTGTCATATGTGTACCAAGCTATTCATCGAAATTCATTGTTTCAGCTATCCTCTGAAAAATATGCACTGCTTCCACTTTTCAGTGACAATAGATTTATTATCGTTATTACTTTTATGTTTTGCAAGATGCTCATGTTATACTTTGTTATGGCAATGTATGCTTTGTTTACACCTCACCTAGCTACATGTATACAAGTATGAACATGATTACAGTTATGCTATGACTATATATCTATATTATAAGAGAGGAGGCCCAATCCTTTGAAACGCATGATCTCCGTTGCCGCGCCTGTTTGCCTAATTCTGAGTTGGCAGTTTGGTGGACGAGTGTATCTAGATGGTTCTTAGCGTAAACAGATTTCAAAATGATTTACAAAAAGGTGCTTTTGATGCTGATTTCTCAATCTCGAGCGCGGCCGGGTTTGGTATGACCACCCGGCGTATATGGTGCTACCGATATCAAACTTCTGCTTCCACAGTGGGGTTACACTGCACGAACTTTTTGCGTTGTACGGTGGCAGAAGTGCGCTGACTGTAGTAGCGTTAAGCCTACCCGGGTGATTAAATCAAGAGCATGTACAGAACGGGTTGAGGCGCCATGGAGACCCTGGACATTGCCTGCATGGGCGCTTAGGGACAAATCCCATGGGGCAAAACACAAACAAGGGCAGAGTGCTTCGACAGAGATTCGTTGAACAAACCTAGAGAGTGCAGCATACTACGGTGGCGCATGAGTAACATGCATATTTGAGCTTAAGAAAAATCTGGACTTTTCTATAGTTCAAAAAATGTTTTTCAGACAACCAGTATATAGGCTACGCGGGCTCAAATAGTAACCATTTGAAAATGATCATTATGAAAAGAACTTGAAAATTGTGACGAAATTTAATGTCCTTATAAACTTAGAACTACCTCAAGCCGTTACCACACTTTTCGGAAAATGAAAGGTCAGTTTGAAAAAAGTTCTTAAATACAGCCACTAAAATGTTATAAACCCTTTTTATATAGCAACTTCGATAAACATTTATATAAAAATCGATGGATCAAATACAAGTATCTATTCATATATATATGTATATATATATATATATATATATATATATATATATATATATATATATATATATATATATATATACATATATGTATACAGAGAGAGAGAGAGAGAGAGAGAGAGAGAGAGAGAGAGAGAGAGAGAGAGAGAGAGAGAGAAATGATATATTACGCCATACTCTAACTTTGAAAATAGTTTTGAGTAGAAATGATTAAGATTATATGTATCAGTGAAATCATAAATGTCCCATCTTTTATTACAGCCGGTTTAATAACCCATGATCTTATTTATGAAATGGTATATCTATATGCCAAGTCTCTTGAATTATTGATACATAGGTTAGGGTTAGGTGGCATTCAATGTGTGGTCTTACGGATATCCGAGTGTGTCTACATGGTTTTTAACTTAAACAAATTTCAAAAAGTTAAACAAAAAGGTGCTCTTGATGATGATTTTTAGAACTGCATATCTCCCCGGGAGGTCCGGTGAGGAGAACATGTGCACCTGATCAGGTTGAAACCAAGTTGATAGGCAAGCCACCCCAAAATAACTGCGAACAATGAGGCCCTAACCACAACACCCACTGGTGTGCCTGCGGTTTTATTTGCAAGGGGGTCGAGCCCGACGCAGCGAGAACATAAGGCTTAAGTGGAACAAACAGGACAGGGTTTGAATGACGTCTAGGGCATACAGACGGCAGTTTAACTTCGACTGTTCTCTTCGCCATTGATAAGGAAGAGGAGAATCTTAGGAGAATGAGATAAAAACAGGATATTCGGGGATAGATGGATAACTTGGATTTCATTGAAGATGGTGAAATGATAAGGTGATATTGCCTCAATATATGGTGGGTTTACATGTAATTTAAAACAGTATTTTGTATTAACCATTGCACTTTCCCAGTTTAAAGAAAATGAAAGGTCAGTTTGATATTAACATTTTAAATTGCAGCTGTTAAAAAGTTTAAAAAACTTTTTATGTAGGTATTTCAATAAAAAATAGCAAACTCGATAGATCGAAAACAAGTATCAATGTGAAATAGATGATACTTTGTAACCATCTCTCAGCCCTTCTGCTGTAAAGATGATGTGTGCCACTCCAGGAGGTGGCACCTGAGACTCAAAATAGCAAGCGCTCAGTGCAAATACTGTAGAAGGACTAAGGAACGTGTGTTCAGGTGTGACGAGGGAGAGACAGAGAGACAGACAGCAATACAGAGAACGAGAGAGAGGGGAGGGAGAGACAGAGCGAGACATAGAACGAGAGAGAAGGGAGGGAGAGAGAGATACAAAGAGAGAGCGGGGGAGGGAGAGAGATACAGAGAGAGACACAATGAGAGCGAGAGAGAGATACAAGCGAGAGTGAGGGGCAGGGAGATCGATACAGAGAGAGAGATACAACGAGAGAGAGCTACGAGCGAGAGAGGGGGAGAGAGATACAATGAGAGAGAGATACAGCGAGAGAGATACGGGGGGAGGGAGAGATACAGAGAGAGAGAGATACAATGGAGAGAGAGAGAGAGAGAGAGAGAGAGAGAGAGAGAGAGAGAGATAGAGATACAATGAGAGCGAGAGTGGGGAGAGGGACATTCGGACAGACAGACAGATAGATGTACAAATGACATATGTTACGCCATACTTTCACTTTGAAAATAGTTTTGAGTGGAAATGATTATAATTAGATATATCAGTTATATCATGAACATACACAGCACTATATTCTTTATTACAGCTGGTATGATAAACCTTGATCTTATTTGTCGATGGTATATCTGTTTCTTCTTGAATTATTGAAACATAGGTTAGGTGACCCTAAATGTGTGGTGTCAGAGATATCTGGGTGCTCTGATATGTCTGTCGTTATAAGATATTTCACGTTTTCCGTCCGCAGGACGGGTACTTTTCTAGTGTACATATATACATATATATATATATATATATATATATATATATATATATATATATATATATATATATATATATATATATATATATATATATATATAGAGAGAGAGTGTGTTCTGTGGAAGGGCGGTCGTTTCACCAAGACTTGGTCACAAAGCAGGTAAACTTAGCCAAATACTCATAATGACAGAGAGAGGGAAAAGTGACGATAAATGAAATTGTGAAGCCAAATCCGAAGCCATTTCACCCTCCAATCCCCACCGAGAGTTTTCCATTTCCCTTTTAGCATACCCCTTCCAGATCTTCTTATGGTAGTGCTTCCACTATATCACGACTGGGCGAGGTGTGGGGAGCAGGTAATGGCGTAGTTCTCCAGGCCTAATGTTTAGTAGCCATGCAAGCCACACGTGGAGTTGACACCTACAGAGGCAGGCCTGATGGATGGGCCTCCGGCAGCGGCGGCGAACAGCAGAGCCGTGTACACGTATAGAGAGAAATATAAGTAGATGCAATAGGATACCAGCCATACTCGATCGGTGTATTTGAAGTAGCTAAAGCATAAGAAAATGAGGTACAATTGTGTTTTGTTGAAATGCCATTCATCCGTCAATCAAATGAGTATCAGCAAGACAAGTTGTTTATTAGGAAATTTGTCTTTGCCAGATAAACAACAAGTCAGGATCAACGCACTATAAACTGCACGTGATCGTCTTTCAAAATTCGAAATTTTAAAATAAGAAAAGAAATCCATCAGATTTCTATTTCGTCAACTCGGGTTCTAAGGCTTTTTAGAGTCATTTACTTTGGAAGGCAAGATACTATATATTAATAGTTTAAAGGATGTGAGGAGAGAAGTGTAGATGAATATCAATGCAGCTTAATTATGCTGCCTCACAAACAGGATACAGTTGTAGGAGGATTGCACAATTGGGGTTGACAAGAAGGAATGATATATTAGATAATCAATAATTGTGTTAACGTAAAATATGGGAAGAATACGTGTGGATTTGCACACTTGCCTCGACACAAAGAAATATAATAAAGTTTACCAATACGATAACAGTTGTGATATGACTGAAAGAACTATGAAAATGAACCGTTTTGTCGACATTACAACATTATTTAGGCGTTTAGGAAGAACTTAGGAGTATTTATGACTGCTGTATTCAGGGATTTCTCTAGGAACTCGTGTATTCCAAGATAACATTGAAAACTACGATTATCTTTTTGTTGGACTGCTGCAATATATATAGCCACCTTGAGCCGCAGTAGAGATAACATCACAAAATTAGTAGTAGTAGTAGTAGTAGTAGTAGTAGTAGTAGTAGTAGTAGTAGTAGTAGTAGTATATAACTACCCATTGGCAGTAGCAACTGATGAAAAGTTTAAGGATTGCATTGCATCTTTTTTCTTATTACCTATTCATTTTGCGGATGCCATGCGGACATTGCTTATACAAAAGGTTTATCCATACATGGTGTTCCTTTTTGACAGATGTCCAAAAGATATACGATATCATGAAAATAATTTTAAAATTCATTTTGATTTCACAAAATATTTAAAGGAGATTTGAGTATTGGGTTCTATTTAATATTTCTTCTCCTAACGTGTCACTGAAAGACTACCAAAACAGTCGGGACGTTTTTGTGCCCTGCAGACATGAATTGGAAAAATTGGATATCACTTTTAATTGAGTTCCTGATATTTACTCTGCGGATACTGTACTTTTCGTGACCTTTGCGGACTCGCTTTGTAGAATGTGTGCGCGATCCTAGACAAATATCGTGCCAGTCACGTGAGAAATGCACACACCTCGACGCAAACAGCACGTGCAACCCAGCCCGCCCACAACACCTGGCGCACGTGCACACGAGACCCATGCAGGTTGCAATTTCCCACCTAAGCAAATCCCGCTCGTAAAGGGGCTGCCCCAATAGCCGAGTGGTAGCAGCATCGTGCTTTGACTTCTCGCACTCTAAAACTACAGCAGGGCTGCCCCGTTAGCAAAGTGGTTAGAGTATCGTCCTTTGACTGCCTGCAGTCTCGCATCATTGAGGGGCTGCCCCACTAGCCGAGTGGTTAGAGTTTCGCACTTTGACTGCCTTAAGTCTCGCATCATTGAGGGGCTGCCCCACTAGCCGAGTGGTTAGAGTTTCGCACTTTGACTGCCTGAAGTCTCGCATCATTGAGGGGCTGCCCCACTAGCCGAGTGGTTAGGGTTTCGCACTTTGACTGCCTGAAGTCTCGCATCATTGAGGGGCTGCCCCACTATTCCGAGTGGTTAGAGTTTCGCACTTTGACTGCCTGCAGTCTCGCATCATTGAGGGGCTGCCCCACTAGCCGAGTGGTTAGAGTTTCGCACTTTGACTGCCTTAAGTCTCGCATCATTGAGGGGCTGCCCCACTAGCCGAGTGGTTAGAGTTTCGCACTGTGACTGCCTGATGTCTCGCATCATTGAGGGGCTGCCCCACTAGCCGAGTGGTTAGAGTTTCGCACTGTGACTGCCTGAAGTCTCGCATCATTGAGGGGCTGCCCCACTAGCCGAGTGGTTAGAGTTTCGCACTGTGACTGCCTGAAGTCTCGCATCATTGAGGGGCTGCCCCACTAGCCGAGTGGTTAGAGTTTCGCACTTTGACTGCCTGCAGTCTCGCATCATTGAGGAGCTGCCCCACTAGCCGAGTGGTTAGAGTTTCGCACTTTGACTGCCTTAAGGCTCGCATCATTGAGGGGCTGCCCCACTAGCCGAGTGGTTAGAGTTTCGCACTGTGACTGCCTGAAGTCTCGCATCATTGAGGGGCTGCCCCACTAGCCGAGTGGTTAGAGTTTCGCACTTTGACTGCCTGCAGTCTCGCATCATTGAGGGGCTGCCCCACTAGCCGAGTGGTTAGAGTTTCGCACTTTGACTGCCTGAAGTCTCGCATCATTGAGGGGCTGCCCCACTAGCCGAGTGGTTAGAGTATCGCGCCTTGACTTTCTGCTTGCTGCCTCACACCATTGCGTGGCTGCCCAATTCACCGAATAGTTAGAGCATCGTACGTCGTCGGCCTGCTGTCTCAGACCACTGTCAAAGGCCCCGGGTTTAAGGCTCTTACTAGAGGCATGGGAGAAAACTGCCAGTAGGAGGGAGATGCTTTTTTATTGTTGTATTCACATTGGCCGATATGCATTCAAACTCATATATGCATATAGTCTCCTATAAAAGTCACTCTTACTATAGCTGATATCTTTTCCCTCCTTTTTAACATAGCGTGTTGTGAATCGATCAATTTAAAACACCTCGCCAATAAGGAAAATCCTACGATGATATGTGCACCATGGACTATTCGTGGGCGTAGCTTGGGATAAAAGCCGTATATCAGCATCTCAGATCAAACTACATGTAACTTGCTTGATGTAAGACTTTATTTAAAAGGAATCAAACCATATTTCTTTGGTTTCATCTTATACAATAGAAGTGATGGCATTGGGTATATTCCATGACACATATCAACATTGTTATTATTTGTCATATATCAAGATAACTTTTCGTTCCCAGGATGCCGCCTTCAATATCGTATTCTTTCTAAACATCTCATATCTCACCCCGTGAGGAACGCATGACGAAAGAAACACGAAAAGAGCGCTTGGGCCCAGTAGCAAAGGGGCGCATTATAGAGTCACAGCATGGGAATCCATCAGTCTAGAATGACCGAAAAGTCCACTGGGGAACGCGAAAAATGATCGGCTATCTGCGAGCAGCAGCGTGGAGAGGCTGGTAATCGATAGGCAGGAATAGTAGCAATCTATGGCTCTGGCTCTGGCTCAGCCTGTGCTTGTGCTGCAGCCCACTCGCCATGGCTTCAGAGCCTGTGTAATGCCTTGCCTGCTCTGAGTCGCTGCTCTCAGAGGCTTGTGGCCGATCCAGCCTACGCACAGTATGAAAATGACAGATGGTCCTGTCCATGATTCGATTCGGAGGGCTTAACTCCAAGACCTTTAAATCTACAGAACATCTCCATTTTAACTTCAAAGTCTCAATTATCTTAAAAGTAAGACATGGTTACAATCCCGATGAAATATATATCTATATATCTATATCTATCTATATAATATATATATATATATATATATATATATATATATATATATATATATATATATATATATATATATATATATATATATATATATATATATATATATATGTGTGTGTGTGTGTGTGTATAAAATTCATTGAGATTACTGGTTGGGCTACACAATTATCAAACAAGTGTATATAAACACTATAATAGTTGTTTTCACATATTTTGTGATTTATGCTAAATGAGTTTCTAGAATTGTAAACACGTAGGCAGTGGTAATAACTGCATTGTTCTGATTAACAAATGGCCCAACGTTATCAGTACCTGACTTGAATAGGTTCTACCTCTTTGTTGACATATTTTGACTGATACTATATCTCTTTGCCTGTCAACCACTACACTAATGAGGCACGTTAATGGCCACAATTGACACCATTATGGGAGAAATCTCCCATGCCTAAGGCTGAGCTACTTTACCCAATTTCTCAACATGCCGCGGAGTCATATAGAACGCACTGTCACAGTGCGTGGGACGGCTCACCGCCTTCTCTGTGCTCCGCCGCCAATATTGACTAAATTACCACGCAGATCGATGGTGAGTTGAAAATGTCGTCAACAGCCATCAGCCGATATGTCCGCATATCGTCTTAATGGCAGGCCCTGTCAAAAGCGGCCCCGCAAACCAATGTCTACAGCCATCATGTTGACGGGAATAACACATGTTAATAAACCATTCATGCCTGAAGCGCACAAAAACGCCCTAATATTTTAGTGCCATCCTTCTGACTAAAGTAAAGATTATGTTGGTAAATATTTGCATGAGAAATGGATCAAAACCAACATCTCGTCCAAACTATTAGTGATTCCGTTCTTATTTTTCCAAGCAACTAACATGACAAAACCTAGATAACAAGTAAGCGGTTGTTTATTAGGCTTGAGACTTTAAAAATCATACATGTACTAATACATCTTTCATGTACCTCTATGACTAAGATACTATTTATCTATCTTTTTTAACATATCGAAGTATTCAGTTGTTGAAAATATGTGCGCTGCTGTATTATACTTTATATATGCATAACAAAGACAAACAACAAACAATATGTAGGAAATGTTCAGAAACGTACAACCGGCTAGTCATGAGTTGTCTAAATATGGCAGAAAAGGTGACTATTAACGAGATTTTGCATTCTATGTAATTCACTGAAAGCTGTGGGGTATTGCATATTGCTGGACAGATTAAATTTTGCAAGTGAGTACTGTAGGTTATGGACTGAATCCTGAAACCTAGATCAATCATATTTATTCTCTCACAACGAACGTAAAGAACAAACAAATTATAAGGGTAAACACATAAAAAATCATAAGTGTGAATGTAATTTTAGGATTTAGGACAACATTAAATCAGTGAGAAACGAGGTTTTTATGTCTACATGCAAAAGTAACCTACACAAGAAAATATGGTAAACACAAAAAAAATCATAAGTGTGAATGTAATTTTAGGATTTAGAAGAACATTAAATCAGTGAGAAAAGAGGCTTTTATGTCTGCAGGCAAAAGTAAGCTACACAAGAAAATATGTAGTTGTACAATTTAGTGGTTACTTGCTACCTACCTATCCTTACGTAAATAAAAGATCATTAATCAACTTGTAAAACCGTACGTAACATTTTATAGTAGGTTAAATGTGTGGGAGTCAATAAGAAGTGCTTGTTAAGCTGCTCTCACACTGAGCACGAAGCCAACCAGACTGTACGCGAAGTGGCTAAACTCCACTTCTTGTTCACTTCGCGGACAATATGTAAATTTAGAAGGTAACCCGGGGGGGGCACTCAGGTACACAGGGGGGCCGCACCTTAGTTACGTATTTCGCGGAAGAAGGGGTCTTTTTTGAAGACCTCCGCATGTCCGCGATTTTGTAAAAGAAGGGTACTTTTTTGTACCCAGGTACGAAGTATGGGGGTCAAAATCCCCTTACAATCCACGAAACATACGCAGCTCTGACGCCGAGTGACTCCTGAAGTATCTGGGCTTCCGAGTTTGCTGCCCCCACTTGCTGCCGCTAAACACGCAGAGGATTATAAAATCTAAAGTTAAAATACGCGTTCCCGTTCATCCAATGTCAGTGTTTTGATAAAAGAAGGGGTGTTTATTTAGTGGAAAAAGTCAGCGTTTTTATTAAAATAAGGGTGCTTTTTTGGCCAGAAATCAGTGCTTTAGGGGTATTTTTTAATTTTGATAACGAACGTATGCGCCCCCCTAAATACCCAAGTGCCCCCCCCGGGGAAGGTAATCAACCATACCATACGAAGTCAACACGTACACAACACGCATATGTACGAAGGAAGCCAGAAGATAACACAAAGTCTATGAGAAGTGTACATGATCTCTGCAGAAGCTTACAAGAAGGCAAAAACACCAACACGACTAAACACGAAGACAATGAGATGGTAATATGAACTTAATGTGTTGTCTTCGCGC
>OZ012688.1:37981174-37983674 GCA_963942565.1 Maea johnstoni | reverse complement strand
AAAGTATATCTCCTTGGGTAATCCCACCAAATATGTAATGATTTTTCTTATAAGCAGGCATTTAAAGGGGAACTAAAGGCTCACACACATATTAGCTTATATGAAAGTAATACACTTCAAGAATAGGATGCTGTCCTCCTTTTTCTCTTAGTGATCCCATGAGGGGAGAATTTTGTGTATTGCCAGCAGCCTCAGCCAGCCACTAGCAGCCACTGGTAGCAGCCATGTTTTTCAACTGCTATCAGCTGTGACTCAAATGGGTGGCAGCCCACTTCATGTCCCCTAGCTCTGAGCAGTGTATCATAGACTGTAGTGCTCTACACACCAACTCTCTTCGAAAGTTGCATAACAACTTGTATGAGTATCAAACAGGTAAATGGTAAAATCATGAGCAGCAATTGGCTGTACAAAAAGACAGGGTAGTAGAATTATATTTCATATACTTCCTGTTGTTAAATTCAGACAAAAACAGGTGCTAGCATCACTGAATTCCTGTCCTGAAGCATGTAATTTTATGTTCAGACCACTTCGCTGATGCGTTTTATACCAGGAATCATAAATGCAGTCAGGATTACTCAACAGGATGGTCCTGTGCCATTCAGTGTTTTTGTTTTCAACCCTTCTGTATCAACTGCTACAAAGCAAGCACAGAGAGACAGCTTTAAGTTTATTAGCATACAATTCTAGGTACCTAAACATGGTCATTATTAATCTGTACAATTGAAAATAGACTTTAGGATTGTGTTGGTTGTCTTACAACTTGGGTTTTGTCTAATATCTAGGTCCCTTTGGCAACAACAAAAGGAAGTAACAACTCCTTAAAGGAAAAGGATAAACAAAGGGTTAATTATAACCTTGTGGCATTACACATCTAGATCCCAGGACACAGAAGTTAGTCAATGCAGGAAATAGCTATCAGTACTTGGAACATCAATCATTTCCTTTAGTAATTTGTGTAGGTTACATGAAAGAAAACAGTGTTTGTAGAACAGCTAGCTTCAAGTAAAATCAAATACTGAAAATCTGGATGATTGGTGATGTACATACTAGTATTGTTTTAATTCAACCCTTCCTTCATAGTCACACAGGTATCGACTTGTATTTGCATATGACAGATGTTGAGCTATGTTCATGAATTTTCAAATAACCTTATGATTTGCTGTCCCCCAAGTCCCCTTTTATAAGTAATCCTGACTGTAGTTTGTGATTCCTTACATAATACGCATCAGGGAAGTGGTCTGAACATAGAATGCATACTTCAAGACAGGTGGATTTACAAGTTTCAGTGATTGCTAGACACTGTTTTTGTCTGAATTTACCAACAGGAAATATATGACTCTACCACCCTGTCTTTTTGTACAGCCAATTGCTGCTCATGATTTTACCATTTACCTGTTTGGTACTCATACAAGTTGTTATGCAACTTTCGAAGAGAGTTGTTGTGTAGAGCACTACAGTCTATGAGACACTGCTCAGAGCTAGGGGACATGAAGTGGGCTGCCACCCATTTGAGTCACAGCTGATAGCAGTTGAAAAACATGGCTGCTACCAGTGGCTGCTAGGGGCTGGCTGAGGCTGCTGGCAATACACAAAATTCTCCCCTCATGGGATCACTAAGAGAAAAAGGAGGACAGCATCCTATTCTTGAAGTGTATTACTTTCATATAAGCTAATATGTATGTGAGCCTTTAGTTCCCCTTTAAGCTCTGGTTATATTACGCAACACACTAGCACGGAAAACAATAGCTAGAAGGTCTAGCCAGGTGATAACAGGTGCGTGGGCAAAGAAATGCTAATCACCTTCTTCAGGTGTGCCTGACAGGCCAATTAATCCTGCTCAGGATGTGTTCTCTATACAGGCAACAGCAGCTCAATAACTCGATTACCTCCTGGCGCACCTTCTGACGGCCAGTACAGATGAACTAACGTCAGTATGCTGGGGAACGCTTGGGGCAATACACTAGTAGTGTACACCACTAGGGTTGGTTATAAACATAGGAATGTATTTGTGTATAAGTCATTTGGGAGGAGTGTGTGTGTGTGTGTGTGTGTGTGGTGTGTGTGTGTATGTGTGTGTGTGTGTGTGTGTGATAGTAGTATATTATATATAGAGTATATATATATTTATATATATTTATATATATATAGTATAGTATTATATATATATAGTATAGATATATATATATATATTATATATATATATATATATATATATATTATATATATAGATATATATATATATATATATATATATATATATATATATATATATATATATATATATATATATATATATATATATATATATATATATATATTATATATATATATATATATATATAATATATATATATATATATATATATATATATATATATATATATATATATATATATATATATATATATATATATATATATATATATACATACATACATACATATATATATATATATATATATATATATATATATATAATATATATATATATATATATATA
>OZ012688.1:37855564-37980974 GCA_963942565.1 Maea johnstoni | reverse complement strand
AATGCGGTACAATTATGTTTTGTTGAAATGCCATTCATCCTTCAATCAAATGAGTATCAGGAAGACTAATTGTCTATTAGGAAATTTGTCTTTGCCAGATAAATAACAAGTCAGGATCAACGCACTATAAACTGCACGTGATCGTCTTTCAAAATTCGAAATTTTAAAATAAGAAAGAAATCCATCAAATTTCTTTTTCGTCAACTTGGGTTCTAAGGCCTTTCAGAGTCATTTACTTTGGGAGGTAAAACATTATATATTCGTATTTTAATGGATGTGAGGAGAGAAGTGTAGATGAATATCAATGCAGCCTAATTATGCTTCCTCACAAACAGGATACAGTTGTAGGAGGATTGCACAATTGGGGTTGACAAGAAGGAATGATATATTAGATAATCAATAATTGTGTAAACGTAAAATATGGGAAGAATACGTGTGGATTCGCACACTTACCTCGACACAAAGAAATATAGTAAAGTTTACCAATACGATAACAGTTATAATATGACTGAAGGAAATATGAAAATGAACCTTAAAAATAAAAAGCGAAGAAAATCCAAACAAACACGTGTATCAATAATTAAACTGTTTTGTTCCGTTGTGTCGCAATGAGACTACACCACTTTTTGGTCGTTAAGGAAGAACTTATGAGTATGTATGACTCATGTATTCAGGGATTTGTCCAAGAACTCGTGTATTCCAAGATAATATTGAAAACTACGATTATCTTTTTGTTGAACTGCTGCAATACATACATGTATAACCACCTTGAGCATTAGAGCTATCAGCAGAGATAACATCACCAACAAATATAGTAGTAGTAGTAGTAGTAGTAGTTGCAGTAGTAGTAGTAGTAGTAGTAGTAGTAGTAGTAGTAGTAGTAGTAGTAGCAGCAGCAGCAGTAGTAGTAGTAGTAGTAGTAGTAGTAGTAGCAGTAGCAGTAGTAGTAGTAGTAGTAGTAGTAGCAGTAGCAGTAGTAGTAGTAGTAGTAGTAGTAGTAGTAGCAGTAGCAGTAGTAGTAGTAGTAGTAGTAGCAGTAGCAGTAGTAGTAGTAGTAGTAGCAGTAGCAGTAGCAGTAGTAGTAGTAGCAGTAGCAGTAGTAGTAGTAGTAGTATATAAGTACCCATTGGCAGTAGCCACTGATGCAAAGTTTAAGGATTGCATTGCGTCTTTTTTCTTATTCCCTATTCATTTTGCTGATGCAATGCGGACATTGCTTATGATACAAAAGGGTTATTCACACATGGTTTTCCTTTTCGACAAGGTGTCTTGATATACGATATCATAAATATAACTTAAACATTCATTATGATTTCGCTAAATATTTAAAGGATATTTATGTGTTGGGTTCTAATCAATATTTCTCCATCTAACATGTCTCTAAAATTTGTTTCTAAAGACTACCAAAACAGATGGGCCGTTTCTGTTCCCTGCAGGCATGAATGGGTAAAATTGGATATCATTTTTGATTGAGTTCCTGATATTTACTCTGCGGATACTGTACTTTTCGTGACCTTTCAGGACTCGCTTTGTAGAATGTGTGCGCGATCCTAGACAAATATCGTGCAAGTCACGTGGGAAATGCACACACCTCGACGCAAACAGCACGTGCAACCCAGCCCGCCCACAACACATGGCGCACGTGCACGGACCTCTGGCAGGTTGCCGATTCCCACTAAACCAAATCCCACTCTTACGGGGGCCGCCCCATTGGCCGAGTGGTAGCAGCATCGTGCTTTGACTTCTCGTTCTCTAAAACTACTGCAGGGATGCCCCGTTGGCCGAGTGGTTAGAGTATCATTCTTTGACTGCCTGAAGTCTCACATCATTGGGGGCTGCCCCACTAGCCGAGTGGTTAGAGTTTCGCACTTTGACTGCCTGAAGTCTCGCATCATTGAGGGGCTGCCCCACTAGCCGAGTGGTTAGAGCATCGTACTTTGACTGCCTGAAGTCTCGCATCATTGAGGGGCTGACCCACTAGCCGAGTGGTTAGAGTTTCGCACTTTGACTGCCTGAAGTCTCGTATCATTGAGGGCTGCCCCACTAGCCGAGTGGTTAGAGTTTCGCACTTTGACTGCCTGAAGTCTCGCATCATTGAGGGGCTGACCCACTAGCCGAGTGGTTAGAGTTTCGCACTTTGATTGCCTGAAGTCTCGCATCATTGAGGGGCTGACCCACTAGCCGAGTGGTTAGAGCATCGTGCTTTGACTGCCTTAAGTCTCGCATCATTGAGGGGCTGACCCACTAGCCGAGTGGTTAGAGCATCGTGCTTTGACTGCCTTAAGTCTGGCATCATTGAGGGGCTGACCCACTAGCCGAGTGGTTAGAGCATCGTGCTTTGACTGCCTTAAGTCTCGCATCATTGAGGGGCTGACCCACTAGCCGAGTGGTTAGAGCATCGTGCTTTGACTTGCCTGCGCATGCTGGTTCACACCATTGCGCGGCTGCCCAATTAATTGAATAGTTAGAGCACCGTACATGTACGTCGACAGCCTGCTGTCTCAAACCACTGTCAAAAGTAGGAGGGGGATGCTTTTTTAATTGTTGTATTCACGTTGACCGATTGGCATTCAGGCCCCATATAGTCTGCTAAAAAGGTCTCTCTTACTATAGCAGATATTTTTCCTCCTATTCAACATATTGTGCAACCCATCTATTTAAGGCACCTCGCTAATAAGGAAAATCCCAACGTAATATATGCAAGTGGACTACTCGTTGGCGTGGCTTGGGATATAAGATGTAAATCAGCATCTCAGCTCAAACTACATGTAGCTTGTTTAAAATGTAATACTTTATTATAATAGACTCATACCATATTTCTCTGATACGAAATCTTGTAAAATATAAGGAATGACAGTGGTTATATTCCCTGACACATATCAACATTGTTATTATTTGTCATATATCAAGATAACTTTTCGTTCCCAGGATGCCGCCATCAATATCGTATTCTTTCTAAACATCTCATATCTCACCCCGTGAGGAACGCATGACGAAAGAAACACGAAAAGAGCGCTCGGGCCCAGTAGCAAAGGGGCGCATTATAGAGTCACAGCATGGGAATCCATCAGTCTAGAATGACCGAAAAGTCCACTGGGGAACGCGAAAAATGATCGGCTATCTGCGAGCAGCAGCGTGGAGAGGCTGGTAATCGATAGGCAGGAATAGTAGCAATCTATGGCCCTGGCTCTAGCTGAGTCTGTGCTTGTGCTGCAGCCCACTCGCCATGGCTTCAGAGCCTGTGTAATGCCTTGCCTGCTCTGAGTCTCTGCTCTCAGAGGCTTGTGGCCGATCCAGCCTACTCACAGTATGAAAATGACAGATGGTCCTGTACATGATTCGATTCGGAGGGCTTAACTCCAAGACCTTTAAATCTACAGAACATCTCCATTTTAACTTCAAAGTCTCAATTAACTTATCTTAAAAGGAAGACATGGTTCCAATGCCGAATATATATATATATATATATATATATATATATATATATATATATATATATATATATATATGTATATATATATATATATATATATATATATATATATATATATATATATATATATATATATATATATATATATATATATATATATATATATATATATATATATAAATATATATATATGTATATATATATATATTTATATATATATATATATATATATATATATATATATATATATATATATATATATATATATGGATGAAATTCATTGAGATTACTGGTTCTCTGACAGGGCTACACAATTAGCAAACAAGTGTATATAAACACTATAGTGGTTGTTTTCACAAATACCTCTACATGTCAAATATTGTAATAACGACCCCACTGTTACCTAATATTGCTGAGAGGAAAATATCGAGAATGAATATTTTGTGATTTATACTAAATGAGTTTCTAGAATCGTAATCACGTAGGCAGTCATCTGGTAATAACTGCATTGTTCTGATTAACAGATGCCCCAACGTTATCAGTACCTGACTTGAATAGGTTCTACCGCTTTGTAGACATATTTTGACTGATACTATATCTCTTTGCCTGTCAACCACTACACTAATGAGGCACGTTAGTCGCCACAATTGACACCATTATGGGAGGAATCTCTCAAGCCGAAGGCTGAGCTACTTTGGCCAAGTTCTCAACATGCCGCGGAGTCATATAAAGCGCACTGTCACAGTGCGTGGGACGGCTCACCGCCTTCTCTGTGCTCCGCCGCCAATATTGACTAAATTACCACGCAGATCGATGGTGAGTTGAAAATGTCGTCAACAGCCATCAGCCGATATGTCCGCATATCATCTTAATGGCAGGCCCTGTCAAAAGCGGCCCCGCAAACCAATGTCTACAGCCATCATGTTGACGGGAATAACACATGTTAATAAACCATTCATGCCAAAAGCGCACAAAAACGCCCTAATATTTTAGTGACATCCTTCTGACTAAAGTAAAGATTATGTTGGTGAATATTTGAATGAGAAATGGATCAAAACCAACATCTCGTCCAAATTATTAGTAATTCCGTCCTTATTTTTCCAAGAAACTAACATGAAATAACCTATATAACAAGCAAGCGGTTAATTATTAGGTTTGAGACTTTTAAAGACATACATGTACGAATACATCTTTCATGTAGCTCTATGACTAAGATACTATTTATTTATCTTTTTTAAAATATCGAAGTATTAAGTTGTTGAAAATATGTGCGCTGCTGTATTATTACTTTATATATGCATAACACAGACAAACAACAAACAATATGTAGAAAATGTTCAGGACCGTTCAATTTCAATTCTTTTCGATAAGTAGAAATGTACTTATGAGTCACGTACAACCGGCTAGTCACGATTTGTCTAAATATGGCAGAAAAAGAGACTATTATCGAAATTCTGCATTCGATGTAATTCACTGAAAGCTGTGGGGTATTATACAAATATGACATCCCTGTGGGGTGTCCACCAGGAATAACTTCCCCGAGAGAGGATTTTCGCTCAAGGGCGTAGCCCGAGGGCGACAATTCTCTCAAGAAAAGTTTTTCCTGGTGGACACCCCACAGAGATGTCAGCCTTGTTTTATTATACCGAATAAAATACAAGACACAGAAGGGGTAAAAATTACAAACACCAGAGATTTTGGATAAATACTCGTCGTCTGCCTTGTTGAACTAGTTTCACTGGTAGGTCACTCGGCAAACTCCGTGGGTGTTCGTGGGTATTCTTCGGGCTAGCGGTTACTAATCAATTAGCCCATAGCTGTTGCTATTGGTACAATTTAGTGGTTACTTGGTACCTATCCATCCTTACGTAAATAAAAGATCATTAATCAACTCGTAAAACCATACGTAACATTTTATAGTAGGTTAAATGTGTGGGAGTCAATAAGAAGTGCTTGTTACCTGATAGCTAGCTTAACCTTTCTGCACCTGGAGTGCACACATGGTCTAACAACAAAAGGCCTAAATAAGATGTTCGTTTCATATTATCCTACTTACCCTGATTGTTTTGCCCATACCCTAATATTTTTATTGTCCAAAATTTTTTAAAAAAAAGGAATGTAAAAATTTGTAACTGCTTCTTAAATCGTGAATAGCATACGAAACAAATTGAGAAAAGGTAGAAGAAAACATAAAATATCAGTATGTAATACTAGTTTAGTAGATTTAAATAGATCTAGATACCCCCCATTACTTCAGATGCTGCTATTTTGCTTTACATGTACATCTAATGCAGCATGGAGGAGGGGAAAAATTAAGACGAAATAAATTAAATTCCTTACCTACCTACCCTATTGTTTTCTAGCATGTAAAAGGAAACGAACATGATTTTTGTTTAGGCCAAACTCATAAAATGGAGTGATATTTAACTGAATCGTTCGATCCAACAGTAACAACGACTCAAGTAATTCTCAAAATGTTTCTTTTTTCAAGATACTGCCATATGAGTCAGACTACTTGCTCCTCGCACGAGATGTTAAGGGGTTAGATATCCTCCAGCGAAAAGTAGACGACATCTATCAAAGACTTGAAACGGTTGGGTATTGGATTGTACTCGAATACTGCTAGATTGGAAGAGCTTGGAGCGGAGAAAATGAGTTCCCATGTTGATTTGGCCATATCCTCTGGGTGTCGTTACTGATAGATATTTTATTGGGTAATGCTTCAAGCATGCCAGCTCGAGTCTGGAAAATTAGGAAAGAAGAAGGCCAAGGCCTGCGGATAAGAAAGGCCGGTTCATTGTTTGAACATTTATTATTGTAAAATATTTGGTTACCAGGACTTTATTTTGCATCTAAAAGAGCTGAATTAGGCTTGTTTTCTTTTACTATGCGGAACACTTTCTCTTATTGCAGAAACATGAATTCCCGTTTAGCTGACTGTTTGATTATACGAACAATGGCAAATAGCATTAAAATCAAAGAAAAAGTGATGGATACGAAGAAAACGCCGTCTCAGCACATCTAAATTTTGAATCGTTCTCGTTACTTCAATAATTGTATTTCACGATTACCTAAAAAAAAACGATCTCTCTTTGTGCTTGACTATTGCAATACAGCTAATCATACTATACATTGAAGTAGTAGTCGTAGTAGTAGTAGTAGTAGTAGTAGTAGTAGTAGCAGAAGAAGAAGAATAAGAAAAAGAAAACGGAGGGGAAGAAAATGTACTAGAAGTAGCAGTAGCATGGGAGGAAGTAGTAGAAGTAGTAGTAGCAGCAGCAGTATGATAAGAAAAACAAAAACAAAAAGAAGCAGGGAAAGAAAAGCTAGTGCTAGAAGTAAAAGTATCAGTAGCATGGGAGGAAATAGTAGTAGTAGTAGTAGTAGTAGTAGTAGTAGTAGTAGTAGACTAGTTGTAGTAGCAGAAGCAGTAGAATAAGAAAAACAAAAACAAAAATAAGCAGGAGAAGAACAGGTAGTACTAGAAGTAGTAGTAGCAGTAGCATAGGAGGATATAGTAGTAGTAGTAGTAGTAGTAGTAGTAGTAGTAGTAGCAGCAGCAGCAGCAGCAGTAGTAGTAGTAGTAGTAGCGACAGTAGCAGCAGTAGTAGTAGTAGTAGTAGTAGTAGTAGTAGTGGTGGTGGTGGTAGTAGTAGTAGTAGTAGTAGTAGTAGTAGTAGTAGTAGTAGTAGTAGTAGTAGTAGTGGTAGTAGTAGTAGTAGTAGTAGTAGTAGTAGTAGTAGTAGTAGTAGTGGTGGTAGTAGTAGTAGTAGTAGTAGTAGTAGTAGAAGTAGTAGTAGACTGGTGGTACCCAGTGTGTTGTTGTTATTGGTGTTGTGTTGTTTATTTCTCTGCCTTTAACGCTGATGCACCAGTATAAGGACGTACTCGTAGTAATCATCTATTACGCAACCTCTATGTATCATGTTCTCATAGTGATATCGAGATATTCCACGATCCCCCCTGGATGACACCACTATGATAACACCTGCTAGCTTCACACTCACCTAATCTAAAATCGTTCACGACCAGCTTCCCAGGAAATGGGGAGTTAGAAGAGGGCGAAAGTGGAGAATGAAGTGTTAAGCAGGGTAATTGATTACCAGGCTGCTGTTCTAGGAGGCCTGCATCCAGGCACTCAGGAGAGATCCAATAAACTCTTATGGGGAGCACTTACTCTACCAGCTCCTCTTCAGCACCACCGAGACACTACACTCATACACTGAAGCCTACAGCTATGACATGTAAACACCTCCTATTGTAAACAAACCCAACATAACTAAGATGTCTAGATCTCCTCCTAGGAAGTGAATGCATTGTCTGGATTTATGATTATTTTGAAAACAAAAAATAAATTAAAGAATAAATAAAAAGGTTTTTTATAATCATTTGAAGGAAGGTAAGGAAGTCCAAACGTAAGCGGAATATTTCTCGTTCAAATTCTTCCAAAAATGTCCAATTGGCAGGGAGAAAAAGTAAAATAACTACGGCACCGGCATAAATGGGTCAATCAAATCACCATCACCATCGATTAGACATTTGGCAGAAAAAAAACAAAATGCTAATTTAAGTAATTACTATTAAGGGGAATTGATGGGAATTGGGGAATTAAGGGGAATTGGGTAAATTGCCACCACCGATATGAACCAATTCGACATTGTTCTGTGTCATATATATGTTTGTATTTGTGTGGTATATCTACATTCAATAAAGTATATATTTACACACACAGACTATATATATATATAAATATATATATATATATATATATATATATATATATATATACACACACACACACACATATATATATATATATATATATATATATATATATATATATATATATATATATATATATATATATATATATATATATATATATATATATATATGTATATGCCACTTTCAAAAGTCTAAGGTTGGTGAAGGCTTGAGACATACGATAAAAGTTGTCAATGACATGAGGTGGACTACTAGTATTCCTGGGTGCTTTGTTTTCCTCCATTTCCATTTAGATGTCTCTATAATATAAAACTGAAAAGCCATTTAAATGTCTCTGTAGCCACTAAACATCTACACTATTGTGTTATACCATATGTACCGCAATGAAGAGGTTTACTGCAATATGGCTACATTACAACATAACTTGATTTATCATAACTTTCATGTCCAATTTGCTTTATATAAACACCAATCATGCCTCATAATGTGCAAATGAAAGTGTACATAAAATGAATCACATAACGATGTAACCATTAAGCCAAGTAGTTGAGACTATCAATCATATAAGTATGACAGTCCACTTAAAGAATTCTCTAATGCCACAGAGTAGATTAAGGTATCCGTAATCAGGGAAGGCTAGAGTTATCAGATTCATGGATCCTTTCATTTCCGGCTTTCGAAAGGAAGGGAAACCTGCTTATTAACACATTAGTAGTTAGGTTGCAAACTTAATTCGACAACTTCGAATATAGCTAAATAATATCTGGAAATATATGAAGCGAGGTTGATAACCACCCCCCCCCCCCCCCCTGAGTTTGAACTTGGAAATATAATGAATATGAAATATGACATGTTATCTCTTTATTTAGTGGTATATCACCAAATTATATGGCTAACAATACAAATTGAAAAGTCTTTGCCCCTATCTTTTTATGTATGAAACCTAAATCTTGGGCTCATACTTGAAATAAAATTGTTTGGTATCCCTTGTCGTTCATCTATCATTGGATTGCATTGTATTGTCTATTGACCATAACGATATGTTATGAAATTACAAATACAAAACATCCATGTCTGTAGCAGCCACAAAAAGAGTATTTTGGTGATATCAACTCTTAGCCAAATCAAGTTATGAAATATCTCCTACCTAATTCTTGTAGGAAGTTTATACAAGAAAAATACGAAACAGCACCCAATAAAACCTATAAAATTATATCTCCTTGGGTAACCCAACCGCATATGTTATGATTTTTCTTCTAAGCAGGCATTTGGTAATGATTCTTCTTCTAAGTAGGCATTTAAGCTCTGGTTCTATTACGCAACACACTAGCACGGAAAACAATAGCTAGAAGGTCTAGCCAGGTGATAACAGGTGCGTGGGCAAAGAAATGCTAATCACCTTCTTCAGGTGTGCCTGACAGGCCAATTAATCCTGCTCAGGATGTGTTCTCTATACAGGCAGCAGCAGCTCAATAACTCGATTACCTCCTGGCGCACCTTCTGACGGCCAGTACAGATGAACTAACGTCAGAATGCTGGGGAACGATATGGGCCAATACACTAGTATTGTACACCACACTATTGTTTATAAACAGAGGGAATGTATTCAAAGAGAAAACGTCAAATTTATATATATACATACATATATATATATATATATATATATATATATATATATATATATATATATATATATATATATATATATATATATATATATATATATATATATATATATATATATATATATATATATTCTCTTCCATTGACTTTATTCCATTTGCATCCACTCTCTGGTTCGTTCTGTCTCTCCTCTAAAATACAAGCATGCGGAGAGGTAGTCAATTTATATACTAACAATCTTACGCCAGTCTGCATGGAACTGTAAGCAGCTGAAATACTGTTATACCAGACTGATTACTTTAGGTTCGATCTCCACTCTCTGACCTTGCAAGTAAAATGCCTTGTTTTGCCTAAACCAAATAGCAAAAAAGTCGTATTTGTCCAAGTGCCAAAGGAGTGTGGCGGTTATCCTGATCTAAGATCAATGTAGATATATGCATTTTCCTTTCAAAGCAATATCGACACAAACTTATATAAGTTATATTAAGGAAATATCTAAAGGTTTCAAGTATTTGACGGATTCATCGAGATAGAAACATCCTTTATAAGGGGTAAAGCGACCATGTGTTCGCCTTCTTGTTTATTATTGAATCTACATCAGAAAATCGGAAAATCTAGAAAACAAATAATTATATCTGATCACCAATCATATTTATCCGTATGTATGAATGATGGAACCATCAACGTGACGTCAATGCCCATGTATAAGTGAATATGCTACTCTTTCCGATGCTAATATGATGGAGCGGATTATTCCATTCCTCATGAATTATATTGATTGTTTTGGAGTCTGCTCCACTGTAGAAGGAATTAACTGGGGTCAGTTCCACAGAGCTGAATTGATTGAAACATTTCAAATGGCCTTTTTTCACCATACATGTATATACAGTACAGACACTTAACTCGTGCACCAGTCGACCGAACGTCTGTCAGTGACTGGTTGTACACACACCAATGAATAGCATGTCAAAGAAATGGGCCAAGCACATCAATGACCCACGTAGCTTGCGAATCAAAACTGCGTGCAGCTGTGGTTATCTATGCATTCATGCCCAGGAGACTGTGTGGCGATCGGACGTGTATTACGTCCAGGCTTCCAAGGCATTTGGTGCAGGAATTGAATGTGGACACTGTATGCTAAAACCAAACCGAGCACCTTGAAATTGTTGTTCGAGTCGCAGGCCAATGCGATAGTGCTTGCTTCTCACACGTTTACTTAAATAACATTCCGTAGTACTGTAGTGCTGGCTTAATGAGAGAACACCTATAGAGTTATCTACATGTTTAAACAGTGAATAACGATACATGTATTCATAGGACCCACTAGCCAGTGCGGAATGTCAACATTTTCCATTCCGCATTTCCCAGGAATCGATCCCTCGAAGAGCTTGCTGGCAGGATGCCAGGATCTCCCGGCTCAGGAATAATCCATTCAGTCCGTCTAGGCACAGAACGTACATGTTGACAACTCGCACTCTCAGACTTAACATACATCTCGTCACAGAAATGTGCATACTGAATATAATGACCATACACCTTGGGATTAAGGTTATTTGTCGACAGATATAATGGCATTGTATATGTTTTGACCAAATCAATATGATATGAAAGGTATACAATTACAAAGTAAGGAGAAATAAAGTAAAAAAGATAAACATCTGGGACCAAATACATTTGACAGATATTGCTCAATTACACAAACGCGCATTCTCGTCTTGAGGGGCTAGATTTTCCAGTATTTATCAATTACTTGGGGCCATGTGTAACCCCTTTTTATGAGCAAACTCTGGCATGGCTGATGTGTTCTGGGGTCTGACCCAAGAGCCGAGTAGTCGCAAGTTCGATGCTCTCCTGGATCCCAACAAGCAGGTTGACCTGGTTGCTTTTCAAATGTGCGGCGTTGTAGAGGGCTGTCTATTGTTCTTCTACAACTCAAGTAGCACTAAATGGCCTTTCTGTGCCGATACGCCACCTATTCATTTATTGCAACTTAAATACCCCTTTGGACTATTCGTGAAGGGAGGGGAATTTCTTCCTGGTTCCGGGGAAAATTCCATCTCGTCGCGATATGACCTAAGCTGTTGGAAGCGACGTTAAAAGCAATTCCTTCTTTCCGCTACTACTGACTGTCTCTTACCAGTCAATAAACATACACTACAATACAATACGGCTCAGGTTCAATTCGGCTCGAGGTATTTGTGAAAGTTGCCAGTGCCTTGGGTTAAGATGGTGATTCTCCCCGGACACTACGGTCTCCACCATTCACAACGGCATTCTAGGTGATTATTTCAAATGATATATTCCAAATCAAGTATAAGAACAAGACAAGAGCACTGAGTGGAATAAACTGAGATTTCTTAATCAGAAACATAAGGTCTATGGAATTCATATGAGCGTCCCATTCAAATATTGACTTTTCAATAATAACATATTCTATCATCTTTATCCCTTATATAACAGACTTAAAAACGTGCCGGATAGTCTCAAATGCCATTGCAAAATCAGACACACGACATGTTTGCACTTCAAGAATCCCCACCACGTCCATCTAAGAACAATGATAATTCTGGGAAAGCCGATTGGTGTAATGAATGAGAAAGATGGCCATTGAGAATATGCATCAATTACTGTACGCTCTACCCAGCTATTTGGTGTTTAAGCATCGTGTGATTTTGGAAGGATCGATACCGTTGGCTCCGCTTAGGGAAAATGACAATGGAGATACTGCGGGAGGCTGTTAGCCTATTTATCTGCGCCAGCACGAAAAGACTTGACAATGTTGGCGATTTCTTCTGACAAAAAAGCATGTATACCGAAGAAAAATGTATTTGAAAAGAATCGTAATCAGGCATCTTCCTTAAATTCAGTCTAAATTGCCTACTTTATCCTGAAGTTATATCCAAATGTGCCACAGCATTCAGACCACTACTTTTAACGAACGTGTTTACTAGACGTGGTAGGGGGTTCGATGTAAGAATGGGTAAGCCCATTGATTTAGCTACGAGGGAGCGATTATGTTGCGATGTATGGATACGTGATATTTCCATGAAAACATCACGCACCCAGTACCTGTTTCTCGCCATTAGTCATATATTACCACAGTGCAACATAAAACATACCTCAATGGATTAGATTTTACAATTCATCGTCAATGTTGCATTAATTGCACCATACCATATGTATAATAATCAGTGTATTTTTTCTATTATTATTTCTAGTATAATCCAGTGTAAAAAAGTGAAATTAATACCAACAAAACTGAAATTCATCAAAATGGAATTAGCCAATCAGAGCATATGTTAGTATTTACCGCGGTCTGCCAGTTCTTTCCTCTTGGAACCAAGTGGGAGAGCGTGCGTGATAACATGCTAACCATGAATATGATATTCAATGGGTAGGCGCCTTGATTCAGACAGGAGCCGCTCTACATAATTAAATGGTTAAATAGTTCAAAATATTAGCGTTCTACATGCTTCTTATGACAAATGCAGTGAATAGTGACCCATGAGAAATTCAACTCTTCGGGTCCGTTAAGGAAAATCCTAAGTTTCCACATCCCTCACTTGGGATTAGTACTCAAGACCTTGCGCTGAGATGAAGCACGGTACCAAATTACCCCCCCCCCCCCCCTACCTTTTCTGCATTGAATTTCTCTGCCTCGATTGTTGGTGAATTAGTAGTAGTAAATGTTTATTTGCTGTAATATATTACTAGAAAAGTTATACTCGTACGTGTAACATAAAGATATCAGGTAATAACTTGAGATATATAACTGCGTTTATAGATTAATGTTGGGTACAAAGTATTCACAACGTTGAAATGGCATCTTGATACATGAAATTAGCATAAATTAGTTACCCTGGCATAGCACATCAGATACTCATATAATCAGGTAAAATACAATTACTTTACAAATGCATATCTGTCATTCCCCTAATTCAGATAGGGGGCCAAAGTACCTGCAACCCCTAATCACCTAGTACCTCGACCTACATAAAGGAGAATATGAAACCTGGCTGATAGCAAGATGAAAAACAGGATGTTTTGTGATAGGTTAACTTGATACCCGGCACATCTCGGCAAAAAGAGTAGGTTGATTGCGAGGAAGTATCTGAGGCATCCGTTCATAAAGCGAACAGACTTCCGTTCAAGACGCGAGCATTAACGTCCGTCTAGGATGCTGGCATTTTATGCGTAGTGATTTTGTTCCAGGCGACACCGTTTTGCCGGCAGTGATATCAATAGAGGTGGAAGGCATTGGATAAATGGCAATGTTGATAATTGGTTTGCTTATTTTTAATTTGTGTTGGAGCATGGGGTAAAAGGTACGAATGAAAGGTAAACTGAATGTGGTGAGTCCACATTTGCAAACACAAAACATCCCCCATCGCGGCACAGTTTAATGTTATATCATTCGGGAAATAGACCTTTTGTATTAAGGGGTTGGGGGCTATTATGTAAATAATAATCACAAACGATGTGACTATCTATGCGTGAAGGAATTATGGCAACAAGAAAGTGATGGAAATAGGAAAGTACATTTTAGGAATATTTCCTTAATGAACTATTCAAATCATGGAGTAAAATGTGGTTCAAATATCTTGATAAAAGGGTAATAATCATTCTGCTTTCACAGCGGAACACATGAATGATTAAATTAATGAAGATACGGATATATGACTAACTAGACAACTAAACGAAGGAAAGATGAATGATGAAAAAAGAAAAAAGAATGTGTATATAATACTGTCATATATAATGAGCATTTAGAAAAAAAAATTAACATCTGGAAACATGAAAAAACATTGATAAAAAATTCGACTTTCGTATAGACGGCAGTGATTTAAGCGAACTGCCTATCAAGTTCATGAATATGAATGAGCTGTTTCGCTTAATTAGCTGGGGAAAGTGTGAATATAGTGCGCATTACGTAATATGCTGTCGGATTATGCATTAGAGGGATTAGCAAGCAGCCCCGGGTAAAAGCTGTTCACCCCAACCTACTCCGTCAACCCGAGAAATCTGATGCGAATAGTGTAAACCAGGGTAAATATGTGGATCAATTTCAATGACGACTGTGCCTCATTTTCCACGCAATATTCCTCTTCAATTTATGTCATAAACGATTTTTCGTTTTCAATATTTTGGCAAAATTGCCAGACTGAGCGAGTACCTTGCGCGCGAACCGAGACCGCCTCGCGCGCGCCGCACTTTGCATGGAATGTTGTAAATTGCGCGGTGCGTGGGAGAGCCTCTCCACTACTGCAGCGATTCCCGCTCCCTCCCTCCGCACGCCACTGCCGTCAATCCTTGTTTAATACTGAAGTGCATCTTAATGCAATGGATCGTTAACCGCCGCTAGGATACGACCCGATCCTTGTAGCTAGCGCAGCACTCCTCTTCGCTGCTTGATATTCCGACCGCTTATGCACACCATAGTGTAACCTCCCCGCATAACCACAGCGCCAGAAAACACCGCTTCCCTCTCGTCCTGGGTTCAGAAAACACCTGCCATATGTCAGCACACAGCTCGAAATCTAAACATTCTTCTGGAGAAAAAAATCATCATGTTTCTCGATTCAGATGAAAAAGGACATATTGTGTGAAATTTCTTAAAATGGATGAGGAAATGCATTGTCTTTAATTTAATGAAATACTGTTTTTGTATAAAATGTTCTTACCATGCTTTCACTCGGATGAGAACCTCTCCCTCGGCCGCGGTCATCTCTGGGCGTTTTTGTACCTTGACATTTTTGAGTCCTCCGAACCCAGTCAGGGCGATCACCCGCATTTCCTTGGCCGGGGGCGCCTGCTCCTGTTCCTGGGGAGCCGTCTCGGGATTTTCAGCAGTATCCGTCATGTTTGATCCGAACGTGGTACTCTCTAAAATCCTGTCGTCGTCGTCGCTGGGAAAGACTTAGTCGGCTACGAGGTACAGTACAACGCCCCTTTCTATCGCTCGCTCTCTCGCACGTCTCGTTCTCGCTCGCTCCAGTTCTCAGGCAGCTGCAAGTCACGTCGAAAGCGCGCGGGATTTGCTACACTCGCGTCACGCCGACACCAGACGAACACTCGTAAGACATCAATCCGCGGAAATCACTGCCCCGACTCTATTATTAATATCAACCAGGCCCCTCGGTATTTAGCACAGTACGTGGTGTCGAGCACAGGCGCAGTCACCAGAGATTCGTAAATATTTTCGCATCCATTAAAATAAGCTCCGCATGAATATTTAATACTGATAACTTAGCGCTGCCCACTGGAGTCTATGGCGCGTTTATTGATGAAATCCCCAGCTTTTCTTGTGTTGCTGCAGCGGTCAAGGTTCAATCGTTCGATTCACGGGACTAGCATCTATGAAAACAACACACACGCAGCGTGTAGTAAATAAACTGAAAGAGGCTCCTGATCGACTGGTTTTCAGCTATAGAACGAGGCACAAGCTCGCACACATTGAAGCGAGGGCAGGGGCTTGGTACAGGGCGCATAAATTGTAAACAAATGCGTTCATGGCGGGAAAATGGCACATGCGATATACGCATGCGCAGTGGTCGTCCGCCATGTTTAAATCGGTCGGCGGTGACAGCGACCCTGCACAAAGAATGGATAAATTATCGGCTGGAACGGCATGTAGAGTGCAATCAATGTACAGAATTCACTAAGGCGAAACCTGAATATCGTAATTAACGTTATGGCTTCATGGTAAGTTGTATAGAAATCGGCGAAACGGTGAATGTCAGTACAGTGTACGTGCTACGGTACTGCATTCGGAGGCTCTCCGGCAGAACGAAGCTCGAAGTTACCAGAAGACACAGCCGAGCCGTAGTACTAACTAGTAGTAGTGCGGCCGACGGATGGTTTCTAGTACACCTTTGAAACCAGCAATGTTGGGATATGGCACCAACAACATGGGTTGCGTCTGCAATTTGACAAGTCCCCTTGACAGGCTAGATCTATCCTGAGTGTTTTTCCTCATTTCCGTCAGGATCTATATACTATTCTATAGACATATCAGATGACTGTCTGCACCGCCATAGCGATGACTTTGACAAGATATATCAATAACCTAGCCTGAGGATTTGACACTGACCCCAGCCGAACCCAACACACACACACACACACACACACACACACACACACATACATATATATATATATATATATATATATATATATATATATATATATATATATATGTATACAAATCCCACCATTAGTCGACAAAAGACCAACCGTTGGTCGACAATTGTCGCCCATATGGTAATATCTGCTGTCGACTAAAGGTCAAAGCTCATCAATCGCATACAAAACAGGTTATAGTTAATTAATTTATGTCATTCAGCAGTGTTCATCAAGCAAAGGTTGAAATGTCATTTTCTAATAGCTGGTATTTATATTTAGCAAGTTATGATAAATTAAATTTTAGGCAGATTTGCAAAAACACCCATTAGTCGACGCACATGTTTTTCTTAATTTTCTCAAAAAAAACGGAATATGTTCTGTGTTTGTTATGTTGTACACATAAAGAAGAACTTATCCTACCCATTTTGCATCATAACACGCAAAAGCACTTTACAAAAATTAAGTTATACAAGATATATATTTTTGCCTGTCCACTTTGGTCCTATAAAAGTTGGGTCTGCTTAGCAATAGGTGGAGCTGCAAATTTGGTGCACTCACTGAAAAGTTGCTCAGTGGTAATGTTGATATCTATTGAAAACATTGGACAACTAAGAGTAGAAACAGCATTTTGTTAACAAGAACAAAAGGGCAAAAGGATAGCAATCATTTTTTTCTCCAGTATTAATGTGTTTAAGTCCTTATTGCTACTACACAACCATGATATTATTCGGGCTGTTGCCTGGTACATTGGCCACACCAAGAGAACCCTTGGATGAATGAATGCGTAAACACTTCAAGTATGTGACACAACACAATTCCAGTCAAGAGGACCACCGTGGTCTTGGGAATATCAGACTACATGTTTTACGATTTGGACAAAGGGATCTGGATTCACCCTAAATCTTTAAGGATTTGACTAGAACTTGAGCAACTACGGATCCATAGATTTCGCTCAACAACACCTATGGGCCTAAACGTATTCGACTAACTGGTCGGATGTGGTACACTTTCTTAACCCATGTGGGTATTGGACCTGTTTACCCCTGTTTACTTTATCTTGTTAACAAGAAAGTGATATCAACTATTAATTATCAGTTGAATCTATTAATTTCAATCAAAGTTAACTCATATATAGGTGATAGATGCAGTGATATGTCTACTTAAGTGACCAGGCAAAAAAGCATAGAGAGAAGGTGAAGTTTCTGGGAAACCTTTTCTCCCAAAGTCCACAAACTATTTTCAGATGCCCTTTAAATTATTTGGCACATGATTACGCATGATGTATTCTGATTTTTTTCAGATGAAGTGTGCTACTCAGTGTAGATGCGCTTGTTAATATAATGTACCCGTTTAGGCTAGCTGACACTATCTATTGATCCTTAAATATTTGGGGCAGCAGATAGTACTTAATTTTGCAACCAAAACATGAAAACTAGAGGGATGACTCTGGTTCGACCCAACCTATAGATCCCTAGAGTACTTTGAGTAATTACTAAATGTGGTATTTCAGTCTAGGGATAAATGATCTGACCCGAACCACAACAATTTTGCTAGTCTTTATCAATTGAAGAACAAATCAAAATAGTATCCAGTGTGCCTGATAAATCTAGAATAAATAGCTAGATACTGTCATCATATCCTTAAACTCCTAAACCAGGCACTTAAAATAAGCACATAGAGTGCAGCATGGAGAAATGACTAATAGAGAGGGTATCACAGTTTTTACAAATTTTGCTCCATTTAGATTTCATAACTATTTATCTAGACTTTTTTCTCGAATATGAGAAAAATGTGCTGTCCAGCTTCTAGATCGCTTAACTTTAGAACAGTCAAAATCGGAGAAATGTGATATGCTTTCCTCCTTAATACTCCAGGTGATAAAGATGCCACATTTTGAGCAAATCTGTTACCATTTGATACCCAAAATGCATGTTTCAAATGGTTATGTTTTGGTAAAATTTTCTTACTCTATCAACTACTAGATAGTCAGAGTTGATCGTATTATGAGCAAAGAGTGAAGAATTTCTTTAAAATTTCTTTGAAAAAATTATAACAAGTGTGACAAGCGAAGATAGTGACACCACACAGAGTTTGAATAACACTAGATTGACATCTAGAAAAAGTTTTTTTATGTGTAAAAAATGAGTGTCTATTTAAACTACAAAATTAGAAGAAAGGTAAATATACATAACAAAAAATATAGCGTTCAAAAGAAATTGTAAGATACGTTATGCATACTATCAAAGAGTTAAACAAAGCAACTGTCAGTTAACTGGTTGCACACTGCCCTGAGATATTACAAAAGTGGGCCGTAGGTAATACAACAATATATCTCAAATAGCAAAACCTACACTAAACATTAAGGATATCTATATGCCAAACAAAGCTAAGATTATGCGGTTAATGCTAAGGGCTGTTCCGGAAGAAACAAGAGGGGGTAATAGGAATGCACCTATTTTATACCCCCCACGCAATGATTTATTTCATGATGAAACCCCATAGATAATTTACGCAGGTTTACAGGTTTATAAGTCGATGTAATTCTGTTCAAAGGAGAGCAATATGCAGGCGCAAATCACACATTTTAGTTAAGTGACCTATATTCTGACCCCTGTTCTCAGCAGTGTGGGTACCTACAGTTGTCAAAGTAGAAAAATCAATTTATTTGCTACCGAAATAAGTCGAAATAAGGCAACTGCCTAGTCATGACTAAGCTGCAATATGGCAGAAAGGTGACATAAAAATCCAAATTCGAACTACTACTATTACTACTACTACTACTACCAACAGATATTCACGACTTAGCCACAAACTGGCAGACAAGGTGACAAAATATCCACATGCAAACTACTACTACTGCTACTACTACTACTACTACTACTACTACTACTACTACTAATAATAATAATAATAATAATGATAATAATAATAATAATATAAGTATCACTACTACACGTGCGCATTTAATAGACGCACCCTGAACAATGTGTGAGAACACATGAAGGTATTGAAATTTCATATTTTCACTACTAATAGAAGTAAAATGTTTTGAAACGGTTGCCATGGCAACAAGAATTTGACAAAAATGGTTGCCTTGGCAACATGCATAAGTGATCTGATTCGTTGAATTAAGGATGTTATATGATAAGTGGTATCACTAGATATTTTCTTCAAAATTTCATACATTGACAAAGGAATAGATAAGATAAATATAGAAGAACGGACAGGGTTGAACTTTCTATGACATGTTATTACAAGTATATGGCACATAATGACGTCATGATAAGATGGCATCTGTTCATGGCTTAGTCATAACTTTTTGACTGCTGAATATTAATCGCCTTTCGGTGGGTCTATTTTAATGGGGTTTAGATCCTTAGAACCGCCGCAATTCATTCTGTTTGTAAAAATCTGTTGCGACAGATTTTGCAACAGGTTGAACTAATTCTTATGCCATCATGATAATTCTTGAACATTCAAACCCGCTATAATAGCAATTAGATCCGCTACTGAGCATGGGTGGATATTTACAGCCTCGCTGAGGGTGTTTATTGCAAAACGCTGGCCTTGGCAGCCTCAGTTTTGGCATCAAGCCCCTACATCTTGGCTATAAATCTGCACCTAAGCTCAGTGGCGGATCTTAATCCCTATAACAAAGTCGGAACTTTGTGACTGCATTTGAAGGGAAATGCAGAATTATTATCAAGCTGCGCAAGCATTTAAAGGGTTGTTTTTTAAGTCATATTACAGAGTAAATATTGGAAAAAGTGTGGTACCCCGCCATCTGCATTGCTCTTTCCTCCACATTTCTGAAATCTAAAGAATCCCGAAACATGATTGTTGGAAAGTGTTCCGTTTCAAAACAATATGCATGTTTATTTTTCACCCCAAATATATTACACCCTGCTCTGAGGTAGTAGTGGTGGTAGTAAATTTATTGACTGCAACATATTCGTTACAAAAATCATACATAAACAAAATGTTACTTTTGTGATACTAAGTGTATTCCCCACAGAAAGACTCTTCACTTAAAATATTGCTTAAAGCCGACAATTATCTTTTGACAAACAGCGGAAAATAAAAGTCTTTTTTATTTTCATGACTTTTTATTGAGAGAAAATAAGAAAAAATATTTTGTCAACCGTTCTTTGGAGAGAACATAAAAGGCTATTGTCACGACTGTTTTGGGCAGAGAAAATAATATAAACCTTTTTATTATCACAACCGGATCCTATTAATTTGTGAGAGTCGCTACAAAGACCACCCTCCCCGAAGGATGGTCGCTTAATTCTTTTTTTTTATTTTCTCTTTTACACCTGGTCCATCGTACATAATATGCCACCTGCTTTTTCAACCAATCGTTACCCGTCGGCCATTAGAAATGCTGTGCTCTGGGATTCAAATACTTGGACAACCCTGCTTCAAATATATTGCAAAAAACAACAAGACGCCATTGTCAGAGTTTTAAGTCAAAAGTATAGACCAATCAATAATATGATAATTGATATTTGATAAAGCGCCCTTTTCACCTTTAATGTTCAAAAGCGCTTTTTGGGAATCTCTTTTTCAATTTCCTGATTCCATTCGATCGATCGTTTAACTCTCACCTATAGGCTGACTGACCAAAGCTCAGCTGACAGTTTTTACTCTTTTTCCATAAAGTTTGTATTTCCCATCCAAAACTTGGCTATAGGGATTATGAACTGCAACAAATGTATCTTTTCCCTACAAAAATGGAGGATTATGGATTTAGAGACAAATATCTTAATTGATATACCCTACATTTCGTCAACATGAGATACGATTTCCGAAACTACCCTAAAATGAGATTTAAATTTGAGCATTTTTGTTCAAATATTGGAAGTTTCCCCTCAAGCTCGGCATAATACTGCTCATATTGTAACTGCACTGATAGTTCATATTTGATTTCTCCAATATTAGTCACCTTTCCTTTCTGTCTGTTTTTGTATATTTTCTTCTTAGTCAATAAAATTATCGTATCAATTATGGAGTTCTTATAGGCAGTACCAAATATTTTTTCTGAATCTGAAATTTTGAGCTTATATTTAAGTACGATACTTAGCCATAACTCAACCTGTCGCCACAGACTAGCCAGTTGTAAGTAGCAGAGGAAATCAATGTTCTAGGTGAAAACCACCACCTAACTTCAAGTCGCTGGCAACTTTCTCCTATGCCCCTGCTGGGATTTGAAACCTCGCAGTGGTGAGAGATGGCAGGCAGATGCTAGGCCATCCCAATAATCACATTAACATTTAAACCGCGGGGGGGGGGGGGGGGGGGAGGGGCACTCAGGTACAGAAGGGGCCGCACCTGCGTTACGTATTTCGCGGAAGAAGGGGGTCTTTTTTAAGACCTCCGCATGTCCGCGATTTTGTAAAAGAAGGGTACGTTTTTGTACCCAGGTACCAAGTATGGGGGTCAAAATCCCCTTACAATCCGCGAAATATACGCGGCTCTGACGCCGAGTGACTCCCAAAGTGACTGGGCTTCCGAGTTTGCTGCCGCTAAACACGCAGAGGATTATAGAATCTAAAGTTGAAATCAGCGTTTTTATTAAAATTAGGGTGCTTTTTTGGCCCGAAATCAGTGCTTAAGGGGTATTTTTTTATTTTGATAACGAGCGTATGCGCCCCACTAAATACCCAAGTGCCCATCCCCGGGATTTAAGCAGAACTTTATGGCACTAAATGGCCATAAAGTCACCAAGTAAAGTATCAACGAAATTCGTTTTTTGTTTCTTTTCACAGAAATAGGGTTGTTTTAAGCTATCAAATGGGAATCGGGATGAAGACTCCCTATGTGACAACAATGCATACAATCAGTATTTTATTATGAAAGGTTAAAACCATTGTTATCCGCCACTACTACTTCTACTACTACTACTACTACTACTACTACTACATGTACTACTACTACTACTGTAGTTACTGAGGGTTTGATCTGATGGCCGTGTGATCTAAAGCGCCGCCCACGATTGCACTCTGTCTCTCACCACTGCCTGGGTTCGAATCCCGGCCTGGGCATGTGAGAAAGTTACCTGTGACTTGTAGTTAGGCAGTAGTTTTCACAAGTTAGCCACAATGTGTAGAAAAACGAAATTCCAAATCCAACGAGCTACCAATACTACTACTGTTTCTACTATTACAAGTACTAGCTACCACCACTACTACTACTACTACAACTACTACTATTACGGGTGGAACCTGGAACCCCGACTAGGTCATCAATTAATGCAAGTCCAAGTCGCACGTGTAGTAGTATTACTCATAGTAGTAGTCCCGGGGGGCACTCAGGTACAGAAGGGGCCGCACCTGCGTTACGTATTTCGCGGAAGAAGGGGTCTTTTTTAAGACCTCCGCATGTCCGTGATCTTGTAAAAGAAGGGTGCTTTTTCGTACTCAGGTAAGAAGTATGGGGGTGAAAATCCCCTTACAATCCACGAAATATACGCGGCTGTGACGCCGAGTGACTCCCGAAGTGACTGGGCTTCCGAGTTTGCTGCTGCCGCTAAACACGCAGAGGATTATAAAATCTAAAGTTAAAATACGTGTTCCCGTTCATCCAGTATCAGTGTTTTGATAAAAGAAGGGGTGTTTATTTGGTGGAAAAAGCCAGTGTTTTTATCAAAATAAGGGTGCTTTTTTGGCCAGCAATCAGTGCTTTAGGGGATTTTTTTTATTTTGATGCGCCCCTCTAAATACCCAAGTGCCCCCCCCCCCCCCCCCCCCCCCCCCGGGAGTAGTAGTACATGTAGTTGTAACTTGAATTAGGACCTTTCGTCACATTTTCTGCCATAATGCGACTAAGTCGTGAATAGCCAGTCGTATCTGGTGGATGTAGTGCTATTCATAGTAGTTGTAGTAGTAGTAGTAGTAGTAGTAGTAGTAGTAGTAGTAGTAGTAGTAGTAGTAGTAATAGCAGCTAGAATATGGATTCTTCGTCACTTTTTCTGTCATATTGAAACTTAGTCATGACTAGGCAGTTGTAATTAGTGGCGGAAACCGAGGACCTTATTATGACTTAATTACATGTAGGTAATGAATAATGGTCAGAAAATAGGTCGCTTAACTAAAATGTGAAAATGGTTACAACTGCATGAAATTTGGGAGTTGTATATATCATAAGTAATGAATAATGGTCAGAAAATAGGTCGCTTAACTAAAATGTGAAAATGGTTACAACTGCATGAAATTTGGGAGTTGTATATATCATAAGTGGATATGTTAAACCCTTCCCCCCCCCCCCCCCCCACCCCCCTCTTGATTCACAACTGACTCGGTCGACAATGAATGACGGTCAATCAAAGCCAGATGTTGTTATCGTGTTCTCACACATTGTTCAGGGCGCCTCTATTTAGTTAAAGTCAGACATGTAGTAGTAATACTCATAGTAGTAGTAGTAGTAGTAGTAGTAGTAGTAGTAGTAGTAGTAGTAGTAGTATATTGTCATTTGATATTGCGCCCTTTCCATAAACATGCTCAAAGGCGCATTACATTCCATTGTCAAAGGATAGATGTTGATATCCACATAGTTAATTGATATATACATCTTTGGACAGATGTGTTTTCAATCGTCGTTTGAAGATTGCCACACTCCCAGCTGCCCGAATATTATCTGGGAGCTGATTCCATAGTTTTGGGGCACAGGCACTAAACCTACTAAAGTAGTAGTAGTAGTAGTAGTAGTAGTAGTAGTAGTAGTAGTAGTAGTTTGAATTTGGACTTTTTCTGACATATTCCGACTAAGTCGTGAATAGCCAGTCGTATCCGGTAGTAGTAGTGCTATTCATAGAAGTAGTAGTAGTAGTAGTAGTAGTAGTAGTAGTAGTAGTAGTAGTAGTAGTAGTAGAAGCAGCAGCTAATATTTGGATTTTCGTCACTTTTTCTGTCATATTGCAACTTAGTCATGACTAGGAAGTTGTAACTAGTGGCGGAAACTGAGGACCTGAATATGACTTAATTAGGTAGTGAATTAATTGATATTTGTACTTTGACACTGCTGAGAACAGTGGTCGCTTAAATAAAATGTACGATTTTCGTCTGCATTTTTATCTCTTTTGAACAGCATTACATCGACTTATATTACTTTTATTCTAGTCTTGAATATTACCTATTTGGGTAAATCATATTGCTATTGGAGATAAATCGATGTAACTCTTCTGGCCCACTTTTATAGTATCTCATGGCAGTTGACTGTTCTAAACTTAAGCAATCTAGAAGTTGAGAATCACTGCTTTCTCATCTTTCTGAAAAACGCCTAGATAATTAGTTATGACATTTAAATGGAGCTAGAATTTGTAAACAATGTGATGGCCTATGTATTAGTCATTTGTCTATATCTAGGATATTGTGTTTGGTTATGAAAGCTCCGTCTGAAAACACTATGTATCTTTTTTTAACTGCCGCAAGTGTATTTCTGTGATCTATTCTTCACCAGACTTTCTAGGCATGATATACCTTGCATAGGGGGAAGTCAAATACAGGCAGGGCAGATGGAAAATAAGTCAAGATAATTAACCCTATAAGCTAGCTTTAGTGCTTGCTACCCTTATCACAGGATAGTATACACATAGAATGCTGCAGGTAGACCTTTGTTCCTTAAACCTACTAATCTCTTTGTTTGGGTGTTCATTTGATAACACGTGGCCGCGCTATCACCACACTTGCAAACAATTACGATTATATCAGTTAAAGTTGAAACATGCATGAGTATATCTTTTGTCTAGAGCCTGAGTGTTTACATGTTTACTCCCACGCTTGAGTCCGAGACATCTTGGGTCAATACATAAGAAATTTACCTCACCAGGCGATTTAAACAATGAATTTTGACACCAAAGTTGCATCCATGTATACCGCAAATGTTCCTCGCCTGGTACTACAGTTACTGTTGTTCTGATTACTAAGAAAAAACATAAGGCTAAAACACATGAAAACATATTAAAATGACCCGGAATAAACCTAGTTTAGTTTATCCTATATGCAACCTCTATTTTTGTGGACGATTTATTCACTACAACTGCAACATGATATGGTACTACTACTACTACTACTACTACTACTACTACTAAGCTACTACCGCCCCCCCCCCCCCCCCCCCCCCCCCCCCAATATGGTTTTGGCTGCGGGACTACTTCCGCAACTACTACTACTACTACTACTACTACTACTACTACTACTACTACTACTACTACTTACTACTACTAAAGAAAGGTGTTCGGTTTATAGTCTTGTATTCACCACAGCGCTCACACGATCTTGCTCCCCTAGCATGTACACACGAAAACCATTTCAATCTCCCGAGGGATATTCCAGAGCAGTTAGCAGCATATAGCGCACAAGCTTATTTTAAGCACTGCCTTATTTATGCTAGGTACCCATTATGCAGCTGGGTAGACTGGGGCAATATGGAATAAACTGTCTTGCCCAAGGACAGATCAAGTAGTAGTATGTTTATTTGCTGTAATACATATTACAAAAGTCATACTTGTGTACAAATTATAAAGATAAACAAAACCAAATAAGTGAACATAGGGAAAAGAAATTGAAATTGGGAAAAAACGTGTATATGTGGCGTCTCCGCCGTAGTACACTGAAATTATATTATTTCGCACATGTTAAAATCGTGGATTTCTGTTACCATACGGAAATAGTACTGATACGTTGTGCAAAACGAAAAGAATTATAATACTAACAAAAAGAAACAATATATATTTAACGATGTGAGTATTAAACTTATCATATGTGTTAAATTTATGTCTACCTAGCGTGTATGGACAGGTCCCTCGGACTCTAATAGTTTTTTTTCCAATATTTTTACATACTATCCCTATTGGTCTGTATATCTAGTGTGTATGTACAAGTCCCCTCAGACTCTGATACAGGTTTTTCCTATATGTATACATACTATCCCTATTGGTCTGTACATCTAGCGTGTACAGGTCCCCCGGACTCTAATAGGTTTTTTTCCTATATCTATACATACTATCCCTATTGGTCTCGAGAACACTACGTCAGTCTGAGAGTAAGCATCACTACACAACACCTTGTCGGCTATGTAGTGTCAGTTGATACATCCTATGAATAAAGTCACCGGATATATCACATAGGGGCACCATATCCAAGTACTCCATCTGTGGCAGGTTGCGTCCTAAGAGGATCGCAATGTGCATTCACCATTCTCTAGATTATAAGTGCCCCGGCCGGGAATTGAACGTTCAAATAAACGTTCAAATAGCCAACTTAGCGTAGAAAATTAACACCCAGGCAATTGTAAACTGAGATAGTCCGGTCTATTTAAGTAGTAGTAATAATAGCACAAGTAGATTGTTCAGTAGTAGTAGTAGTAGTAGTAGTAGTAGTAGTAGTAGTAGTAGTAGTAGTAGTAGTAGTAGTAATAGTATATTATGTTGCCCCTAATGAATAATTTCGTCCACAAATTCGTCATTTACGCAGTAGTTGTGCTGTGACGTATTTTCATCTATAAGCTGGTTTGGTTCGGGTCAACTAATATATTATGAAATCTAAAACTATTTCCATCCTTAAAGGCACCTTTGCCTAGTAATGTCAATCATTCCAACTGGAGAAAATGGTCGGACCATCAAGATTTTTTGAGCCTAACTAAAACATTTTGGAAAATTTCAAATGTTGAAATGTAATTGATAAAACGTAACTCTTATTCCATGACATCCCAAGTACATGTACTCTAAGCCTGAACGGGTTAACCCAAGCAAGCTCTAAGTAGCACCCATGGATAGTATCTCTTTTTTTTCATTATTTCTTCGTCTAAGTCGTGACTTAGACTGAGAGAGAGAGAGAGAGAGAGAGAGAGAGAGAGAGAGAGAGAGAGAGAGAGAGAGAGAGAAAGAGAGAGAGAGAGAGAGAGAGAGAGAGAGGGAGAGAGAGAGAGAGAGAGAGAGAGAGAGAGGGGCGGGTCCGACCTGTAACTATGTTGCTAAACGCAAGCTCTTCGGGCGGGAAGCCGCTGTAAAAACTTTAATTGAAGGATATACCTGAGTCTTATTAGGACTATGTATTTTAGGACGATCGATATTACACGCGTAGGGGTTAATTAGTGCGATTTGAGCGAGATTTGCAATTGGCTAAGTCTACGTTGTGTGTGGTTCGTATATATGCCTAACCTCTGCTGATAAATCTTAAACATAATTTTCCTTTCCATTTCGCCGAACTTTGTTAAGAGGCAATGTTGTCTTGTAATTTTGTAGATAGATAGTGGAACCATTACAATTGCTACCTGCGTAAATGAACCATGCTGTCGGAAATTTCAACATGATCGATATTCCCCCTAAACAAAAGCAAATATGCAGGATTGTTATTTCAGGAAGGGCCTGCTCTGATGAAGTCTAAGGCGTTGCCTCTGCCTCGGTTCAAATCCTGGCCTTGGCATGTAAGGAAGTTGTCAATAACTTGGGGTTAGGCAATGGTTTGCGCCAGGAACCCCAATTTGTGCCACCACTCACAACGGGCTAGTCATGACTTAAATATGCAATATGACATGAAAAATTGACGATAATAGAACTTCCAAGATATAGCAGAGGCATTCCGTAAAGCTGCCCCTTTAGAATGATTATAGCACCGTACTTAATACAATAGACTCAACAATCCTACACTACGACATCTGCGCCAATAGCATCTAAATTCCTTGCTTTAGGAAATTATTTCGACAATAAAACTATAGTAGGGGCTATCCATACATCTTCAGCTTCAAAATAATTCTAAATATAGCACTATACTCTTTATATTAAAGATATTCATAGATGAAAACATTCGAACATCCCAGGTGATGAATTAAGGTCTACAAACGATTAGTGGAAATCCCAACAACAGATATCATAGGGGGGCCTGATTATGGCTGATAAGCCGTGCCCATCAATTCGTAATCTGTCCTCAAGATATGCTTAGAATGGATATTGGGAATGTTGCCGATTTTTTCAGTGCTGGCAAAGCACTTCAAAACGATGCAAAACCTGGTACTATGATTACCTTTATACAAATATGACATCTCTGTGGGGTCTTCACCAGGAAAATCCATTTTTCCCCTTTGTGTTTTGCATTTTGTTCGATATAATAAAACAAATATGACATGACTGTAGGGTGTACACCAGGAATAACCTCCCCGAGAGAAGATTTTCACTCGGGGGTGTAGCTCGAGAGGATTGTCGCCCTCGGGCTATGCCCTCAAGCGACAATCATCTCTCGTGGAAGTTATTCATGGTGTACACCCCACAGGGATGTCATATTTGTTTTATTATACCAAACAAAATGCAAAAACACAAAAGGGGAAAAAATTACAAACAGATTTTGGATAAATACTCGTCGTCTGCCTTGTTGAACTATTTTCATCGGTAGGTCCCACAGCAAACTCTGTGGGTGTTCGTTGGTACTCTTCGGGCTAGCGGTTGCTAATCAATTAGCACATAGGCTGTTAAGTACAACAGCCTGTCGCTAAGGAGTGAGGATAAAATGATTAATCTATGGCCCTTGACCAACCAGAATCAGGAATCTTCACGTGAGGTATAATTATTACTATTGTCTCCCTCACCGGTTATTTATGATCAACCAGTTGATTGTCAACTCCAAACCGATTTCCATCCCTAGAGGACATCATGTTCTCACAGCTATGTATCTGTTTAAATGAACTTATTCGCCACCGGCGGCCAAAAAAGATGCGACCATATCTCTCTAAAAAGCATTTCTTATAAATTTCAATTGGGGAAGAATACTGTAACTTGCACTTAAATGCTTTCACCCATTAATGCTTCCAGCGATCACAAGCAGGCTTACACTTTTGAAGAAAACTTTCAAGTGAAAGTTTAGATGGGAAAATAAAGAAGACATTTTATCCGATCAGTACTGATTACATTCCCTCAAATATTTTGTAATACCTTTCAGGATATTGTCAAAAGAACCAAAGACCCAGTCTTCAATTTCAATTGGAACTACGAGGGTGGCTTAGGGGCTAATGGCTCTGTGAATATAGGCCAGGGCTATTTTGAAATATGTTCATGTATTAATTTTTCCCCAGATAACCAGGCTAACTGTAAATGCCCTGGCCATTAATGAGCTGATTGAGTGACCAACTATCACGAAACCTACTGCAGACTTGCCAGGGGTATCCAACTGTCGCATTGTCGCACCAGTTTGTGACAGAGGCATCACACATGTGACATTTTTAAGTAATTCAAGTCATTTACGCAGTAGTTGTGCTGTGAGATGGTCGAATGTTTTACGTATATAAACTTGTTCAATGCATTATGCACCATGCTACGCGTAATATCGTTTTAAAGGAAAAGGAGTATGGTGCGTTATTATTATGGTACTAAGTCTCAGCTGTACTGATAATTGTTTTAATAAAGGCACATACTTTGCAGGAAGGATGTTGGCAGTAAAAGTTACGAGGGTAGGATATGTTAACCTTGAATAGAACATAGGAAATATCAAGGTCACCATGTTTTCACTGATATGGTAACCTACCAAAATGATGAGAAACAATGTATCTTCATCAATAAGCTGGTTCGGGTCAACTAATAGATTATGAAATCTAAAACGATATCCATTTCTAAAGGCAACTTTGCTAAATAATGTATGTGTGCCCCTACCCTATGATTAAAAGAATGGATTATTGAAGTCGGCATGACAGGTAAACTAAATGTGTCCTAATCATGTACACCTGAAGGGCATATATATATATATATATATATATATATATATATATATATATATATTCCCCCCAAAACGCTACTCATCATTCCGAATTTCAGAATACTGTGAAATATTCAAAGCTAACCAGATGGCTAGAATGTAAGAATAAAGTATTTTATTAGACCTGCTACTAATATTGCAAATACCATTCCGACTCCTCTTTTTTTGAAGAACAGAATGTTATATCATGGAGCTGTTTCAACACCTTTGATCAATTGAAACGGCCTTTATTAATGAGGAGCTCTATATTTGATAACACTAAGCATTTTTTTTAAAGTTTTTTAACCGAAGATTATCACATCTGTCTAGGAAGGTACTTTTGTGCTGCTCACTCGTCCGAAGATCTTTAAGATCTGTAAGATATAGTTTATATAGTCTGAATTGTGAAATAAAAGCAGGATATAGGAAAAATGGAGTCACAGAAATTAACCCCATAGAGTAGTTTAAGCCTATCTATATCATCTTCATTGCATGAGGTGCAAGATGTCTGTACATGTTGCTCTGCAGTGTTGCCATGTTGATGCCTATATTTGGTACACCGGAATGGGTATAGTATGGAAGGACCGCAGATCTCAGCCTGCTCCTACTCTCTTTAAAAATCCAACTATTTAAACTCACTTTTAAACTTGACTTTCAAACTATGACATCTCCGGTTCAGCTGTCGACTTTAGTTACTTATTAGTGTAGCAGCAAATGGCCAGAATTAGGAATGGACCCCTGAAGCGGGGGTAGACATAGCAGCATCATACATCAAATGAATATCAGGATTCAGGAATTACTTGATGCCGGAACCGAAAAGTTGTAAAAACGGATTTACATCTTTTTGAAGTAATAAAAACATAGAAACATTACTCTTCAATTAAATTCTTATTTGGTGGCCTGTTTATAAATATTTCTTATTCAAATTACTTTCGATAATTGATAAAGTCCGTGTCGAGTGGAAGAAAAGTGAAATGATATGTTTAAGTAGTTTTTCACAGTTATCTCACATATAGGGCACAATGTAGAAACTGGTAAATATTCAGTATTTTTGGACCTTTTAGATTTTATAAAAAGGCACATATGAAATTGTTCAGGCAAGTAATATATCGTTAAAAACTAGAAACTATAAGTGTACATTTGATGTATTATTATACCCCTTGCACATATTTGAACTCAAAATATGGCTTCATACATAGTAGCGGTAGTAATGGCTATATACAAAAACTTGGTGAAAAGTTGGTGATCATGACCATCTCATTGTAGTTTTGTGGCTTCTTAGCGTTATTCTTCATTCCAATTACTAATAGTCTTGACAGTTAATGAGGTAGTTGTCTAATGAAATTGTTGAAGACAATGTTAAAAATGTGTTTGCACTGAGTGACCCCACGTTAATGTAAATGTGTTGAAACGAAGGAAAATTTGAATTTGATAAAATGAGAATTTGAACCTAGAGAGTGGTGAGAGACAACTAGCCGTCTTATACCACCTAGTGATTGATCTAGGTCTACTGAAGGTCGTGTGAACATTTCGGTGGATACAAGACTATAAACCAAGTACATTTACTACGATGGCCGATTTGGTATTGTCATCTGGTGGCAATATGCAATAGTCAGACCGATTGTCGCACAGCGCCCAACAAAATCTGCTGTCTGTGCTCCAGAACTTTAAAATTTAGACACCCCTATCTGTAAACGAAAATATGGCCATAAAATAACAATAATCCAGTCATTCTTATTTAATTATGTTTTTGATTTGAAGCAGTCTTTTTTCATCAAAGATAACTATATGATTAGTTATCCTTGTTGTGAAAATGGTGTTCAGCAAGATGTCTGCGAGAAGTCAGACATCTTGCCGTGCACCATTTCTACAAGGGTAACACAAGTTCAAGGTACTTTCAGCAGAATGAGAAAACATTTCGTCAGATTCGCCTGACGCAGAGCAAACGGTAAGGTTTTCTCATGGGAATTTGTGATTTACAAAACTTAATATCAACTACTTCCTGCCGTTCCTATTTCCATATATACACCATGTTGCTCCAATCAATTGAACGTTGTTAAAATGTTTATTAAAAACATTTCATTTTCACAACTGTTTTTTTGAGGGAAAGAATATAAAACCTTATTTTTCCCGACCACTCTAGAGGGAGGGTAAATGAAATTTAACTTTTTTCCCGACAAATTGAAAGAGAAAATAAAAAACTTTTTCACAAGCATTTTGAGCGGAGATATTTTAAGCAATAACTGGTTACATTCTTCTTCATTCCCAAACTATAATCAAAGGACGTCATTTATTTTTATGTATAATGTACAACAATCAGTGGTCATACAAATCGGAATGTGATTTAAATGAATTTTATGGCATACAGGTAAAATGGATGTTTATGCAGATATAATACTGAAAGAACAACCTCCTTATAAGTAATTCCCCCAGATGGTTGGTTCTGTTGATAAAATATACAGCATATGTCAGCTTATGGTTGCAATTGTTGAAAATAAAGTATATGTCGCCATAAGGTTGGTTCTGGTGATGTACTATGATCGGCGTCCCTTAATGGTTGGATTTGTGGAATCACAAAATACCCCATAACCATCGGTTGACACATCAAAAAACTATATCTTTTAAAATAAACCAATCATGGAATATTTCACCACAAATTAACATCTCTTTTGCAAATAGCTTGCCTTGCTTAGCGTGGTTCTCCTCATACCTTAAATGGCAGATATATGAAATGTCACCCAATGGTTGCCAAAAATAGCATGGTCACCTAATGGGCACTTTTGCTGTTATATATATATATATATATATATATATATATATATATATATATATATATATATATATAAATTCCAATTATTATTATTATATATATATATATATATATATATATATATATATATATATATATATATATATATATATATATATATATATATATATATATATATATATATATATATATGTGTGTGTTTGTGTGTGTATTTATATCCATCCTCCCGTACATCCATCTATCCACTAAGGCTTAGAAATAATACTTGTATGTTTCAAGGAATGGTCCAAAAAATAATTGGGTATATAGGTAGTGATTATTTTTAGTACTTATTATTCTGGTTATCCCCAAAAAACGTTTGAATAGCACTTGCATTTCAGTTTCGTTGACCGATGTCATTTATCAGAGACTGTGACTGTCCAAAGTGCTTTGTGTGTGTATGTGCATATATATATATATATATATATATATATATATATATATATATATATATATATATATATATATATATATATATATACACACACACACGATGTCATTTATCAGAGACTGTCCAAAGTGCTTTGTGTGTGTATGTGTATATATTTATATATATATATATATATATACATATATACATATATATATATATATATATATATATATATACATATATATACATATATACATATATACATATATATATATATATATACATATATATATATATATATATATATATATATATATATATATATATATACGGTCAGGGTCCGTGGTACGCTTAATAATTCAAACTTTCAAATATTCAAATTTTCAAATATCTGTATTTTCAAACTTTCAAACTTCCATATATCCAAACTACCGTACTTTCAAACGGGTTTGAATATATGATACTACGGCCGTATTTCCATACTTTCAAACTTCCAAAAGTCTTTACACATTTATACTATTGCATGTTTAGAAAAGCCGCAGAGTGGCACACTTAATAAATCAAATTTCCAAACCTTTCCTAGCGGTACGCAAGTAGTTCTGTTACAATGTTATGTTGATATATTATACATTGTATAATATCAATAATATCAAAACAATATCAAATGTTACTTTTCAAAGGAAATTGCCAATTATAAGAAAAAAGGATAATTTTCGCAAAGCAGCAAGAATGGTGGAATGACCCACTTGTCTAATCTATTATTAGAACGGCAGCTTCTAAAATGCGGAACTGGAATTATGTAAAACTCGTGTCCATATGATGGACCAAGTGTGAAAGAGCAAATAAAGAACTTTAATTTCAAGACCTTCTTTTGGGGAGGGTAAATAGAACTTTATTTGTTCCAGACTAACCCATAGGCAGGATAAAAAACTTTATTTGTTCCCGACTTACCCGACCACTCTAGTGAATAGGTATCTATTAATATATATCATCTATCTAACCTGTCTGTCTGTATTTCTGTCTATCTATATATCTACTATCTAGCAATCAATCTTTCTATCTATTCATGTGTGAGAGCCTTATATAAATAAAATGTTGTTCTTCATCTAAAGTGAGAGCATCCAAACACACACACATAGACATATATGTATGTATGTATGTATGTGTGTGCGTGCGTATGTTTTATCTACCCTTCCTCTGGAGTGGTCTGGAAGAAATAAAGTTTTATTTACCCTACCGGTAAAACAGTGTTATTTTCCTCCCCCTAGAGTATGCAGGAACGTATTAGTTAGATCTTATGTGCGTGGGGCGTGGGGGTGGGAGGGGGGGGGGGGGGGGGGTGGTATATAAATGACCGTGCGCGGGCGTGCATGCATGCGTGTGTGTGCGTTCATGAATTGGTTCATAAACTACGTTATGATGGAATCAATGAAGTATATAATCACATCTGCCTGTCTTTATGTATTTCTCTATCTACCTATCTATATACGCACACATACGCACACACACACATACATACATTTATGTATGTGTGTTTGGATGCTCTCACATTAGACGAAGAAAAGAATTGTATTCATCTAAGGCTCTCACACATAAAAAGATAGATAGATTGATAGATAGTAGATATATATATATATATATATATATATATATATATATATATATATATATATATATATATATATATATATATATATATATAGATAGACAGTAATACAGACAGACAGACAGAAAGGTAGATAGATAATGTATATTGATCGATATTCATCCACTAGAATGGTCGGTTAAGTCGGGAACAAGTTATATTTACCCTCCCAAAAAGGTCTTGAAAATAAATTTCATTGTTCCCTCCTTCACTCCATCATATGGGCACGAGTTTTACATACATTCCGGTTCCGCATTTTAGAAGCTGCCGTTTCTAATAATAGAAGGGACAATTGGGTCGCTCCACTTTTCATGTTCATTAGCGTCAATGACAGTTTAAGCATAATCAATATCCATAATTGCAATATTTGAAGATATAGGAAATTAAGAAATGCGTATTTCATAGCCTTAATGAGAACAGCGTCTTGATGATAAATAATAACAATGACGAAATGCGGGTCGTGTTTGCAACTTAAGGCAGCTTCTATTAGCAGCCCGATCACCGTATATTTGAAAGTTTCACATTTTACATTATTAAATGTTCCATGTCAAACTTTCAAACTTCCAACACGTTTTGGAAGTTTGAAAGTTTGGATATTTGAAAGTATGGAACTTTGAAACTTTGACCAAAGTTTCAAACTTCCAACACGTTTCATATCGTATTAGATATTTGGAATTTTGGGTATATTTTCAAAGTTTCAAACTTCGAAACCGTATTAGAAATTTGAAACTTTGGTTAAAGTTTCAAATTTTCAAACTTCCATACTTTCAAATATCCAAATTTTCAAACTTCCAAAACGTGTTGGAAGTTTGAAACTTTGGTCAAAGTTTCAAAGTTTCAAATTTCCATACTTTCAAATATCCAAACTTTCAAACTTCCAAAACGTGTTGGAAGTTTGAAAGTTTGACATGGAACGTTTAATAATGTAAAATGTGAAACTTTCAAATATACGGTGATCGGGCTGCCATTAGAAGCTGCCTTAAGTTGCAAACACGACCCGCATTTCTTCATTGTTATTATTTATCATCAAGACGCTGTTCTCATTAAGGCTATCAAATACGCATTTATTAATTTCCTAAATCTTCAAATATTGCAATTATGGATATTGATTATGCTTAAACTGTCATTGACGCTAATGAACATGAAAAGTGGAGTGACCCAATTGTCTATTCTATTATTAGAAACGGCAGCTTCTAAAATGCGGAACCGGAATGTATGTAAAACTCGTGCCCATATGATGGACCATGAGTGAAGGAGGGAACAATGAAATTTATTTTCAAGACCGTCTTTTTGGGAGGGTAAATAGAATTTGTTCCCGACTTAACTGACCATTCCAGTGGATGAATATCGATCAATATACATTATATATCTACCTTTCTGTCTGTCTGTCTGTATTACTGTCTATCTGTATATATATCTACTATCTATCAATCTATCTATCTTTTTATGTGTGAGAGCCTTAGATAAATAAAAAAATCTTTGTCTAATGTGAGAGCATCCAAACACACACACACACACACACATAAATGTATGTATGTGTGTGTGTGCGTATGTGTGCGTATATAGATAGGTAGATAGAGAAATACGGAAAGACAGCTAGGCAGATGTGATTATATACTTCATTGATTCCATCATAACGTAGTTTATGAACCAATTCATGAACGCACACACACGCATGCATGCATGCCCGAGCACAGTCATTTATATACCAACCTCCCCCCTCCCCCACCCCACGCCCCACGCACATAAGATCTAACTAATACGTTCCCGCATACTCTAGGGGGAGGAAAATAACACTGTTTTACCGGTAGGGTAAATAAAACTTTATTTCTTCCAGACCACTCCAGAGGAAGGGTAAATAAAACACATACGCACGCACACACATACATACATACATACATACATATATGTCTATGTGTGTGTGTTTGGATGCTCTCACTTTAGATGAAGAACCACATTTTATTTATATAAGGCTCTCACACATGAATAGATAGAAAGATTGATTGCTAGATAGTAGATAGATATATAGATAGACAGAAATACAGACAGACAGGTTAGATAGATGATATATATTGATAGATACCTATTCACTCGAGTGGTCGGGTAAGTCGGGAACAAATAAAGTTTTTTTTATCCTGCCTATGGGTTAGTCGGGAACAAATAAAGTTCTATTTACCCTCCCCAAAAGAAGGTCTTGAAATTAAAGTTCTTTATTTGCTCTTTCACACTTGGTCCATCATATCGACACGAGTTTTACATAATTCCAGTTCTGCATTTTAGAAGCTGCCGTTCTAATAATAGATTAGACAAGTAGGTCACTCCACCATTCTTGCTGCTTTGCGAAAATTATCCTTTTTTCTTATAATTGGCAATTTCCTTTGAAAAGTAACATTTGATATTGTTTTGATATTATTGATATTATACAATGTATAATATATCAACATAACATTGTAACAGAACTACTTGCGTACCGCTAGGAAAGGTTTGGAAATTTGATTTATTAAGGCTGTGATGCTGGTGACACACTCAAAATAAGACAACTCCTAGTTTAGCACTCCTGTACCCTTTCTAACAATAGTTATCTAATCCCTGAGGTCTTGGTGTTTTAAATATAAGTTTTCTTTAACTTACCTGCTTGAGCTGACCTCAATGTAAATACAGTTTTAATTTTACAGTGTTTTACCTCAAATGAGGTTTTCTTGATCAATAAAGGTTCATTTGATTTATAAATACCATACATGTCTGCGTAATATACTAAGCTAGGGCAACTGAAAGGCAAATTTGGAGTTCCTGCAAGAGAATACCTTACAGCACGCGATTTTGGTGGAAACTTTTACTTGAGAAAGTAGGTCACTATGGTCAGACATGTTGACACAATGGTCAGACATGTTGACCTACTTTCTCAAGTAAAATTTCCACCAAAATCGCTTGCTGTAAGGTATTCTCTTGCAGGAACTCCAATTTTGCCTTTCAGTTGCCCTAGCTTAGTACATTACGCAGACATGTATGGTATTTATAAATCAAATGAACCTTTATTGATCAAGAAAACCTCATTTGAGGTAAAACACTGTAAAATTAAAACTGTATTTACATTGAGGTCAGCTCAAGCAGGTAAGTTAAAGAAAACTTATATTTGAAACACCAAGACCTCAGGGATTAGATAACTATTGTTAGAAAGGGTACAGGAGTGCTAAACTAGGAGTCATCTTATTTTGAGTGTGTCACCAGCATCACAGCCTTAAGTGTGCCACTCTGCGGCTTTTCTAAACATGCAATAGTATAAATGTGTAAAGAGTTTTGGAAGTTTGAAAGTATGGAAATACGGCTGTAATCTCATATATTCAAACCCGTTTGAAAGTACGGAAGTTTGGATATATGGAAGTTTGAAAGTTTGAAAATACAGATATTTGAAACTTTGAATATTTGAAAGTTTGAATTATTAAGCGTACCACTGACCATATACATATATATATATATATATATATATATATATATATATATATATATACACACACACACATATATATATATATATATATATATATATATATATATATATATATCCATCCATCCATCTATCTGTCTATTTACAGCCCTCCCTTTCTATCCACCATTGGATTTATTTGCGTGACAGAAGACTGACAACAGTTCGAACCATAGACGTCTAGATAACTGCACGTTAGCTTCTTTATTGTATTTGTGTAGGCCCTGTCTACGTGTAATGGCTCTGCGACACGACATCCCGTCTCCTGCCACTCCTCCCAGTCTCCCGATAATTGTTCGCTAGAAGAACAGTCAGCTACCTCCATCGAAGGAAGCGTGACTGAAAATTGTCTTCCTATGCCAATCTTGTCGATTGATTAGGCCAATATTCCACTAATTTGACATCCTCAAGCGTGTTATTAGTGTTTGAATTGCCATCTTCAGAATACCAGTGGTTCATGTACTGCTGCGTGGTGTGACATCTAATGGGCGAAGACGACATTAAGTTTCAGAGCATCTTAGCAAAAAAATCGTAAGGCCGTTCCATTTGAAAATATGGTGGGCGGGAGGTACGGAAGATAATTTAAGATAATTTACGTTTACGTAATGCAAAACGCTACGCTCTTTCACGCTATTTGTTTGAATATTGACACCTTGTTTTCGTTTTTTCTCCAGGTTATTCACCATGCTGCTGATCTCGTGACCTTTGACCTGTGACCTTCACCCTTTGTCGCCAATATGGATGCCAATGTGGTCGTTCAGATCATCCTGGTGATCGTGGTCGGGATCATCACACGGGAGTACCTCAATCTTAGACAGAAGGTGCAGCAAATGGAATCGCAAATTCTCCCGGATCTGAACACAAGCACGGGTGCTGTTGCTGCCATCTTAGGACAGGGCTCATCGGCGTGGTGTACTGGAAACACACACACATCCAGAACTTGTCGCTTCAAAAACATATGCTATTTCCCTGAGAAACAGTCCTTTGTGTTTTTGCATGGAGAGAATAGTGTTCTCTCAGGGTTACCAGAGGATCGCTTCAAGCCAGCATTGTTAGACATGTCATCAGTTCGTGACCATAATACTCAGTATTTCAATTTCGTTGACCTTCCGGCCAAGGTCATGGAAAATCTAGAGGTCAAGGTCATTGACAGACCAAGTTTGATATTTCGCAGATTTCATCCGAACAACCTGATGCACATCTTGCACGATGACCTACTGCCAGCCTACACAACCCTGGGCAAGATTACTGGGGGTCAAATAGGTGCACAGGGTTTTGATATTCAGCTGGTTCTGATGGAAGGATGGGAGGCTGGTCCTTACATCCATCTCTATCAGTTGCTCTCACTATACCCACCCATTCTGGCCTCACAATTCAACAATACAAGCAAACCTGTATGTTTCAAAGATGCATTCATTGGCATCTCCAAAGACACCACATGGTACCAGTATGGATTTGATACACCCCAAGGTCCTTTGCCCAATACTAAGGTGACATCTGTAGATATACGACGATTCACAGCCTACTACAGAAAGAGATTAGAAGTGTCATCCAGTAATGGTTCAAATCAAGACTACATTGTGTTGTTCACACGTAAGCAAAACAGACTGATTCTTAATGAGATGGATTTGACCTTGGCAATCGTAGATACTTTTAAGGTCAAAGTCATGACGGTCAGTATGGAGACTCATTCGTTTAAGGAAATAGTAGAGATAATCAGTCATGCTGCGGCACTCATTGGAATGCATGGTTCACTTATGGCATTGGCTATGTTCTTGCCAGCCGGCAGTGCAGTGGTTGAACTCTTTCCCTATGCAGTCAGACCAGAGAGGTACACCCCGTACAGGACATTAGCAGGTCTGCAAGGTATGAGACTGGTCTACAGGGCGTGGCGAAATGAACTGGAGGCAAACACGGTCGCACACCCAACTCGACCATGGGATTCAGGTGGGATCTCTCATTTATCCACCGAAGAGCAAGAAAAGATTAAAACTAGCGATGAAGTACCCGTGCACCTGTGTTGTAGAGATCCAGAGTGGCTCTATAGGATTTATCAGGACACCATTGTGGACCTACCAACCTTTCTTTCTGTGTTAGAAGAGGCACTTGAAGAGACAGAAAGTGCAAAAAAGAGTACAACTGAGAACTCTACATCCCCAACACTATTCCCAACCTATGTCAACAACATCACATGTGTCTCCTCAAAGCGAAACACGTCAACCAATCACCAGCCATTTCTGTGGTTGACATGGAAACCACCATGGAATCTCCCATATTTGGATTATGAGTCTTTGACGTATGAGGTGTGGATACAAGAGGAAGGAGAAGAAGACTACACAGCTTATCTGCTAAAAAAGACAAATCATAAGTTTACGGATAGCATCCAAGCAGGCATGACGTACAACATTTGGGTCAGATGCATAGTTGATGATGTCATTACTGGGCCCATGAACAGAAACCTTGTCAGTTGCAGTGCAGGATGAGTCTTCCATATAATGACTGTTCATAATGCTATGAGCTGCCACCATGCCGGGCCTGCCCTGATGGCTGTGTGGTCTAAGGCGTTGCCACAGCCTTCTAGCTGTCTCTCACCACTTCCTGGGTTCGAATTCCAGTCAGGGCATGTGAGCAATTTACCAGTGGCTTGGGTTACGCGGTGGTACTCCTATTTCCCCAGCCAGTTACAATTTTCTAGTCATGAATTAGCTGCAATATGGCAGAAAAAGTGTCGAAAAATCGAAATTCCAAAATCTAAATGCCATCACGCCAGAGTGGTCCAGTACAGTCCTCGGGTGCTTCCGTTTCCTTCACCACTTACATCTGGCTAATAACGTTTTAGCCTCAATATGACAAAATATTGACTTTAAACAGAATGCTTAAGCTAGCGAATTGCACACTGAGTTCTTGCTCTCGCCTCTTTACTGCTCCAAGATTAACATCTTACTTATACTATTCCTACTCACCATGATAACATGTGGCTGGATCTATGATACTCTCGAGACTGAATATCCAATGAAGAATTGACAAAACATTTGCTTAGTCTTTTTCGAATATTTTCTAAATATGCTTTCCATTTGGAGAGGATAAATATTAGGAAAAATCAGCTCCTGATTAGGCCTAAGTAATACACAGATCTCCTTATAGCCTTCAAGCAGGACTTGGACCTCAGACCTTGTGTAGAGGTGAGAGCAAGCAGTCAGTGCAAATATTTTAAACTGCTCATCGACGTGGGCAGCTCTCTTACTAATTAAAGCTGTGAATTGTGATTTAATTTTTGTTGATGGAATAAATCATTCAGGATACGTGACGTTTGCCTTGTACATATCTGCTGAAAATCATACGAGATAGTCTGGTTCTTTCATAAGAGTTGCTCATATAGTTAGGTTGTTTATGATATAGTTGAGGGTGTTTTAAGTACTATGTACACGAATAACCCCTCGGGATGGGGACCATGGATAGTGGTTCCTGATCTCACTCTGATACCTTGTTATATCACCTCATCTCATTCTGAATCTATGCTTGACACATGTTCTAATGCAGAAGTAATTCACAGTCTATAATACACGGGGGGGGGGGGGGGGGGGGGAACGGTCAATTTGAAGTTGGGCAAAAGTGCCCGGTTGTCGATTTGTAATGGGGAATTCTAGCGAGGGAAAGAGAGGTGCGGGAATGGTACCTGTGTTGTCACGTCAAATACTGGAGTAGTACAGGTAAGATGGTTTATTCTTAACCATCATGGGGTGGGCCATACTCATACAAATAGCATGGTAGGGCATTTTAGTGGCAGTGTGCGTGTTATTTTATTAAAATCCACGCACCAGTGGAGAACCTCCACGGCGAGTTTCAGTTCATGTCAACAGCCGTGCCTTCATGGGGCTTCCAGCTCTAATAATGGAGGTACAGTGGCTTTATTTTGTCATGGCATGAACTGAACTATACCCAACATGTTTTCTATTTGCGAATTTGCCATGTACACTCAACATTTTAAAAGAAATCTCAATCGTAGTGTCAGCCCGGGCCATGTTGATTTGTCTGTGGGTGACAGTCACTGTGTTCATGGGCAATACTGGCAGACAAATCAGTTACCCTTTTGCAACCCAGGATATGTTAACAGGTCAGAAGGGAGGCGGCGTCTTAAGATCGAAGTACACAGTTCAATTCAAAGTGTGTACCTCATTCTAAGTATTTGACTTTGATTTAAGGGCCCTGAGCATGCTCAGTGGCTATTTCCTGTAATAACATGGCGGATGCAATGAAAGGTAGGTGTGTCAGAGGTTTATTTAGATTCCTATCCCTAGCCCTAGGTGGGCTATTCCAAGATCACAAGTTTCCATGCAGTCATTCCTGACATCAGCAGGGAGTCTAGTCAGTCTACCCATTATTTGTGGGTTTGAGTGCCGTTGGAAACACTATGTCAATTTTTCTTCTCTTTTGTCCCGAATACACTGGCTCTGCTGTGAGGGTACTTTTAAGTGCTTTATTCCCCTTGTCAGTTGTCTATTCGGCATATGCACACCCAGTCCTTGAGATTTTCACTCACCATTTTTTAGAGGCTTGTGACTCTCTCACCCTTATAATTTATTACATTGGAATACTGGTGCATCACAGTGTGGGTATATACAATGATCCACCAATATTTGACATGTAATGGATTAAACTATTCTCTTAAAATGAATTTTTGTTTAGAATTAAATGCATATTTAATGCATATTCAAATGCAGTTTTTTTGCTAGTAAAAGAGAGAGGAATTTCGACTTCGTGAAAACACACACAGATATGGCAAATTACAGAACTAAACTATAAGCAGAAAGGAAGGGTGGGCAGGGTTAAAAATCTTTGTACTGGGATTCGGAACTTGAGGTTGGGACATCATATCGTGCATCTAAGGCTACGTCAATGTGAAACAAACCTGAAAGATAAAAATGATAAGCATGTTATAATATTGCATAATGATAATACTAATAATACATGTATAATTGATGATCAGGAAATGAACATTTTCCTGAAATCACACTTTTTTCAATGTTTTTTAAAAAGTCATGAAACCAGCCGGTCAACATGAACAGGCTAGTCTCTACCAATAGCCCAAAAGTCGTGCTCTGCGCATGCTCAGATGATGCTGGCGCACAGGTCTCTCTGTAATGTAAACGATACAATTATAGCCCTGATTGGTCCGTGTTCCCTCGTGACCTTGCGTTAATGCCAGATCAGAAACACCTGTCGTGTCCAGGCATTCACTATAACGCATATAGTAATTTGTCTCTCGCTACATATCCATTCTTTTCTTCATCTAAGATCACTATCATGAAAAACAGCAGACATGGCTTATAGCTTGAGTCAAAATTATGCTCTGTTTCAAATTGACCCTGACACCATATTTAGGGGTGCTCGCCTTAACGACCTATTTCAATGAAATCCTTAAGCAAAGCCCTAAATTATAGTTAAATTTCATGGCTGAGCACCCCCAGGAACATATTTTAATAAATTGTTGAAAACAAGGCCTAACACGTCCCCCTCAGTAATTGCAAAGATGTGATAAATAGATGTAAGGAAGCTGATCATCCCCCAAAATATCAATACATGCACAATTTCCATAGGTCAAGTTAACTTCAGCAGGTGCCCCACACCCTAGTCTACCAACGCAGGGCAATGGACATGAAGTTCTGGTTAATGTATATTTGTTTGCAATATTTTTCTTAATAAACCTCTGACACACCTACCTTTCATTGCATCCGCCATGTTATTACAGGAAATAGCCACTGAGCATGCTCAGGGCCCTTAAATCAAAGTCAAATACTTAGAATGAGGTACACACTTCGAATTGAACTGTGTACTTCGATCTTAAGACGCCGCCTCCCTTCTGACCTGTTAACATATCCTGGGTTGCAAAAGGGTAACTGATTTGTCTGCCAGTATTGCCTATGAACACAGTGACTGTCACCCACAGACAAATCAACATGGCCCGGGCTGACACTACGATTGAGATTTCTTTTAAAATGTTGAGTGTACATGGCAAATTCGCAAATAGAAAACATGTTGGGTATAGTTCAGTTCATGCCATGACAAAATAAAGCCACTGTACCTCCATTATTAGAGCTGGAAGCCCCATGAAGGCACGGCTGTTGACATGAACTGAAACTCGCCGTGGAGGTTCTCCACTGGTGCGTGGATTTTAATAAAATAACACGCACACTGCCACTAAAATGCCCTACCATGCTATTTGTATGAGTATGGCCCACCCCATGATGGTTAAGAATAAACCATCTTACCTGTACTACTCCAGTATTTGACGTGACAACACAGGTACCATTCCCGCACCTCTCTTTCCCTCGCTAGAATTCCCCATTACAAATCGACAACCGGGCACTTTTGCCCAACTTCAAATTGACCGTTCCCCCCCCCCCCCCCCCCCCCCCCGTGATAATATATCATACACAAACAATAACCAACATGCAAAAGAAATCCTATACAAATTGCAAGTATGTGAACAGGCAGATTTTCAAATCATCTCACAAAGCTCAATCTTCTAGAGATTATGTAATGGTGCACATTATAGATTAAGAATACATGTACTGCCATACCACTATGTAGTTTAGAATGTTGAAAACACAACTCAATCTTAATAGAATTTATAAATTTCCAATCATTCCTCATCTTCGTTTAAGAAATTTGGGAGCAGCCATGGATCTTTTGATTTTGAAAGTTGGTTGGATACTCAAGAGCTTATGGTAGTTGTAGGGTGTAAGCTGAAAGAACGAATGAAATGGGTCGCGGAATATGATAAGGGTATATAATAATAATAATAATAATAATAATAATAATATTAATAATAATAATAATAATAATAATAATAATTATGATAATAATAATAATAATAATAATAGTAATAATCTTTATTTAAAGAGGGTATAATAATAATAATATATAATAATAATAACAATAATAATCTTCATTTTAAAGAGGGTAGCTCAGTACAATGGTAAGGATCTTCCCTAAGACCCTCTGATAGAAAACTACATCACACAATGATAAAGTAAAAATCTACATATATATCGACCCCACCCACTCTTCAAGCAATCTTCTTGAGGATGTCTCCTTCAATGTAAGGTCTGTCTGTGTCATAATCAAACAAAACGTTTGCCTTAGCAGTTCCCTTAGTACCCTTTACTGTAGCCTTTACTATGTGTAAGAGATCATTCTTACCCTTCACACAATTTTGACTACTCACATTAGTGACTCAAGATACATTGTTATTGAGTTCGACTTGAACACTACTTGCATCTGCTGGACTACGCTAAATTTTCTTTGATTCTCATATTTACTCTCATTTTCATTATATTAATTTATGATAAAAGAAGCTTACTTGTAACAAGATTGAATGGCATATATTTAGGTATGTATGTATATATATATATATATATATATATATATATATATATATATATATATATATATATATATATATATATATATATATATATATACCAAAAACGAAACTCCAGATTCCGATTGTATATTTATATATATATATATATATATTTATATATATATATATATTTATATATATATATATATATATATATATATATATATATATATATATATATATATATATATATATATATATATATATATATATATATATATCTGTGTGTGTATGTTTATTGACTATAACAGCTGCCACAATTATGTAACTGAATGTGAATGATAGCAATGATAAGAAGAAGAATAGAAATTGATGATAATAATAATAATAATAATAATAATAATAATAATAATATACTATAGAAATTTGTTGATAATGAAGACAAAAGATAAAAAATACATTTGACATTGAATTAAAGATGAATTTCGAGCTGCCTGACCAACTAAGCACTCGTTTGTACGTTGTAATATCAGTTCATAATTTTATGCTAAGAGTTCACCTAGAAAATGACTTTTGGAGGTTGTGACACTTATTGTTGATACGTTGGTGAAATATCTTTGTTTAACAAAGACAAATTTGAGAGAATATTGTTGGATTGTTTCCGATCTCTGCCATCCTTCCTAATGATTCTCAAAAGAATATTTTAGCAAGAAATCACCAAACGTACGACCAAAATTGATGTCCTTTTATGATAAACTTATGCCGACAAGACAATGTCAAGGAAAGATGGACATTTGCCACATGAGTTCGTGATTATTATCACAAACATTAGATATAAAGGCCTGTGTCGTGGTTGAAATATCTTGCATATCAGATGGACAGGTGTATATTAACGCGACTATCTGATAAGATACAAATGGGAAACGAATATAAGGAGCACGCTGCCGCTGTTGGTCACATTTTTGGAGACCGTTCAAGATGATCGCTCTTCTGTGCGTCCTCCTCGCTGTGGCCTCGGGTAAGTTATTGCCAAACAACGTTACTTTAACACGCACGTCATCAAGCCATTGTATGTATGCATGGGAAATGGGAAGTACTTAAAATCCAGGTTCGATGAATTGGTTTGAGTAAAAACTCTTAACCGATGTTATAGAATAAATACATCTGAAACGATCCTCAGCTTTGGATGTGTTAGCCTGAGTACAAGTAGATGGTCGAGTGGCAATTGCACATTTAAATCGTCAATATGAATACCTTCATAAGAAGGGTATAAGTCTTTCGTATTTTGAGGGAAATTGAGAGAATAACTCTGCAGGTCTATGTACGAGTAAACCACAAGTTGTACAAGTACGGTTGTTGATGCAAAGCATAAATAGTCAAAAGGCGGGGCCAAGTTATTTATGAACTTGTGAGGGAACCGGATGTATAAAGAACATTAACATTATAGAGGAAAATAATTTATAATGACTAGATTTGTATCATTTTTGTAGAAATGAAACAAATATCGGAATTCTAGGCGCAAGCTGGAGACTTCGAAATCTCGTGGGTGCGAAGCTACTTGGGTACGCATCAGTTTGGTTACGAACCAGTTTGGTTACGAAGTCTCCTGATTTCATTCTATACACATAGTATTTTTATTCTTTAGTAATTTTCCTTCCTATACTGAAAAATATACTTTATGTCCGCTTAAAATATTTTATATATTTGAAAACTTCATGCTAAATTAAAATAAGGAAGGCACGATTTTCTGCGGCAAAGGTAATGTACCGAGCCAACATTTATAATATAACCAATCAAAATAGAGAATTATATTCAATCCGGCCTCAGGATTTCGAACATGGCCGTCCGGACTATGAACATTTCAAAACAGCTTCCCATATAGGCGTGGCCTAAGGGCCCCGCCAATGATGACAGAGGCTCGGGAGAAGTAAGACATGCACGGTGTGGACAAAAGGATGAGAAATTATATTGCTATTATATATACAGTACATGTATATCCGGAATATTTCAAGGTACAAAATAATCACGGTTTTACTGCAGAAAAGGGAGGTTTTAAAGTTTAGGGTTTTAATGGTTCACTGTTGACTCAGTAGCCACGAGCATATTGAATGTGGGCACCCTCTCTCAACTATTTAGTTAAGATTACTAAAATTACATTGGTGGATCAGAGCTAATGAGCTACTTTGACCACGCACGGCAAGCATGTTTTGATTGCTTTTGTTCTGTAAATGGCTAATTGTACTTCCCAATCTAGTCCCTCAATGTTTATTTGATTGTTTGTATTTTTCAGACGATGAAGTGTAATCACTATCAACCCTGCTGTCACTATTCAATGTGTTGCCATAGTAAATAAATGCCCTGTATTGCCATTTGGAATCCAAACTGAATGTTGTCTCATTCCTCTGATCTGTCAACTTGGTTTCATAAACAGCTGAAAGAGGGCGCGCTGAAACAATACTCTGTCATTTATTATTCAAGTTTTAATTTTCACGGTTTAAAAAGGTCAGAAAATAAGCGAAAATTGGAATACCTCGAAGTATTCCAAATATACAGTAATTTTGCAAATAAAAAACTCCTATCTTCAATAATTCTATAAACGCTTTGCAAGATTTATGTTTATATAATAAGAATGAGAACCTTTAGAAATTTGCAAATTCAATGCAAATTCCTTTTTTTTGCAGCCGAAAAGTTCCAATGCGGTAAGAGCACCAGCTTCCAGGGTGTCGGTGACGCTACTGGACACATCATTGGTGGAGCCGAGGCCCCCCGCCACGCCTACCCCTGGCAGATATCCCTAGAGAGATGTTACTTCTTTGGCTGCAGCCACAGCTGTGGTGCTGTGCTCATTTCTCCTGAATGGGTCGTCACTGCTTCTCACTGTGTCGATGGTGGCTACGTGTAAGTTATTGGTGACGTTTACAGTACAGACAATCAATTCCTGCGCGAGTCGACTGGACGTCTATCAGTGCCTGGTTGTACAAAAACCCTTGAATAATATGGAAAACAAGTACTGTAGATTCACAAAAGATTGTGCACAGTAAATTTTGCGAATTTACAGATAATCGATTTTTACGTTTTGTAACTTTGCGAACATGGAGTGCCAGCTATAGACTTAAGGTGGCAGCACTAATCATTGCGAATTTTTATTTTGCGTCCGAGGCTAAACGCAAAAATTAAACTAACGCAATCTTTTCCGAATTTACAGTAGTTTAAAATGTCGACACTGTATATGGTCTTCATGTAGTGTTATCAGATATAGTCTCCTGATGTAGTCAACCATTTCCATCCTATAGCTCATAATGCCTGTCAGTTTTGGGATATATGTCTTAATTTTGGAGAAGACAAATATATTCAAATTGGTAGTTTCGATTTCTTCATCTATATTATCGACTTTTTAATTCAACCTACCATGTATATAATCCACATCTTAATTCGCTATCTGTGAAGTGTTTCACTACCCTGTTGCTCTTTCTTTTCATTGTAAACTGATAGTGTATATTTTCACACGAGAAAGATTTAGTAAAATGTATTACATTACATTAAAATATATAACGACACACAATACTGGCTCTGTGCATATGCGGATATGTAGATTGTTGGCTTTATCACGTTTTCAGGGATGATTTCAACCTTGTCCTTGGCCAGCACGTGCGCGGAGAGGCTGGTGTCCAGAGAATCGTCCCAAAGGCCATCAAGCAGGTGAGGAAAATAACCTTCATGCACAGATTTAGAATTTTAAAATCCTGTCCGTATCTAGGTGATAAGGCGTGAATAGTAAACGATATTCCAAAATTGAATTGACGATAAATATTCATAACATCTCCTCCAATAACTCTCCTTAGAATGGTTTTTCAATCCTTGCTTGATTAAGTATTTATCTCGTAAAGCATAGTTTACTTAACCCTTCTAATGCTGAGGATACTTTCGTCCAAGGCTCATGGATGCAAAGATCTATGAAAACCATCTTAACCATGTCATGTTGGTATTCATTGGATAGCTCTCGCTGAGTACTCTCCGATGAGTACCCATGTGCCAGGGTGTCAGTCATTTTTCAGCTTTTTTTGTGTCATTTTGTATTGGCCAAATTAGCCACCAGCAGCATAATGGTTAAACGACGCCAAGTATGAAATAGAAGAGTAAAGCACACTTTTCTCGTCTCTTTTGTTGTAGCACCCTGGTTGGGTAAGCGACGGCCGAAGGGGATTCCCCAACGATATTGCCCTCATCCAACTGGCCAAGCCCGCAGTCATAGATGGCACCAAGGTAGCTGTCGCCAAGCTGCCTGCATCCCACCCCATGGACTACACAGACAAGGAATGCTGGATCTCAGGATGGGGAAGAACCTCTAGCAGCAGTAAGTGAAATCACATTCTAAATCATTGACGTCGTAATGTAAAATGGACATCTTTATGGTAAAAATAAGGCTAATTCAGGGTACTCCTTATTGTATATTGCTTTGCTCGATGCCTTTCCTATTAACAGGCGAAAGGCTGCTTATTCCAATTCCATTTGGAAGGAACTGAATATATTTATAAGTCAAACAATTAAATATTTTATGATTTCAATTTGGAAATACCTATTTACCCAAGTGAACTCATGGAAAATTAATCAAGACAAATAAATTGATACTATACAAAAGTTATGTGAATTATATATTTTTAAGTAATAAGTCACTTTTTGGGATAGTGCTGTAAAAGTATTCTGTGATATCATAGTTGAAAGTTATGTAAAGTAGAAATAATAGGTCATATGATGTTTGTGTTTTAGTCGATGGCCTGCCATGTTTATTCATTATAAACATGATGTGATTATAAGATTCAAATTATAAGATTCATTTTGTATGACTGATGATGGCAGGGTAAACTGTTACTAGTCTGCTGCTAATGACCGATGAAACTGTTCTGGGAGTACCACTGGCCCTAAGTCACTGGTAAGTTTCTCACATGCTATGAGCAAGATTCAAGCCTGGGACCATTAGCAGTATTGAGAGACAGAGCTGGTGGTGTGCAATGCGTTAGATCCCTCCGCTCTTAGGGCGCCCCCACCCTCCAGATTTGCTATCAATAATTGAGTCACTATACTTTTTCAGCTAATAATCTTCCACTGAGACTTCAACATGCCAAGGTCAATGTACTGAATAAGGCTGAATGTAGAAACCTGATGGGTAGTATCATCCAAGACTACCATATCTGTCTGTTTGACAAGGAGAGACAGAGCCGTGGCTCCTGCAATGGTGACAGTGGTGGACCAGTCCAGTGTAAGGTTGGAGACTCATGGGAGGTCGCTGGTGTGACGTCATTCGGTCGTGTCAACTGCCCAACTATCTACTCTTCTGTCTACGCCAGAATGAGCTACTTCCGCTCATGGATCAGCCAAGAATCTGGAGTCTACCAAGAGGAAATGTGCTTGTAATTTTCTGGTTTCTGGTGTAATCTTATGTTGTATTATGGTATTCATATTATTTGAATAAAGAAATTTCTTCTTTACCTATATCTTTTTCTATAAATCATTGAAAGGATAGATTCAACAGGACAAAAATATTTCATAACTCTTATGCAAGATTGAAAGATATAATCTTTAATATTGCACCTATGTGGTTTGTTTATCTAGAACACACAATGAGGTTATCTAGTGACCTATAAGAACACACATACAGTCTGTTGCAAGGCTATTGTCTGCCGGTAGAATAATTGTTTCACCACAGAGTTTAAAAAAATGATAATAATCATCATCAGATTAGTCTTGGCAAATGTGTGCAGACTTAGACAGCCCCTAAAAAGAATAGATATGTGGGACAAGTTCAGAGAATTGCGTGCCAATATTGTTCTATGGGAGACATAACGATATCAATGATAAAGCTGTGAAAAAATGGACAGACAAAATAGATATAGAAATCAGCAGCTTTTCAACGAGTACGTCCTTTAACTAAAAATATATGTTCTAGTGTTGAAAACTGGATAAAGGACATTGGTGTCCTGAAGTGTGTAACAACAGATGAGACCAAAATATTAGGTGAATTGAACAAAATCTATTGGCTAAACATTGTTATTTTAAATACACAAGCCCTGCGGGGAGTCTGCTGGCAGTTAAATTGCACTCAGAGAATGGAGTTATATTCAAAGAAAAATATGAAATATTAATATCACTGATTCATCAGTGGCAGGACAACCATAGAAAAACGATGTGAAACCAATAATCTTTAATCATCGGTTAATGCAGGTGGTTAATGTGGGTTAACAATCAAACATGATGCTCTGGACATGTCAACGTTTTCACAGTATTCACAAAAAGGCCCTACCATCCAGGTGCATGTAATATCTGCCTAATAAAGGCATACTTACTTATTGATTTATAAAGTTGTACTTAACTGGAAAGTACCCGCCCTGTTATTCTTCACAAACTCTGGTCATTCAGTAAGATTTACATATTTGTTCGTAATTTCATAACGCTACGTGTATTCTCGAGGGTAGGGTAGTGAAGGTACCGCATTCTACACCACCTCGATCTTGCAGTTGGTAGACCGTCCCTGCCTGTGCTGCCGCTCAGGAACACGTTGACGTTGAGACCAGAATTTGGAATTTTCATTTTAAGTCAGTTTTTTTCTGCCAAATTGCGGCTAGGGCGTATTTAGGGCAATTGTAACAGGTGGAGGAATTAGAAAAATCCTTTTTTTTTCGTTTGGCAATTCTTTTAATGAAACTACGAGTATTCTCGAGGGTAGGGTAGTGAAGGTATCGCATTCTACACGAACTGCGATCTTGCAGTTGGTAGACCCTGCCTGTGCTGCCGCTCAGGAACACGTTGAGACCAGAATTTGGAATTTTAATTTTTTGTCAGTTGTTTTCTGCCAAATTGCGGCTAGGGGTATTTTGGCAGTTGTAAAAGGTGGAGGAATTAGAGAAATCCCTTTTTTTCATTTGGCAATTCTTTTAATGAAATAAATATTAGAGCACACAGATATCCCTACAACCACACACTTAGGGCTACCTAACTTATGTACCAAAAGTTCAAAAAGCTCGGCTAACAGATATGAAATTGATAAATGAGATGTTAAACCGGCTGAAGCTCATGTCATTTGCATTCGTCCTAGTTATTCTCCACGAACTTTGGTCATTCAGTTAAATTTACATATTTGTTAGTAATTTCTTAATGCTATGAGTATTCTCGGGGTTAGGGCAGTTAAGGTATCGCATGATAATGCGATCTTGCAGTTGGTAGACCCTGCTTACGCTGCCGCGCAGGAACACGCTTAAACTTAAATTTGGAATTTTCATTTTTGGTCAGTTATTTTCGCCAAGCATGGCGGGAACGCTCAAATCTGACTGGGATCTAAAATCAACCGGCTGGGGCGCATGTAAGAAGGTGTGGATGATAGGGAAACCAATCCGCCACTTGGTTTCAAGTCTAAGACATCAATCTTTCATGCCCCCAGCAGGGACTCAAATTCAGACAGGGTCGAGAGACAGCTAGCAGTCATTAGAAACGCAGTAGACCACACCGCGTGCCAAGGTCAAGTTCAGTGGAGGGTATCGGGGCGAACCACCGACACACCATCCACCAAAAATTTGCATTCCCCTCGCGCTCCCGATCTGATGGCACATCGAGAGTGACGGGAAAGCGCAACAATCATTGATTGTGCTTACCCTACCTAAGCCAATGATCCTACTTTTATAGGTAGATTGGAGTACAGTAATGTGCTTAGAATAGTTGACCAAATTTTAACTTTTCCAAGTTATTTGATTGAATAAAACTGTTTAACTTTAACTTTATCGAAATTGTAAATACTAGTAGTTTAGAATATTCCTATTGAAAGAAATATTCATAATTTTGTCACATTGCCGAATTAGGTACCTTTTACACCTCTGTGGGTGTATTTGTTCTTGTTTTATCGCCGCTCATGGCTATAAATAGAACACAGTTCCGCATTTGTCATTCGTCGACCGTGATTGGGTCACCTTTTCGAAAATTATTTACTTTGCGTATGCCACGATATAAAAACACATTTGAAGTTAGTTAGTGGTATACTATTTTTATCTATCTATTAAAGTGTCGATAGCTGTTCTAATGTAATACTTTTGTTGGGAAATGTTAAGAGCTGGTTCTTCATCTCATTTCAAGCATAACTAAAATGACTGGAGAAGAGCCAGCAGGAACCACAGACTTCTCCTGAAAATGTGTTTTTAATATAGAGGGTAAAAAAAGACAATATTCCTGTCTAAACTACAGGACTCCGCTTCAAACCTCTGTCAAGTAAAGATATACACTAAGTCAATTTAGGACTATGAAGAACTTAGATATCTATTACTTGACAAGGAGAATATCTTTGAGAGAATATATCCTTAAAGATTAGTATGGCAATATATAAAACTGTACCACCTTTATTGAATATGAAAATCATGTATAATCTCCAAATCTCAATGTGACATGTAAATATTGTTTGATATATACCATGATTTTTATGACTATTTGTCTGATTGCAGACAACCTAATATGTACATTCTCCTTGGCAAATATGAAAATAAAGAAAACCTACAAATACATGTATTTCTATAGCTACAAAACACAATTTTCTATTGGAATAGACTAGGGAAAACAGCTTAATTGATATATGGAGATTGAATAAATCTTATAGAATATTCACCTGGGGCACAAGAAATTCATGTTAGAGAGTTTGATTAGACTATTTCCTGGTGGATGAAGTCTTCCTAGGATTAGGCCCGGAAGTTGACATTCTTTCAACCTACAGAAGTGACCATAACATGATCAGTCTTTCTATTAAGTTTTGTCACAGAAATAGGTAAAGGAAGTTGGTTAGTTTAATAATTCCCTGCTCTAAAATAAAGACTACATTAAACTTATTAAAAAGGAAATTAAACTAGTTAGGGAAACTTATGCTCTTCCTGTTTATACTCCAGAAATAATTGAGGATATAAAAGACAAAGCATTAAATTCAATGACTAGTGACTCCCTATTTCTCGACATGCTGTTATGTCAATTGGGAGGTGTGGCCATATCTTTGTCAAAAGATAAGCTAGAGAAGCTAGAAAAGAGTTACAGTTATCCAACAAAATAAAATCTTTATGTAGAGCTCTCGACTCAATAACAATCGCCAATGGAGAGAGATCCAAAGTTCAGGAGGTGATTGACAATAATCAAGAAAAACAAGAAATATTCAGAGAATACCAAAATGAGAGGTCATCAAATTAGATCTAGATCTGAGATCATAGCAAGCTGGACGAAGCCCTCAAGGAATTTTCTTGATTTGTAAAAAACACTTTGCTCATTAAACTATACTAGAATTGAATGATGAAAAGAAAGGAAAAACCAGTGACCCAGTTGAAATATTATAATTACAAAAGGAGTTTAATCAGTGTCTATTTACAGGTAAAAAGAAACCTGTCTGGAAGATTCAACATATTTTTCATTTTTAGATAATATTCCAAAATTGTCAGATATTAATTGAGATGCTCTTGATAAGCCTTTCACAATACAAGAATTGGAATTAACAATCAAAAATAGTGAATTAAATAAATCTCCACGCCCAGACGAGAAATTAAGTTGTCCGAGTACGCGGGTGACACAACTACATATTTGAAGGCTGATAAGAATAGCTTGTGTTGTGTCATGCGTGTGCTGGAATGGTTTAGAAAAGCGTCTCTTCTTGCAGTGAATAAAGATAAAATAAAGGTTATTAAGATTTGGGGCAATGAGGGACAGGAGTGTACCTTTTGAAGGAAAGTTTGGTTTAAATTGGATATCAGATTTTGAGGTTCTAGGTATAAAACATATACTTAGTAATTCAGCACATGGGACAATATTTCCTCTGAACTATCGGGTATAAAAGAGGATTGATAGCTATGTGGTTTACAAGAAGTTTAACTCCATGCGGTAAAGTTGTCACCACAAAATCCCTATTATATTAAAAATTACACATATACTCCTGTCTCTTCCCAGTCCTCCATCGCAAAATTTTGAAGACCTTGATGGGTTGATAAACTCTGGTCTTTGGGGGTGGTAAACCCTCCAAATATAGAAGGGAAATTATGGAGGTAGAGGTGCTTGATGGAGGCTCGAAAATGCATAATATAAAACATTTTGATGCAGCCTTAAAAATAGGTTGGCTAAAGAGATATTTGAGATCCATCTCCAAATGTACAATTATCCCATTTGCATTTGAGTTCGCAGAGATGTTCAAATTTGGAAAAAAAAACTATGTTGACTGAATTAAGGAGATAACCTTTAATCCTTTTTGGAAGAATGTATTAAATAGTCGATAAGTTTTGTGGACTGATGATAAACTCATTACTCCAGAGTATTTTTTATTTACTCATTTGTTGTGTAATCATATACTACAAAATCTTGGATGTGGTTAACCAGATAAGATTTCCTTTAGAATTGAAGGAATTTGGAGATTTGTATACTAGTCATGTGAAAACTCATTTTTTGAGGTATCAAGTTTTTAGTATGAAGATAAGAGAATATCTGGATGGGAAGGACAAGCCAACGTCTAATCCATTGTCTCCTAATAAATGCATGGTGAATGTGATACTGTCTTTAGATAGTAAGGGTGTCTCCCATATATATAGAGTAATAATGGGTAAAAATACTAGTTATATTGATAATATTTGTCAAAAACGGAAATTTAGAATCATTTGCTATTAGAAAGTCCCATAAGCCTCAACATTTCTAACTGCACGTGATTTACAATGTAAATGTTGATTTGCAGGTCATGTAATAATCCAGGGTATCTGCAAGATGACTTTGGATCTAGAGGGGGTTCATAATAAGCAAAACAAAGTCTTTTGCAATAACAAACTTTTCTTTGAAAGTTCCAGTTATCGCTCAGGGGTGAATGGTCAAATGTATTGCACAGGAATTGACCTTCATGCCTGCGCCAAGTCCAGGCAGCAATGGCCAGGACTTCTTTCCTTTCACAATTCATATTTATAGTATCAAATGCATGTAATTACGTATAAACATTAGCAAAACAAAGTCTTTTGCAATAAGACGGCTGAGACCGCTGGACGCCTATCAAGAAAAGAATTGAGTTTGAGATTCTGCTTTGGCCCTTCAGCCGTCTGTATTTGTCTTCTTACAAGTCATTGGACGTTTTTGCGCCAATCTTTGGTTTATTTTGCGAGCTTGCTCGCATTTCCATGGTTAGATATACATGTATTTGAGAGAGACTTGAACTTGTTAAGGATTTCAGGGACACAGCGAGCCCACGTGACCGCACCTTTAACGGTTCAAATTGTCTGTTTCAAAAAGTTCCATTATAATCATCTGCCAGTAAAGTCTTGTATCCGTGACTTTGAGTCTCCTCTTAAACTGAGTCTTTCTGGATGACCTCTTTGTGTGCTCTATATTAACTAACTACATAGGAGCCGTATAATAGAATCTATCTATCAAGTTGGGGTGAGTTAGGGGGTGTTTTGGTTCAGCTGAATTTCAATACAGAACAGAAATAGATATTGGTAAATAAAAGCTTCATTTATTCAAATTATATGAAAACCATAATACAACATAAAATTCCAAAACCAAAAAATTACAAGCACATTTCCTCCTGGTAGACTCCAGTTTCCTGGCTGATCCATGACCGGAAGTAGCTCATTCTGGCGTAGACGGAAGAGAAGTAAGTTGGGCAGTTGACGATACCGAATGACGTCACACCAGCGACCTCCCATGAGTCTCCAACCTTACACTGGACTGGTCCACCACTGTCACCATTGCAGGAGCCGCGGCTGAGGTCTTCTGTGTCGTAAAGGCAGATGTGGTAGTCAGAGATGTAGTCTCCCATCAGTAGTTGGCAATCATCCTTGGTCAGTACGCTGATTCTGGCGTGTTGCAGTTTTGATGGCAGGTCATTGGCTAAAATGCAAACATCACATGACCTATCATTTCTGCTTTACACAACATTTTATCCAACCCTCAAAACAAGGCATCAAATATGATTTCATGGAATACTTTTACAGCACTATCCAAAAAGGGACTTATTATTCTAAAATATATGATTCATTTACTTTTTTATTATGCTAATTTTTCATCATGGTTCATTTCGCATTTGCTTACTTAGGTATGTTTGTTATTTCCAAAATTGAAATCATAAAATGTTTGCTTGTTAGACGAATAAAAATATTCTTCGGCGAATAATATTCGATTTCTTCCAAATGGAATTTGAATTAGTACATTTTCGCCTGTGATTAGAAAAAGCACCAAGGTGAGATGAGAATGAATTATTTCCCTTTGAGGGGTGATAATCTGCACTATCCACCAACAAGACAGGCAATAACTGTGTTGTTATGCCGAACATTTTATAGGCCTAACAAGCGGCAAAATCATAGGACAGGACCAGAGCTGATTTCAATTTTCAGCAGCATTCATTTAATTAACCGGCTCATGAATCGGTGCACCGGGGAACCATGCAGTGTACTTAAAACTATAATTATAATCACCATATCCGTTGAAAAATTCGTGTAACCACCTGATAAATGTTTTGGCAAGCTGATATCATAGTTATTTCAGTTAATCAAAGGCGGCCGGCAGACATGGAATAAGGTAGATTATTGACTGGCAATTATTCACCTGCTCGTGCTATTATTCCCCTCTTTCTGACTGATAGCGTGTATTATTAAATATAGGGTGAGGTATAACAATATGTACTAAATGATATAGATGTTTTAGATAAGATTATCTTCCCATTATAGAACACCTATAAAATCTGTACCACGCAAGCTATGCAACATTCAAATATGAATATCCTGATATACTTAGATATGTCATTATCAATCTACTGTAAATGCACTTGACATTACGCTTAGGGATCGTTCTTTTCATTCAAATCGTTTCATATAAACAAATAGATTGTTTCGACATATTATGCATATATTGCTTACTTTCACTGGAGGTTCTTCCCCATCCTGAGATCCAGCATTCCTTGTCTGTGTAGTCCATGGGGTGGGATGAGGGCAGCTTGGCGACAGCTACCTTGGTGCCATCTATGGCTGCGGGCTTGGCCAGTTGGATGAGGGCGATATCGTTGGGGAATCCCCTGCTGCCGTCGCTTATCCAATCAGGGTGCTACATCAAACCAAAAGAGAAAAGTGTGCTTTACTCTTCTATTCCGCACTTCGTCTAGTTGAACTTACTAATTGAACGTGATAACTAGGCGATTTACCAAAGATTGAAAAACTCTTTTAAGCAGAGTTATTAGAGGAGACGTATATTCCGTGTCAGTTTATTTTATCATTCTGAATATTGCTTACTAGCCAAGCTTAATCATCTGGATGCGGGTAAGAAATTCTTCTTTATTTTATATTTAGATTAAAAATCATCTCTTATTCTCATTCTCCAAACGGACTACAGAGGTACATTTGTATGGTGTGTACCATACATATGCTAACCATACTGTTATGATACACATTAAAATCTTTAAAAAATGTCTCCAATGAGGTTATACGCATGTATATGGGTTATGTACTAGCTACGGTTTGAGATTAGCCATTTCATCATTAACTGAATGCCATACACCTAATTCAACCAATTACCAATTTATCATTGGTTTCTGTCCAATATTTTTCTATTTGTAAAGGGTATTTCAAACATTTCGTTTTGAATAGATATTCCTCTTTGTTGCCATAATGACGATGTTCATCAGTTTGTATGTCTTCGTTGCCTCAGCAAATATGATGCTTTCAATCTCTAGACCAAAGCTGCCAAAATCCAATTCTCTTGATCCATTCATGAACTTCTTTCCATAACAAAGCCGATTTCTCGCATTCATATAATGAATGTTCAAGAGTTTCTTTTTGTTTACATTATAGACATAACTATGAAATTCGTATTGAGCACGTGAGCATGAAGTTATTTCCCTCACCTGCTTGATGGCCTTTGCGTTGATTCTCTGGGCACCAGCCTCTCCGCGCACGTGCTGGCCAAGGACAAGCATAAAATCATCCCTGAAAACGTGATAAAGTCAACAATCTACATATCCGCAAATGCACAGAGCCAGGATCGTATGTCCATTTATATATAAATATATATATATATATATATATATATATATATATATATATATATATATATATATATATATAATGTATTGTGTTAATACATTTAATTATATCTTCCTTGTGTGAGATTATACACCGTTAGTTTTCAATGAAAAGAAAGCAACAGGTTATTGAAATACTATCACATGTAGCGAAGTTCGAATTAAGATGTGGATGATCTAGATGTCATTTCAAATTAAGAAGTGGATGATGCACATGTAGAAATCGAGAGTTTTAACCCGTTTGTCTTCTCTAAAGGTTAGACATATATCCCAAAACTGACAGGCATTTTGGGAGCCACAAGATGGAAGGGGTTAACTCCATAAAGATACTAGTATTTAATCTGCTGACGCTAGATGAAGGATTTCAACAATAACTTACACGGAGGCACCATCGACACAGTGAGAAGCAGTGACGACCCATTCAGGAGAAATGAGCACGGCACCACAGCTGTGGCTGCAGCCGAAGAAGGAGCATCTCTGCAGGGAGATCTGCCAGGGGTAGGCGTGGCGGGGGGCCTCGGCTCCACCAATGATGTGTCCAGTAGCGTCACCGACACCCTGGAAGCTGGTGCTCTTACCGCATTGGAACTTTTCGGCTGCAAAGGAAATAAGGATTCACGTTGAATTTAGAATGTTATAAAGGTTCTCATACTTAGTGTATACATATTGATCATGCAAACCGTTTTTATAATTATTTAAGGTAAGAGGTACTTTGTAAAAATATATATTATAGAAATCTAATTTCATATCCTTCGGTCCACATAGCACCTGTATCAGTTCTCCTAAGCCCCAGTCCTCATAACACGTGGGGTTTGCTTGTACACAGATCAGAGTCATTTCCTTTAAATGAAAGTCCATCAATATATAAACGTCTTATGCCCTGTGTAAAATTGCCACCATAACATTTACGTGTACTCATGTTAATACATCCATATTTGGGGATCGTTTCAGCTGTAAATATTCAAACTCATCCGTTGACAGTTTTAACTCAAACTCAGCTATCCTTGATCTTAAGTACTTCCCATTTCCCACGCGTAAAATACAATGGCTTGATCACGTATGCCGTGTTAAAATAACATTGTTTGACAATAACTTACCCGAGGCCACAGCGAGGAGGACGCACAGAAGAGCGATCATCTTGAAAAGTGTGCCCAATACCGGCAGCGGGCTCCTTATATTCCTTTCCCATCTGTATCTTATCAGATAGTTGTCTAAATATGCACCTATCCCTCTGATATGCACGGTAGTCTCAACACGACATAGTGTATTTATCTCTTACTTTGGTGATAATAGTCACGAACTTATGTGTCCGTTGTGAACTCTTTCTTAAATCTCTTCTTGTAAGCAGCAACCCCTCCAATTAGGACGTCCATTTTGGTGGTACGTTTGGTGATTTCTTTTTAAAATATTCTTTTGACGATTATTTGGAAGGAGAGTGGTAATCGGAATCAATCCAACAATATTCCTTCAAAGTTGTCTTTGGTTAATAAGGATATTTCACCAACTTATTAACAATAAGTGTCACAACAAGTTTAACATTGATGTTGCAACGTAAGAACGAGTGCTTAGTTGGTCAGGCAGGTTGAAATTCACTTTTAACTTAGTATCAAATTTGTTCTTGGGAAATCTATTCTTTATTTAATTATTATTATCATTATTATCGTCATTTTCATTATCATTGTTATCATAAGTAGTAGTAGTAGTAGTAGCAGTAGCAGTAGTAGTAGTAGTAGTAGTAGTAGTAGTAGTAGTAGTAGTAGTAGTATTATTATTATTATTATTATTATTATTATTATTATTATTATTATTATTATTATTATTATAATTATTATAATCATCATCATTATTATCATTATTATTATTAATAATATCATTATCATATACTCATTTGGCAACTGAATTTTCAAAAGATCCGCTTATGAGTGCAATTACATGTACACCCCTCGTTCAATGTCTGAAGTGCATGCACTGTGGATTATATAACGCATTAACATTTAAGGAAACACCAATCAATCAGACATAAATCGAGTGGGCTGTTTTCAACATTAAACGCCGAAAAATGAGTATTTGAAGGAAGAAGGTCTCACATTCAATTCTATAACTTTGGCATCTGATATAGTTTCTTAGATGGACATTTCTATTTTTATATAATTGAAAAGTTTACATTTTAACAATTACTTCCTAAATTACTGGTCGGTGTATACATATATATATATATATATATATATATATATATATATATATATATATATATATATATATATATATATATATATATATATATATATATATATATATATATTTATATATATATATATATATGTATATATATATGTATATATATACATACATATATATGGAAACATATCTAAATCTTTATTTATTTATTTTACTTTTAGTCATTCATTTTATGCCACAAACTCCTTGTTTCGATGAAAACATGTTGAGGACATTAGGGGACTTGGCTCATGTACCATTATGGGACTATGTTCCCTAACCCTGCCCATAATATATCCCCTAACGAAGGGTTAGTACTGCTGCGTACGTAATCTCATAATAGGTGTAACTAGAAATTTTCAAAAATAAAATATGAACATTCAAAAATGACTCATTTAGAAAGGAACTAAAAATGGCTCAAACGTTCGTAATAATTCATGAAATATTTACTAGTTTTTCTAATTCTTTTTCGAATAGTGAATCAGGGATATTTGTTATTCATCATGAGTTTTTGAGAATATTCTGGGAACGTTTTCTGGGAATATTCTTTATCCTGCATCTTAAACATATATATATATATATATATATATATATATATATATATATATATATATATATATATATATATATATATATATATATATATATATATATACATATATATATATATATACATATATATATATATATATATAAATATATATATATATATATATATATATATATATATATATATATATATATATATATATATATATATATATATAAATATATATATATATATATTTATATATATATATATATATATATATATATATATATATATATATATATATATATATATATATATATATATATATATATATATATATATATATATATATATATATATATATATATATATTTATATATATATAAATATAATATATATATATATATATATATATATATATATATATATATATATATATATATATATATATATATAAATATAATATATATATATATATATATATATATATATATATATATATATATATATATATATATATATATATATATATATATATATATATATATATATATATGCATATATACATATATAAATATACATATATACATATATATATATATATATATATATATATATATATATATATATATATATATATAATATATATATATATATATATATATATATATATATATATATATATATATAAATATATATATATACATGCATGGTGCACTATAGTACCCCAGTGCTCTAATTATGATCCTTCATTTAGGTCAGATATATCATCGTTTACCAAGTAACCCAGTTATAAGGAAAGCATGGTTACATTAAATTGTAAGACGACCGGGAAAATAATTCTAGGTAATTTTCAATTGATGTAACATGACAGTAAGCAGTAAGCGGTAACATATGCTAGACTCATTGCATTAAAGTCCTACACAGCATCTTCCATCCTATCTTTGTAACTGTGATGGACTGGAAACAATTCGGTAGGCTCTAATAGAAATAGAAATGACAGATGGGAAATGTCTCAACTTTGTATCATCTGCAGTCCCCCCCCCCTCCCCATCTATCATTAGGTACTAATAGCCAGGTGTTTTCCTATCATAACTTCCACTTTCATACTTGACTCTAGAACAGTTAACCTTATATGATAACCTTTTAGAACGCCTGGAAAGGGAAATCTGATATAATCTATATTGTAATGCTCTTGTTTATTTGATTATATAAGTCTCTGTTTAGTATACCATAGCATTATCTAGAGCTGAGAAAATTACAAATAGGCATTAAATTTTAAAAGATCTTTTTAATTCCAGTTTGGGGGACACTCCAACCTTAAATTAAGTCATATTTGTTATGATCAAAGTGATCATTTTATCATTACTATTGTTAGTTTTGCTATTACTGCATGTGTTGCTGCTGATTCATTGACACGAGGGGATAGCCTTAGAATCACCTAGTTTTCCTGGATGAAGCTAACTAATTGGATGTCTTTAATGGTGATTTAGAGTTCTCATCAAATACAATGTGTTTCAGTATCTATTTTGATGTGTTAAGTATTGCAATATTTTTGCGAAAATAGCGAAGATACTAGAGCTTTGATAAGAATTATGTCAATATGTGAGATAGGAAGGGAAAGTTACCGGTAACTGGTGGGGGAGGGGGGCTATCATTTTTCTTTTGAGAATGAAAAGATTTAGCATTGTGGTAACACCCATTAAAACAATACTAAACTTTTTATTTTTAAATCCTTTTTTATTTTCCTCCTCCGTAAAGACATGTCAAAATACAGGGTAGAAAATGGATGACTTCAAGGCATGAGTAAATATAGTATACAGTGTTACAAAATATATTATGGTCTGTTTGCATAGACATTGGATAATAAAGAATATTGCTTTTCAAACATTTTCCCTTTTCCTTTTACATAATGTCTGTATTTTACAAGGAAATAGAAGTTTCTGACATCATTTTCGATACTGAAAATAGTTGGTATCTGTTCTTTTTTCATGGCGTTATATATTGTATTTTTTGTTAATAAAATGATGGTATTGATACAAGTTGTGTTTTCTAGGTCTCCCAAAATAATCTTATCTGTAGATAGATTATAATTTACCATACCTAGTTCTCTAATCCACATTTGGACTCTCTCCCACAGGTTAATTGAAGTGTTGCAAAACAGTAGCATGTGGGAAATGGAATCAAATTGTTGTAGGCAGAAGCTGCAAAGGTTCGAATTCTTTATTCCCATCTTTAATAAAAGATCATTTGTATAAAACCTGTGGTGGAGAGTCCTAAATTGGATATATTTTAAGTAGGTGTCTTTATATTTTTGATGATGAAAATTAAACGATTTACCTATACTGAAGCTCAAGAGCTCTAAATCTGTCTTATCATTCCATCTGTCAGCCGCATTATCCAAAATGTGGTTAGAGGAGTCTTTCATAATTATGTAAAGTCTAGAAGAACCTTTTGCACTTAGATTCAGCATTGAGTTTAATGCACTATTGTCTGGCTGTTCTTCATGATGTAGAGGTAAATCTCTCCATTCAATGTGTTTTTTTTTATTTTGGAAATAATGGAATACTAAGCTTAGTAAAATTTGTTTCTGGTTTGACTCTACAAATCCCACCTGAACTGACAACGTTTTATATCACTGTACATTAGCTGCTCCACAGGAACTATGCATTAATTCCTGTTTCCAGTATTCTTCTTGAAAATATCTGTAATATAGGAATATATACCACAAATATATCTTAAGTTATGTATTAACAAAAATAATTCAATTTACATTACACAGCTTGATCTTGATACATATAAACTAGTCTCTGATAAATGAGGATTATCCAGCCCTTGAATATGACACTCAATAAAAGATCTGTATCCCTTCTGCACTAAAGCTTTAGGTGCTCTGCTTTTAAATCCAACACTGGGTGAGTTCAAGTGCTGCATTAACACAACATGTGACGCTGGCGTTATTGTTAAAATGGGTGTTGGTGCAGTACTTGAAATCCTAGCAAGATGTTTTCGTTAATGCAGTGGTGTGTGTTAACACCAAAAGTAACAGAAACTGTTAGTGTTGTTCTGAACCTTCTGTTGATGGAAGCCCTCTTCCCTTATAGTTTGTACAGGCAGAAACACTAATGCCGTAGGCGTTAACATCGACTTAACTTCAAGTTTCAGATATGTTAGCTTAACAACTAATAGTGGGGCAGCTAGGACAAAAAGTGTGCACTTCATGAAACTTGGTACATATATACTTTGAGTGATGATGATCATTATTCGTAAAGGGGGCAGGATGTGAGTTGCCCCTGAAGCCTATTTGGGGGTATTTTTTGCAAAATATAAAACAAAACATGAATTTCAGGAATATGACAATAAATCATCCAGGAAAGAAAGTGGAACCTTCGGCATATATATATATATATATATATATATATATATATATATATATATATATATATATATATATATATATATATATATATATATATATATATATATATATATATATATATATATATGTATATATATATATATATATATATATATATATATATATATATATATATATATATATATATATATATATATATATATATATATATATATATATATATATATATATATATATATATATATATATATATATATATATATATGTAGGGGGTGCTTTTGGGGAATGTTTTCTACAAAAAGGATAAGAAAAGCTATTAGGGGGATTTGACTGTTGAAATCATAGGCCTGAGAGTAGAAGTTGCAAAATTCATACACATATACTAAAAAGGTTTTTAATAACTGACATCAGTACAGTGAGTAAAAGGCCCCATTGGTGACTGCCTTTTTGACGTAATTTAACCAAAATATTACTGAAAATGTCGAGGAAAAACCTATACTTCGGAGTAGAAAGTGCATATGTTAAGAAAATAGTTATTGTGCGTTATTGGTTATTTCCATTGGGTTATCAAAAATGACTGAAAATGAGATAACTTTGGGATCTGACTTTTCAAAATCTTTACTTCAGAGAAGATACTGCCAACCCCAGACAAATATTCTTTGAATGTAATTGATTGAGACTGCTAGTAGTAGACATTATAAAACGTATCCATATTGCACAATTTCGGGGTAATTTTATCAAAATATGACTGAAGGAGATATCCAAAAACTGAAAATGTAATATTTTTTTAAAACAATTTTCGTTATCGTTTCATTGTTGATAAAGAATATTCTCAGAATAGGTAAAGCCACTGCTCTGAATCTCAGTCTGACAGTTAATTTGGCAGTTAATTTTGCACTACCATGCATAAGGCTTATATACGCCATCATAAGTAGGAGATAAAGACACTGTGTCTTGCGAACAGTATCTTCCATATCTGAGGGGCAGCTAGGTGCATAGTTGGGCAACTGTCTGATTAGATACGAATGGACACGAATATAAGGATCATGCTACCAGCATTGGTCTTACGTTGAAGGCAGTTCAAGATGATCGCTCTTCTGTGCGTCCTCCTCGCTGTGGCCTCGGGTAAGTTATAGCCAAACAACTTGAATTTATATGGTGCACGTGATCAAGCCATTGTATTTACGAATGGGAAATAGTGGCAATCGTACCTTTGCACCGTCAATATGAATACTTGCCAAAAAAGGGCATACAACGTTTATATCTTATGGGACCTTCCTTTAAAAATATTGACTCAGGGCTATGTACGAGTAAACGCCAAGTTTTATGAGGACAAAGGCTCCGGAGAAACAAAACAGGTGCAGTGTGGACCAACAGAAAAAAAATGTAGTATTCTATGATATAATTTTTTGCAACAAACCTGCAACTTTGAATAGTTCTATAAACGGTTTGGAAGAGTAATGTTATGTACTAAGAATGAGAACCTTTCGAACATTGCAAATTCAATGCGAATCATTGTTTTCTTTGCAGCCGAAAAGTTCCAATGCGGTAAGAGCGCCAGCTTCCAGGGTGTTGGTGACGCTACTGGACACATCATTGGTGGAGCCGAGGCCCCCCGCTACGCCTACCCCTGGCAGATCTCCCTGGAGAGTTGTTCCCTCTTTGGCTGCAGCCACAGCTGTGGTGCCGTGCTCATTTCTCCTGAATGGGTCGTCACAGCTTCTCACTGTGTCGATGGTGGCACCGTGTAAGTTATTGTTGAAGTTACAGTACAGACATTTAATTACTGCACCAGTTGACTGGACGTCTGCCAGTGTCTGATTGTACAAACACCCATGGATAATATGTCTACGAAATTAGCCAAGTATGCCAATGGCCTACGTAGTTGCGAATCAAAGCAACGGTCAGTTGCGAAGTCGTCCATGAATCCATGCCCAGGAAACTGGGTGGCAATCGGGCGTGTGATGTCGTTTCATGCATCTACAGCTTGTAAAGGGTATCAGTGTCAAGATCACTCATTATCATCAGATACCAGAGTCATGACAGCATAACCATACCCTTCACTGCACATGACCTTTAATATAAGTGGCTTAACCTTGTTGCCTTAGTTCGCCTACGCATTTAGTGCAGAATTAAATTTCGACATTGTATGCCTTTCAAGTAGTGTTATCAACTTTAGTCTCTTAATGTTGTTAGCTACCAAAAAATACCAGTCAGCATTGGGATATATGTCTAACTTTTGGAGAGGACAAAAATGTTAAAATTGGTAATTGCGATGTTTACATCTTTATCATCTACTTCGTTATATGGCTTACCATCTATATAATCCACAAATTAATTCGAACCTCGCTCCATGTAATAGTGTTTCAATAACCTGCTGCTCTTTCTTTTCATTGTTAATTGATAGTTTATATTCTCACATAAGAAGATATGATAGAATACAACACAAAACATTATATTATTATATGCCTACTGCTCATTCTCTGCTGTGATTGGTCAGATCATGGTCACATGACCACCTTACAAAAGTGATATTGGGGTGAAATATTACTTTCGAACACTCAGACTCAGAGCTGCCAGGTTCATGTGCTCAATTCTCAACTTCAACTCTTGAAAAGGAACCCGACAGACGTGAATTGAGACAAGGAACTCTTAAGTGTTTGAGCTTCTTGTAAAATCATGATAAGGAAGGGAATTAGGAAAACACATTTTAAAATTAAGTAAATAAATCATCACATTTCTGAAATTAATGCTTATGACTTTTTCAGGTATTTATAGTATTTTGATTGCGATATTACTGAATTAACACAAGAATATATTACAGGTTAAGAATTTACAATAATCCAATGGTTTGTGGTAAAACCTGGAAATGGAAAAGCATATCAATAATATGTACATTTTAATAATTCTTAAAATTAGTAAATTATCTAATTTGAATGAGCAGTAGGCAAATAATAAAACAAATATGGCACTTTGGTTTCGTGCAATATCAATTTTTATTGCACTCAAGCGCCTCGTGCAATATCATTTTTCAGAGTGCAATATAAATTGATATTGCACTCACCCAATTGCCATATTTGTAAAATATGTAATGACACATGATTCTGGCTCTGTGCAATAGCGGATATGTAGATTGTTTGCTCCGTCACCTTTTCAGGGATGATTACGAGCTTGTCCTTGGCCAGCACGTGCGCGGAGAGGCTGGTGTCCAAATATTATTCCCAAAGACCATCAAGCAGGTGAGGGAAATAACCTTCATGCACAGATTTAAAAAATGAATTTCCAGCCCGCATCATAAGGCGTGAGTAAACGATGTTCCAACCAAAGAATTGAAGAGAAATATTCTTTACATCTCCTCTAATAACTCTCCTTGAAATAGTTGTTCAACCCTTTCTTGATTACCTAGTTATGTCGTAAAGCATAGGTCACCTAAACGCCGCTAAGTGTGGAATAGAAGAGTAAAGCACATTTTTTTCTTTTGGTATGATGTAGCACCCTGATTGGATAAGCGACGGGAGCAGGGGATTCCCCAACGATATCGCCCTCATCCAACTGGCCAAGCCCGCAGCCATAGATGGCACCAGGGTAGCTGTCGCCAAGCTGCCTTCATCCCACCCCATGGACTACACAGACAAAGAATGCTGGATCTCAGGATGGGGAAGAACCTCTAGCAGCAGTACGTGATACTCATTCTACATCAATGACGTCATAACGTCCAGGTTAAGTGCATATCTTTGCGGTAAAAGGATAATGCAATATATAATTAATCCATATGTACTATAAAGATAACCTTATTCAAACCATTTATATCATTTGATACATGATATCTCACCTCGATACTTTTTCTAGAAACAGGCCAAGGAGGGTCATGAATTTTATTTGATGAAACAGAAGAAATATGTTACGTCAAACAATCAAACGCTTTATGATTTCAATTGGGAAATGAAATACCAAACATACCCAAGTGAACACAGGCAAAATAAATCAGGACAAAGAAATTTATAATATGCGACAGCAATGTGAATCATATATTTTAAAATAACAAGTCACCTTTTGGGAAAATGCTGTAAAGTATTCCATGATATCATATTTAATGCCTTATTTTTGAGCCTTATCCATATTTGAATTGGAGAATATTTAATAAAGAAGTAATTAGGACATATGATTGCTTGCCATCGAAACAGAATCATGTTTATTCATTTGGTATTTGTTTGTACAATGATGTAAGTATAAGATTCAAATTATAAGATGCATTATGAATGACTGATGATGTCAGCGTAAACAGTTACTAGCCTGCTGCTAATAACAGATGAAACTGGAGTACTGAGAGTACCACTGGCCCTAGGTCACTGGTAAATTTCTTACATGCCATGAGCAAGATTCAAGGCTGAGACCTTTAGCAATGTCGAGAGTCAGTAGGCAGGTAGTGTGTAATGAATAAGATCCCTCCACTCTTGGGGCTGCCCCCCAGATTCGCCAACAATAATTGAGTCACCTATATACTTTTTCAGGTGATAATCTTCCACTGAAACTTCAACATGCCAAGGTCAATGTACTAAGTAAGCCGGAATGCAAGAACCTGATGGGAGACTACATCGAAGACTACCATATCTGTCTGTTCGACAAGGAGAAACAGAGCCGCGGCTCCTGCAATGGCGACAGCGGTGGACCAGTCCAGTGTAAGGTTGGAGACTCATGGGAGGTCGCTGGTGTGACGTCATTCGGTATTGTCAACTGCCCAACTACCTACTCTTCCGTCTACGCCAGAATAAGCTACTTCCGGTCATGGATCAGCCAGGAAACTGGAGTCTACCAGGAGGAAATGTGCTTGTAATTTTTAGCTTTTGGAATTTTAGGTTGAATTATGCAATTCATATCATTTGAATAAAACAACTTCTTCTTTACCAATATCTATTTCTGTTCTTTATTGAAAGGACTGAAGCAAAACATCCCATAACTTTTATGCAAGTTTTGTCAGATTAATTCTATAATACTGCGCCTATGTTGTTTGTTGATGTAGAACACACAGAGAGGTTAACCAGTGGCCTGTAAGATAACAAATACAGTCTCTGGCAAGACTTTTGTGTCCCAGTAAAATAATGCCTTCAACATACAGTTCAGTTAAATGTATGATTGTATGTGTCTCTTTGAATGAAAATTAAATTTGAAATTTTGCAAAATGTATTTTGTAAAACCAGCATACTATCTTATCGATTACGTTTTAGACAGTTAGGCTGAGACAGACACTCTATTTGAAGGAACGTTTACCTGTATACGTATGGCTGGTAAACCCATACTTGACTCCAATAACTTGGGACCAATTACTCTATTTGAACATTGATTTACATTTCTTATCTGCTATGATTGGTACCTGAATGATTTAAAACCAGAGCCAGTTAGAGTATTCATAATGGACGTGTTGCCAGATGCTGTCTTGAAGAAAACATATGATCACTCTCTGACAGAATAGATGAATATAATATCTGTAATTTTCCAGGACTATTGAGTTCATTCATACTCATTGACTTTTAACATTACCGTTTTGTTTTCAAACTTTGCATAGGGAGGCCTCGGGTTATTCGCCTTCTAAAGATTATTTTGAAAAGGGAAGCCTGTGCTATCGTGTGTTTCTTTTAAATTTCAAATTGAACAAATGTGCAACAGGATTTTTATTCTCCATAGCATGTTATGTCACAGTTTTACAAAGAGTAGTTTATATATATATATATATATATATATATATATATATATATATATATATATATATATATATATATATATATATATATATATATATATATATATATATATATATTTATGAATATATGTATTATATTAAGTCTTGGGTATACAACCAAATATTTTGTATTTACAGTCTGTGATATGTTTAGACTATAATATACCAACTATTTCTAGTATGAACATCAGCATTCAGGTCTGTAATGAATAATCTCCACTTGTCTTCAAATAATGCTATCTTATCTAATAGAATATATTTTGCTCTGGTAATGCTCAAGTTTTTTAATAAACCTTTTTTAACATCTAAAGTCATTATTTCTTTACCTTTTTTTACCTTTTTGGTAGATTACATCCTTCATTAATTATTAAGTGTGTAACTTTTTATATCCGTTGAGGAACCAAATATCTTTTCATGGTCTGATATCATGAAATGATGATCGTAGATATTTCTAACCCAAGAGATTGTATTATTCCACCGTTTGTTTGCATTTGTACAATATAAAAAATATGTTCAATTGTTTCTTGGATTTTTTTGCAAAATAAACAAACCTCTGAATTTACATTGTTATTTTTCTTGGGTAACTGGTTATCTACCGTTATTCTATAAATCAATTTATATTGATTATAGTATTGACATACAGAAGGGGAAAACTTTTGTGCATTTTTGAAAGATTTTAACAAGGAGGGTATCATTAATGTCGTCATTAAGAGCTTCACAGCATTTATCTTTTAAAGCACTTATGCAGCTTGCATCCTTCTCCAATGTATGTGCTATCGTTTTTAAAAGAAGTTTTAGCTTTGCTGAATGTGTCTTATCCAGGTCAGGGTCCATTGCTTGTTTGGCATGCGGGAATATATCTATAAAACACGTTTATATTTGGGCCTACACATAAAGTGCTGAGGGACAAGAAATGGTAGAGTTAAAAAGTAAAATGTGTTATACTAACATACTTTGGATATCACTAGATATATTCCCAATCCTCATGGCTACCATGGCCAGCATGGTGCAGTTCAGAGACGAGTATAAAGGGACACCTCTTAACATTTTTATTTCAGGGCAACCTTTGTAAAAGGCTAAACAGAACAGACAGTTCCAATATTTATCAACATAGTAGTCCGTAGAACCGGCCCACATGGGTGTCATCATTGTCAGGTAAAGTAGGGCCTAGTACAAAACAACACGTTCAAAGGCATGTTTTGGGTTTTAGTTACTTTAGATAGGTTAGTGTGCCCTTAAGACTCCTTCACACTGAGGAAATACTGGACACCATAGGTCACGACTTACATGTAGTTATACAGACTTCAGGAAAAGGAAATTTGACCTTTACTAAACTCTTCGAAAAAACTCTATATTGCAATTTTGTTTGAAATTCAAAATTTAACAAAATGATTATTGACTTGATGTTACTCGGTACTCGTTACTCGGTACCCGGTACACACCAGTTCAGTACTCGGTACTTTTTTTACAGAGTAACACCAGTTCAGTGGCTATGAAGGGTTAAGAGCTTTGGGTATCAACAGTAAGCAATCATAATATGTTGACGACAAAGCATTGTTTTGACAAATGCTACTGTTACCCTCTATCCAACACTATACAGAACTGGAGGATTTTAGTGCGTCAAATCTTAAAAGCGCTATCGTTTTTTATACATTCTCCATTCAAAAATGACAAGAAATCCGTTTGTTTAGAACGTTATGGTATTACAGGTCAAATCATTGGAAACAGAAGCCTTAACCTTAAGACTAATACAAAAACTGTAAAGTGCTAAGACGACAAACAACAGATGACAACGAGGTCGTTGTTTATCAATTTTGATATTTGAGTAATCACATACAACCTTCAACTTGTTTGTAACATTATAGCCTTTTGTATTTAATCAAAAGCCATAACAACAGACATATCAAGTTATCCCCACCAAAGAAGCAATTTGTTGAGGTGAAATATGCCGGAATTGGAATCTGATGAAAATGGAATACGCACTTTAAAGAGAAGGAGTTTAGTGCCAAACCCCTGGCCACTGTTTTAGGATTATCGAAAAATCATGGATCAGAGACTTGACAGGAACAACTGTGGAATAGATCTTAATGCTGTAAGGGAGCTAGCGGAGGAATGGTCTTCGAAACTGATTAAAGAGATAACCTTTAATATGATTTTTTTAAAACCTTTGCACCGTTATTTAATACTATTGAATGCACATATGCAAGGTACATGTAAGTCAATTATAAGATTAGACTGTGTGGCTTGAAACCATAGACTTAAGTTAATGTATGAATGTATGTTTATTGACTTCAGCTCTCGCCGTAAAAATGCATGCAATATTACAACTACATGTATGCATGAATACAAACAAGCTAGAGAATAATAATAACAATTATAATAATAATAATAATAATAATAATAATAATAATAGTAATAATGATAATAATAATAATAAAGATAATAATAACAATAATGATAATAATAATGATTATAATGATAATAATAATAATAATTAATAATGAAACAAAAAGGATGAATGAAATATAGTACTAAAGACAAAAAAAATGTATGTAGGAACTCAAACTCATACAGTAAGTAATTTAAAGATGCGTCAGAACAATCGGCATTAACCCTGCAATGCTGTCTACTTTCGTCCAAGGCACAAGAACGCAAATCTTTTTGAAAACCATTTAAACCCTGTTGGTATTCATTGGAAAGCTCTTGCTGAGACCTCTCAGATGAGTAACCATTTGCCAGGGTTTCAAAGATTTTTCAGCTTTTTTTCATCATTTTGTATTGACCAAATTAGCCACCAGCAGCATAAGTGTAACGATTGATGTGACATGCGCAAGATGTGGTGCTATTGAAGAAACCGTGTGGGATTTCCTTACTATCTATCCAGAAATATAAATTACTAGAACTGTTTTTGATAATCATTTCAAAATTTGTACCAAAGACATTTAATGATAATGATAAAAATATTAATGATAATAATAATAATAATGATAATAATAATAATAATAATAATGATAATAATAACAACAATTGATATTTGATATAGCGCCCTTCCCACCTAAAATGTTCAATAGCACTTTGATATTTTATGTGGAAACATTCACGAAAAAAACACTATGAAACGTTTTACCATTTATCTTAATCTAGACCTAAAGTTACAGAAGAAAGCTTTGGGTTAGTGACAAAATTTGGACAGGCCGCTGGTTGAAAATCAGCTCAAGAGCATCCGACAAATTCTAGATGAAACTATTTGAAACAGCTACATGAGAAACTTATTATCTCCTATTATCAGATCCTTACTTGTAAGGTCTAGATGATTCGTTTGAAAAAACACTTATTTTCCATATGAAGGTTTTACGCGTTTCTATATTAATAGGCAACATTCATTAATTGCACTCGGGTAAACGAATCTCTAGGCGGCGGATAGGACATACTTGTGGATCATACAATTGGAGTTTGAAAGAATAAGAGGACATTGAATTATGGACCTAGTATGTTATTTTTAGGATGAAATAAACTACAAAGGTGGGTTGATATATAAGCTTGTTTTAGATATCTATTTGACTATATATTTTCCATAGGATGTAGATAAATTACAGAATAAGGCAAAGATAGATTTAGAAATATCTGGGCATAATTCGAATTCATCTCATATTACTAGAGTACCTGACTCTGACCATATACACAAAGCACTGTATATACACTTACGATATCCATCCATCATGTATGTATATATGTATGTATTTATATGGAAAGGGCGCACTATCAAACGACAATATCATTATTATTATTATTATTATTTTTATTATTATTATTATTATTATTATTATTATTATTATTATTATTATTATTATTATTATTATTGTTATAATTATTATCCCTCCATCATGTACCTTATAGATGAACAATACATCAAGATTTAAGTTACAAAATCATCCATTCAATGAAAGGACCTTTTGCAGGGTTGAGGCAGTTAAACATTCACCTGCTATTCAAAACACTACAATAACTTGGGTGCTCTCTAAAGAATATCTGTTCCCCGCATTTATGGATTGATAATTTGAAATTAGAATCAGAAAGATTTCTTTTTTGCAGTAGAGGTTGTTGATATATAGTGCAATAGTTTCAACTAGCGGCTTTTGTTTCTGTTACTGTTCTGAACGAACAAACAACGTCTTTTTTAATAGATAACGTATAAACAGGTAGGCATTGATGTTTTCACTGGGTAGTTATATAACTTGTAGTCATAATACCCGACAGAATGCTGATGTTAGAAATTATACTTAATGGGAATTATATGATTACTGAATATTAAATAGACAGACTAATAAATGGGTGTAGTATGAATTGAACTTTACCCGTCTCATCTTTAAATAATGACAAAACAACTACCCTATCTTGCGGTTTAGCTAAAAGGTTCATTGTCTGTATTCTGTCCACTATTATGGAAGTTTCAAGTTCTTTTACACATACGTTTTTGAATAAGATTGTGTTGGTAATGCATTAAGGAACCCTTTATCAACAGTTTCGTTTAAGATGCTTGATCAAAATATGAGCTTGTCTTTTTATCATTCCTCTTCTCTACTTTTATTTGGAAGCATTAAATTCTTATCATTATCTAACTTTCACTTAAATATTATGATATAATGGGATAACATAACAATGCATTTAGTTCTTGTATATAGACTCGGTCGTTCGAAGGTTAGATATAAATACCTTGTGTCGTGTCAAATGTAGCTGTCGTGTCGAAAGTGCATCAGATGGATAGGTGCAAATTTAGACAACAACCTGATAAGATACAGATGGGAAACGAATATAAGGTGCACGCTGCCGGTATTGGTCACACTTCGAAGACAGTTCAAGATGATCGCTCTTCTGTGCGTCCTCCTCGCTGTGGCCTCGGGTAAGTTATTACCAAACAACTTTACTTTAACACGGCCATTGTATTTACGCATATGGAATGGAAAGTACTTAAAATCAATGATAGCTGAGATGGTTTGAGTTAAAACTGTCAACTGATGAATACATCTAAAACGATCCCGAGCTATGAATGCATTAACGTATGAGTGCACCTAACTGGTATGGTGGCAATTGTACATTTACACCGTCAATATGAATACCTTCCTAAGATGGGAATAAGACGTTCATATTTTGAGGGGATTTTTACTTAAGTTAACTCACCGTCAATATGAATACACCCCTAAGAAGGGAAAAGGACGTTCATATTTTGAGGGACTTTTACTTAAGTTAACACACCGTCAATATGAATACACCCCTAAGAAGGGAAAAAGACGTTCATATTTTAAGGGAACCTCACTCACGTTAACACACCGTCAATATGAAAACCTTCCTAAGAAGGGCATAAGACGTTCATATTTTAGGAACTTTCTCTTACGGAGCTCGGTGTGGACCAACAGATAAAAAGTTAGTGATCTAATATCATTTTGCAAAAACAATTCCTATCTTCAACCATTTTGACGGTTTGCTAAATATCTCTATACTTAAAATATCTATATACTAAAATTGAAACCTTTAGAACATTGCAAATTCAATGTGACTCCTTATTTTCCTTGCAGCCGAAAAGTTCCAATGCGGTAAGAGCACCAGCTTCCAGGGTGTCGGTGACGCCACTGGACACATCATTGGTGGAGCCGAGGCCCCCCGCCACTCCTACCCCTGGCAGATATCTCTGGAGAGATGTTACTTCTTTGGCTGCAGCCACAGCTGTGGTGCCGTGCTCATTTCTCCTGAATGGGTCGTCACTGCTTCTCACTGTGTCGATGGCGGCAACTTGTAAGTTATTGTTGGAGTTTATGTCTTTCATCTAACGTCATCAGATTAAATATCTTTATGTAGTTAACCCCAACTTGTAGCTCCCAAGATGCCTGTCAGTTTGGGGATAAATGTCCAGCTTTTAGAGACGACAAACGGGTTAAAATTTTCGATTTCTACATCTGCATCATCCACTTCTTAATTTGACTTAACATCTAGATAATCCACATCTTAATTCGAACTTCGCTACATGTGACAATATTTCAATAACCTGTTGCTTTCTTTTCGTTGTTAACTAATGGTGTATAAATTCACACACGGAAGATATAATTTAATGTAATACAATACTTAGAATATACATATATATGAACATGCGATCCTGGCTCTGTGTAATTGCGGATATTTAGATTGTTGGCTTTATCACGTTTTCAGGAATGATTTCATGCTTGTCCTTGGCCAGCACGTGCGCAGAGAGGCTGGTGTCCAGAGGATCAAGGCAAAGGCCATCAAGCAGGTAAGGGAAATTCCTATTGATGTCCATATCGTAAACAAAAAGAAACTCATGAACATTTATCATTTGAATGCGTGAAATCGGCTTTGTTATAGAAAGAAGATCATGAATGGATCAATAGAATTGGATTTGGCAGCTTTGGTCTAGAGATTAAAGTTATTATACTTGGAGAGGCAAAGAACAAATGCAGACTGATCAACATGATGATTATGGCAACAAAGATGATTATCTATTCAAAACGAAAGTTCTGACAGACCCTTTACAAATAGAAACATTTTGGCCAGAAACCAATGATAAATTGGGATTTTTTTAGGTGTATGACATCCAATCTATGATAAAATGACTAATCTCAAACGGCAGCTGGTACATAGCACATATACATGTGTATGGCTGTATTGAAGACATTTTTTTCCAAAAGTTTTAAAGAGTTTGTCAATCCTTGCTTCATTGCTTAGTCATCTGGAAAAGCATAGTTGACCTAAACGCCCCTAAGTGTGGAATAGAAGAGTAAAGCTCACTTTTCTCTTTTGGTTTGTTGTAGCACCCTGATTGGATAAGCGACGGCAGCAGGGGATTCCCCAACGATATCGCCCTCATCCAACTGGCCAAGCCCGCAGCCATAGATGGCACCAAGGTAGCTGTCGCCAAGCTGCCCTCATCCCACCCCATGGACTACACAGACAAGGAATGCTGGATCTCAGGATGGGGAAGAACCTCCAGTGAAAGTAAGCAATATATATATATAATTTGTGGAAACAATCTCTTTGTTTATATGAAAAGATTTGAATGGGAAGAACGATCACTAAGCGTAATGTAAAGTGCATGTTTTGTGGTAGATTAATAATGCCATATCTAAGTGTATCAGGATATTCCTATTTCTATTTGTAGTGGTACAGATTTTATAGGTGTTCGAGAATGGGAAGATAAGCATTATATCATTTAGGACATTTTACCTCACCTTGGTGCTTTTTTGATTAACAGGTGAAGAGGTACTAATCCAAATTCCATTTGGAAGGTACTGTATAAAATATCTATAACAGAAAAAATATCTATGTCAAACAATTAAACTCTTTATGATTTCAATTGGGAAATACTAAACATATCCAAGTGAACACATACAAAATGAATCAAGACAAAACAATTGGCAGTAAACAAAAATATGATGAATCATATATTTTGAAATAATGGATTTGGATAAAATGTTATGTAAAGTAGAAATGATATGTAATGTGATGTTTGCGTTTTAGCCAATGACCTGCCATCAAAACTGCAACATGCCAGAATCAACGTGCTGACTAAGGATGAATGCCAGGAACTGATGGGAGACTACATCTCTGACTACCACATCTGCCTCTACGACAAGGAAGAGCTCAGCCGCGGCTCCTGCAATGGTGACAGCGGTGGACCAGTCCAGTGTAAGGTTGGAGACTCATGGGAGGTCGCTGGTGTGACATCATTCGGTATTGTCAACTGCCCAACTTACTTCTCTTCCGTCTACGCCAGAATGAGCTACTTCCGCTCATGGATCAGCCAGGAAACTGGAGTCTACCAGGAGGAAATGTGCTTGTAATTTTTTGGTTTTGGAATTTTATGTTGTATTATGCGATTCATATCAGTTGAATAAAGAAAGCTTCTTCTTTACCAATATCTATTTCTGTTCTTTATTGAAAGGAATTCAACTGAACCAAAACATCTGATAACTTTGAAGCAAGATTTGAAAGATAGATTATATAATACTGCACCTATGTAGTGTATTAATGTCGAATATACGCAGAAGTTATCCCGTGACCTGTAAGATATCAAATATAGTCCATGTTAATGTCATTGTCTCCAGATAAAATGATGCCCTCAACAAATAGTTCAGTTATGTGTAAAGTGTATGTGTCTCCTCGAATAAAAATTAAATTTCAAATTTTGCATAATTGAAATTTTAAGTTTTATAAAGAAATTCTTTTGTAAACCCAGCATACTATCTTATCGATTAAGTTATAATAAATTCAAATGAGATAGGAACTCTATTCGCCGGTACGATTACTTTTATTCCCATGGCTTGAAAACCTATAATTGACTCCAATAACTTGATGCCAATTACCCTTGGTGAAAAACTATTACAATTTTTATCTGCTATGATTGATATCTGTATGATTTAAAACCAAACCCAGTTAGTTATCATGATGGACTAGTTGCAAGATGCTATCTTGAAGAAAATATATAATCACTCTTTGACATAATAGATTAATGTAAAGTCGTCTGTAATATGCAAGGACTATCAAGTAAATCATTACTCATTGACTTCTAACGTTACTATCCTGTTTTTCAGACTTTGCATAGAGAGGCCTTTGGTTATTCCCTTTCTTAAATTATCTAGAATAGGGGACCTTGCGTTAGCTTAACTAATTTTTGTTTAATGTGTAAGAGTGTCCCCTGCTCGTTTGCCATGCAGGAAATTATCTATAAAAAAATATTAATATTTTGGCCTACACATAAAGTGCCGATATACAGGAAATGGCGGAGTAAAAAAAGTACAATTTGTCTTAACTATCCTACCTTGAATATCACTAGATGTATTACCAATCCTCATGGCCACCATGGTGCAGTTCAAAGACGAATGTCAGTGGCCTCCTCCTACCTTATTTCTATTTCAAGGCAATTCTGAAGCATCATAGTAGGTCTTAGAACCGATCCACTTGGGTATTATCATTGTCAAGTGAGTCTTAAGCTACTTTCTGTACTGAGGAACACCAAATTAGTTGCATTGAAGGGTTGATCTGTAGTTACCAAAAGTAAACAATCATAATATGTTGACGCAAAAGCGTTGTTTGTCAAATGCTACTGTGACTGTCTATCTAACTTTATAAAATACCGGATGATTTTAGTGTCACAGGTTTTAGAATCAATGTACCTATTCAAACACAATCCATTAAAATATGACAAATAACTGTCCATTAGAACTTTATGGCATAACATGTCAAAGCATTGGAAATCGAAGCTTTAACCTTAAGACTAAGGCAAAAACAATTTAGTGCTAAAAAGACGGACAACAGATGCCAACGAGATCATTGTCTAACATATTTGATATATTCGGGACCATCTCAGACCTTCAATTTTTTTGTAACATTATAGTCTCTTGTATGTATTCAAAAAACGATAACAACAAACATATCAAGCTTTCCCAACCAAAAGAAAAATTCGTTGGAATGAAATATGCCTGAAATGGAATATGGGTAAAATGGAATATACCCTTACAATTGAAGCATTTTGCTGATTCATGTATCACTTAATGCTTGGTGTAATATTACTGATAGTTACCATGGAACTCTTGTCTCCTGTAATGGTAAAGGTTAATAGCTTTCTTAATGCTTTACGTTGACAGGAGTTAGATAAATCATTCATTGTTTTCTAATCTCAGTCTTTTAGCATTTTGTATTTCTTTTCCTTATGGATGCTCTCACACGTCTCCATGTACAATTACATGTCACATGGCATCTTAGGGTTAATAGCCTCCTCTGCTTTAGGTTTGGAATTTGGGATTTCGTTTTTCGTCACATTTATGCCAATTGTGGCTAATTCGTGACTAGCCAGTTGTAAGTAGTGGAAGAGACTGGAGTACCACCGCATAACCCCAAGTCAATGGCAGCTTTCTCACATGCCCAGGCCGGGATTCGTACCCAGGCAGTGGTTAGAGACAGTGTACAGTCAGTAGCGACACCTTAGACCACACGGCTGTCAGAGCAGGGCCACCCCCTTTGCTTTAGGGGTGAGTGTGTTATAGAGATTTGTTTTTTTATGGCATTGTCTTGTTGAATTTTGTATAACTATGACACTGTAAAGTTAGGGCAATTTACTTAATGTTAAGTATCTGCTAGTAAATTATGCTATCATTCTTTCTTACTTGTTCAATATCATTTGAATAGGTCATTTGACATTGCCATGCAACATATACTGATAAAACATGTTGGTCCGTACTTAGTTACTATTTTAACACTGCTGTTTACATATAAAGAGCAATATGAGAATGAAGGTACCTTAGTGTTGTGATACACTTGTATTTGATACTGTGATTTGTTTGCAACTGTTTTTTGTATATACTAGTAATATTGAGTTCATCCTTTCTACCTGTCGGCGACATATATATTTATTCACATATAGATTGTCCAAAAGGTGTAGATAAATCACAGAATAAGAGAAAATATAGATTTACAAATAACTGGACACGCATCAACTTCATATTGTATGACAAGTGTACCTGACTCTGACCATGCCAAAAAAGCATTACATATGTAGACATAAGATGTTTCAAAATCCACCATGTATTCTATGAACAATACATCACAATTTAAGTTACACACTCATCTATTCAATGAAAGGACCTTTCTCAGGTTTGAGGCATTGATACGTTCGAGTGCAATGCATTGTCAAAGTCGGATAATGGGTTAGCTAGCTAACTGCAAGCTTACCACAGGCTAGCCAGCTAAATTCGGTTTCACAAAGAATCCTAAGCCAACGGTTATCCTGTTGCCATGACGAAATAAGTCTGAACGGCTAGCCTGCTAAGAGCTGGCTATCCGTTCAGGGTAATGTGTAGGCTGCACTAAATACTTCAAAATTCATGATAAACATTAGCGAAACAAAAAAAACAAAACATGTACTATAAAATTCAAGAGTTTATCTTTAAGGTGAGAGCATTAAAGACAGCCCTTTTCTAGCTATATTACGTTAAACACGCACAATCTTCTGCTCCTCAAAACAACAGACCTAACAATGGTGCGCGTGCCGTTGGGCAGTGTCACGTAGAGGATATGGCGCCAGTTTCCAAGCACAACAGACAGTGAACGTCACGGCACGTGCGGATTGTGATTGTTGAGCAAGCACATATGCGGCCCCATGCTGGCTAAGTTTAGCTAGCTAACTTTTTCTTCGTGAAACGGAATTTAGAGGATAAGAAAGATCTAGGACAACTTAGCTAGCTAAAAGTTTAGCTAGCTAACCCATTATCCGATTTTCGTGAAATAGACCCTAGGGCACTGGGACTCTAGATAATTGGACTACAGAACTGATATCCTCTAGGTTTTACAAGTGCTTTTGCTTTTCATGTTAGCTAATACTAGTTTTGAGTCAAGGATTTGGGAGTTTGGATTATCGTTTCTATTTCTGCCATATTTAGGCGTCTCACTGCTTATGAATGTTTACATCCTACATAAAATACATTTCTATGTCAGGCACGATGCTCTTATCCTTGAATAATGAAACAACCACTACCCTATAATGCGGCTTTCTTAAAGGGCAAATGCACCATTGGGATAACTTGTGCTAAACGTGTAGGGCCATATGGTATGTGTTAATTGCCCCACTCACAAATCCATTCCTAGTACCTGTTGAAGAGGAAATTGCAATTTTCTGTGAAGCCAGGGGCTTCCTGGCCAAATCCATAGGGCGTCCATTTTGTGTAGGTCACATGACCTATCATGTCATATTTTTAGCACCACAGGCACTGCTCTGCTCTGGTGCCTGAGAGGTATACTGTCTGTGCAGTTCTCCTACTCATGTTGGGGGAATTCATGAATCATGGTGCTGTGTGCAGCATATGGATGTAATAATATGACTGACATGAATCTTAGTGACAAAATAATATTTTATTCCCTAATCCGAACATACATCCAGAAAAAAGGAATTTAGCAGCACAATGGCTCCACAACATTGGTACTGGAGTTTCAGAAACTTCAAAGTTGCTGCCTATTTAAAAGAGTATGTGAGGACCACTTTGAGGTATCCTGCTTCTTGGATGATATGCAGGCAAGACTAATGGGATATTAAGAAAAAAGTTGAAAAGAGATGCAGTGCCAAGAATTTTTGCATTCAAGCAGAATTTAGTGGATGACAGCCATGCCAAGAGAGCAGAGAAACGCACACAGATTTATATTTGTTTGAACAGCAAGAAGTCATTTCAATATATATGATTAAACCTACACAGTGATTTAAGCCGCAGACAAACAATGTATGGTCAAAAATGCACTCATTTGTTTGTATTCAAACACTACTCTATCTTCTACCAATCAGAGTTTTTATTGCAATCGAAATAACTTTAAGTAATTGCAGGGGCTGTCACTATCAGCTATGAACGAGTGACCTGTCATTGTTTTGGAGCATTTGATTTACTAAATAGATATGTTTTTGTACAGTTAAAACTCAAATTGACTCTTGTACCTGATTGTGGCATTGGATTATTATAGGGGTGTAAACAAACCTAGGGTATATGACAGTCAAATCAAACCATTTTCAAAAGGGTTTGGTATAAGCTCTCCCCGGCCATAACAGTTCTCCTTAACAAGGTTTATTAGCAACAAACTACTAATTTTCAGTCATATGTTCAGGCCACCCTTCTTAAATGCATTTGAAGACTCTATATCATCATCTTGGTGACAGGAAGTAAAATGATATACAGAGTAATCCGGCCCTGTCTAGACTCAATTCCCAAGAGGGCCCACTTACTGACTCACAGGTGTTACCATATCCTCTAAGTGATCAGCACATGTGTATTTCATAGCAATTAGGACACAATGGTTTCTATCCACCAACACAAATCAAATGTAAGAGCCCTTTTCCTTATCAGCTGATAATTCAAGCATAAATTTGCCTCGTCAAATCCATTCAGTAAAGGCATTTGTTTTGCAAGCGACAGTTCCATCAAGTTTCTCTTTTTCGGTCATTTCTGGATAGATTTACCCTAAAATCAGGCTTTATGTGTACATTTCATGACAGTTTAGTATATCGTTAGTTTGGAGTCTTAGAGATCTGTCCAACATTCAATGGAAACATTTAGAAGTCTTCAATATACCTCACTTCTACTCTGAGATAATGACCCCTGTAGTGACTTCCTGCCAGCGCTATCTCTTGACCGATCAGAGGTTGGTGCTTAAAATGTGTAGCCCTGTCCTGATAATGGAAGCCTCCATGGCCAGCCACAGGCATGGTTTTTACCCACTTTAAAAAGCCATAACAGAGGAGTGCAGAGGAGGACAGACTTGTCACTGTGGGGCCACTGGAGCCAAATCTGTCAAGTGCAGGTGGCGCCATCTATTATTAGAATGTGGAACTATGCCTGTCTGAACACTTATGATGTCATTTTTCCACCTCCCCTGCTCCTCTGTTGTTGTTGTTGGCGCCATGTTCGATAGAGAATTGTCAAGGTCAGTTAGTTGTCTTGGATTTTGGCCATTTTTGATCAAATTTGGGTGTATATCCATAGAGTTTTGACGGGGAGAGTGAGATATGCCTTTCAGGAATGTGTGGGGTGATTTTAAAAGATAATTGGAGAGCACAGGAAAGGAATTCCAAAAATGTGTTCTCATACGTTTTTTAGGCACTATCAGATGTTCTTTACTTTGAATTTTCATGGTGATCTGACAAAAAATGACAAAGTTGAGTGGAGCAGAAGGTCAAAATAGCCGTCGTTTTTTGAGTAAATTCTGGTCCGAGGAAGAATTGGTGTGTAATTAAAGAGTTTCAATCTTAATATCTACTTATTCTCATGGTGTCTCTTTTTCTAGCCAGTGATCTCTATGCATTTTGTAGAGCCAGTAAAATTCATGACAAATATTACGATAATTTAATCCAATAAAATATGAATATTACATAATTTCATTCCTGCTAATGGTTATCATTTATTTCAGATGATAATGAAATCATTAGTGCAGATTTTGTCAAGATCCGTATTCAAAATTAGCACCCAGCCAGTTTATGTTCAAGGGAATCTATTTTTCTCAAGAAAGAGCCATGTAGGGACACAGACAGTAATTGAAACTGCAAAAAAAAGAAGATTTGACATTGCCTCACTCAATAAAGTCAGGAAACAGCAGGTAGATGCTGGTATGATGGACTTCTTTAAAAGAAGAAGGATTGAGGTAATAGACAAATAAATTAAGTAAATTACTGATGCAATAGCCCAACATGTTGAATATTGCCTAGATATTCTTTTGGCGAAATTACTGATGGCCATATGGATAGTCCTGGTAACTGAGCTATAGGCTGATGGAAAATTATATTTTAAGAGTTCTGTAGGGTAATTTTATTTAGCATGTGAAATTTTCTGATAACATCTAGCTGACTGTAGTGATAGAATTATTAAATGTATTACAAAATGCCTGGAACAAACATATGAACCTTGTGGTTGTGTCTGAAACCATCCAGAATAATACTAATTCAAATAGCTCTGTATACAACTCAAATATATTGATTTAATACACATGTAGTATGTGTGAGGGCTAGCATAATAGTTTTGCCTTCAATGCTGATTTATCTACCATGGCATAACAATCCAGTTGTGTTGAAGCAATGCGAAGCATCACTTCCTTTGAGTAAATCTTTCGACAGTGCCACTCCACCAATGAAGGATAAGGCCATAAACACTAAAAATGTTGTGAAGATAGGGTGGTTAGGCAAAAAATATAGAAGCCCAATAGTATCATTTCATATCTTTATTGACATACATATGAATTTTTGAAGCAAAATACAATTTACGGAATGAAAATCCATCGATCCATTCCGGAGTTATGATTCTTTTTGGATTAAAACTTCTTGGTAAATATTAGAAGTATTTCATTACCATTTATGTCATAAGATATGGCACCGTTTTAGCTAAAAAAGCTAAAATTATGTATTAATGAAACATATAAAATGAAATATTGTCAAAACCGTACATAGGATTTGAGTGAAACTTGGTACAATTGTTCGGCAAGAGGTAGCGCATCAAATGAACTGACATTGACTTTGACCTTGAACTTGTCCTTGACCTTTGACCTCGACCTCGAAATAAGGTCAAATCCCATATTTAAGCCTTTTTGACCCATTTTTCATGTAAGCGTGATGAATAATCGACCTGGATCAATAAATTCTAATTTTTAGTAACCTATCTAGACATCTATTGACATCTGACAGCAGTTTGATAACTAAGAAGATATGCAGGATAACTAGGTACTTCATTAGGCAAGGTCATTACATAATAAGAAATGGCACCATCCAGGATCAATATATTTTCACCTTTTAGAAATCTATTTAGTCATTTACTGACATGTGACAGCAGCTACATAAGAAAATAGATATGTAGTATAGCCAGGTTTTTCACTATGCAAGGTACCATTAGATTAACATAAGTAAGAACATGAATAATGTCCAATGATATCAATCAATGATAACAAGATCCCCCTTCTTCAAATCCATTAATAAGTTGAAGTGCCAAGTGTCATTTGGACTGTCATCATATTTTACATCATATTCTAATTTTAAGTTATTTGCAACTTTCTTTCCAGGCTGGTAAATGGAGAGCACCTGACCGGTGAACCACTCTTCCTGGCCTGCTGCATCAATGCATTTGTGCTTAATTTTACAGCCGACCAAATCAGTGGGAGTTTCTAGAAGATGTGGAAGATTTTCCCTTTGCTGAGTTGCAATAATTTTTTTTCTGTTCCTTAACAGTTTTTGTAGTAACAGTCTTTTCTGTGAGGAAATATTTGCAGAAATTTCATCTGGGTTTTTGTAACTGAGTTTAGGTACATCCCGTGAATTTGGAGAGTCAGAAAGATCAGGATTTTGTTCAAGAACCATTTTCAAATTTGAAACTAGTTCAGAAAGGGTATAAAACCTGCCCTTGTGTGACTTTTGGAGAAGAGTTCTGTCTCCTTTGACTCCTATAACATCCTTTAGATATCGCATTTGTGTTGTAATAGCCTCCTTTCGTGCATTTACATCAGGAAGAGTCTCCAATTTCTCTTCAATATTTCCTAATGTCCAAATACCACCCAGTTCCACTAACTTTTTGGTTAGGGAACTCTTGTGTTCAATTTGTGTTCTTCTTTTTCCTCTTTCTTTTGGCCTTTTTTTTCAATTTTTCAATTTTCACTTTCGTGATTGAATTCCTTCGCTCAATGAATCTCATTTTAATGTCCGGGGCTGTGGTCCTGGCTTTATAAAGGTACATGTTTTTATCTTGTTCTGACAGAGAATCTAACCAAGCACTAGTTTTGTTGTTCGACCACAGGATAAAAGCATCGTAGCAGAGCGTAGAGCCAGATGGCTTGGTCCTTGTCAACAAGTCCAACTGTCCAAAATCTCTTTCTGAGACGGTATTAGTGCACGGACCATTACTGGCCTGTTTTTTTACATCCTGAGATGGATCCCAAAATTTTCCCCCTGGTAATTGATCCTAATTGGCCTGCCTTTCTAATATTAGAAGGAGCCCATGCATAGACATTTCTAGAGCTGCTTGCATCATGCTATCAAAATTGGCTTCATAATCTCCAAAGAGTGATTCGTATATCTTATCTTTGTGTATAGGAATGTCATTTTCTGGAAACATTGGGTCTCCTCCTAAAAGACTAGAGGCATCTTTTGCCCACAAATTCAGTTGAATTTGCATCTGATGCAAGTACATATTTGTGTCCAAATTTGAAGTGCCTTTTCTTTCAAGCAAACGCCAAAAGGGCCCTGTTATTACCTTGTCAATTATACCCAGGGCACGAATGCCAGCAAGATAAACAGGTTCATCTATATCAAATTTGATAGATTTCAATAGTAAATTTGGATCAGGGATGAGACTCAAGAAGTCCTTAAGATGGACCCTGTGATAGAAGAGGGAAGCAGCATTTTTGAATACAATATTAAACCTTGACCCAACAAAAGTCACTAGATGATTTATTTCAGAGATGTCTGTGAGAAAAGATTCCCATTGACTGTTGGCACCTGACTTTGCACACCCTCGAGATGTCAATGCTTTACACGCTGTTCGCACAAGTCGAAATGTTCCAGACTTAAAGTCAAAAGCAAATGGGTTTGTCCCAGAAGTACTGTAGAACAGGTAAAGTTCGCGTGTGCGATTATTTCGCGAATACGCGAACTAGTATCGCACTCGCGAACTTAGCGCACGCGATCAATTATATACATGGTAACGCTACCCACCACTGGAGGTGGTGGCGCGTCGGTCGGTGAATTCCACTCCTAGACGGTCGAGGTTTAAACGAAGAAAAATACGTCCAATAACTTCCCAAAGTTATCATAATATGATACATTGGTAACTTGTGAATAAGTAACTAATGTATCATAACATAATTCGCATTCTTACATCTCAAATTTCTAGAATACCTGGGCCAATCTATGGATCTCTTACGAGAAACAAGATGGCTGCCATCATTGTTCGATAGACTCGGACAGGTGCTGCGATGGGAACATTTGATAATTATCAACATACATAGTACATGTGTATGTTGATAATTATCAGAATGATAGATATCATAAAGAAATAATTGAATGTCGGTCAAAATCGCCGATCCGAAAATCGCCGACTACCTTAATGGCCGATCGCAAAAACGGCCGATGACTCATATCAGCATAGCGTGATTCTCACTAGTAGCCGGTCTGAGGCTGAAACGAAACAAAATACGTCCAATAACTTCCCAAAGCTATCATAGTATGATACATTGGTAACTTGTGAATAAGTTACCAATGTATCATAACATAATTCGCATTCTTACATGTGAAATTTCTAGGATACCTGGGCCAATCTATGGATCTCTTACGAGAAACAAGATGGCTGCCACCATTGTTCGATAGACTCGGTAGGTGATGCGATGGAAACATTTGATAATTATCAACATACATACATGTGTATGTTGATAATTATCAGAATAATGGATATTATAAAGAAATAATGATATTGTTCCTGACTTGAATTGAATCGTTGCCAATTTACTGTTTACGGCAATACGTGTATTTGCAGTTGACGAATATATACCAGCATAGCGTGATTCTCACTCGTAGCCGGTCCTAGGCAGAAACGAAGGGGAATACATGCAACACCTTCACAAACTCATTATAATATGACACATTGGTAACTTATAAAAAAGTTACCAAGGTATCATATTATAAATGGCATGTTTACCAGTCCAATTTTGTTGAAACTTCTGCCAGATTATAGCCGCAAGATGGCCGCCGAATGTTTGCATTTTTAAGATTACTGTTTGGTTCAATAGATGGCGCTGAAGAACATGCTCACACGCGAAATAAAGTACACGCGAAAAACCGAAAAATCGGCTTTTCGCGAAATTTTTGTAGCGCGATATATACCTATTCTACAGTATACACATTTTCAAATAATTCCAACGTACTATCTACTTCAGCTGGAAAATTTGCAACTATGTGCATCTTGCAAAAAATGTTCAGGATCTCAGACAATGATTTTTGTCTCTTGGGGGACAATTCATCCCAATTTGGAATAACAATAGATAAAGCTTCATGTTTTAATTCCAAAAGCATGTGATTAAATACCGGATTAACTGAACCCTGGTCTGACATGGTAGAAGTAATTGTAGCAAGAATTTTATTAACAATATCATCTGAATTTCCCTCTGAGGAAACAGCATTTGCTAATTCCCCTAAAAAGTACTGGAAGGAATCCATAACAGAGTCTGCTGACCCATCCCCTACTTCTGTTAAACCTGCAGACATTTGTTTTCCAGAGGGCAATGTAAGTTGAAAACCCTGATAATGTCTGTGGAATTTAGAGGTTGCATCACCATGGAGACAGTTGCCAACCAAATCTTCTTTTTTAGCCCCTTCTAACATGGCCTCAGCGATTTGTGCGTGGGCCACACCACGAGCCTCAACATACAGCCTACTAAGCACAGCAGCAGAGGGCAACCGGGCGGGGAGTTTCCCTGTCAAATTTTTCAACACTGTAGATATTACTTTATTTACTTTTGACAAAGATACATTACACTCTGTTAACAATGACATAACAGTTAATCTAATTTCATTCACATATCTGCCTTCACTAAAAGTGTTTAGAATGTCCGACTGAAGTAACTCATTTGTACTTGAAAGTTCATCAATCAGCTTGGTATAAGAATTAATGTCTTTTTCAAGCTGTGATATTTTATTTTCATTGTCTTTGTTCTTCCTAAGAAGTGATTCAATTTTTTTTGTTTTAAAATAAGAGATCTGCTTTTGAGCACAATACCTCTCAGCTGATAAAGTTTTAATTTTTTCTTTCAATTGATCGACAATTTCTTCCGAACTCTCCAACATACATTCAGAGTCTTTCAAAGAAGTCTCCAGAGAGGATTTATCTTTTGAAATTTTAGAAATCTTTTCATCCCTTCGTCTGATTTTTTTGTTTAGATTCCCGGTACTTGATGAGGAAAGATTTTCCTTTGCTTTTGCTAATTCGAAATTCACATTATCCAGTTCATCTTTTGTTTTTTCATACAACCCAGTTAGATCACTGAACTCCTTTTTTAAATCATCATTCTCTGCTGTCATTGAATAAACTAGAGTTTTCATTTTGGCCCCAACTGTATGCAGTGTGTTGGTGAGTTGCTGTTGTTGTTGCTCATAGTTTTGATTTTCTTCATTTAAATTCGGTACTTGCTCCTTTAAAATACGATTTTCTTGGACCGCATGTTTTACCTGACATTGGGTTTTTAAAATTGTTTCTTTCACTTTTGCATCCGGAATATGAATTAATTTATCTGGAGAAGTGAATTCCTGCACTTGCAGGGCATGTTTTTCACACAATCTTTTGTTCCTTGTAAGTGTTTTTATTTTTGTGTGTAGCAGGATTACTCTAGCCTTGATGGCTGAATCTGTTTCAAATTGAAGAGGTGAGTCTGGAAGACTCAATTCCTTGACTATTTTTCCAATGTCAAGTGTTTTCTCACACTTGTGAAAGAGGTCCAACACATACGCATTAGTGAGTGTGTATGGTATGTGTTTAGTGCAGCCCATATGATCAGGGCTGGTAGAAGGCACATTCCCTTTTGCCTTGACAAGGTCATCCTGAAATAGAAACACAACAAGTATGAGTGGCAAGGAACTAAGATTAATCAAATTGTTTCAATAAAATTCAATATTAATGGTGGGAGTTCAATTAAATTCAATGTTGGTTGCAGGACGAGAACTATGCTTGTGATATTATCATACTGAGTTGTACACTTAATTAACAGTTCACAAACAACACAAGAAGAAAGTTACCCAGATATATACCCCAATGCTACAAATGTATTAAGTTTACTTTAGTCTCTCAGATTCAAACATCACCCAGTAAATAGGTCCTCAAAGTGAAATGTATACATTTTATGTCAGACCAGTAGAGACATAAAGGGAGAGGAAAATTAATTTTATTCTTAAGGGTATCTATTTCTCTGATGACATTAATGCCATTTTGTATATATGTGCCAAATGTACTTCACTACTTGTATTCAAGTGGACTGAATTAAATCAATCAATCAAATATTAAAATAAGTTGTCAACATTTAAACCAAAAGTCATTTAAGTGATTTTGACACTTTTTTTTCAATATCTATAAACTATCACTTTTTTTAAAATCTTACCTGAAGCAGATCTCTTTCATTTGCTTCCTCACTTAGCATGTTGTTGCCAATGTTGGTGTCACATGAGAAATATCTGCAAAAAAAGATAGGGAAAAAATGTTCATGTTCATGTTGTAGGATTAGGAATAGGTCAATGAGTGCAGAATGAGAAGTGCGTGGGATACTAGATTCTACAAAGTATTTCCTTGTCAAACTGTTAGGAATTTTCATAAATCTTCAGTGTCAACATGTGCTTAAACAACTAAATTGTATAAATACCAATGTTCCAAATGCTAATTTACATGTTTTATATGAAGAAAAGAGAAAAAAAAAAAACTTACGATCTTTTCAAGGCTCCAGATCCGCACCAGCTTGGTGTAGAAATTCAGAACGCCCGCCAATGAACAGGCTTGTTACATCGGGAATCACATGGCGAGTCACGGAAATGACCTCATATGACCCCATTCATTTCCGTGAGTCACATGCGAACGTTCCCGAGTAGACCCGATTGAAAAAAAACGGCAAAATAGACGAACACAAAAACATTAAAATTCTTTTAAAAATCCGTTTTTTATTGGATTTCAAAAAAAAAAATTCTATGGAAAGCTGAAAAAGAAATACATAAAGATATGACAATGATTTATTGAAATAACAACAGGAAAAGGGTGAAAACGGCGAGAAAAAAGATCGCGAACGACTCGCGAGTGGTTTTCATCACCCGAGGTCACGTGACTAAACACCCTAGTGAAGATGAGCCAGATAAACCCTGTAAATACTGAACAGCTTGCAGGCATATCTCAAAAAGAAGCTTCTATGAGGAGACAGCTGACCAAGAGTATGTTGGCTGTTGTACATAGCGATTCAGATAAAGCTATCTCAGATGGCTTGTAGCACACTTTGATAAATGACACTCCTCCAGGTGTGCTACAGGCCTTTGTCTCAAATTCTCTCAAGCAAATACTGCCCGTAGCATTAAAATTTTATACACAGGTGGCCTAATCAGCAAGAGGAAATATCAGGCCATAAGCAATGCAGATATTGAATTTAGCCGCAAGTGTAAACAAAACAAATGCACTACTATTCCCTGTGTTTTAAAGTATAAAGGTCTCATGCAGTTCATAAATTCATAGGATATGGGGCAGGTTATACAAACTGATGCAGTGAAAGGCTGCTGTCGTGATGTAGAAGAACTCTTGGAGAAACTCGCTTTTTTATAACTTGTTATTGATGAGCATTTTGATCATGCCTTTCTGTCTTGGTTCCACAACCCACATGGTACCTTTTGTGTATCTCTGTCAGGTGATGGTGCGCCATTTGGAAAGGACGAGACTGCTATATCCCTTTTAATTGGTATACAAAATGTCAAACACCTGGTTGCAAGTCCTGATCACAATTTCCTTTTTTTTGGAGGAAATTGTAGTGAATCAGATCCAAATTTTATTGAACTAGTCCGAAATGTGGTTCAGCAAATATCTGATATTGAGTCAAAACATTTCAAGATTCGTGGCATTGATGTGAAATTCCAATTAGTCCTTGCCCCCTCAGATATGAAGTTTGTTGCCATACTTGCTGGGCAGTTGACAAACTCATCCACATATCCATGCACTTTTGCTAAGGTTTCTAAAAGTGATTTCATGTGTATTGAAAAATCTCAAAACTGGCTAGTTTGGTCATATGAGGACCGTATCAGAGATGCACAGAAAGTACAAAAGTTCAAGGACTCCTTACCAATTTATGGGAAAAGCAATAGGCCAAAGATCACACAATATATTGCAAGCCTCAAAAGTAGGCAAGAATATCCTCCAGTCATTGGCAAATACATTGACAAAGTGAAGGCTGAGCCCTTGCACCTCAAAAATAATGCATGGCAGCAGTGGCACATGCATGTATTCAGGGTGGCTATTCTGCGTACACCCAAGGCAATTTTGGACAAAACAAATGAAATTGGTGAGCTCGGCGACTGTGTTTTCAAAGCATACTATGCTATGTTGAAAACATGCAAACTCGGTAAAATCGCCTGGAAGATAAGACTCTGGTTTAGAGAAGATAGGAAAAAAAACAAAGCTCTTGAAATTAGGTTCACCGGTGAGGAGTCCTTAAAACTGCGTAGAAACTTCATGCTCGCTATTGAGGCTCTTCACTCTGACTCTTTCAATGATCTTGCACAATTCAAGACGCATGTACTTGCCTATGCAGGATACCATTTGAGAGAAGCTGTCGCACTGTTCAGTAGGTTTAACCTGACTGAATCTGATGTAGTGACGCTAGAGGAGGCATGCACTAAGTATTACAGGGTATGTGACTTGTTTTTAAATGTCACACTCACAATATGGACTATTGGGAATGTAGTCCCCGTTCATGTGAAGGAGTGCATGTCTGAGTTTGGCTTAGGATTAGCCATCAACACTCTGCATGGGAGGGAGGCAAAACACTTGCGCCTCCGAGATTACACAAGAAAGGCTAGAGTGGACAACCGCTGGCAAACAGCCTTCAGACATGAATACATGTCAACAATATGGCTGAAACAACATGATCTGTCAACATTGAACTCAAATGAGTCTTCAGAAGAATTTCCTCAGAAGGAATATCAAAATCATATTCCAGTGAAATATCTTGACAGTGAAGAATTCTGCTACTGTGGCTTGACAAAATCTGGTGGCCAGTATTGTAAATTCTGCTCCAGCAACGTCAGGAAGGACATTGACATATCTTGTCAAAAAGGGAAAAAATTGAAGCCTCACTGAAGGAACACTATAGCAGAAATGAGTGATCAGTTGATTTTTAAAAAATCAAAAAACACAAACTGAACTACCGTAATCGCTTGAATAAGTGCACCCTCTTAAATAAGCGCACCCCCCCCCCCCCCCCCCCCCCCCCCCCCCAATTTACCGCCCATTTTGGGGTACCGGCAAGTGCCAAAGATCGTCTCGTCATGATAAATTTCCCCCCAGATGTAACCCAAACCAAATCACATACCTTTCCTCTTGCCTTCTCTGGAGAGCAGCATTGAGTTCTGCTCTGTCTGCGGATCCTTCCCACTCTCACTCTCGCTGTATTCGGCGTCAAAATCGAGATTGTGATATTGACCAATCAACAACCTTGTAACATACAGCTTTGTTAGCGCCGAGCGTCCAAACTGAGAGCAAGAACGAGAAGGTTCGGTGCTGAATTCCATACGTAACACCGCGATCGGCACTCATTGGGAGGTGCGGTTTAACGACTGATTGACGAAACCCCTACTTCAGAAAAATTCCATAACTTGCACCCGCACGGTGCGCTTATTCAAGCGAATATGGTATGTATAGTTTATGAGTAGTACATGAAAATGTCATTATTCATATAAAAAGTTTGGTAGTGGAAAGTCCACTAGGGGGTTAGAAATTGGAGAGTCTATAGTCACTTGGTTGACTCATGAGGATAGCATCTGTAGTCACTTCCAGTATCTGATGAGTAAAGTTCTGCACCCTCAACTTCCATTAGGTTTCCTTTTCCTGCCGTAAACATATGGGGCAGTAACTAGTTCAGTAGAAAGTGGAAGGTTCATTGTGAAATTAACAAATGGGACTGCTTTCAGTCTGCCCTAGGTCTGATTGTACAGTCAACTTATTCCCTCATGGTTGTAACAAGCTTGTAACCAGGATTGTAACAGGCTTGTTACAAGCTTGTAAGCTGTACATGTTGTTCAAATATCCTATGCTTCCTAAACTATTGAAACGGGTATTGTCTTATAGCGGGGTTGATTTTATTCCTGTTGGGCTGGCATCTAATGATGTTCATGCAGTTTATGTAATTGATAAAGTCAGACACAGAAAGAATGTATGAATTTGTGATTTTATTCCAATAAACATTTTTCATATAATAACATGTTTGTCACTTTGTAGCCTGAGCCACAATTAATCGCTTACTATACCGACAGTATTGACTGGCAAATACAAATGCTTTGAATAACCAGTTGTAACTGGAGGAAGAAACCAAAGTAACCAGCAAAAACCACTGCCTAACCCCAAGTCACTGCCAACTTTCTCGCCAGCCTGGTTTTGAACCTGGGCAATGACACAGCTGGCAATCAGTGGCAATGCTTTAGACCAGATGGCCATCAGATCAGGCCCCTCCACATATCAGAAATCTCTAAAGACAAATGAATATTCATGAGGAATCCAGTCAAAACAAAATTGGTGGTATCTGCTCTATCATCATGAATTCCGATATATATAAAATATTTCTCACATTTTCATTAGGTGGCACAAACACTGATTCAACACCGATATGATACTCCAAAGCTCACAATTGGATTAGCCAGGATTTCATAAATGCCTGTCCAAAACAGCAATTTCAAATTTTTTGCCCGTCCAGATTGTGCGATTTCTCTACTTCAAATCCTTATACAAGCAACATTTAATAGCTTACTGTGTCAAAAAGGGCAATTTACACTTCAGGTATGTCCTAGAGGATGGTTTGTTAGGAAAATATCTAGTTATTACACCGCAAAAGTCAAACCTGAAAAATCATCATAGAAATCTTTGCCTGTCCAAACAGGAGGTTTTTAGGAAACTACCTGTCCAAAAGACAGGTAGGACGGGTCCTGGCTAAGTCCCTGACTCCTACTAATGTTGCAAGTTTACATTCTGAACACCACCTATGAGTGCTGAGGAACTCCGTAAACATTCCAGTGCCCATAGTATATGGAGGAAATGGCTCTCTCGCGATTCTTGTAATATTTTAGAACAAATGGTTTCTGGGGATTGACAATAGCTTTAAAAAGCTGGCCACTACTTGCCCTCTTGAGGGCATAACCTCTTTTAATGATGTTCATATTTCTAGTGTTAGCTCTCAGAATGAGGCTCAAAACCTTAGACAAATTTGAAGTCAGAAGGGTTTTAACTGCTGGAGTCTCCTTGATGTCTGTGGCAAACATATTAGTGGTGGAGAGCTTGAAAATCATGTCCATTATCTCCTTTGGTACATCTCGTATGATGTTAATGTGGTAGGGATTCGCTGCTCCAAGCCTAGATGGTCGCAGCGACCTGCCTATGAGATCTTCCCATCTGAAGATTTCCCGCCTGACCATTGGGAAGAGATAGGCCTTCGCCTCTTGGAAATGCCGCAGTCTGTTTTCTGGATCATACCTTAAATACAAATAAAGAAATGAGTGAAATAAAGCTGCCTTTAAGTGACCATTAAATTATAAGGCTGCCTTCAGACTGAAGCAGCCAGCTCAGGTCAAGCAACTTGTGGTCAGGGCTTAATAGCAAGCCAATACCCCACTTCAACCTGCAAAGACCATTAAGTACTGCAGGTGGAAGTGGGGTACTGTTGTGCTATTGTTGCCCTGCCTGACCACAAGTTACTTGACCTGACCTGACTGCTTCAGTCTAAAGTCATCCTAACACTTAGGTTTGACTTTTAGAGGATAAATGCATTAGTGGGATTCATTTGAAATTATGATCTGTTATTTGATATTGCAAATAAATATAATATGAATGAAACTTGATTAAATAGCATGTTGATTGTCTTTTAGGTATGAGAAAATCATTCTGGCCAGTCATGTCTCATGACATACATCTCCACAGTATAACTGCTGTGGGTGGCACTCTATATTACAGTACACCAAATATATCAGTGGGTAGTTGCAGTAACACATGAGATAGTTTAGTCTATGTCAGAACAGGAATTGTTCATGGGTAGGAGGTGAATGTGTGAAATTAGGGACTATTCTATGCAGTCTGACAGGTCTCCTACAGGAAATTTGTTGGAGCACAATGAAATCTAGAGAAGCCCAAGAACAAAAATGTGAAGGTTATAGTTTTTTTTCAAGAGACCTATTGACTTTCAGGGAGGTCTGTATGACCTGGAGTCCTGGCTCTAGCTAATTTCAACCCCTGTTGTCAGTTTTCTACAAATGAAACATTGAATCATACTCAGAAAAGCAGAATATCTTGAAGAAAAAAGCAGTAAACTGAAGGTGGCCATTTAATGCCTAAACCTGGTCCCATTTTCATCAGATTTTTTTATTGAGTTGCTAATACAGTCACCAAGCTGTGGGTAATCGTAAGTGGTTAATAGAATAGTGATTAGGCTGTCAATCTTGCGATCGGCCGTATTGTATCTTTTTTTTGTATGTGATCGGCGATTGCGAAATTCATGCTTTTTGCGCTCTTTCTCAAGGTAGTCGTTATTTTACCCACAAAGAGCATGATTCAAGCTGTTGAATAAAAAAAATCTGATCAAAATCCGTTCATGTTTAGCCGTTTTCTGAGTACTAGAAGTTGAGCTTGTTCTAGACTTTCCTTCACTCACCATTCTCCAATGAAAGCTGATGTCTCAGTCGCCTCCTTAACTTCTGCAAAGATGTACTTGGCCCTGGATTATTCTGGATTTCCAGGGCTAAGGTAATCCAAGTATTCCAGTTCCCCTTCTGAGATTTTGTTAAGAAGAATATCCTTTAAATATGGTGTGTCCCAGCTCCACATGTCTACCTCCTCAGCTGCCATGTTTTCTGGAGGTGCGAATTCCCACCTCCAACACTGAAGAGCTAACTTCACAGTTTGACACCAGATGTGGGTGGTCTTATTTGAAAGGTGACGTGCATACGCTCATTTCAAACCTAAGTTATCCTGATGGTGCATTTGCCCTTTAAACCTTATTCTTTATTTTATGTATTCGGTCTACCATTGTGATAATCAATGTCTTCGCGTTGTTTTGTGTTTCTTCTTGATTTGAGATTGTCAGTGAAATAGTAGAGTAATATTATTCGTTAATGTTTACTCCTTAAAGTGTCAAAATATATGAATTGACTTTAAATCTCTCTAGGATGGTTCTAGTCATTTCCCAGATGTATTGCATTGAATAACTCTTAGTCCCTAGTTCCAGTACAATTGCATGTAAACTGCAGAATTCATAGAAATGGGAGAGAGAGAGTGTGTGAAAGTTTTTGCCGAATAAATGCACAAAATATCACTTTTTGCCATGTTTCAAGATAACTAGAGTCAAAACGAAAGACCACGTTCTTATAAATATATTCCCTTTATAACAGCTAAAGTTTGTCAATATCAAACACCATATCTTTTTAAATGACATCAATTAAACACAAATATCCTACTGGTAGAATCCAGTTGTCTGCTTAATCCATTCCCGGAAGTAGCTCATTCTGGCGTAGACGGAAGAGAAGGAAGTTGGGCAGTTGAAGATACCGAATGATGTCACACCAGTGACCTCCCATGAGTCTCCAACCTTACACTGGACTGGTCCACCACTGTCACCATTGCAGGAGCGGCGGCTCTGTCTCTCCTTGTCGAACAGACAAATATGGTAGTCTTCGATGATATCTCCCATCAGGTTCTTACATTCGGCCTTAGTAAGTACATTGACCTTGGCATGTTGAAGTCTCATTGGAAGATCATTAGCTGAAAAAGTATATTGGTGACTCAATTATTGCTGTAAAATCTAGGGGGCAGCCCCAAGAGCGGAGGAATCTAATTCATGGTGCACAACCTGCCTACTTACCACTGTCAAAGGTCGAATATTCATTTCGGTATGTTAGAAACTTAACAGTGCTTTAGGGCCAGTGGTACTCTCAGTACATCTGTATCAGTTACAGTTGTCTTTAGCAGCAGGCTAACCGGACAATATCAGTCACTCAACTTTTTTCTTATAATTTGAATCTTACAATTACATCATGACCAATAGCTGTATACGATCTAATAACAAATCACATATTAGTTACATCCTTACATGAATAAAAATGAATAAACAATATTGTGTTTAGAAAAATCGCCACTTTGCTTAAAAGAGTTGATTGTCATTCTTTTTTAAACCTAAGGTTTAGCTTAGGGATTGTTCTTTCCATTCAAATCCTTTCATATAAACACAAAGATTGTTTCTACACATCATTTACATATTGCTTACATTCACTGGAGATTCTTCCCCATCCTGAGATCCAGCATTCCTTGTCTGTGTAGTCCATGGGGTGAGATGCTGGAAGTTTGGCGGGAACTACAGTCGTGGCATCAACAGGTGCAGCCCTCTCTAAGCGGATCAGAGCGATGTCATTTGGGAATCCTAAACTTCCATCGGCATTCTACTTAGGGTGCTGAATGAGAAATGTAATACACACAATAAGTGCTTTAAGGTACATTGTACCCTTTGTCTCATGATGTCATTTGGAAACCCACAATTTGGATTTTCTCACTTAAGGTGCTGAATTAGATCGACATATGTAACAAAAGCTTTTAGAAACCCTTCATATTTTGTTGTCATTTCAAAATCCTTAACTTCATTCATTATAATTTCATTTAGGGTGCTGATTTATTTCAACATATATCTTAAGTGTTTTAGATATCATTCATTTCCTTTCTAACAATATAAGTCCTTGAAATTCATCTCTATCTAAATGTGCTAAATAAGGATAAATAGGAAAACATAACTATGCCATTAGTTCTTTTGTATACGATCTTTTGATCTCATTTATACTTTCTAAACGTTCTTTGTTTTCCCCTTACAATGCTGAATAAGATCATCATATACAGAATCTATAAATATATGCCAACTGACTTGAATAATTTCCTGTGGGTCAATTCTTCTTTTATCAGTAATGCTGACTTCTCCGCGGACGTGCTGGCCAACGACAATTTGGAAATCCTCCCTTATAATGAGAAACAATTGGCTCATAAGCATTTTTCTATGAGAGAATGACAGCTTGAACCTTTTCATACCAGTAGCATATGAAAACCACCAGATCTTTAAGGAAACATATTGCTTTCGAGAGCCTTTCTGAAAATAGTGGGTACTTTAAGTATTGGGAAAATATTGTATGCTGATATATCTATCCTTGTGAAGTATAGTTTGTTTCCAATGATATTCTTACATTTGGTTTTGTTTTTCTACAAAATTGGCAACAAAATATATTCATCTCTGTTACCCAATGAGGCCAATACTAATTGCTTTAATGGAATGCTATGGGTCTGCCTTATGCCCTACCTTCTTACATAGAATAGGTATTTGAGAAAACACTTCTAAACTTGCTAGTGATGCAAACATCATCATTTACAAAAAGGTGGCGTGTGTTACTTGATTCGTGTGTAGAATCAAAGAAATTGATGTTCTTACGGGTATCCTCCATCGACACAGTGAGAAGCTGTGACGACCCATTCAGGAGAAATGAGCACGGCACCACAGCTGTGGCTGCAGCCAAAGAGGAAACATCTCTCCAGGGAATCTGCAAGGGGTAGGCGTGGCGGGGGCCCTCGGCTCCACCAATGATGTGTCCAGTAGCGTCACCGACACCCTGGAAGCTGGTGCTCTTACTGCATTAGAACCTTTCGGCTAGTGATAACAAATTCACAAGTTTACCTTTAGACAACGTTTTGAAATAAGGGTTGCAAAATACCACTATGGCATTCATCCATTATGTATGCAGTCACATTTCATCAATTATAAATGTGATCATAAAAATTATAATCAACATCATTATTCATATTATGAATAAGCGGAGGTGGCTTCTATTCTAAATGATCAGCCAATTAGAAGTAAACGACCACCATTTACAATTTCCTTGACATTTTGCAGAAAGCTGTAGTTCGATCATCATTTTGAATGATGGTTATTTTTGTATTTGTCACAGGAATAAGAATAACCCAAATAAGACGACATTCGGTCTACCCAGATTGCATGTGGATGGTCTCCATATTAGAATTTGGCTATTTTGTGAGTATGCAGGAACAGATTTTTCTATCAGCAGTAAGAATTGCGTCAGTTCAGTCTCTATGCCTAGCATTATACTTTTTGTAATACTAAATAGTATACTACCCCCAAACGTTTGCCTTTATATAAAGGTGCAATAAGTATTCCCGGCATATTAAAGTATCTCAAAATCAGAATTCAGTACTAAGTATTTTCCAATTTCTTGTGAATTCAAATACCCTATGAGATTTTCGATAATACTGTTAGTAAACCTGTATTAATAGGTACCTGTATATCTAGATACACATTGGAAGACAGGTTTCCTCGAATTTCTGACTTCTTTCCTGTGAATGATTTAACTGTTAATATTGTGTATAGAAATACTTACCCGAGGCCACAGCGAGAACTAAGCACAATAGGGCAATCATCTTGATTGCTTTTTACAATATATGAAAGTGTTTTTTCTGCCTCTTTTATACAATCTATAGGATTAGAGTTATCGTCTATCACCCTGTTTCCTGGTTCCCTGTCATTCCGTCTGACAGCTCCTGCACGATATCATATTATCATTATGTCTGAAGACGAGTCATGATGATAACGACCTCAATATAACACGACACACACAAGGAAAACCTGTAGACATTCATTCTAAAAATATCTCAACGTATTTAACATTAAGTGTTTTGTAAAAGTATGACATCTGGTCCAAGAAACATATATTCATCATACTTGGGGTCAATGCCTGTATATTCCTCTTGCAATACCTTTTAGAACACAATTCATAAAAACATTAGCTGTCTTTTAAACTGTTTTTGTCGTTATTCCACATAATATATATATATATATATATATATATATATATATATATATATATATATATATATATATATATATATATATATGTATATATATATATATATTGTTTTGACGATAATTACATGTCAGACTTCAATCTTGATACCTTTATATACGTATGGCAGATCAATATATCTTAATATAGTCAGCGTCAATGGCATTTAACCTGCTATTGATCTGTTTGAGGGGGGCAGATGGTTAATGATTATGGAACGAAGTCAAGTTGGCCCATCTGGATCTGAGAATTTCCATTTCACTTCCGAAGAGACTTGTATTTCTTCAAATCTATGCGTTCCAAAACCTTTTGATGTACAGACAGAAAATGAGAGCATGTGTTAGGTTTTCTTCACCATTACAATGTATATAATTTGTCGAATCTAGTGTGCCAATTTGCCAAATGAACCTATATGTTGCAATACGGTTATGCCATATCTTGCAACGAAAGTTTATAACATGTATTTTATGTTCTATAAGAAGTATTTATTGGCTTTCTCACACATTGTTCTCGGACACCAATTTCTAGACTTTCAAAACCTTTTTTGCTATTGTTGATTCAGGTCTATTATCATAGTTTCCTAAAAAGGTATAGATATGAGCACAGCCTTTCATACTCATACCTAGGTGTTCTATTATTGAAGGTACATAAGGACTCAAATGTGTCTTTATAAACTTATTTGATATTTCTTACTATGGTCCTGTAGTCTAAGAAGCTGTATATTCCATTCTTGCTGCAGCTCAGACTGACTTAGGAATTTTCCAATTTAAGGACAGGATATATTTAATATTAGATATTCCACTTTTTTCAATTTTCGCCATGAGTGATATTTCCGGGACCTTGGAAAGAGATGTGTCAATTCTGTTATACGCTTCTATTAACACTTAGGTGCACTTTATGTTAGTAACACATTCAGGAGCGCCTGTGGTACAAAATATTGATATATAACAGAGCTGTGTTAAACAGAAAGTTTTTTGCTTTGATTACGGTTGTGCAAGGGCTAACCATACACACCCCAATGGATGTTCTTAGTAATGAGAGTAATTAAGCATTGTTATAACGCACAGGAAGCTTGGTGAGCGGTCATGCATGCAGAATGATGTGAGGGGTTCAAATCGGTCCAATTGTGGTGCAATTTATGGTAGTAACACATTCATAATCTGAGTTCCTATCAAAAAAGATAACCCTTGAATAATAAATAAAAAATCTACCGTGGTTTGTATTAAAGATATACATACATACATACTTACCTACTTAGTTACATAAATCCACACATACATACATACATACATACATACATACACACTGCCAGACAAACTGACAGACATACATATTGACAGACAAACCGACAGACGTACACACTTACATACATACATACATACATGCATACATACATGCATACGTTAATGCATTATTCATTAACCCATAGTGAAACTGAAAGCCCTAAATTTATCTTGCGAAAGTAAGTCTACATGTGCGGATAGGACACGCGATTATGTTAACAATATTGCAAACCTTTCAGATCAAATAAACCACGTGACCGCTATGCTTCATTCGTTATGTCCAAATCGCGGTCAAATTCCAGTAACGATTGCATTGATCGGTGTCGTGCCTCCGTCAAACGTAAATGGAAAAGATCTCTTCAAACTTTCTAAGAAAAATAGGTTATCGATATTGTGCCAAGGTTTTGAATATTATGTAATACGGTCGGCCTCACATATCTGATAGAAAATATTACGACGATTCGAATTCTAAAATATGGTCGCACTGTATGTGTATGTATGTTTATTGAATACAAAATCATACAAATACATTAAATGATAAACAGAACAGAAAGTAATACAATAAAATCAAGATAAATAGCACGACTAGTGTTAGAAGCTAGTTAATCGAACAGCTAATGAAGTAGTTACACTCGTACAGCACAAATTAGAAAATGAACATATAGAGGCATGCCATGTAATAATTAACAAAAGAAAGATACACTGCGACTTAAGAAGAGAATTAGTCCTTAAAACAAGTTTAGAAGAGGGGACAGACCCGAAAGAAATAGAATGTATATGACCGAAAAGAAGATTGGCTGCGAATTGGTTCCACAGAGCCATTAATGTGCCTCCCAATTACCTTTCTATAGTTATCACTAATAGGCTTGTATGAGATGTGCTTTACTAGTACTAGCTCTTCAATAGCAAACCTTTATCATGCAGTTCCATCAAAATAACTAGTACCGGTCTTGTTTGGTACCGTCCGTCGTACGTACAAGCATGTATAATTAAAGCACGGGTACAGTTTAAATTCTTACTCATGGTTCATTACACGTAATTTCCTTTATGCCCTATATTTGTTTTCTCCTTATGATTTTAGGGGAAAGGGTGTGTATGACGAAGTGTTAGTGAAAAGATTTGGATTATACTCAGCTTATACTTTCTTTTGAATTGAGGTTTCGTATGAATATCCAAGACTGGGGTGCACAATGAAACTTTACTGAAATAAGATTCAAATATTTCGAAATGGAAGCTCAGTATCGAAATATGCAATGATGTACCATGTAATAGAACTAGGACACCACCTTCAAGAGGTGTGTATATATATATATATATATATATATATATATATATATATATATATATATATATATATATATATATATATATATATATATATATATATATATATATATATATATATATATATATATATATATATATATATATATATTTATATATTGAACAATTATATACCTACGCTTTGAAGGGATGCATCTTCACATGACGAATTCGTTGATACAACACCGTGTGCGTGCTAAAGCATTTGTATACATTTTGTCGCTTTCAACTTAGGACAATTGTCAATTGTAATAACCGCAATATGCAAATTCTGTCCACTTAACTAAACTGGGCACGGTACTATATGTTCTGGCAATGTGCTGCAAGAGTACATATGTTCCCAATCAGTTTCTTGCCAGTGTTGATTATGCTGTTATTGGCCATTGCTCTGACCTAGAATACACCTGTACACGACGCAGGTGGGTGACCTAGCACTCTAGCAGTGCTTAGGTGCTCATTATCAAATTTCCAGAAATTGCCCCAACTCGAAATGCATTGCCCGAAACTCATTGATTTGAGGCGTTCCTACGTTTTGCGAAGAGGTGCTCCAATTCTTAATTGCCTATAGTAACATAACTAAAGTTGTATCATAGGTATAGTTTTAGGTGTTAGAATTCTTCATGAGCTGTGAGATTGGTCAGTAGATTATAACCTGGGCACTTAATGTACATGTGCGTCAATTTAATCTTAGTATTTTGAATTCGATTTATACTATTTGATAAACTCATACATCTGATTTGACTTTTAATAATGATACAGAAGCACTGGGTCAATGTCTGAACTACCCCCAAAAACCACGTTTTACCAGAATTTTCTCGCTACCGTCTTCAAACCAAACGAAGCGATGTATTTTCCTACCCTTATGCTGCTGGTGGCTAATTTTGCCGATAAAAAACGATGCAAAACCCTGAAAAATGTCTGAAACCCTGGCACATGGGTACTCATCTGAGAGTATCAAATATTTACCAACATGACAGGGTTTAGATGTTTTTTTCCAAAAATCGTTGCGTCCTTGTGCTTTGTACGAAAGTAGCATTATCATTGGAAGGGAAGGAGATATCAAAAATTCCCCTTGGATTGCGTTACGAATACCCCCCCCCCCCCCCCCCCCCAAAAAAAAAAACAAAAAAAAAACCTTTCACTGCTTTGATATGAGTGCATCGTGCAGACAGAGTCTCACAATACCCCCACGTGATCTATGGTATCAGCCAGATAAGACTGGACACAGCCGGGACACTAGATGTGGGTTAGGTAAACTCGTCTAGGAGTTTAATAAATGGGCGAGATTGAGAACCATGTGTCATTGTAACAGTCAGTCAGCATGATCGCTTTACTTCTGTGCGTCCTCCTCGCCGTGGCTTCGGGTAAGTATCCTAAAGTGTTATGATAATGATACGGATTTCTTTAATCGTTGCATTTAACTGTATTTTGCGTGACAGACATGTCTAGATAGTTCGGTGAAAGACATGTTTTGTCTTGATTCATCTTTATAAGCTTGACGGAGAAATGTTAATCAGGACAAATACATGTAGTACTTTTAGAAGGATTTCAAAATTCTTGCTTCAGCCTGGTATTATACTTACTTTGGAAAAATGTTATTCAGAGAGCGTAAATACTTATAATACTTTCGTTAATTCCTGATTTATTTCTAATTCATTCGGAAAAAATACGACTGCTTCTTTTCTCGGAATATTCATGTTTATTCATTGACTAAATTATTTTCGGGGATTTTTAAAGGGGCTAAGTGTGCATACCTGTACAAATGCGGTTAGAACAATAGAGTTAACCATACCTTGAAATTGCCTATAAACCAAATTACTTATCTATCTCTAACATTTAGCCCATATATTGTTTGAACTATCTATTAATGGTTTATTAGGTGTAGTTGCCTTAGTGTTGTTGTGTTTATATTTCCAGCCGAAAAATATAATTGTGGCGAGAGCTCTAGCTGGCGGGGTCAGGGAGAAGCAGACTCCCACGTGGTGGGTGGAGTCCCATTCCCTGAGCATGCCTATCCCTGGATGGCTTCCTTAGAAAGATGTTCAACGTTCAATTGTGTTCATATTTGTGGCGCTGTACTCCTTTCTGCGGACTGGGTTTTGATCAATGCCCGATGCGTCAATAACCCCGAAAAGTAAGTTGGCAGGATTATCATGCAGTAGCTTGTAATTTATTTCATTTTGATTTTAATTGAAACATTATGATTCAGTAGTTTGTATTGAGTTGTATCGTGTATGTGTTTCTGATCATCTAGTATTCCATAGTGTGTCTCAGTATGGCGCAATTGTGCTGCAAGATCATAACATAAATCACGTAGGAAAGAAAGACGTATCGGTGGAAACATGAAACGTTATGCTGTATTCAAAATTGTATTGTAAAGTAAACATGTTGTGTTCTGGTTTTAGTGCTTCTATCGTGATTGGTATCTATCGTATGTTGCATCTCTGTTGTTTCAATTTGAAAATAACAGAAATCAGAGGAAAAAATATTAATGAGAATTACGTTCAACCACATTAACTAGAGTGGAAAATAAACAGATGAAAATAAAAAGACATATTTATTAGGTACGGAGAATGAACAAATACTGTTATTTCTCCGGTGTCCACCATCATTATTTACAGGTAACCATTTACACTCAAATGGCATACAAAGTAACGACAATCATAAATCCGCCTTATACTTATTTTCTTCATCTACGTTTCATTCACAAATATACTTGCAGCAACTACTGGGAGGTTGTGGTAGGACAACACGAGTTCGAAACAATTCCAGTGGACGATAAAAGGAGGATTGTAGCAGACAGTGTCATCAGAGTAAGTGTATCCCATCTAAGTGGGGGTTAATAAGGGAATGAAGTATGGAAGTACATACTCTCTTACGTAACTCATCACCTTTATATTATATTATATCCAATTAAAATATATTTTATCTCGGAGTGTATCCGATATGTCAATGGAACCAACCCATGATAGAACTAATACACTATACACTATATATAGCTTGATAGGTTGTCCAACTCTTTGCACGAGGTCCTGCTCTGATGGCCGTGTGGTCGAAGGCGCCGCCACTGACTGCACGCTATCTCTCGCCACTGCATGGCCACTGTATGGCTTAGGCATGTGAGAAAGTTGCCAGTGACCTGGAGTTATGCAATGGCTTTAGCCGGGTACTCCGGTTTCCTCCACTACTCACAACTAGATCGTCACGAATAAGCCACAATAAGGCACAAACATGACGAAAAACGAAATTCCAAACTATGTACACGTTGAACAATAGGACCATACTGTACATTATTTAACTTAGTCAAACACAAACTGGACAGCAAAAAGGCTGTTCATCTAGTTTGCATTGTTCTCTACGTCACGAGTGTATATTAACAGTAAACCATTTGAATGTCACAGAACCAGTTGTGAAAATAATGCAAACATGCTACAAGCAAGGAGATAAACTATTTACGTTTTAATATCAATGCTTTTGGTCATACGTATCTGTAACTATCATTTATTGTTAAAAGATAACGTTTGACCTGGGTACTTCTCCTTCTTCCTCTTATTCTGTGTGTTCTTGCTATCAACAGAACCTGGTACATGGGTACTCATCCGAGAGTAATCAGCGAGAGCAAGCCAATGAATGCCAACATGGCAGGGTTTAGATATTTTTCAAAATTCTTTGCCTCCTTGTGTTTTGGACATACGGAGCCTCAGCATTGGAAGGGTTAAAAGTGGCTGGTCTTCCTATGCTTACCATTGCTATATTTACTATCAATATCAATCAACTAATGATGATGATGATGCTGATGTTTTATCTCTATGTTCCAGCACCCTAAATATGTGGCTGACGTTAAACAGGGCTATCCGTATGATATCGCGCTGATCAAGCTTAGAACACCCGCTCCTATTGACGGCAAGACAGTGGTGCCCGCTAAGCTGCCCTCTTCCCACCCCAAGGACTACACTAGCAGGGAATGCTGGATATCTGGATGGGGAAGAACCCAATTCAACGGTGAGTAAAAGAGTTGTATTGTTTTAGATGGAGTGTAGATATGTATGTATGTATGTATGTATGTATGTAAGTGTGTGTGTGTGTGTGTGTATGTATGTATGTATGTATGTATGTATGTATGTATGTATGTATGCAGGTATACATGCATGCATGCATGCATGCATGTATGTATGTATGTATGTATGTATGTATGTATGTATGTATGTATGTATGTATGTATGTATGTATGTATGTGTAGTGACAGTAATCTCTCGATAAACAAAATCATACAAGGTATATAATAACAGAACATAAAGGAACAACTAGAACTGTACACGAATAAAGGCTTGACCAAACCAAAAAGGATAAACATAATTTACACAAATATTAAGAATATTAATTATTAGTGAAATAGCGAGTTGAATATCAATCATAATAAAAATGATGTAGTGCGAGTAAGATAAACACAATAACAAGTTTGGTTATTCTAAGTGGGTTCTTGCCACATAAATATACGATGATTTTACTGGTAGGTGTCACACCATCATATCAATACCTTCTTAGGTAAGTTCGAACTGGGAACTAGACTAAGCTAGCTTTTTCAAATATAGAAATAATCCACCCCGTGCAAAAAAAAACCATCCTTCACCAAACCTCTCAAAAAAACTTTTACGTTCTTATTTGTTGTGCTAGGAACATAATCACCTGGCACATTTTTTGCTAGAAAAATAAATTCTACTTTATCGCACTTTTTGACAAACCTCAGAAAACATGGCGTTGATTATTGAGCTAGATAAGTAAAAAGTAAATGAAATTGTCTCAGTAGCGAGTTATTTGAAAACCTGAAAACATAGCTTTATTTTTGTGATGGAAAAGTAATCTACTTTCTCATTATTTCACAAACTCCTGAAATTGTCTCACTGATTTCTCGTGCTAAGACAATCTTTCATAAGAACATTTGACAACCCTTTGAAAATATATTGATTATTGTACAGAAATATAACATGTTTTATACCCTTTGACAAAACGCAAAATAAACTGTTTGACCCCTATTTGAAAACATATCACCGACTTGGTATGTGGTAGAGAAATATTAAGTCACGCTGCAAACCCGTAAAATATATACTTATCATGATTTTAATGTTTGCAATTTCTTGTTCCAGCCACACTTTCCTTCCCTACTGGACAAACCCGTAAAATATATTGCAATGCCATAATGGCATGATTTTTATTTTTGCAATTTTCCTGCTGGACAAAGCCGTAAAATATATGGCATGATTTTTATTTTTGCCATTACCTGTTCCAGCCGCACCTCCCTGCTGGACGAACCCGTAAAATATATAGCGTGATTTTTATTTTTGTAATTTCCTGTTGCAGCCACAATTCCCTGCTGGACGAATCCTTAAATATACAGCATGATTTTTATTTTTGTAATTTCCTGTTGCAGCCAAAATTCCCTGCTGGACGAATCCTTAAATATACAGCATGATTTTTATTTTTGTAATTTCCTGTTGCAGCCAAAATTCCCTGCTGGACGAATCCTTAAAATATACAGCATGATTTATTTTTGCAATTTCTTGTTGCAGCCACACTTCCCAGGCTCCCTCGCCACGCCAGGATGGACGTGCTGAGCCAGGCTGAGTGCCAGGCTCTGATGGGCAGCTTCATCAGCGACTCCCAGATCTGCGTGCTCGACAAGGAGCGCATGGAGCGCGGCGCATGCGTGGGGGACAGCGGCGGGCCCGTGCAGTGTAAGGTCGATGGCGTGTGGGAGCTCGCTGGCGTCATCTCGTACGCCGCGCCAGGCTGTCCGCCAAGCTTCGCCACTGTCGCCAGCAGATCCAGCTTCTTCCTAGACTGGATCAAAGAGAATACTGGACTTTCTCAGAGCGACATCTGCCAGTAAAATCCGCAATCAAGATTTCGATTCGTAAAATTGCAATTTCATGTATTCGGTTTAGTTTAGTAAAGGACGTTGTGATATAGTAATATTGCGTTACCTTTTTGCTTATTTTGGTTGGTTTCTTCTATTCACCATTGCATGTCTTGATGTTTTTCCTTGTTTCGTTGCAATTGCTCTCTTAATAAATTTGAAATATATATGTGTGTGTTTTTATATATATACATATATATATATATATATATATATATATATATATATATATATATATATATATATATATATATATATATATATATATATATATATATATATATATATATATATATATAAATATATATATATATATATATATATATATATATATATATATATATATATATATATACATACATACATACATACATACATACACACACACACACACACACACACACACACACACACACACATACATACATACATACATGTATATATATATATATATATATATATATATATATATATATATATATATATATATATATATATATATATATATATATATATATATATATATATATATATATATATATATATATATACATTTATCCATATTGTGCACTGAAAGACAACTTTGCCTTAAGTAATGTTTTGAAAAAAAGTGAATATACATTTGCGGTCCTAATTTTCTTTGGGGCAGGTTTGGTCCCTATAATTCAAAAGGTTATAGTCAACCCCTGAGCTTCTCTCCTTATTTTCAAAAGTGAAATAAAGTTTATCAAAGCTACTTTACGGGCAATCTCAAGTGTCTTTAGATCAACTTGTTGTCACTCTCTGCCTGGGAATTACCGCAAGCTTGGTACTTTTTATCTATACACTTTATCTTGAATAAATAGAGATAATGTCACACTAACATTGCAATCTAATGTATTCAGGCTGTATGTCACTCACACTATTGGTAGGTATTGCAGTTTTGTACTTCGCTGAAGCTGTGACCATGTTTAGCTGAGCTCCGCCATACTCCAATCCTTGCCATAGTTGACTGTTATGGGTGAGGTAACAAGAGGCCACCTTTTGGTGAAAAGGGGAACTATTCTATACGTGTCCCATTCCATACGTATTGTGATCAGAGTGTAGTATCTATAATAGGCTCTAAGTAGGTTATTGTAGACACTCGTTATTTTTTTGAATTTCAAATTGAACATATGCGCAAGAGGATTTTTATCTCTCCTTTGTCAATGCATATATTCAATCACAATGCAATATTAAAGAATACATATAATAATCCACCAAAGAACCCATCCTTCGTCAAAGTCATCAAAACAATAAAGATACTGTAAAGCAGTAGTAGGTACTGTAAAGAAAGAGATACACAAGTACATGCAAATATTTTATTGTCCCTTAAGTATTCAATTATGGAGTAATATTAAAGATGTGAGAGAAAAGACATTCAACCTCATTACAAAATGATAAATGCTATTTTTCTTAACACAAAAAAGTAATATACATGAACAGACAAACTGGTAAGGAAATGCATGTTAACTCAGTCAAATACCATGTTTATCAACGGCTTAAGGCTGATGAATACAAAGCAAATCTCAGTATGACCATGCTCCAATTTGATGAGAAGTGGAATATGATATATGATTCTTTAAGGCACTTTGAAGATGGATATTGAAATATTTTCTCTTTTATTAGCTGTCACAAGTGGTCAGGATTATTTTGCCTTTTTATTGTATTTAATCTTATACATTCTTTGAGGATTATGTAATTACCTGTGGTTAAATTATGATACGATGATACATGTGTACTTATAGATGCAATTTATTTGAGAATTTTAAAAAATGTCATCAAAACAAAAAAGAAATAAAGATATAAATGTAGTATACAATATAATTTTTTCCTCTGATAAGTTTTTGTTCACAATGGTTTATCCTTTTTACAGGATGTATCAACTATTTCTTGTAGTGTAATCTAGTCTCAGGATATCTATGAAACTTTTCCATTTCTGGTCAAAATGTTTTCAATCATTTGTTGTCATTTCGTACGATCTAGTGATATTTATTTTTTTAAGAAATACCTTTTAAAGTCAGATATTGTCATTCTTTTACCAGTTTTTCGCTTGAAGTATATAACGTCTTTACCACTAACTATTATGATTTGTTTATCTGATCATTGTCATGTGACCCAAATATTTTTTCCACATCGGCAATTTTAAAACGATTGTCATACATTGACCTAAACCAGATTTCTGTTTTATTCCATAGATTCTTAGCAATATCACAATCAATGTAAATATGCACACCCTCGTCATTGTCTGTTTGACTAGCAATCCTGTCACGTACACGGGAGCATATCCTTGCCCATGCACTTAAGCTTGACTATATGAAATCACATCAATTCACATATATGATGAGTTGTGCAACCTTCAACAATTCAGTATCAAATTGTAAGAGATATGCAACGCATTGTGGAGGTAAATGGCAATACAGGAGCATCCTCAGATCGATATATTTCAAAGTAATCCCTGGTTCAACGCGAGCATTCCATATACCGAACATTTCATTACCATATTCCTGATAGATAAGGAGGAGTGAATAACAACAAAACTGACCGCCATCAGCCGCTGGTCTAGGCTAGGTTCCTAGTCCCCAAAAGGTCGACATTCCTACTATGCTGACCAAGCAGTGTGGTGTAGTACCATGTATGGTAGATAGATGGCACCACCTGATCCTCTGATCTCTAGAGGTTTTAATCCAATTATGGCCACCTAGAATATTTGGTGCTTGACAACAGAAAAGAACATATTAAACAGAAAAATACATATGGCAGCCTAGAAATCTAGGCTACCGCTGGCCAAGGTGCCTTCTTCTCTTAGATTTGATTGAGTCGTTTTTCAGTTAATATGAAAGTTTCTGGCGGGGGCTTGATACCTTTATACCTGCTTTTCAATAGAGGCAGCTTTTGAGTGACTTTTTCCGACCCTTTCAGCAAACATGAAGGCAATCTCTCTTATGAAGTTTGCGAAATTCCCGTGGCTAAAGCTCCATTGGGTAGGATGCAATAAAACCAGGTTAAATAAGGTGGGTGTTGTCATGGTTGAATACAAGATATGCAGTGGATAGCTCAGACGATAGCGATTGGCTTGACTTCTACAGTTATAACGTATGCCTATTCGAGTGGCGACACCTATGTTCTTTTTGTTCAATTATTCATTTGTTTGCTATATTATGAAACATCTTGAATCTCTCTGTATGCTATTTTTGCACGGTTGTGTGCAGTCAATAAATAATTTATGCATATATACATTCCAAAAGATAATCAATTCTTTAAACGATCTGATCCTCTAAGGCTAATATATAATCCATTGGATATCGTAGCCATTTAACTACAGGGATCCCGGTAATGACGCTCGCAATCGGGCGTTTCCATTGACGTTATGAATCTAAGCGCCTCAATGGCTAAGCCTATGTTGACGGATTAGTTGACGGATTTGGTTGGAATGAATGAATGAATGAATGAATGAGGGTTAAAAGGCACGTCGTCATACAGAGAGCATTAAGTGCTATAAAACTTTATCAAAAGGTGGTCCACTTTATCAAAAGGTGGTCCTTCGTCAGTAGAGAGGTTGGCTATCCCGTTTCCGACATCGAGATCGGTTTAGCATATCACCTTCTATGCCGTTCCCGATCTCGATGTTGGAACATCGTATCCAAGGTTGGGCTATGCCGTCGGGATAAGTATCTGTCAATAGATGTCTAAAATGTAGTTGTCGAATTTGTCAATAGATGTCGTCATTGTATATCAGCATAAATTTAGCATGAAGCTACGGCGTTCGATACTTACGGGATACAGCCAGTTTATCTCGGGTGTTGAGAACGCCGCGGAGTCGAGCTATGAGGAAAACGATGACGTCAACACATTCTATGGTGACGTCATCGTCGCCTATCCCGTTCCCGTTGTCGGAAACGGGATAGCCCAATCTCTCTAGTGTTAAAGAACAATGACAAAGCATAATAATGCTAAGTGTAAGAAGAAAAGGAGGGAGAGTTAGAGCAGAGCCTTCAGGGCCAGAGGACCATGGGATCTTTTAGACGCATGATATTCATAGACAGATCCACACATCCATCTTCTTTTATATGGCGAACTGGGTGCCATGCCAGCTAAATAGGGTTCCCCGGGAGGTGCCAGTTCCTATTGGACACCATTGCGGCGGCGGATTTGTTGGATTGTGGTTTGTAGTAACTTGTTCTGCCACTATACAATGTATAAAAAAGTGTATATACGCACAGACACACACACACACACACACACACACACACACACACACACACACACACACATATATATATATATATATATATATATATATATATATATATATATATATATATATATATATATATATATATGTATATATATATATATATATATATATATATATATATATATATATATATATATATATATATATATATATATATACATATATATATATATATATATACATATATATATATATATATATATATACATGTATATATATATATATATATATATATATATATATATATATATATATATATATATATATATATATATATATATATATATATATAGATATAGATAGATAGATAGATAGATAGATAGATAGATAGATAGATAGATAGATAGATAGATAATACAATAGAATACCCGCCTATGACTGGATGTAAAGTATATTCAAGGGACGTTTAGAAGCGGTCCTGTTGGCGCGACCGAGCCGCTGACCACTAGAGCGTTAAGTTACCCTAGCGACGCTGTTCCTATGGGCAGCTGGTCAGGTGTTCTGTTGGTTGATAAGGACAACAAACCCTGTACTGGTAAGCAGTCAAACAGTTCAGCACTTTCGGACTGACCGGTACCATGATGGCGAAACACGCGGCACAGATCCTCCTTGTTATACTCGCAGTTGTCACACTAGGTAGGTTGCAAAACAGCTCCTCTACCAATACTGAGGAGAGTTTCCTTGTTGGAGTTTACGTCAGGGTCAAGGGGATGATGATTTCTTGTAGGACACCAGACATGTCCCTCAGTTCTATCCGAGTAGCCAACCATATATATAATTTGGATACAGGGGAAGGGATGTGAGGTCTTGATTGTTATAGCAAGGCTAAGGACAGTAAAGAATGTCTTTAGACAAGGGTGAGGAAATTTGGCATTTTCAGACAAGTCGAAAACCTATGAACTGCAGATTGCAGTTGATGTGGTTTACGACGATATGATGGTACTACTACTACTACTACTACTACTACTTATATTGCTGCTGCTGCTACCACCAACACCACTACTACTACTACTACTACTACTACTACTACTACTACTACTACTACTGCTGCTGCTGCTGCTGCTGCTGCTGCTGCTACCACCAACACTACTACTACTACTACTACCACTACTACTACTACTACTACTACTACTACTACTAATTGTAACCCACGACTTGTCTTTCCATAAGACGCTGAGTGGCTAGTTTATAGACACGCACTGATTCCGTTGTGAATGCAAAACATGGCTCAGGTCGGAGCATCGAGTGCGGTTGTGGCTAGTACACTCAGCTACCTCTGAGATTCGACCATGCTGAGACCACATAATGTACTCTCATCCATATTTTCTTCGATTCTCGGGAATTGATCTCGACCAAAAATGTGTAGGTATACAGGTCTCTACCTCAACGTACAGGGAATTATGAGACCGTGAAGCTGTCAACTTCAACATTCCACGATACATATTTGGTTGAAATATATCTGTTCAAAATGATTCTTTAAGTTTGAATAAGGTTCATTTTGCAACCTGGATAGACTTACGTAGTATATGTAGGGATTATATCTTCTGGCCAGGCATTTCGTTTATAACTGCGGGGAAGAGTTGGCCAAGGGACAGCAAGTCTCTGGTCATTATGCTTCTGGGGAAATATTATGTTTAACCCACCCAATGCCCCACACGCAAACGTGCGTTTGTGATAACATAATCTAGAGAACCATGCACGCATATCTGTGTTTGAGCTAATCAGATTCGTTTAAAGAAAATCCTGACTCTCCAACCTAAAAGACCCCCTACATAGCTTGGAAATTAGGCACTTGGCTGTCAGAATATTTTGTTCGATTAAAGGTTCATTTTAATATGTCATAAGACAGCTGCACCAAAGTTTTATAAGCTCGTCAAATATTAGCTACCTGGTACTGGATTCTAGCTAATACTCCCCATTACAATTTGGACTCACAGATAAGATAAGACGATTTTATTAAGGTCTCACCCATAGTAGAATAATACATACATGACATGATAGAACAATGGACGGTCAACTTTGACCTACGAGACACCATACAGTATGAACAACGAGGAATTAACTAAATGAAATATTAAATGTAACTATCAGCAGAGCATACCTGCTCATGATGCTCATTAGGCCACCATTGACTGTAACATGTGTTTAAAGAGAGAAAACACTCGAGAAATGCTTGCGTTCCGCCATGGGTTGTGGTGATGTTTGTCCTTGAAAAATGGGTGCGATATTTCTTTTTTCTGAACCACGTTCTCTCCATGTGAGATTTGCTAGAAAATTAACCATTACTCACACCCTACTCTGTTATATCAAATATCTCACTGGTGTCGAATGAACCCAACGCGAATGCTGGCAACTAAATCATGGTCTACATGTAATCATCATTATGGGTACAACAATATATAATCGTTATTTCCCTTCTCCTCTGACCGCTAATTTGGGAGCTGTGGATAATATGGTCAAGCGTCTGTCTAGTCTACAGCGTGTCTAGCATAAGGCGATGGAATCGATAAATCTAGGTAAACCATACATTATAGAAAGGCTTATACGTAATCACACTCGAGATCGATTACTCGAGGGGGATGCCCCTGTAGCCTAGCAGTCTAGCGCATTGTGCAATGCCTCCTCACGACCTCTAACGGTCACTTGTTGGGATACCGAAACCAGTGACATTTATAGAAAGTTATATGTGACTCAGTGCTTATGGTTGGTTATTCCCAGGAAATGCCATATATTCCTATATATCGCGATAGTAATGTTCCTGGGTATTTTGCCAGGATGGGGTTGACCATTGCGCTGAGTGTAATTGTGATATTACAGTCGTTGCTTTTGTAATTGTGATATTACAGTCAATAAATACATACATACATAGTGGTGGGTCTGCGTACAGCCTAAGACAGACATCGCGAGTGCTCAAGCAATCAGACGCAAGCAGCCAAGTAAAGGAATCTCGACAGATATAACCAGCCGCAACTCCCATTCATAAAATGCAGATAAAAGTAAACAGGCACACGCTGCGAATCCGCTCTTTAAGTCATCGGTACTGCGTGTAACTAGCCACAAGCAACCTCTGCAAAACGCTCACCCCCACATATCAACCACGGTTCAATTTTGTTAAATACCTTTGCAGGAGGATGCAGATTGACTAAGATAAATATAAACAGTGGTGATACGACATGTGTCAAAGCTTGACATACTAGGCATCTATCAAGATAAAGTATTTGGAAACTGTTATTTAAAACTCATGCATTTTCTATGATCATATTTATGTACTGCTGACCTTCGGGTTGATGATCACAATTCACATCACACGGGTCACTGAAAACCCGATCTATCGATTATTTAAACAGGTTTCTAGATCTGGAGTTGGGCGTTGGCCAAAAACCATGAATGGACGGATGGGCCTAGTTATGTTATGCCAAATGATGGTGACTGTTTACATGGCGCCATGGCAACCCAAAAGGAGATATGGAGTTGACACCTTGTCGCTATGAGGGACCACACAATGGTTGTATACGGTTGGACGAGCATATCAAATTGCATATAGTCCCTTAACTCACCCATGCATGTAGCGCCAAAAGGAGCCGGATTATTGTGCTAATAGCAGGAACACGAAAGCTTAATACTAGTATTTGGAACATATTTGAAGGAAAGATATTCATTTAAACTAAAACCACAGCTCTCCTTTCAAATATTTTATAAATCCATGTATTATTCTTAACTAATTTTTAAAAGTGTCATTGGTCCAAACGATATGGGTCTTTAAATAATGTATAGTTGATGTATATGTATTGATTTCATAGCCGATTGCACTTAGTACTGATATCAAGGTATGGACTGTGATGAAGGCGTGCGCTGTTTAAATGTTCCATCACTAACTTTTAGATGTGTCTTCGTACCTCCAGTTAAAGCTTACCAAACCGTGGGATATCATAGTTCTGAGCTATAGCAACGATATAGCATTCTTCACAACCACTGAAAGGCTTCAGGTTGCAAATAGACACGTGCTATGAGAATAGACGACACACGACAAATCGTGTGGTTAAGGTTAAAGCCCCTTTTACACTATGCTGGCAACTTGCTCGCAACGTGGTGGCAAAATATGGTTGCGGGGGATTGCCACCACATTCTTACCCCCATAATTTTCTATTGAATCAAGTTTGTACAATGTATTTTTATATCGAAGATATAGTCAATAAATACTTACTAACTCACTTATTGCCCCCCGTCGCCAATGGTCGCCAGTACGTTGCCAGCAAAATTTCGGCTAGTGTAAATGGGGCTTTAGGCTGTGATGCTGGTGACACTCACAATATGACAACTCCTAGTTTAGCACTCCTGTCCCCTTTCTAACAATAGTTATCTAATCCCTGAGGTCTTGGTGTTTCAAATATAAGTTTTCTTTAACTTACCTGCTTGAACTTATATTTGAAACACCAAGACCTCAGGGATTAGATAAGTATTGTTAGAAAGGGGGCGGGAGTGCTAGACTAGGAGTTGTCTTATTTTGAGAGTGTCACCAGCATCACAGCCTTAACCAATCTGAGTCACGAAGTCTTAATTAGATAATTCTTATGATATAGCTGGCCGGGTTAGGACATATCTTAGACTAGATTTCTAGGATGTCATATGTATTTTTCTGTTACGTTTTTTTCTGTTACCAAGCATCAAATATTCTAGGTGGCCATAGCTGTCAATTTAGTTTACATTTATCTCACAAAGATTCAGTTTGAAAACCTCTAGAGATCAGAGGATCAGGTGGTGCCATCTATCTACCATACCTGCTACTACATCACACTGCTTGGTCAGCACAGGCGGGTATATCAACTTGTTAGGGACTAGGAACCTAGTCTAGATGTGCGGCATACCGTGTTTAGTTCCAAGAGGAACCTTTATCATTCAACAAGAGCAAGGTTTGATTAAACAATTCTGAATATATTGATTTTCCGCCAATATATTTGCATGTAAGTCAGAGCACGTGTATGATCCAGCTGAGGATTGTGTATGGTATGTATGTATATTTCATTTAGTACCAATTGCTTTTTCCAGGTGGCGCTCTTGATTGTTGGCACTGCTCCAGCTACCAACCGGCGACAGTGACTGCACCAGCAAACGCAACAAAACTGGAGTATAGTACAAAGTGCGGAAAAAACCCAACTTTCGACGCCGATACTGACACTGACCTCATTGGTACGAATTGCACCAGGTGCAAAAAGTCCAAGATCAAAGTCAAGGTTCTGTTCCGTAAGTATAGTTTTGGAATAAGTCATACTGCCATACTATCATCACCAATACTACTACTACTACTACTACTACTACTACTACTACTACTACTACTACTACTACTACTACTACTACTACTGCTGCTGCTGCTGCTGCTGCTGCTGCTGCTGCTGCTGCTGCTGCTGCAGCAGCTGCTGCTGTGCTGCTGCTTCTGCTGCTGCTGTGCTGCTGCTGCTGCTGCTGCTGTGCTGCTGCTGCTGCTGCTGCTGTGCTGCTGCTGCTGCTGCTGTGCTGCTGCGGCTGCTGCTGCTGATGATGATGATAATGATGATAATACTGATAATGATAATGATGATAATGATGATAATAATGATATAATAATACCAATAATAATGATCATAACAATACTACTACTACTACTACTACTACTACTACTACTACTACTACTACTACTACTACTACTACTACTACTACTACTACTACTACTACTACTACTACTGATGATGATGATGATGATGATGATATGGTTGACCTAGCATTCTTTGAGTGTGATCTTTATCCAGATTATCCATATTTTCCCAATCTTCTGTGTTTGCATCATTTTTCTATTTATGATCAGATAATGTTTATAATATGATCAGAATATGAATGTTGAAATTAGATTGCCTTCAGCCCTGCACATTTTCGGGTGCCTTACTACTTGGTTTCACTTGTGACTGTCATCAAGCAAGAGGATAACGGCACCTTGTATTATAACATGCATTTGATAGGTTCATAACACTCTTGGATTGAATACAGTTACAAACAATCAAATATTTGCATAAGTTTTGCATGGGAAGGAGTGCAGGTTGAAGTTTTTGTATGCGAGTTCAAGTTTCCCGGTCGAACATTTTCGAGTTTATTTATCATTTCTTTTAAAGTTTCAACCTTCCACTACCACTTACAGTATATCACTTTTATTCTTTCAGAAAAAGAGTTCACCTATTATACCAGAGACTGCGAAAACACAACGACCCCTATAACAGGCGAAATCAACGTCAACTTTGGACTGGGCACAGCTAAAGGAGTTGCCTATAACTGTATGGGCGACCTATGCAACAGCGCCACTATGCGGCAAATACCCGCATTCGTTCCCTTGATAATTGCCCTTTTGACACTCGTATCACCAAATGTTCTTTCGTAATGATAGGTTATGATCGAATACTAATTTGATATATATATATATATATATATATATATATATATATATATATATATATATATATATATATATATATATATATATATATATATATATATATATATATATATATATATTTATATTTATATATATTTATATTTATATATATATGAATATATATATATATATATATATATATATATATATATATATATATATATATATATATATATATATATATATATATATATATATATATATTTAAATATATATATATATATATATATACTTGTCACTGCTCTTAGAAATAAGAAAATATATGGGGATTCCCGCTGTTAAGCTTCATAATGGGTCTCGTTCATTATCGAATCAGTCCTAGGATTCCTCTCACCATTCACAGAAGATATACTTGTCAATTTCATAAATATCTAGCGTATTATTATCATTAGAACCCTGTATTTAGTTCCTTTGAGTCAACCAAATAAATGTGTGACTCTTCATAAACAATATTGTACATACTTATAAAGTTATACTTATAGGCTTCATTGACGTATTGTACATAAATATAAAGCTTTATGAATCAAGCGTTCTGCTCCCTCTGTTAACACTATGTTATGTTATTGGATCGTTAAATAAAATGCATAATTTATATTAGAAAGTTGTCTCTGTTATCATGTTGTGGATGTAAAATGCCTGGGTCTATCATATTACAGCTCTTGGGAAAGGGTCACGGTGACCCGGCTGGTGCTGCCTGCATTTCCTAAAAGATGGCAGCACCGATAAGTCATTAAGTATGCACCACTTCAAATAAATAACAATAGATAAAGTAGTTCCAGTTTTCGGTTTGAAAGCAATGTTATAGTCTAGAGGTGACACAATATTTCATATCAATTGAATCTTATGGCAGGGTTTTATGAAGTTTGTCTGCGGCATTGATTAGATAATAAATACTGTGGACATGAACTACTAGTATTTACAAGTAGTAATACAGCTACACATAGGTATAGGCCAGAGTCTGCATTTAGCTCATTGGGCATTGTCTTGCTTATTGGCCAAGCTACATATTAGTATCATTCCATATACTGTCAGATAAGAAAAGCACATGAAGCTATCCCAAGCTCAACTCATTGCCAGGATGGGTACTCTCTTCTTCAAAATAATGAGTTACCGCATAGCATGAGAAGAAAAGTTGAACACAAGTTTGAGTGAAAAGAGATTTCATATTCGACCTTGAATTGTCATGTGCATTCAACGGAATACAATCCCAAAATTAAACATGGAGTATAAATCATTTGCACTCATAATCATAATGGTGGGATTTTGAGATAACCAGTAATGTAAAATGTGTAGTTCGCATTGACTAGGGTACTGCTATTCTTTGTTGCAATAATTCATAGTAAGTTATCGAAGAAATTCGTATGTGCATTTACGTTGGCGGTAACTTAATTCTTTGAATACATTGTCAGCAATTAATGGCTTTCATGGCAGCACTAATGCAAACTAGCAAATTACCTTCATATACTTCTTTTGCAATACACACACACACACACACACACACATATATATATATATATATATATATATATATATATATATATATATATATATATATATATATATATATATATATATATATATATATATATGTATATATATATATATATATATATATATATATATATATATATATATATATATATATATATATATATATATATATATGTGTGTGTGTGTGTGTGTGTGTGTGTGTGTTAAACCCGACTGAAGTACATCAAATATGTTCGATCATCACGTAAGGGATTGCACACACAGGATAGGCCCATCCGCTCCTGTAACTAGAAATATTAATTTACACATACACGATAAAGTGATTAATAGCGTGAGTTGTTCATAACTGCATAGTGGTGCTTGTTTCAAACGGTAACGTATATAACCCTATATTCTTTTGATCGGCAACATGCACAAAGACGCTTTAGATCTGCCTCTTTTTCTCAGAACCTGCCAGATTCCGTCATAAACCATATCCTAATAACAAAACAATGGATAGTTTTTACTTTTCTTCGAGGGTTATCTATTTTGATTGGAGAACTGGGTATGAATGTGTTATAAGCATATAATTGCACCACACTTGGACCGAGTTGAACTCTGCAGTGTTTGATCTGACTCACCTAGGTTCATGTGGGTCTTATGGTTATAGCTATGCTTAATTACTCTCTTCACTTCCATTATAGTGGTATGGCCTACCTTGCATAACCGTAACCATGACAAAAAGACGACTTTTAGACTATTCGTTGAGCTAGCCTGTTCAGGTTGACCGACTGGTTTCATATCCACTTTTTGTTGTTTTTCATTTATCTAAGGTTCTACATATGAATAGTGTGGCGTCATCCAGTAGTAGTGGGACAACTATGGAAATAAGTGTTTAACTTTTAGTGTATATATCATGTGTCTGGTTAGAATTCAATTGCATAGCAGTTAATGACTCTCCATCTAGTCACTTTTATATATGATTTTTTATGTGCAAAATGCTATGTAATATACATCTTACTAGACCGAATAAAATCAAGTCAAATCAAGCAAGTGCTGGCATGCGAGATACTCGGAAGATTGGCTGTAGGTCGATATGAGGTTACCTGCACTCTAGTATAGCGTGTAGCACCCTTAGCGACCCGTTGTTAGGGACAGGTAGCTTGTAGTTATAACACAGTTCTGGATCAATGATTTAGCCATATTGTGTTGGGACACATAACAGTAAAACACGAGCATGGCGAAACATGTAGGAGCGGTTCTTCTCGTTGTGCTAGTATTCATCAAAAGTGGTAAGTAGACTATAGGC
>OZ012688.1:37785564-37850564 GCA_963942565.1 Maea johnstoni | reverse complement strand
GATTTTTATGAAAATTTCATGGCCAGTAGAATGAATTGTGGCCGTTATAACTATCTTAAACTTATAAATATAATCATATGGAAAGGCATGAATATAGATGCGACGACCGTGGCAACTTTTCAACTACTATTAAAAATTAATGGCATAAAAATTACCACTATTTTAACCAGTCGCAAAATGGTCATTTCGCAACAGATCTCATAGAGAATTGGTAGGCAATCAGAATGAATTGTGCGGTTCTAACGATCTAAACTTCATTGAAATTGACCAAGGATTAGACTATTTATGAGTCCACAGCCACAGCCGTGGATTTTGTGTGATTCAGGTGGCTAAATCAATTCAGTTTATTCAGACTGATATGCTCTTCCGTAACTAATAAACAAATAAAGAGTGTATAGAAAAAAGTGGAATTTTATTATGCACATGATTTCGTAGTTCAAGTTTAAGTTTTAACTGCACCAGATTGCTGACCTGCAGGACACTTGACAATTTCACTGAGTTGAAAAATAAAATAAAGATTAATCTCCTAGATTTTTTTGCTAAAAAGTTTGTGCGTTCAGTCACTTAGTGTGGTCCCTTAGGGACACCCTGAGAATATGTGTCTTTGCGACCCTTGTGTAAGGCTCCTTTCGAGCAGGAGTGTTGGCACGATGATTTGTTCTGTGCTGAGGCATGCTTGAAAAGTTTCAACTACTGATGTCGCAAAGGTCACTCATGAGGCCCTCTGGTGTCAAGATATGAGTAGAACCTGATTTGAAAAGAATTGTAGAGTAAAGTCAATGGTTTCAATGAAATGGCAAATGACATAACTTTAAAAAGCGCACCTATGTTTCTGCATAAATGGATGAAAACCTTTACTTGTTTCGAATGGGCAATGAAGTTTGATAGCCATTATGAATATATTATTTAATTGACCATCATCACAATACAATCGGTAAATGGTTTTATTATGATATGGTGCTATAATAACTGAACACATATTCTTCTTTAACAGCCCGACTCCAGCTATACAGACCCGAATGAAATTCACAAATAAATTAGCATTACTTTTATTCATATTATTCTTATTATTGTTATTATTATTTTATGACTCGTTTTGCGTCCAACTTAGCGATATCATCATGGATATTTTGCATAGCTCACACTCCCATAAACCGTCATTGTGCAATTTGTAGTTTGCTAATTTTAAGGCATCACTGGAATGAAATTTTTAAAAATTCTTACACAGTCTTCTTTTGTTTTTAAATTTACTTTTTGAAATTGTTATACTGATTATGCTGGACCTAAGTGCAGCATTTGATAATATTTGGTAATATTTGATGATACTGATGACAATTTTGCTGTTTTATGGAATGGAAAGCAGTCAGTCTGGATATAACAGGGCCAGCCCTTGAATGGTTCCGTTAATATATTTCAGACGGTACTCTTTGAGTTTATATATGTATATGATCAATTCTCTGCATCACAGGAAATCCTATGGCCCTCGACTCTTCCTGGTTAACTTCCTACACTTTGGAGTACAGATAAGAACGCATCGTCTGGAACTAAATGCTTATGTGAATGATACTCAACTCTACCTCTCTATCAAACCTGTCAATCAGCGTGCAGTTGGCGTAGGAATATCTAATTTGGAAAACTGCCTCACTGAAGGATGTCTCAAAATCAACTCAAACATAATGTAGACCAGAAAGAGGTTTTAGTTATGGCTATCCATCAGATGCGGACCTGAATTTAAATTCCTAGTATCACAGCAAATGTTGAAATACTACCAGTTCTTATTTAACAGCTCGGTAATCTAGGTGCTTTTTGAATTATGTCTGCACGTGTATCAAAAGTTTTTAATCTACAAATTCACCCCATTAGGAATTTGTAGAAGTAACAAAATGTATCAACAATGATACAACCAACAGTGTCATTGCCTCACTGGTGACATCATTCCATGACTACTGTGATGATCACATTACACCGGTATAAAAGGTCTTCACTGGCTGCCCTTCAATGCTTCAGGGATTTGGAAGTCAAACATGCCATTCCGAGGACTCTAAGATTAAACCCTACGAACAGATTACAACCATATTAATGCCAGCCATTTGGCTTAATGGTACGTACCTGTCCAAACATGTAGAGTGGTACCACTTATTGCAGTAATCGCAGCCAAACCACACCTCATCCAATCCCTCCGCTTGAGCACAGATTGCGCATTTTATGTCATCATCCTGTGCCACACGATGAATTTTATTACCAAATTGTTATAACTAGTAATGTGTCAAAGTTGAAATTTACTTATTTCACATTTCATTGAGCACTTTATGAGGTAGTCTTTTTACTCCTTAATTAAATATTCAAATTTTATTTGGAGTGCTAAAAGTTTAGCTTTACAGTCCTGCTGGAGGGTATTTGTGCTCCCTTTAATGTGTGCATTCAAGCACTCAAACTATGAAGTATATAGATGTTTATCTGAAGGGTGTTACTTTGGCGCTATCATCAGGAGCGCGATTACTAAATGCGTGCAAAAAATACCAGTCATATATTTATACCTCCTCTGATGATAACACACAATTGTACGATTATTAACCTGGTACTTATTACAAAGTTAATATCTACCGTAATTTTACATGTATAAGATGCACCCGTATATAAGACGCACCCCTGGTCCAGGCCTTAAAATGATTCATAGACCTTAGCTTTGTGTATAGTATGCACCACCTTTTCGGAATTATTGTAGGAAATCAACTCCTCATGATTAACACTAGAAAGCCAGTAAAACGCACATTGAGATGAGTGAAATGTGACATCAATGCTTATCACCCTGTGTCGGTGCCCGCTACCCATTGTCCTAGGCATGTTGTTTATAAGACGCACCCCCGATTTCAGTGTAAAAATTAGCGAAAGGAAGTGTGTCTTATACACGCGAAATTATGGTATTCATCAGCTGCACTAAGTATTTTGAAATTGGCTGGTTCAAACCTCAATTTGGTCCTCCAAATGGTCCTCTTCTTCCTCTACCTCTACGACTACAGGCTCAACTTCTTCCTCTATGGCCCCATCCCTCTCCCAAAACCAATTTTCGACTTCTACAATTTTTCGTTCAAATGCCTTCCACATCCCCCGATCCGAAACATGTGCCCTCCCAACCTCAAAAAGACGCTCAACCATTTGTAATTTCCCCTCTGTGTCGCGCCCCCCAACCAAGTTCTTCTCAACAGCCCAACATAACTCAATAGGGTTCAAAATGGAATGATAGGGAGGGAGCCTGAGGACTTCAACGCCTTGTTGAAGAGCAAGTTCGTCTATCTGTAAATACAAGTATCTTCAAGTGTTATGTTCCCATGAGCATCTAACTATTACTAACCATTGCGGTAGCTTGAAAATTATGCTTTGACAACATGAATGGGTCCTTTTTCAAGAATTGCACTACTTCAATTGAAAGAAATATATTTACTGTCATGTTTGTATATATAACATTTGCTGCAGATTCCTATGCATTTCAAGAAATGTCATAAATGTTCATGATATTTTACCTTGTACTTCTTTGGAGGTTGATAATGTTTCCCTATCACTTTCAATTCAGGCAGGAGCATGTCATTTGTAAATGTGATATCTTAAAGGGAAAAATGAACAGATGTGCAAACTAGTTAGATCAACGCATAAGGGATGAAGTCAGGTAGAATAACTAACCGATTGAACGAGGACTCTTGAAAAATATTAGTTGTAGCCATACCAGTAAGCTTGCATAGAATAGGTAGGAAATGTGCAGTTAATGCTCTACACGTTCCATCATTTTATAACTTAGGGAATTCATAAAAAATAGTTTACTCAATTTACAAGATAGCGACTTTCCTTCAAAAATTGTATGTGAAATTTTACAGAACCTTTTGAAATCAGCCACTGCTTCAGTGCCTCTTTCCTTGATGGTATCTTACTGTCCTCAGTGAGGACGCTGTGGTAGGATGCATTATCCATAACCACAACGTCCCCACTGTGGCATTCTGGCAGTAGCTGCTCCTTGAACCACTTCTCGTAATGATCGCCATCCATCTCCTCGTGATAATCTTTCGTATTCTTACTGCGCATGACGTGGCATGCCCCGCAAATGAAGCCATCCCTACTTCCTGCATCAGTGATAATAATCCTGCTACCACGCCCTGCAATGTTATTCGCATTAGCAGTTGATTCCATCATCATTAGCATTACTTTTATTCATATTATTATTATTATTGTTATTATTATTATTATTACTATTATTGTTATTGTGATTATCGTTTTTTTACTATCATTACTGTTATTATCATTAATATTGTTAGCATTAGCATTTCATGATATTTTCATTTTTAACGTTGCCATTTTCCATTGTTTCTATCACTGTCACTGGTATTATCATTATTGCATAGTAGGTTCATTTTGCCTGAGAACTTCCCATAGGTCGATATCAATTAGTACATGAAGCATCCTTTCCCTTTCATTAAGTAGATGTATAACTCATTTTTCCGTACCAGCAACACTTCCTTTCTTTTTCCTTCCTTTTCCTGTGTCATCAATCCATTCCCGACTACGCTCGTGACCCGCATTTAACCAAGTTTCATCCGTGTAGATTATCCTCCTCCCTTCCCTCCTGAATCTCCGAATTTTCCTTAGATACCTCCTCCTCCAGGCCACAATATCATCCCTCTCGTGGACCCTCCAGTCATTGCAGGTCTTCTGCAATTAATCATTTTCAATATCATGCAATTAAGCAGGGGAGCTTCTCTTAAGTCATAAAGAATATATGCCTAACGCAGGTGGTAGCAATTACATTAATCTCATACAGATTTTAGTGTTATATTTAAGCAACATTACCAGATATATCAGATTGAAAATTGGTCATTTCTGCCGACATTACAGGATATGGCCACACTGCCAACCGTCCTGGAAACTACACTTGTGTAGTCTCCAGGACAAAGGCACACTGTGATACAGCCGTGCTTCCTGTTTAGTCGACCCCCTCGGGAACGCTGCCTCTGGCAGGCCCGGACGTTCTGGTTGTTATGTGTATTGGCGGGGGTGTCAACACAAGGAGTGACAGCTTTACAGATTTCCACTCGTTGAAGAAGATTGAGTATAAAAGCAGCTTTATTGGAAATGGCTGCACAAAAGTGGGATATTTATTTATGGAATTATATGATACAATAGTTAGCAACTTGATGTAGGAGTTCTAGGGCCCTTTAGTAGTCAGAAAGTGGCATTTATTGACTTCCTTTAGTTCTGTGTGCGCAATTCCTGTCATGGATATGAGTTGGTGGTGTTCACCAAACTGTGATGAACATGTAATGCTTCTGTTTACAAATACCTTGAATGAGAACCCGTTGTCATGGAGGCATCTCCATACCCCATACAGCGTTACGGTCAGCCCATCCTCCTCTAACTTCCTGAGGACGTTCCTCAAAGTCACCGTCTCCCCACCTGCCCATAATGTACGCACTTTCCTCTGTACTACCTGTAATATTTGCGAAATCGCATCAATATCAATTTATGGCAGAGAATAGTAGTAGAGCTCCTACTATTAGTTTATTAGTCTATTTCTATTAGGTATATCTTACTAAATAACATAAGTATCATTCTGTGAGATGACCAAACACAAGTGGATTTGTAACCAGCCCGACAACCTGAACATGCTAGCCGCAACCAGCGTCAACTAATAGCCCCCTAATAGCCCTAAATGGGTGCCCAGCTGATGGTGGAGATCAGGTTTCTCTGTAATGTAATCCATACGAGAGCCCTGATTTGCATGAGTCCAGCATCTCACCATAGTGCATAGTAATTGACCTCTCGCTACATATCCATTCTTTTCTTTATCCAAGGAAAAACGAAAAACACCCACATTGATTTTTCAAATTCACTATGTGAGAAGGTTCCTAGTGACTTGGAGTTAGGCAGTGTTTTTTGCTGGGTAATCTGGTATCCTAAACCAATTGCAACTGGTTAGTCATAACTTAACCATGGTATGGCAGAAAAGGTACGAAACAACAAAATTCCCAAATCAAAAATGTTTGTTTGTTCCTCTATCCCAGACAGGATATTTGAGGACGTGATCACTGACTTGAGGTTAAGTGGTTTTCACTGTGTTACTATCGTTCTTCCATCACTAACAACAGACGCATAAGACGCCTTCATCATATTGACAGATGACATCGTTTGTCACCAAGCGATATTTCATAAAACCCACATGGTGATCGGTGAACACTCTAAGGGAAGTCGGACAATCTCACTCAGTTCTGCTGTCAGATGTAAGATTAGTTCAATAATGAACCTTACTCCATGCAATGATATCTTATTGTGGATTATTCTGTGTTGCACATGTAAGGTTCAATATATACCATTTAGGTTAATAATATACCTGTTGCTTTTGCGCTAATCCAAATTTCAAATTAAATCCGTTCTGCAAATGATTCGGTCTTTTACGAAACCGACATGGCGGACATTTACAGCATGTCAAAGTCGATTGCCACCTGGAGCAGAAAAGAGTAATATGCTCGTTATCAAAATTTAAAAATACCGCTCCTAAAGCACTGATTTCTGGCAAAAAAAGTATTTTTATTTTAATAAAAACGCCGACTTTTTCCTCTGAATAAACACCCCTTCTTTTGTCAAAACAATGACATTGGATGAACGGGTACACTTATTTTAACTTTATTTTGTATACGTCTGAACTAGTGTAAGATAACCCTAGCAGAAGGGTAACTGATGTGTTCGTCTGTTACCCCGTTTCCTTCAAATGAGGAAAAAGTAACTTGGTCACTATAGCTAGTAACAAGGGGACCTTAGGTTTTATCAATTTGCTCAGTAGACCAGCAATATCAGGTATTTGACTCAACTAGGAGTGCAAACACAGCGTGACTTCATTCACTTCCTACTACCCTTTGGCTGAATATTGACTCAAGTCTTTAAACAGCAATGGGACTCTTTGATCAGATCCCCTGTTCAAAATCTTCCAGAACTTGTATCTATTTAGGTAGTGGCATTCTAGCATCTTCTTGAAAATTCCCTACCAGTCTACTATTAATCTCAATGACTAGTGTGGCACCACCAACATCAGTTGAGAAATCATTTGATATTTGTTTTAGATTTGAAGTTAATCATAAAGATATTTTTGGTAATATCTCTGGAATCAGCATTTTTGGAAAAAAGAGGAAGGCAATATCGATTGGTGCTTTATTCCTTGAATACTTGTACGTGGCTTTAGTTATTTATGAACAAATAATCTAGTAGCCAGCAAGTATCAACAAGCGCTGCATGATGTTGATTTGGGCTGCTAGATATTTTCAGCTTGTAGCCCAATATTTTCAACAATCGAACGCTCCTACCAGGGAGCTACTAGAAACCTCTTTTGGCATCTACATTTTACCTAGCTTGGGCACAAAGGGCACCTCAGAATTATTTGAATTCTTTATAGCGAATTTTCAAGCTGTTTCTAACCATTTCTATAATGTTTGGTATCAGCAATGATTAAATGCGGCACACACATTCTTTAATACTTGATATAGGATTTAGTTGCTTATTTCTATAACAAAGAAAAATATAGTGGTCTACTGGTCAGTGCTACCTTGTAATGCTTTGGCCTGCTGATTAGCAAGTGCCTCCAAATGCTTTTATACACAAACATCCTTACCAGATAGTTACAGGAAATCCATGATTATTTCTTGGATGTTATCAAACTTTTAAACAATTCATTATAAATTTCATTTTGGTAAAGTGTATAAAATTTACCAAAAATGCTATAAGGGCAAACCATGCTATCAGGAAGATTTTCTTAATATTAAGTGATTTGCACGTTATCCGCAATCTACAATCCCATTTATGTTTCATACTGAAGGATTCTTTTGATAACTGTAATATTTTTCGTATTAATCAATCCCCCTTTTTCAATATCTCACATGCAGGCAAAGTTCTTGATGATTATGTGCAGCTGCTGTCCTTAAAACTCAAACCAAAGCAAAAGATTATGATGATGGGTACAAAAGAGGGTTTATTTAGAATGTATTAATCATAAATTTATTAATTTTGTTAATTAATTGACCTTTATTAATCAATCGCATAGGCAAGAGAACTTTTCTTTCCTTTGCGTGTATCAATTTCAAAGCGGCTTAGATCGTTATAGCCGCCACACCTCATTCTACCTTACCACCACAATCCAAGATTCTACTTGGCTCTTAATTCTAGTTGCGAAATGACAATATTGTTGAATTATTTTTAATGTTTATGCTATCTTTTCACCATCTACTTGGACTTTACCCCATAACAAAATACTTACACCACTATCAAACGAATCCATTTTCCGACGGCCAAGTTGCTTAGAGGATGCACTGACTTCTGACTTAGCTTTACCGCCGACAAACTTCCTCTCAGCTTTATACACGGAACTGACTGAAATCCCCAGCATTTTCGCAGTCCTCTCCACAGGTCTTTTTAGTGAAACATATGGAACCCCTGACCTCTTTTCAAGTTTGTTAAAATCTAAATACCTCCGAAATTGCACCTTTCTTGAAGACCATTTTCATTCATTAAAGTGCCCTTCAAGGTGCTTGCGTTGTGTATAACAATAACAAGCATTATTGTAACCTATTGTTCAACAATAGCAAAATCTCTTCATAGGGAACATTCAATAAACATAGCTAATTTTAAAAGTTCGCTCATATGACATATCAAATTAAAGAGATACAATGATTTCACACTTTTATTTATTGAGTTACAACTGTCAAACACGGGAATACGCCGCAATGCCTATGACACAGCCAGAATCGTAATCCTGCCACCCCCACAAACTTGGCATCGCCCAATCTCCCATGATGCTTTTCATAAAATACGTCACCAGATACCCGGATGTAGGAGCTTCAGCCCAAGCCTGTGTGGCGATGAGGACCCCTTCTGGCGACTTTTGCCAGATAATTATTAAAAGTGAGTTTTTGTTAATGAAATTATACCATTTTCAAACACGGAGTAGTGCCCTAAAGAGGTTTGCCAAGTTTGGATGGCAAACTCAAACGTTTTGTCAAAAAAAAGTGGCAAAAGTGATTGCCAAACTTGAGTCAGACAGACTATAGCTAACTTCATGGTAAAACGTGTACATTTCTCCTTTTTATCGTGGGAAAAACAGGTTCCATCACTCGTGGATGGAAGTAGGAAGTATCTTGCACTCGTGAGTGAGTTTGTGTCTTGAGACTCGGCAAGCCTCACTCACTTGTGCAAGATACCTCCTCTTTCCATCCACTCGTGATGGAACCTCTATTTCGCAATGGGCATTCTCAGCAGCCATTACGAATGATTTTATGACCATATTTGCTGAAGATAGCCATAAATTGAACACTGCACTACTTCTGTTGCTTAGCAACGTGACCTAGAAATGGCAGGCACGTGCTCAGGCACGCTCATTAATTTTGACCTCCTTTCTGACGGGAGCGATTGTGGCATAAAACAAAGAGGCGATTTTCCCCTAAACAGTTCTTATTGTTGTTTCTCCCGTGGTACCTAGCAAATAAAGAATCTCCCACTTGAGTATCGGATAACAGCCTTTCAAAACTCTGTGAGAAATTTTATCTGGGAACTATTAACTGTGCAGTATTTTCCGAAAAACGGTGGTCATTTGGCCATGCACATTGATGTTGACCCTGTTCTGGTAAAGTAATTGGGTTGTATCAACAGAGGACCAAAAATAGGTTCTTCAACTCGTGTGGTAGAGGATGATATTTGTTATACTCTGGGATAGATTTTTCATCTTGGTACTCGCCAGAGGCTTGTTCCAAGATGAAAATTCTACCCCTCATGTAAGAAATATCACCCTCTACCACACTCGTTGAAGAACCTCTATAACCATCAAGGCCCTCTGGACGTGGGGACCGAATCAAGTCCTATACACAAGTCACAAGGACTATCCCACTACTCTATTCCTGGCCGTATCAAATATAGACGGCATTGATAGTTCTGCCGGGAATAGACTAGAAAGTTAGCATAGTTTCACTTTCGAAATACTCAATGTTACCTCCTAGCAACCATTGACTCACTTTGTCCGGGTTTGCTTCAATACAGCCTTTTTCATACGTGTTGATCGTGTAAAAATCTTTAAACATCCGGGCCGTAGCTTCTTCAAATGCTGGGCGTTGCGTAGGCGTTGGCTGTTTTCCATGACTTGGGGTGAGGTTCTTCAGTCTGTAATCATCAGACTTCAATTTGCTCGTCCGTTATACAATTCTGGACAGATTCTCGCACATTTTCAATAGATGGGGATGGATATCCGATAACTGCCACCAATTTAAGTATCATATAATAATTATCATAATAATTATTATAATTATAATGATAATATATATATGATATAGGGTGAGGTATAACAATACCAATTATGATAATAATATTATCATTTTTATTATTATCATTATTATCATAACTACCGTATCATTATTATCATCATCATCGTCATAGTGCAGTGTATAAAGTATTATTATGATCATTATCATTATCATTATTATCATTATCCTTATTATTATTATCATCATTAGTATTATTATATTATTATTATTATTATTGTTATTATTATTATTATAAGTAAATAATGAATATGTAATGATAATAATAAGGAATATATAATGAGAATACTACTCCTCCTACTACTACTACTACTACTACTACTACTACTACTACTACTACTACTACTACTACTACTACTACTAATAATAATAATAATAATAATGATAATAATAATAATAATAGTACTAGTAATACTACTAATAGTAATAATAATAATAATAATAATAATAATAATGATGATAATAATAATAATAATAATAATAATGATAATAATAATAATAATGATAACAATAATAATAATAACAACAATAATGATAATAATAATAATAATAATTTGGTTCGACTGTTCACTGTCACTTAGTGTACTTGATATTTTTACTTCCAGAACCCGAGATCACCTACTATACAAGAGACTGCGATAACGCAACAGAAGCTATAGAAGATGTCAACGTCAACCTTGGTTTGGGCACAGCTAAAGGAACTCCCCATTACTGTATGGCCAACCTATGCAACAGCGCCACTATGCGGCAAATACCAGTATTCGTTCCCATAATGATTGCTCTCTTTTCACTCATCTTACCAACTGTTCTTTCGTAATGGCAGCTTGTGGCTTGTGATCATAAAACTTATCTTATATATATATATGTATATATATATATATATATATATATATATATATATATATATATATATATATATATATATATATATATATATATATATATATATACATATATATATATATATATATATATATATATATATATATATATATATATATATATATATATATATATATATATATACTAGTATATATTTATATATATGGTCCTTCTGTTAACACTATGTTATGTAAGTGGATCGCTATAGGGACGTCAATAAAACGCACACTTTAAAATAATGTTGACTCAGTTGTTGTCGTGTTGATGTAAAATGCTTAATTCTATTACTGTTGTTGGAAAAGGCCAACAGTGCATTTCCATACCAATCTAAATAACGACTGATGAGTAGACGACAATAAATGTTTTATTCCTCAATTTGCAAATGTATCGCGTATAATGTCAAAGATTAACCTGAAAAATAACTCATCTTCACTCTTCACCCCAAAATAACATACTATGATAAGTAGGTGAGATTCTAGATTTAACTTTAGTGTCATTCTCTGTTGTAATATCACAGTATAGATACATGAAAATATGTGCATTTTAGTTTAGTGGTTGGCTTATGCTTTGAGTAAATTGCAAGCAAATAACGTTTATTACCAATGATTAATGCATCGACAACATCCGTAACGACTAATCAAATACTAGTAGGTCTCCCTTCTCAGAACTGTCTGATGCCGTGATAATAAAAACAGCCTTATCACTAACCGTGGGATAGTTTTCTTGGTATTTCATTTTACTTGTCGAAAGTCCAATATTTCGATTGGAACTCTGGGTATAAATTTGTTAGCATAAATGCACCACAATTGGGCCGGGCAGAACCCTGCAATGATTGTACTCAGGATGAGACGAGTCCATTCATGCGTGCAGGATTCCTGGAACAAGGTTCCTGTGGGTGCTATGGTTATAGTCATGCTTCATTACCTCCTCTATTAATACGAACATTCATTGGAGTGTGTATGGTCCGTCCTGGCATAACCGTAACCATAACAAAAGACTAAATTCTGTAGTATATATGAATATGCTGTATCACGCGCACACGCCACAGAGAGAGAGAGAGAGAGAGAGAGAGAGAGAGAGAGAGAGAGAGAGAGAGAGAGAGAGAGAGGGGGGGGGGTTGGCCCAGACTTCAAGATCTCAGGACATATATACTATAACATTAAAACACAAACAAATAGTGTTTTAAATTAGTTACTAGTTATCTTTTCATTCCAGAGCACCAAATAAGTGTCTTGTCAGTTGTCTGAACGGATGCCTTTGTTCTAAACCTGACGAGCAAATAGTATCATATTTGATAAATCATGTTCATAGTTGCCACACTGCGATTGTACTCTAGAGGCAAATGGATTCACATTACAAACGAGTGCTACCTTGGTGATATAAGTGGGAATAATTCACTGAACTGGAAAGAGAAGTAATCTATGGTTTTGTTCTAGCAGTCTTTCACCTGCACTGTAAAGCGGTGGTGTGTATTAATTGTTCATGTCTAGGAAGGAACCTTTACTACATGTTCTGTAGGTCGATTGAACCCAGCTAAAGAAGGCTGGTAGCGTATGCTTAGTACAATCAAGGTAGAATATGATAAAAGAGCTGTGAAGTGGAATCGATATTGCCTACAACTGGCTGTCGATTGGTGTATTAAAAAGGCCAATTGACCTAATGCAACTAACAAGGGACATACTCGACCACAAAATAGATTGCTCAATCATAGATTTAGTAACTGGTTGTAGGTTGTCAGAGGCACATCTCTGGCTGAGTATGCAGTGAAGAAATATATATATATATATATATATATATATATATATATATATATATATATATATATATATATATATATATATATATATATATATATATATATATATATATATATATATATATATATATATATATATACCAATCCCCATAAGTGTCTAAATGAGTTCACTCAGGGAGGGTAAATTTACCTTGGCATAACAATAAAATGCGATGGGAAATGCATGATATGTTACTACTATGTTTTAAGAAATTTTATTAAAGAAAATTGAATACAAATAATCCCTGGGGTCTTAATAACCGACATTGGGTCCTTATTCTCCGTATGTTAGGGGCCATGCTCCTTGACGATATGGGTTGCTCTGAGCTGACAGGGTGTTGAAACCCAGTCATTGGTGAGATACAGCCAGCATTATACCCACAAGTAAGGTACTATCTTGCAGGAACTCAAGATTTTCCAACAAGTTGCCCTAGCCTAGTACTAGTATATATAGCAGACATGCATGGTATTCACAAATCAAAGTACCCTTAATTGACCCGTAAAACTTCATTTGAGGTAAAACGCTGTAAAATAGAATCTGTGGTCCTATATAGGTCAGCTCAAACAGCTAAGTTAAAGAAAACTTATAGTTGAAACACCAAGACCTCAGGGATTAGATAACCATTGTTAGAAAGGGGACAAGAGTGCTAAACTAGGAGATGTCTTATTTTGAGTGTGTCATCAGCATCACAGCCTTAAGACATGATACTATCTACAGAAAAAAAACAGAAAAACATTACTGACTTCACATTGACTTCTTTGAAAGATAGATTAAAAAACCCTCAACTTTTTTTATTTGCAGATTTTTTATTTGAAAATTGGGGAAATCGCATCGAAATAAGAACACGACGTTGTATTTTGTATTTTGCCAATCTAAACTGGGAACTATGAGGTGGAACACTCTATGTGTATTTACCCCTATTCGTACAATATAGTACATGCAATTTATGTGGTTATCCAAGAAGTATAGAACCATGGGTAGGGTTATTCGTACACTGCATATCAAAGGTCTATTCCACTGAAGGGCATGTTTTATTCATGTTAAAGTAGAGTGATCAGGGTCTGCGGGGCCATTGTAGGCTGATCACTTGAACCCTAGCCCGGGAGGTCTTGAAATGAGGCTTGGTGCACACACATTTGAAAGCCAGACCGGAATGCGGAGACAAAAATATCTGTCCACCGGATAACGTGCAACTCTAGATTAATAGCCTTGATCCACCTGATGCAACTATAGTGGAACCCCTCCTAAAGTGACCACCTTTGGGACCGACTACCACTGGTCATCTTAGAGTGGTCAAAATGTGGTCAATTTAGATGGATGGTCAACTTAGAGGGTTGGTCACTTCGAGGTAACCCTGCACTTACATAAACATTTTACAGTATGATGAGAATTGTTTATTTCTCAGACAAAACTATGCTTTGGGGGAGGGGGAAGGGGGTAGCACATGAAATTCTGACACTGTCCTAACCCCTTTGGTGGCCTGGGCACACTTTCTGGGATCTAATCCCAACCCCTAGGACAGATTCTTAACCCACAGCTAATGCTATCAGTATTACAATTCGACAGCAGGTTGTTTTGAATCAAGTCGATGTCCATTATAAGCACACACGTGGTGGGCTTGGAAAATTTACATTGGTACATTTTAGATCTCAGGTTCAAGATAGTGGTTCAATTCGCGGTTTCATGGTTCTTGATCTCTGCAAATCGGGAAAAACAGGAACATTTCGTGTTGAATTGTCATGATTGCAATAAAGTGATATAGCATCCTCATTTCGATTTAATTCAGTACCCATTACTTGTTCCAGGTGGCGCTCTTGGCTCTAGACACTGCTCACGTTATCTAGATGCGACAAAGATTGCACCAGCAAACGCAACAAAACTGACGTATAGTATGACATGTGGAAAGTTTCCCACTTTCAAGGCAAATGTTGATCTTATTTGAATAAGTTCAAAAATCTGTGGTCAAGTACAAAATTATTTTCGGCAAGCGCGTTTTTGGCAGAAATAATGTAAATATCTTTGAATCATATGTGAACAAGATGCAGCATAGGCTGTAGATGTGACTAAATCGCATTTATTGAATGGCAAAAATAGAAAAAAATGTTTGTTTCGTGCAACGGTTTTAAAATATTAGGGTAGGTGATTAGGGATTTTTATTAGTTTTCATCAGGGGTTAACTGCTATAATCTGCTATCAATCTTCCAAAAGGGGTTAATTTGGCACTTATAGCTAAATAGATATTGTTCACAGGTATCACAGTGCTTTTAAAGTGCGGAGGATAATATCGACTGTGATAAACCACCCTTATGGTATGAGTTCCCCTGTAACTCAAATATCCTTGGTATTTACATTGTGGGAGGCACAACCTATGAAACGAGGAGAGTATGCTATTTCAAACCAGGCCAAGTAGGGTTACACACAGCTATTCACTTGCTATGAATATTATATCATCTTGACTGTCTCTTTGCGTTATTTCAACCAATGACGTCACATACTACAACCGTGACTATGAAAACACGTCAACGCCTATCACAGATATCGACATAAACCTTGGATTTCTTTCCACGTCAGGAGAGGTCTCTAACTGTGACAACGTAGACCTCTGCAACAGCGCCACCAAGTGGCAAAAGCAGGCATTTGTAGTATTAAAGGCTACGTTTGTTCCACTTGTATTAGCACAATTCGTATGTAACTATTGGTGATCTAAGTCGTTTTCATATGCATGCCCTACATCCGTTCCAGCTGACTGCTCACTGTCTCCAACCACTGCCCATTTCCACATTTCCATGATATCACAAGATATGAATATCAGAAGTATTATTGTAACTCGATTAGTAGATTCCATGGGAAATTTGCAATTCTTTTCGAAAATGAATCTGAGGAGTCAGGGAAAAATACTTGTTATGTCTGGGAACCTGTCAGTAAATTACAGTCTGGGGCTCAACAATCCATAAAGAATCATTTTTTCTGAGATGATTATGAATATTCAAAAAAACGTAGGACAAGCAACTGATTGATATGATGGCCCGCATTTGTCAATCGGAATTCTACAGCACAATAATCCTCAAATGTACCTGCTATTCCAATTAAATGTATTGCATTTGATAAAAAGTGTGTCTTATGTTCTAAATACTGATATTCTGACATTTCCATTCAATCGATACCTTAATCTGGATTTCTTGCAAAACTTTAACTTGCAAAACCTTTAACCTTACTCTTAAGAGTTCTTGTGAAAGAATACAAGGTTACATTTAGCAGAGGGCAAGGTACCGGTACTGTGTAATAACCAATCTGTGACTATACCATTGAGCGTGATCTTAAACTGGATATTAGACTTACTTAAATGGCGCTTACTTAGCTTTTGCGCAGACTGTCATCTGAAACCTTGCCCAACAGTTTGGTATGCAATATCATTGTATGGTGAGGACATTGGTGTGATCAAGTTTAATAAAACACACATTTTTTGTTGTTCCCAAGTATATATATATATATATATATATATATATATATATATATATATATATATATATATATATATATACTAGTATATATATATATATGTACATACATAATTTGCAAATGCAGATTGCATCATTATGCCTCCTTTGCACAAATATTGATTTATAAACCAAGCTCTTTGTTTAAAGTTCATTTATTAACACAAATCAACAAAAGACATAAACAAACTAATACGGATAACAGATCCCTTATGCTTCCAATGTTTTACCATTAAGTATTGGTCCTCAAGCGAATTAAAAGTGAATAAAATTATACGAATAGTCAACAAACTATTAACGGCATATAATGGACACAAGTCCTGCAACGATACGGTCAAAACATTTCAGACTGGAAATGACATCATATATGTGTATGTATATCATATTGTATGAGAATATTACGCTATTAATACAAACACGTCAGCTTCGAAGGTGTAAAAGGAAGTCTATGAATAGCACCACTCCACCAAATATTCCTGTTCCCCCTACGAACCAGAAGCACCCGACGTAGCTGCCGGTCGTGTCTGCTATCATCCCTGCAAAATGACAAGAGCATTTTTGTTAATCTTTACAACATTTGCAAATCAATAAAATATGCGATATAGACATGCATTTTTTTAGCTAATGAAAAAACCACTAAAACACTAAAAGTTTCATTTTATGCAGCCAATTCAGTCAAACTTGCCGAACGCCGAACATTTTTTGATGGGTCACTGGTTGGCTCACTTTTGACCGAGTTTAAACTTGGACAGATGTTGTTGGTAAGCCTTTGGCCAAATTAAAAGTTTCCCTGTACTTGCATTTCTGTCTGAGAGTTCTTGAAATATCTCTACAACTTTGGAAATCACTTAAGAACAAGAGATGCCTTAGCAAAACATCTGATGGAGAGTGTTAGGCTGACGCATGATAAACATTTCTCCTTCAGACATATTGCAAAATATGCTTCTGTTAGAGAGATATCATTGAATAACACTACTGGCGGCAAACATAGTGAAAAAGTCGTGAAAACGTCGTTAATTTTCATAGATCTATGAAAATGTCGTGAAACAGCATCGTGAAAAAATCACAATTTTCAGATCAAAATGTTACGAAATTTCAAATGTTGTGAAAAAAGGTGAGCATCGTGAAAATCAAGGTCGTGAAAAATTTGATGTCATGAAAATTGAATATGCGAATAAGGGCCTCCCTCTATTACTAAGTGTAGACCCCACCTCTTCCTCAAACATGAAAGATGGCATTTAATTTTGACATCTGCTCATCAAAAATGTGAGATTTTTCATTATCCTGCTGAGCTTTGTTCCAAATATGTATAGGAAAGTTAGATGAACATAATTATGTAGAATAGACAGGAAAGCATTTAATGAAGAATTAATTATCAAATGTTTCATGAAACCACATATACATGGCACAAAAATAATTTCCTTATGTTTTAAGGTTTAAAATGTTTTGAAGGTGTTTTATGAGGATATAGGCCATCAATTGAGGCTAGTGATATATCAACAGGAACCTTATGAAATATATAATAAATAGCAGACAGTGACGTGCAACAAAATAACATATCTTGAGGTTCATTACAGGTTTTAATTGAAGATATTTATCTATTTGTGTATACAATTGTGATAACTTTTCAAAGCAATGGAAATTCACAACACTTTTTCAAGACATTTTCATGACAAATTTTCACGAAGTCTGATGAAAAAGATGTGAAAATGATATAGTACAAACATATGTTTTCACGACATTTTCACGTTTGGCGCCAGTAGTGTTTCAGGACAGATTCACAAAATTTCATCATGCTATTTTCACGACATCGTGAAAAATGAATAATTTTTCACGACTTTTTCATCAAGTTATTCTAAGGAGCTAAATATATATTCACAACAGTTTCACAACATATTCTCACGACAAATTCAGTAACTGGAAACTTTCACGACATTTTCACGACATATTTTCACAACATATTTTCATGACCTGTTTTCACGTTGTCTGATGAAAAAGTTGTGAAAATGATATAGTACAAAGGTATATTTTCACGACATTTTCACAACGTTTGGCGCCAGTAGTGTAAGTCAGGTAGTTTTGACCGATGACGTCATAAATGGGTTTAAGAGACTCACCTGACAAAATGGTACCAACTATGGCCATGGCACCCTGGAAGCCGTGTATGAACCCTATACCCCGTATGACGTTCTCCACCCCAAGCAGATCCACAAAGATGACCGACTGTTGTGACGAGGGTACACCTCTTACTATGGCGGAAACTGCGCACACTGCAGCGAAAGACACGAAACTCTTGCACATGGTCAGACACACCGTGAGAACTCCGGCCAAAATGACGCCGCCTGTATAGATGTGACGTCGATGAGGGCGCACGCACGGAATGTCAAACAAGAAGCCAGTGAAAAAACGTGGTATGAATTCCAAGCCAAGGATGGACAGCAGAAGGGCGCGATTCACCTCGGAAACACCCTTTTCCTTAGTTAGGGCAGCAAAAAACTGTACCGACGTCACATACATCATTATGTAGAACATGTTACATATATTAAATCTGTGGAACGTGGGAACCAATAAGATTTTCATATGATCGCTGAAGGAACTTTTATTGGGGTGTGAAACATTAACTTCGCTAAGATGGCCACTCAAGTGCATATTGCGCGATCCACCGCCATCTTGCACATTTGGCTTACTAGCGTATAAACTCCCTGACGACCTAGCAACTCCGATTGATCCATTAACACTGAGAGAACTTCCCCGATCGTAGTGTTCCACTGTTAATAAGACATCCACCGTGGAAAGTGCGTCCTCTTCGCGCTCATTTTGTAGAAACTCAAACTCCTCATCCGCTCCTTGAGGAGTTTTCATTAAATCCTCCTTCTCCTCAATTTCTGTGGCTTCAATGGTAGGCAATGGCTGTTTTAATGTTTTCAATGGACGGTAGATGGCGCCAACAGCTACCAGCTGTAGAAAGACTCCACCCATAAGCAGCATGGCACCAGCGTATGCAAATGTGTCGAAGAAGAATGTGGCCACTGGGGGGACTATCAGGAACCCTACACCTGAACCACTGGTTGCAATGCTACTCGCAATCGCCCTCCTCTTGTCAAAGTAAAGGTTCATGATTATGATACTTGGTGAGTAGCACAACGTAACACCGGAACCTGAAACGAAATATGTTCGGCCAGTATTGTCTAGCAGTAACCATTCAAAAGATTTTAATTACTCTAAATATGTGAATATGTATAAATGTATGTATGTGTATATATATATATATATATATATATATATATATATATATATATATATATATATATATATATATATATATATATATATATATATATATATATATGTATATATATATATATATATATATATATATATATATATATATATATATATATATATATATATGAATATATATATGTATATATATATGTGTATGTGTGGGTGTATATATATATATATATATATATATATATATATATATATATATATATATATATATATATATACTAGTATATATATATATATATATATATATATATATATATATATATATATATATATATATATATATATAATAATATATATATATATATATATATATATATATATATATATATATATATATATATATATATATATATATATATATATTGATAGATATATAGATAAATAGCTTGGTAGGTAGGTGGGTAGATAATACGCATTGTAGTGTGTTTGAACGCACAGATACGTTTTATATACAAACTTTTTATACGAAAGAATAGTAGCCCAATACAGGGTATCCATAATTAACTTATTGAAGGGGTGTCATAGATGCGAGTGTCTGTTGGCAACCAGTATCCGGCCCAGACTGACGTCGCCCAAACGTAAATCTAGTGTAAAGGTTAGTCACATGTCCTCTTATATTCAGACAAGCGTAATAGCCTGATGAAACAATGATACTATTGATGATATTAATAATGATAATAATAATAGCAATGATAACAATAATGATAAAGAACGATAATTATTGGTAAGTAAAATGGTACTAATACTGATACTAATAACGTTGATGTGATCTAAAACTATCCGAAACAGTCACGTTTTCGATGGTATTTACCTCCTATGACCCCTAGGGTCAAGAGTATATGGATGGCCGAGGGCATCAGTCCACTTGATAACCATCCAATGCTGACCACACATCCGCCAAACATAACAATAGCACGATGGGACCATCTACTGGCTGCCAGCGTGGCGACAGGAGCTAGAAAAAAGTCAAACTCATACATGAGGGTATCATAACACACACACACATTAGTGTCAACCATGCAATTATTTGAATAGGTATTTAGAAAATACACTGTATCTTTGAGTGATGTTTAACCACTGCATGGGTTCGAAGCAGGCCTAGGATATGTGAGATTATTATACCTCACGTGAAGATTCTTGATTCTGGTTGGTCAACGGCCATTTATTAATCGTCATTTCCTCACTCCTTAGTGACAGGCTGTTGTCCTTAACAGCTTATGAAACAGTTGAATAATTCACGGCAACAGCCATGAAATAGTTGAATAATTACCGCTAGCCCGAAGAATAGTGAGCACTAGCCCGAACACCTACGGAGTTTGACGAGTGACCTACCGGTGAAACTAGTTCAACAAGGCAGACAACGAGTATTTATCCAAAATCTCTGGTGTTTGTAATTTTTTCCCCTTTTGTGTTTTGTATTTGTTCGGTATAATAAAACAGATAAGACATCCTGTGGGGTTTCCCCCAGGAATAACTTCCCCTCGAGAGGATTCTCGCCCTCGGGCTACGCCCTTGAGCGACAATCCTCTCTCGGGGAAGTTATTCCTGGTGGAAACCCAACACGGATGTCATATTTATATAATGTTGCCAGTGATTGGGTTGGATTGTGGCTTTCCTCAGTTACTCCTCATGCCCTTATTACTGGCTAGTCACAAATAAGCCTAGATATGGCAGAAAAGTGTCGATAAATGAAATTCCAAATTGCATATTCTATGACTGTGCGAGTGTTTAATGCAGTGTTGCACAAAATGGTAAATCAAAACGGGAATATATGAAAAAATATATTTGAAGAATCAAAATATTAAGATTGCTCTGAATACTCACCAAAGAGAGATCCAAGCCCTAGGTATACTGAGGTAATGAGGCTGGTAATGGTGGCCGATGAACCATACCTGCTGATAATCTGCAGGTAAGTGATGCTCAGGCATGATACCCCTCCACCTAGTATCATATGCGTGAGAAAACACCCGAACACCACCATCCAACCCCAGCCACCATCAGGGGGTTTGTGGACCATAGCAGCATTCACACTACTGCTGCTGAAATGTATTTATGAATATTCGAATAAATGTGAGCATACCAGATATGTGTGTGTATGTGAGTGTGTACGTGTGTACGCATGTAGTTTGTATGTAACTTTTGATGTGTGTATGTACGAATGTGTGTCTGTATGTTTGTTTGTATGCATGTTTGTATGTGCTTGTGTTTAATATACCAGATATGGGTATATGTATGTATGTATGTGTGTGTGCGTGTGTATGCATGTATTTTGTATGTAACTTTTGCTGTGTGTATGTACGTTTGTGTGTCAGTATGTTTGTTTGTATGCATTTCTGTATGTGTTAGTGTTTAATATACTGTACTGAGTGAAGACTTTCAAATACATTTTTTATCATGACCTACATAATTCGTACCGATGGAGAACAAAATGGCTATAAATAATGCTTATATTCTCTTCATTGGCAGTATTTTACCGCATGCTGCGTGTTTATCTGGATTATATAATGTGCACCGGGTAATTATGACCATAGTTCTTTCCCGTTATCAGCTGTTTTGTGTATGATAGGATATATCAAAATAGGCAAAAGCATCCATACCAAGTGGTATGTTTGGTTGAACTCCATCTGTGAGGCAGTATTTTAAGATAGGCAAAATAAAAACTGCAGAACAGGTATGCCCCGGTCATAAACCATTAACACAACCTGATGAATACCTGAAAACGGTCTCAAACATAAGACAAACTTGAAAGTGTCTCAAGTTTGTCTTCAACGTTTTTAGGTTGTGTGGAGGTTGTGCAACCAAAATTGAGAGGTCGTGGGTCGTGGAGGGATTTCGCAATTTTCTACACGACCTATTGACAACCCCGACTGACTCACGGGGTTGTACTGATCGTGCGTCACTCTTGAGAGTGACTCACAACCAACGTGAGACCACATTTCATTTGATTATGTACTGTAATGTCCGCAAGAGTAGCGCACAACCAACTTGAGACATTCTTGAGACGTTCTCAAGTCAGTTGTGCAGGAATTGCATTTTATTGCATTGTATATTTATTGCATATTATTGTATTGTATATGTATTGACTGTCTGTCTAAATACAAAAGATATACATACATATAATATCAAAAATAAACCAAACATAAAGCAGGAAAACAAGGCATATCAGCAGAAAACAACTTAATACATACTAGAATGGCGAAATAAATAAATAGATAATTTAGTAACCTAAAGCGATACTGCTCAAAAAGCATAGTTTTAAACTGCATACCAAGCGAGAAAACAGCTGGAAAAGGCAACGGTGAATTACTCCTTGCAGCCAAAACAGTAACTACTCAAAAACATAACTGCACCAATAAAGTAACTTAACGCCTGTTTTTGGTACTGAGGTTATCTCACGACCTAAGTACAACCATAAGTACAAGGTCGTCCCGCAACAACCACTTGGAATGTGACTGCAACACACAGAACCTGTTTTCAGACGCAACCCCTAATACACAAATTTATCCCAAAGTCCACGTTCAAGAATGCCTAATCACCTAAATCAGATTTATCCATCAAAAGTACTTTTGTAAAACATATGGAGGAGTTATGTGTTAATAGAATTACTGAAGAAAAATGCATTCAAACATTTTTCATTATTGTAAATCCCAAATGATTCTCATTTCTATGAGAAATTCATGCGATGTGTTTGTCCGTCAAACTTTGACCATGGATGGGTTAACCCATTTACACTTATAGCGGCCAAAACAGGCCTGACAACTTTGAAAATATTGTACTTATAAAAACATTTTCTGGAAAGATTTGAAGGTAAAATGTTAACCAAAAGCCAAAGAACGACTCTGCTTCAAAGAGTCAGTGAAATTTGGCTTCATTCCAAAGTTATTTTCAACAAAAGTATAATAATAGTACATGTATAAGATACTTTCTAGGGTAACTCTGAGTGTGAATGGCTCAACCCTTATGCTGCTAGTGGCTTAATTGGCCAATACAAAATGATGCAAACACTTGAAAAATGATTGAAACCCTGGCAAATGGGTACTCATTCTAGAGTACTATCAAATGAATACTCACATGACAGGGTTTAGATGTTTTTCAAAAGTCTTTGTGTCCTTGTGCTTTAGACAAAAGTAGCCTCAGCACTGGAAGGGTTAAAGAAAGATCTTTCAGTACTTAACTTAGTTGTTGCGTAACTCAATAGATGTTGATGAATGAGAGTAAACCCTACCATGCGTAGAATTCACCCATGAAATCTCTCCAATACCCGAAACTTCCGGCTCATCGAAAAACAGCAAATGTTGATATTACATTGGAGCATACAATATAAAAAGGTAGCGGCATAGGCTATGGCAATCACAAGCCCTTTTAACAACACCCAAAATTTCTTGTGGGGGTACAGATCGGTTTTGCCCCCTGCCCATGTGGGCAGAGCATTCATGAATTTATAAGAGATGGCGTTGAAGAGGACTGAATCAGTATTGTATTGTATTGTATAATTATTGACTAAGTAATATTACAAAATCATACATATACAGAAACGTATATAGCTCAAATAAACACATCGGAAATTGTCTGACTTAATGCATTGTTAGTTGTGGAGGCGTAAATACGGACAAGTAAAAACGCAATAACTACCCATCCAAAAAGATTGGTTCGGGCAGTTTAATGGGGAAAATAATCTGCATATACTTATTGGTTGCTCAAATTACCTAAATGCCGAGCTTCACTATAATAAAACATTTGAAATGCATGCATTGTAAAATGAATTGCCACACAACAGCTATTGGGGAGAACAATAGAGTTGCTTCTATTGTCACCTCAGTAAGTACGTATGTATTTATTTCCCCTCTATATTAAAACACATTTTCAGGAGAAGTCCGTGGTTCCTTGCCGTATCTTCTCCAATTATTTTTGTTTCGGCCATGAAACGAGATGAAGCACTTAGCCTAACATTACGCCCCTTATAGTATGACAAAAGAACAATTAACTATTTAATGCACAATTCAAATGCCCATTACACAAGAAAATGTCACTTTTACGGGAGGTCTGTTTGACTAAAAGTCAATTTGTTCATACTTCAATCACACACATATATTTAGGTCTCTGCTTTAATGACGCGTATTAAAGCAACTGACCACTGCAGTTGACCTGCCCTACCCTTGTGTCCTACTCTTAGCTTAAACAATGTATGAATAAGTATGTAAATGATACTGAATGAACAAAGTTTATGGAGAATATCTTTCACCACTATGAACCAAACTAGGACGAATGCAAATGGCATACGCTATGTCATAAATTAACTTCGAAAATATAGATATTACCAAATGAGTAGAAATTATTAGAATTGATTATGAGTAATACTAGTAGCATAGGCGGACAATGCCCCCGCCCCCCATCTATCCATTGCAGCTTGTTTAACATATTATCTAGCAATGGTTTATTTGTTTGCCAAGCTTTTTGAATTATTGATATATGGAGAACATCCTCTAAATGATACATATCACACATTATGCAGGTTTTATTGCTCAACGGAAGCCTCAGTGCCAGTCACATTTTAGTCATGATACACATCTAAAAATGTTTTGCTCTAGCGACTCGAGGTCGAGATTGCCATAATGCTATGTACATCTGTAGACTCAGGCCCCCTGCATATTGTTACAGGGGTTGAAAATCGAGCCTGCGTTTTGTTGAAAAACAACTACGGCTACGGCAGGTTTGGTGCGTCTAACAGCCTCTGACATGAGACTGTAAGAAACATCAGACCTCCTGTGACCCTGAATTTCCAACAACGCTGACTGGCGAGGTCTTAATGGTATTTGTTGCGTGCTGAAATATCATATCTTAAAGTTCCGTTATGAAAGCAATGCGTTTTCTATTTATTGGAATAATGACCTTTGAAATATCGCCATTACTGTTGTAATTTCGCGGGCAAAAAACTGGTCTAGAAAACTGACAACCTTAAGAGCTGGCACCGCACTCTGTATATAGATGTTATGCTGACATATTACCATGGCAACTAGTTAAGTGTGTGTAGCATTTGTGTTAATGCCAGCATCGTACTATTCGTAGTTAAAGTCAACCGGTGTCACGGTGCCATTTTGTCCCAATACGCAGTGAAAAAACTGAGATTTGAAAACCTCAAAACATAGCCCTATCTGCTGTATTGTAGGATATGTACACATCAACGGTGTTTCTCTTACCTGTCTTTGTTCTTTTCTGCGCTGAATATCGGGAAATACTCAAACAGGAAAAATGGCTGTGTTGACAGCTCTCAGCTGATCGCAACGCAAGGCTTCGCCGCAGGGTCGCGTTGGCGTCGTCCACAAATGTTACCAATCCCTAACTCTGGAATTGGTGGTGTAATTCGGTGTCAGACAGCGGCGGGTCTGTAGGTACACCGGGCCAGATGTGCGTTGAGTATGTGTGTCAATAGCGTAGGCAGTGCGCGGTGCGACGTATACCTTGCCTGCTAGGCGCCCATCACATCAGCTGGCGGCGGCAGCGCTAACCAGGTCATAGCTGCTGCTGCTGCTGACAACAGGTGACGTAGCAGTTCCGGCGAGGAGGTCGCGACCGTCCAGGGCCGGCGGCCAGCTTCAACCACAACACAGTTATTTGGCATTTGCTCTTTATTTGCACGACAATGACAATGTGTATGACGATGTATGAGACAGTGTATAAGTCAGTGGGAGGATGCAGAAGCCTCCCTACTCGCCTGTATGCTCCAACTCCCTAGCTAGGCTGATACAGACAGTATAACACTGATGCAAATATCGGCATGATATAAAAGCGGCTAATAATTTACCATGGTGAACAACAAAATAGTAAAAAACAACTTTTTTCATGACGACTTACATAGTGGAAGCCAAAAAAACGTGTCATGGCCACAGAGGTCTGCAGAGGGAGGGAAATATTAAGGGACGAGAACATGAAACACTTTGAACGAGACGAGGAAATGGAAAAACCCGCTACCTCTGAAGATAAAGTGACACCTCAGAAGGGGACAGGTGCAAGTGGGGGCATAGGGTTACTCGTAAACTATATATATATATATATATATATATATATATATATATATATATATATATATATATATATATATATATATATATTATTAGTTACACCCTGTTGGAAAGTGCGGTCCGGCCTGCTATCCATCCAAATTCATCCAGACTTTCCAACACGGCGTAACGAATTCATCACCTGCTCTTTCATGCTGAGAAAAAAGAACAAATATATCTCATAAAATTTAGAAGTAACTTTGGAGGCCAGATCGAGGCTGGTGACCTCTAGGGGTCAGATCGCTGGCCAAGTGGTAATATCAATTACAATGGTGGTTCAAGGGGTAGTACTATTGAATTCTGCCGTTCGATATTGAATTTACAAAGTGTGAACGGCTGCATGTCTAACACCTATTGACCAATCAGCATAGAGAATTACAGCAGAGGAGGTGATAAATATATGTGTCTCCCATGCAGCAGGAAGGTATACAATGTTAGGTTCTGAATATATGATTCACAGAAGCAACTGTTTCCAGAAACGTTTCGCAGATGGGATGTGTTATAGAATCAGCTTGTCAAACATAAGAAGCTCGATACTTAAAATTGATATAAATTTAAAATATGTTTATTTATACCTTAGAGAACGGTCTTTTAACCCATTCATGATCGTAGCGGCCAGAAGAAGGCCTGACTGCTTAAGTGACATCTCTTTGACATAAACATAATTTTATCAGGAAAAATGTTGAGGGAGAAAGTTTTCGTAAAACTACAATAAAAATCTCCTCCGAATAGTTTGTTATTGGATGTTTTATACGTAGATCCATAATCATAATACGACCCTTTATTTATAAAGGACTCTTACGCATGGATAGGTTAAACCCGTATCGAAATGAACATTCCTGTTCAGAATAAACATCCCCCACATAGCAAGTCCAGCAAGGAATTCTTAGCGTGAGTAAACAGCAAGAAAACAGCCAAAGGCTATAATTATTATTGCAGACAAGGTGTCAGGATGTACAACTTGCTACTGGAGTATTACTTGAAATATAACACATACAGGGGCTATATTGCATAGTACATATATCCCAATAATCTCAGTTCAGGGACTTGAGGGAGGTCATTACCACTAGAAACACCAGAAAAAATAAGGCATACAGTTAGCCCTCTTTAATTCTATCTTTATAGATATAAGATACATGGTTTGCAGCTATTCGCCTAATGGTATCTACCTGAGCCGGTGTAAGTGAACTGTCGTCTTTTCCAAAAAGGACCATCAATATATCACACTGAGAATTTAACATTGTAAGGCCACTCCCATCTGGAATACTTTCAATCTCATTAAGCATCTCATCCCTTTCCTCCTGCCACCTTGGACACTGAAGAATTAAATGCCTCGCGCGTTATCTTCTGAACCCAAATCACAAACTTCAGAAGGATCGTCATCTGGAATCTGAAAAGAGAAATGGAGGACCACAAAGTTCTCTGGAGACTAACGCATTTAACACATTTTTAATGATAATTGATGATTATTTACAAATAAAGTCACCTTTAAAAGTTTTGAAATAAATATATAAAATTGATAATAAAAGAATACTTATCGTAAAATATATCCATTGGAGTCCATTTTGGCCGTTTAGATGAAGTTATCCTTGTGAGACTACTAGAAAAACAAAGAAAAATCTTTTAAAAATGGAACAAATATAAACGGATCGTAATATTAGCGAATCTGACCCACTCGCTAATGTCGCCAATAATAGTTCCACGCTAATATTTCGAACTTTACAGTATATCACAAACTCCTGCCGCTATTGGCTGTCTCTTTAGTCCAACATTGTCAACCCTTAGTAAGATTGAGTGAGAGATTAACCTAACCGTGATTTCGCACTGACGTAAGAGCTCCGGATTATGGTCGAAGATCTGCCACCATGTCAAGTTAGTTGGTACCAGTACAAATATCGTACAGTAGATCAAGACTTGAATGACACTTTGATTGAACACGTTAGTGCCATTCTTCCAATTCCCACGCTATCGTCAACATTTTCTTCTTCCACTCTGAGCCTTACATCAAATAGGCCCGTGACGAACCATATTAATAACATCATTTAAAAACTCATCATGGTTTTTCAGGCAGGTTGGTTGGTTGTCTACGTGCTCTGCACCAATATATCGCAAGGACCCTATTATATAATCGGCATACATACAGGCTGTATTCTAGGAATGTCGGATTACACTCTTCAAGCCCCTTCTGAAGCATCTTAAATATAACTCAGTAAAATGGGTATCATTAACAACTATTTGAAGAATAATTATTAGACCACAAACGAAGGACAATACTCAGTGAAACAAGTTTTCAAATTGATTCTTTTCCGCAAGGTTATATCAGTATGCGTTTTATCGTTCTAATTCGCTTCATATGCTAATGTGTTAAACTGTATCGAAAATATAGGAAGATGAATGATTCATACCTACATTAACGCTTTCTTGTATATCAATGTTACTGCAAATATGTATTTTTCTTGGAGGTCTCATCCGAAATTTAAGGAATGATTTAGTATCAGAACATGACTGTGTCAGAATAGCACTCAGGTTGAATTATAGACTAGGCTCCTCGTTCCTTAAAATGGGCATTCCCTTCTGTGTTGACTAAGCAATGTGGTGTAGTACCAGCAATGGTAGATAGAGGGCACGACCTGGTTTACCTTTCTCTAAAAAGTTAGTCCTCTATTCACCTGGTGAGATAGATTTGCAGTGCTTAGTGCTTAGAGCTTGTGCGCTATATGCTGCCAGCTGCTATGGAATATCCATCGGGGATTGAAATGGATTCCGTGTGTACAGGACTGCTAGGGGAGGAAGGTCGTGTGAACATTTCGGTGGATACAAGACTATAAACCGAATACCTTTACCTTTATTTGGCCACATGGAATGTTTGGTGCCCGGTAACAGAAAAATTCGAGGACAGGAAAAACATATGACAGCCTAGAAATCTAGGCTAGCTGAGCCAGATTTGCTTCCTACAGTCCCTTGTTGACATTAGCCAGGCGTGGCCTTTTTGTCGACATCTCGGTCCAGTGTCAACAGGCTTCTCTTAAAAGGTAATTCAGATGCCCTACTAATACCACACGCGACTAGGGGATGTACATGGTGTGCTTCTAAAAATAACAAACTGCAGTGTCACGATATTATCAGTGATTGTAATATACAGTACAGACATTTAAATCCTGCACCAGTCGACCAGCCGCCTACCCGTGCCTGGTTGTACAACCACCCTTGAATAACATGTCAAAATACATGCACAGCACATTAATAACCGACGTTCATGTAGCATGCGAATCAAAGCTACATTCAGTTGTGAGTTTATCCATGCACCCGTGCCCACTGAAACTGGGCGACAATCGGGCGTGCGGTCATATCACTCCTGGGCTACAAGCGCATTTAGTGCTGGAATTAAATGTCGACACTGTATCGCTGATACGATTATTTTTTATTATTGCACTCTATGGTGCAATGCATGTATGTATGTATCTTTATTGACCATGAATTTATTCATAAATGTAAACATGAGCAACATAGAATTACAAATCTCCTTATATTGTGGAGTAGTTACGCACAACAGAACTAAACTATACAAAGACATTAAGTGAGCTTATAAGTCAGTTCTGTTTTCCAAGAAATGCTAAAGAAAATCACAATTCCTCAAAAACTATTAGTTTTTATGGCTAGGTCTTTTATCGGTTTCAGTCCGTTTCAATTTTAGAAGTTCACTTCTACTAGTCAATGCCTGCCCTGTCTCGCAGGACTATTTTGTAATCTTAACTATATGCCTGCTACTAATCTTCCAGAATTCGATCAACTCAGCTTCTGCTACGCCATCTATTGGTCTCCCCAGCATCATCCAAGAATATACATTTTGTGGCTCGTCTGCACATCTACCCGGTACCACGTGCACACCGTCCATTCCATGTATGTCCTGACATACATTAGAATTCGATAGTCCTACATACTGGGGCACTGCATCACGATGTGATGTGCAGTCTCCAATACAAAGAAATCACATCTTCTACATGTTATACAGGCGAACTTGGGTATGACGGACTCAATGGGACCAGGAAAATTGGTCCGTCATATGCAAAATCTGTCATATATACATTTGACACATACTTGATATGCATGGGACTGGAACCAAGCATATATCGTCCGTCAAACAAAAGTCCGTCGTACAGTGGTCCGTCATATCCAAATTCGCCTGTATTGCTCATTGTGAGGCCTTTAAGGCTTACGTAATATAGATATAAACCAAAAAAGGATTGTACATATTGAATAGTAGAACAACTTCTTGCAGATCGCTTCATGGTTTCATTCTGGTGAAAATGCAATGGCAAAATGGCGCCATAAAATAAAAGCTACGCAAAAAAGTATCATCATAAATCAGAGATACGAAAAGATTACTCTATCCCTGTCATAGATTGTGTTCAAGTTCGTGCATTTCATACGGCGGTATCTTCATTGACATTGGCGTTATGATTGATATGGTAATTCAATTCACATTTACATCTTGATGATGATCAAAAAATAGATATTCAATAGAAAAAATAGAAAAAGATAGCAAGTATTTCATAGCAAGTCTCTTATTAGCAGTTATGTTGAATTTGAAATTTGGATTTGGTATTTCATTTATTGTCGCTTTTTTGCCATTAATAAAAAGGGAGGTTACCTGCAATCATCCCGTCCAAATAGGTGGCGCCAAAGTGGCACTAAATTTGCAAATTTCACGTCTAAATCCATTTAAGAAATACCCCGCAGTCCGATTGTCATCAAGCCTTGCATAGGATTCCATTGCCATGTCCCCTTTGAAGATTTAAAATAAAAAGGGGTGTCACGAGTAGTGCCGTCCATATATGTGGAGCCAAAGTGGCACTTCCGATTGCGAATTACATTATCCAATTGGCCAAACATCATAGTTTAGACATTCTTAACTGTGCTAAAATAATACAAAATATTGCAAAAAAGGATTACTCAAAATATTCGACCCCTTTTTGTTTCTATTTCTAGTGAAAATGTATACTTACAATAAGTGACCGTGCCGTGGTTAAAAAGTGTTTTTCAAAGGAACCTAATGTACCTACATTGCATACCAAAAGCATATGAAATGTAAATTGCAACATAAATTTACTGAATAGTTTCCTTACACTTAAAGAATCCTGGTGCCGTCTGAAGCGCGAAACTTCAAAATGTCCTACTACCGGTACTTACATTTTAGGATAGCTGGTGCCTTAGACTGGTTAATATATACTACCCCAATAAAAGTACTTAGGGATGTGTCATTGTGAGGTTTCAGTGGTATTTTTTAAAAATAATTTTCACTTTGTAATTGAATAATTTAATTGGCGCAGATGCGCGCACCCTCCCATAAATGTACAAGGTGATGGTCGTGGCTATCCGGGGCTCAACGCTTGCAATGTCTATGCTGGTTGGTGGCGCCGCCTATTGAATGCGGTCAACATCAATTTTACTGAAATGGCACATGTTATCCAAGACTGCCAATCTTTCTCTCAGATTCTATGTATCACGTTTTTCATTCAGGGGTTCGTTTAGGGCTTTGGATCATATATATGTAAAGCGTGAAGGATGTTGGCTTACGCACAATATGCCTTAGACAAAAAGTTAAATATTTTCAATAAAAAAGATAGAAATTTTAATTATTTAAATTGAGTATCACTCTTTGAATGTAATCTTTATATGGCTGAAAAGGAGACAATACAAGCAATCCAATTTAATCTCGCTTCATCATTGCGCAGTCAAAAGTTTCGATTTATTAGTAAATAAATGCATTGAATCTTATCACTCTCGTCATATATTCAAAGCTACACGTAATTTTACTTGAAAATAAGAAAGAAAGAGTCGTGTGAACATTGATAAAATGGAACAAGACTATAAATCTAACATTTTATTTATTTTATTTAAATAAGCATTCGTTACGATATAGCATATGTAGCTATCACATGATCTACAATTCGTAGCACCCTGGTCCGCATCAGGTGAGGGGGTTTCCAAGAAATAAAAACTAGCGTTAAGAACAACTTACCAGGAGTCAGTGCCTCAAAAGCTGTTTTATTCACAAATACAAAAGGCCTTTTCATTACTCTTTCATTTTTTGTTTATACGAGCATACGTGACTACACTCAGGTACGCAGGGGGGCCGCACCCGCGTTACGTATTTCGCGGAAGAAGGGGTCTTTTTTAAGACCTACGCATGTCCGCAATTTTGTAAGAGAAGGGTACTTTTTTGTACCCAGGTACGAAGTAGGGGGGGGGGGGGTGAAAATCCCCTTACAATACACGAAATATACATGTCTCTGACGCCGAGTGACTCCCGAAGTGACAGGGCTTCCGAGTTTGCTGCCGCCACTTGCTGCCGCTTAACAGGCAGAGGATTGTAAAATATAAAGTTAAAATAAATGTTCCCGGTCATCCAATGTCAGTGTTTCGATAAAAGAAGGGGTGTTTATTTACTGGAAAAAGTCAGCGTTTTTATTAAAATAAGGGTGCTTTTTTGGCCAGAAATCAGTGCTTTAGGAGTATTTTTTAATTTTGATAACGAGCGTATGCGCCCCATAAATACCAAAGTGCATCCCCCCCTGGGTTGTGTCACTTTTTGTATTGTATTGTTTATCACTATAACAACACATTTTATACAAATTTAACATTTTATATAAATTAGAACGGCGCAATATCCTACTTTTTGTGGATATAGAAAGACAAAAACGAGACAATGTATGGAAAAATACATGTATATACTTATTCCAGTTATAACCCTTTAAAACGAGTTTCTACGCATATCCTGAGAATATTCAAGAATTTAGACCCTTCTTTGTTTGTTTACATTCATATTTGATCCGTATCCGCATTTGTCCCAGGGGGGTCGACTCCCTATGTTAAGACCTGCCTACGTGTTCCTTATTCCCAACACTATTTGTCATTCATCCTGTACCAGGTCTATACCCTAACCCGTCCTCCCGTCCTATATAGATATCGTGCTATCGGGCTATTGAGTGTTACAAGTTTACCTCCGCCAGCCGCTAATCTGTTAGTAATCGTCTCGACGCCTGAAAATCAATTATAGATGGCGCCACTAAATCAGTCTAGTCTCCTCGCGCCGCCGGGAGTGCGCATCACTGCGAGTAGAGTGTAGAGTGTAAACGTATGTAGATCATGGTCGGAGCCGCTGCGAGCTTACAGGTGAGTTTCCGAGTTTTATACACCTATCTCAGCTATAGCATCTGCGAAGAAAACGCTCTAGGTATTCTTGAAGATACACTTATTCCGTCAGTCAACCGCTATCATCAAAGATTCTGTTATAAATGGTTGATTTAGGGGTGTCATATATGACGGTGATGTAGTGAACTCGGGAGTGCTCTACATATGATCCGATGATATGGCTCATGCCGTTGTAACATGTTGTTTTGATAAGTGGACAAGTCACATGAAGTAGGTCTACTGCATTTTGTCTCGTAGCGTGCACCCACTGTAATAACACAGTGGTGACCATCGCTTGGAGAAGGGGTGATTTGTAATGGATACAAAGCACCATAGTTTACTCTGACAGTATGGTCTCCTTTCCTGCTTTCTGAATCATGAATGGAGGGGGCGGATTCAGGATAGGAACCAGGGAACTAGGACTGCAACTTAGCATCAGGAGTACTAGTAAAAGCTGTATATTTGACTCTCAGATTAATCTGCATCCAAGGGCAAGGTGTAATGTGTGGATGGGTCCCGGGGCGGATGGGGGGGTTGGTGTTTGGTCAATCTGATTTATAGGGATAAAGATCTGCCGTTGAGCATTGGTGCAGATTTATAGCCAAGACGTAGGTGTTTGTTGCCTAAGCTGAGGCTGCCAAGGCCAAAGCTTTGCAACAAACACCCTCGGCGAGGCTATAAATCTGCACCAATGCTCAGTAGCGGGTCTTACTTTACAAGTAAAAATAGGGTCAATCTGGTTTAACAGGTAAAGCATTTAGTTAAGTCACTGTTTAATCATGTGCTATTGATCATGGGGTCAGTCATTGCCCTAATTAGCACTATGATGAAGGGCTACTTATTTTTTTCTAGTGACTTCACACCAAGGCAAGTACATCAGGGGCTCGAAATTAAGATTTTATCCAGGGAGCCCAATTGCATCTTCTAAAGCTACCTAGAGATGTTGTCATTGTTGTGTATAGAAACCAGTACATCTTCAGGCTCGATCCCTGCAGAAATTTGAGGGAGCCGCAGGAGAATTTAAGGGAGCCCTTGGCTCCTGGCACCCCCTAATTTAGGCCTTTAGGACCCTGACATCTTTTATGGTGATGAGGATTATCAGTTGCAGATGCAAGTTCAAGGGATAGGTTTTGAACCCCCATCCATATATAGCAATTGCATACCTTCCGTCACCATGATAAAATATGGGTTCATTTAACCCCCTTGAAAAAATAATAGCCCAGCATCTTTAAGATAAATAAGTTCTGAATTGTCATAAGGGGTAAGGGTTAAAATGTCTTATGGGTGACAAGTCTGACAAGAAAAAAACAAAGGCAAGAATCTACCAAGACAAGGTGCCACCCCTAGATCAGGGTACATTTAGCTAGAGATCTTGGACCGCTTGGTTGCTCCCCTAGTGTGATGGGGTGAGCCTGCGAGCCAACGTAGTAGTTGATCCTTACTAACCCACCTATTTCTTGTGTGAAATGTTGATTCTCTTACTAAAAATAGTCTCTTTTTAGTTATGCTTAAAAACAATGAAGATTATCTACCTTTCAGTTAATGTGAAACTCTTACACAGAAATTATGGATCTACACCATACTTGGAGCTTAACCCTGTTAGGATACCAGGGTCAACCCAGTAGGGAGGACCTACCAATAATATCAATAATTATCACCGGCTCTGCTGTGGTCCTCGATGCTAATAGATCAATGGGTGTCAGACATTCAGCATTTAACGCTATTAAGATTTAATATTAAACCTGTGAATTCAGGGTCTGACACTAAGATTTCAGGCTAGGGGCCCGAAAAGGTCTTTTGATATTTATTTAATGGTCAAAAACGGGATTTCTGTATTATTGTATTTACTATTTCGGACCCTTAAGTCTGAAAAATATAGGGGCCCACAGCAAAATCTAGGGGCATATGCCCCTGGGCCCCTGGGAAAGTCAAACCCTGGAATTTGATATTGCCCCTTAGCACACTGCCATAATCAATATTATTATATGCCTACTGCTCATTCTCTGCTGTGATTGGTCAGATCATGGTCACATGACCACCTTATAAAAGTGATATTGGGGTGCAATATCACTTTCCAACACTCTTATTCAGAGCTGTCAGGTTCATGTGCTCAATTCTCAACTTCAACTCTTGAAAAGGAAGCCAACAGAAGTGAATTGAGACAAGGAACTCAGAAGAGTTTGGGCTTCTTGTAAAATTATAATTAGGAAGGGAATTAGTAAAACACATTTTAAAATTAAATAAATAAATCATTACATTTCTAAAACTAATGCATGTGACTGACTTGTGTATTTATAGTATTTTGATTGCGATATTACTGAATTAACAACAAGAATATATTACAGCTTGTAAATTTACAATAACCAAATGGTTTGTGGTAAAACCTGGAAATGGAAAAATATATTAATAATATTTACATTTTCAAAATTCTTTAAATTAGTAAATTATTCTATTTGAATGAGCAGTAGGCATACAATAAAACAAATATGGCACTTTGGTTTATATCATTTTGAAAAATGATATTGCACTCGGCGCAAGCGCCTCGTGCAATATTATTATTTAGAGTGCAATAAAAATTGATATTGCACTCACCCAAGTGCCATATTTGTATAATACCTCTTCCAGTAATTCAATATAATTGATTTTCTTTCTTACATTTGAATAGCATATGTGATAAATGTGTTACACCCTTATAGAAAGTGGGGTATTGCCTGAGGTATATCCACCCTTAGTCACCTGTATCCCACAAGTCCTCATGGGATAAAGGTACCTACGGGTGGATAGGAGGCTGGATAACACTTTCTAACAGTGTGTAATATTCTTCCCATTCCACTCCTAGCTTATCCTGAGCCTTGACTTGATACATGATCTGTATTTCCCCATTTGTTCATGCTTATGCCATATAAGTCAGTCACCTCCCCTGCTTTCCAGGGAGTCTTATTCACATGTATTTTAAATTTGGATTTTCATATTTTTTTGTGTGTCTTGTTGTGTGACTAGCCAGTTGCAGGCAACTTTCTCACATACCCTGTCTTGGATTGGAACCTGGGAAGTGGCATACAGTTAGTGCCTTAGTGGCATCACCTAAGACCATGTATATTGGTGTATGTTTTAGCCCTCAATTCAGAATTCCCATGAATGATGAAACCCCAACATAAATCTGCAACACAACTCCATAAGTTAACACCTAGATGTAAATGCTAGTTACCCTGCAATTTTACCAAAATGGATTCAACGTCATGTTTTAGGTCCAATTAATACTATGACATAGCTCATTAATAGGACCAAACACATGACTATGAATGTAATATAATGTTATATGGGACCAGGTGTCGACCACTGAGATAATAAACATGCTAAATGTGATTTCTCTTTTTCTTTCAGAAATGGATTTACGTACAATAGGATCACTTACACTGAAGATTGGATTAAAAAGATAGGAGGATATATAAATAGAAAGGAGCTACAGGATACTGATGGAGAGACATTAAAAATAAACGGAAAATAATTACAAAAAGAAAGATGGCTGTCAGTAAAATTGCAACTGTGACCCTATTTCGGGTTCTGCTGCCTCTGACACTCTTAGGAGGTAAGTCTGGACAATCTGTTACCTGTGATAATATGCATTTTGCTATTGATTTAATTGTTATTCAACCAGGTGTGCGGGTATTAGAATATGGACTGGCAGGCTACATATGTTATCCCACTGACTTATTTCCCCCTTGGTGAATGATTTATGGAAATATATTTTCTAATGGGGAAAATGGAAAAAATGTTATATAGCAACCATCTACAGAGAAAAAGAGCGACCATCTATAACAGGCACCAACATAAATTTCAGAACTAACTTTCCTTGCCGGGGAAGTAGTTAATGATTTCTACTTGCCCGACATAATTTGTGGCTTGCCCAAAATAATTTATAACATATTCTAGAATGGCATGTATTATTTAATACATATTTAATGATTTGAAAACTATTTTCTTTCCGATTTTGTTGCATTGTTTACATATTTCTGGGTATTTGTGTCGCATTTTCTATACAAAGATATGTGGACTGCTCAGAAAATCAGCTTGCCCGTTCGGGCTAGTGGAAACTAAAATGTACTTGCCCGAAAGCCACTTTTTCAAAAAATCACTTGCCGTGGGCAAGCAGGCTAGTACTTATGTCGGACCCTGTATAATATTAGAGAAAAATACTAAATAGCAACTATCCATCTGCAGAAAAAAAAAATCTGAAAAAAGTGAGATTAAGGGTCTATCAATATAACTATCCTGACTTGTCCAGGCTAGGTATAACGATGTAAATGATAAAGTTATAGCTGTAGCTGTCTAGAAAGTAAAATTTCCACTCTTGTGACCTAAAGAGGCTTACAGGTAGAAGCACTAATTACTAATCGCAAGTAGAATTATCAATGAAAAAAGCAGATGTCCATGTGTTTTCATATAATGTTATGTCAGTCTGTTGAAGAACACTTGATTATCTGTTCATCTAAAAACTGAACCTTTCTTAAATAATCATGTTCATTATTTGCTCTATATTAATACATGCATGTTGATAAAATAGTTATTTCATGAAAAAGAAAATATCACACTTGGTTATGTCAGATCTTAGGAAGAACTTAAGGGCCATTAGATATTATGTGTTACTAGGCCTAGTATTGTACTTATGTGTTCCAGCCTATTCCAGTGCCCTTACATAAGTTACTGGTAGCTCAGTCCTATCAGCCATGATTATGCAATCAGTACTATCTATATATTACATCTACTCAGATCAGGTGTGGGCATTTGTACCCTATTTATTGACCATGATATGCTTATGGCCTTAACTAGCAGGGTGTTTGGGCATCATCTGGACACCTGTACCCCTGAAAACCCCAATTTAGGGCACTTAAATGGAGGTTTTTCCCAGAAGGGTCTGGCATTATCTTATTTAGGGAACCTAACCCTAAAAATGGTGCATCAGTACACCAACATCTATTAGATTATAGCAGCAGCTTCCCCAATAGTTAAGTGGTGGAAGGGGCTTTGCTCTGACTGATCTCTGTCTTTATCTAGTGCTCAAGAAAGTAACCAGCTACTTAGGGCTTGGGTTAATTAGTCTGTTATCTTCCTGAGATACAAAAACCCTAAAGGCTTATTCTCCAACATAAACAGATGATAAGTTTCTTGAAACTATGATAGGTACCTTAATATGACAGAACCAGTGATGAAAAAATCCTAATTACATTTAGTAGATCATAATCAATTCTTTAAAGTCATATCTCCTGAAAAATGCCTCAGATGGGAGGATTTCAAAGTGGGTGGCCTTGCTTGGCCATCTCTGCAGAGTTGTTATTGTGGTGAATGAATCAAAATATTGATAAAATGATCATTGTGCACATCACATTTTCTTATCAACTACACAAGTTCTTGATGAAATTGACATGTTTATAGGTATGTGAAGAATTGGGCCTTTATCAACACTTCATTGATATTTTATCTTACTGTGTCAGTCCTCAGATATAGACCAATGGGGTTAGTCATAGCCTGCCAATACTCTGCATACTAACAGGAGTTAATCTATTGGAGAAGTCATGCAGAAATGACAATTGATTTATTGTTATCCATGAGGCAAAAGGATCTTGGCAGGATGCCAATTCATAAACATACATATGTACATCTAGTGAGGAAGTGGACAGCTAGTTATTTTAATATAAACATAATTATATATATATATATATATATATATATATATATATATATATATATATATATATATATATATATATATACATATATATATATATATATATATATATATATATATATATATATACATATGTATATATATATATATATATATATATATATATATATATATATATATATATATATATATATATATATATATATATACATATGTATATATATATATATATACATATGTATATATATATATATATATATATATATATGTATATATATATATATATATATATATATATATATATATATATATATATATATATATATATATATATATATATATATATATATATATATATATATATATATATTTATATATATGTATATGTATGTATATATATATTATATATATATTTATACATTTGTATGCACACAATTTTTACGAGTGTATTACTTATATGAAATAAGTCATAACAATAACTGTATTTTATTATGTATATCATTTGATTATTCTATAACTGGAATGACACATCTGGTATATGCTGTTGAGCAATCCACCACTTTGATTGTTTTTCAAATAAAACTCAATATGGAAAGTGATATTGAAGGTTTTCATATTACACAGTGACACATACTAGATGAACACTAGATAGTTCTAGGCAGGTACAGGGAAGGGTGCATGTCTGGTGTTGCAGTGCATTTAGCATGCTTAGAATTGGGTTCAGACCCATGGTTGTGTTTTTAGTATCTGCAGGGGCCTAAAGCAGCATGACAATTTTTGTAAGATTATTCTGATGGAAACTGTATATATTAACATAATATTTGGTGGAGAAATATTTATCAGGACTTCAAAATACCAACAACTCTTCTTCAAATATTTTATAACATAATTCTTCACTGCAAGTTATTTGCAAAATGTTTCAGGGCTCGAAATTAAAGTTTTTCCATGGAGTCCAATTATATCTTCAAAAGCTACCTTTAGTGTTGTGTATCGAAACCAGTACATCTTTGGGCTCCCTGCAGAAATTTGAGGGAGCCGTAGGAGAATTCAAGGGAGCCCTGGGCTCCATACACCCCCTAATTTCAAGCCCTGTGTTGCATTGATCCAGGCAACAACTTCTAGATGAAGGGTTTGAAATTGGGTTGCTTCCCAAGTAGGTGTCTGAAAGACATGTTTGTCATCCCATGGATCTAGGTGCCAACTATGGCTATCTGACCCAGAGGTTTTAAATAGTAAATTTAAAGGTCAATTATCCCGGCTATATTAAACCCTTTTATATGCACAGTCTACTGAGCACAAACCTGTAGGACTGGTCAGTCACAACCTATATATAAATCAGAGATGTACATTACCTAGGTAATTGATATCTTGGATATAAATATATCACATAGGTCCATGAGAGTCACGATAGGCGTACTCTAGATTTTAAAAGAGTCACAGCATAAAAAACCTAGGTTTGGTCATCGTGATTGAAGATACCTTTAGCCAAGAGCTTAATGGACTAAATGCTCTGTTAACCCTTCCAGTGCCAAGGCTACATTCGTCCAAAGCACAAGGATGCAAAGAATTTTGAAAAACATGTGAACCCTGTCATGTTGGTATTCATTGGATAGCTCTCACCAAGTACTCTCAGATGAGTACCCATCTTCCAGGGTTTCAGTCATTTTTCAGGGTTAGCATCATTTTGTATCAGCCAAATTAGCCACCAGCAGTAAAGGGTTAAAGTACCTGTCTCTGCTGCATTCACCCATACATAGCCATAAGTGGTGGACAATGCCTGAATATAATTTTGGTGTCACATTTCACAGCATCTCTTGAGGAATGTTTGAGAGGATTTTAATTTCTATTTTATCCATATAGATTTTCCACAATGTTTTATTACTATAAAATTGAGTATATTTTAGATATATGACAAACATGGGAATTCTTGGTTCCCTCACTCAAATATATATATATATATATATATTGCACAGACAACATCTTGATTGCCGGTTTGAGACATCCTGTTTCCAAATCCTAGTAAAAAGCTGCCGCTCTCAATCCTACAGGGAGCAGCTCAGTGTTTATAATAGCATCATAAAGTTGGCGTATCTATTGTTTGTGCAGTGTGCTCACAGACCAAGTGCTCTTAAGGGATGCTCCTGACCGCTGAACCGGTACAGGCTAAAAATTGATCAGCTATAAATGTAGTGACCGTGCAGGACCCGGTTAGACCTGTCCTGGCGTGGGATCAATATAGACCAGTATGACCCATGACCACGGTCACGACTACAGGTATACTACCTAGACTAGATTTATAATAGGTGATGCTGAGGGTCAGGGTCATAGCCAGGATTTAGAAACTGGGTGCCAAAAATAGGCATTTGTAAAAATTTTGGGCGTCCACATTTTGCAGGGGTACCACAATATTCTCAAATTTCAACCATAAACATGTGTAAATTTATCAAACTAAGGCATAATATTCTTGTACAATGTCAATGGAATTATATGGTGATGAAAATATTCAATCATATGCTTGAGATTGACATTTTTAGAAATTCCTCACTAAATAATTTGGGTGTCCTGAAGGGTCCTTTTAAAGGGTTTGTCTGGCTAAGACTGTTGAGGGTTGTTAACACAATCATGGCTGGTGATATAGAGAAATGTTGTCTGGACATATCATACCTTTGAAAATAACTTTGGAATCAAGCATTAAGTTGCAAATTATTTGAAGGAGAGTTGTAGATACAGTTCTGATGAACAACTCTCCTTAAATATTGCTTTTGACAGAGAGATATCACCAAAATAATCAGGCGGTTTTGCTTGCTACAGGCAGAGAAATACATCCCCTTGATCCGCAACCCCATAGGTACTGCATGCTAGCCTCTACGGCATCTGCGCCTCGGGTTACGCGCTGTAGCCTGGGGTTGTATTGGTCACGTGATCTGTGCAGTAAGCATGCACTGGCTGGCTGGGGCATGTCATCCTATCTAGGTCAGATAGTGAGAGGCAGCGAAATTTGATGATTCATGACCAGTCCCCACTCCCTGTCTACTTCTCTCAGCTACAGGCAAGAATTTTCAAGTCAGCATTTTCGAAGCCAGTGTCCAAAATAGACATGCACTAAAATTTTTGGTGTCCTATTTTCAAGGGGGACCACAGCATTAAGATCTAACATTACCATTGAATGCATTTACTTCTAGTAGTAATGTTTGGTTTTTCGGCTGAAGTGAGAAATTCAATAATTTGTTTGAAACTGACAAACTCGAAATTTCTGTGGATTTTTTTGTGGATGAGAAAACAAGTCCAAACTTATACTTGTTTTAACATCCTTGAAGGCCTACCAATTTGGGTGATCTTACTCCCAACTTTTTAGCTTGTCTTGGAAGCCCTAAATAGAATGCATTTGATATTGTTACTCATTTGCCACATCGGTTTGCATACATGGATGCGAATGAGATGATTAATGATCTGAAAGCTGTTTATCATGTTAGAGATTATATGTATTCTTCATCATCATAATGGTATTGTGTAGCATATGGAAGGTGTGTATATATATATATATATATATATATATATATATATATATATATATATATATATATATATATATATATATATATATACATACATATATATATATATATATATATATATACATACATATGTAGGGTTGCATACCGTTAACACGAAACGGTACGATACCGGTACCGGTACTGGCGAAACGGTACCAGTGGTATCGGTATGGTTAACAGTGAAACGGTACCTCTGATCTCCGAGGCCTGATCGGCTTTTTTACGACATTCATGTCGCTAACAAGTGTGGTTCCATTCCTCAATTCTATGACAACAATCAATAGTAGAATTGGGGAACAGAACCAATGATTGAGACGGACATTGACAACGTTAATAGAAGCAAATGATCGCCACAACGCACTGCGAACGTGCGTGGGATGTTACATCGTACCATGTTTCCCGCCGAATGCTATTCCAGACAGCGTGTCTATATTTCTTTCGGCCGGAATCAGCACACAATGTGTCATCGCCGCATATGATTGGCAGTAACAAATTGTTTAATCTGTTGAAACGAAGCGGTACTCAAAAACGAAACGGTGCCTTTTAATACCGGTTCGAATATCGGTTCCTATCGGTACCCGAGTACCGGTATGCAACCCTATACATATGTACATATTAGTTGCCGGACATGACGCCAAAAGTATGGCTCCATTGATGGATTTCTTTTGTGAGGGTTTATCACTACTCTACTACAAGATATGCTTTAAAAGTCAGAGCAACTGTACATACTAGAATACTAAGACATTTTTTGTTGCTGTAGGCATGAAAGGGTTAATAGAAAAGTGTGTCAGGTATTAGGGATTCTGGTCTTGACTTGTCTCTGGGGGCACGACCCAATCATCCTTCAGTATCGATCCAGACCCTGGATGTAGGGAACTTCAAAGGAAACTCCTGATCCCCCATGGCACCAGATGGTCTGAGAAGAAAGCAATTTAGAGTTACAACAAATGTAGAATTGAAAATCTATTAGAATGAATTGTTTCTAAATCTGTGATCAAGAGATTTTTGTTGTCATTTTATCCTTTATTCAATGTAATGCTACAGTGTAGAAGTAGGGGGGGGGGGGGGGGGGGGGGCACCTACTGGCCCAAGGCAACCATGATTTTTTTGCCACCAACCATTGGAACGAGGTGTTTTTTGGTGGGACTTAATGAAATAAGTAATTACATACATGTTGATGCAAATAATATGTAGTATCTTCAGACAATACCTACCAATATCTGAAATCAGTAAAACGATGCATATTTTTAGTATAAAAATACATGTACTTAAAGTTCTGGAGCACTAAAAACAGACACAGTGTTAGCTTTATGGGGCTGCTAATTAACCAGAAGCTGTGTGCATCACTGCCATTGTGAGCACCAGCAGTAGATGTGATTGTATGGAAACCTGCAGTCAGCATTTTCTGAGCTCTGTTTTGTTTCCATCAGGCTGGCGATTGGTGATGAGTAATCACTAATGGAGGATGCTGCAACCTCTATATGGTTTAAGGCCTAAAAATAAATTGTTTCTGTTCAGAAACAGTCAAAAAAAAATAGGGTAGTACGATGGCGCAAGTGTGAAAGGCAGAATATCAGCTATTCATCTATGAATATTCAATATTAATCATGAATATTCAAAAATGTCTTTTTTGTCCACTTTTACTTGCCATATTGGTCACCACATACCATTAAATTCAAATAATGAGTGTTCCCTTGGAGGTGGTAAAGGGAGACAGATAACCAGTTTGCACAAAATAGGCGTTTATTGCTGTTTTTGGAAAAAGGTGGAGAATTTTTTTTTCTGCTGTTTTTTGAAAACCGGTGGAGAAAAAAGATTTCAATTTCTTTTTCTTCTGTTTTTTGAAAAACGGTGGAGAAAAAAGATTTCAATTTCTTTTTCTTCTGTTTTTAGAAAAACAGTGGAGAAAAAAAATTCGAATTTTTTTTCTGCCATTCACACTTGCACCAATGTAGGGTAGGGACTAGGGAGGTAGAAAAAAAATGAGATTTTTTAATAATACATTTTTCATGGCAGCTGTAGTTGTAATGCTGCATTCTAATCCTACATTTATGTTAATTGGGAGTTGGAAGGGCAGACAAAATAGGGTAGGACTTTATTTTGAGTAAAAACTTAATTGTTATGGTTAGGTTTCAGGAAATAAACAACCATTTTTTTGGCCCTATTAGACTCTAATGCAGATTATAATAGGCAGTCCTAGGTAAATATTTTGTCAAAACAAGCCAGTAGGAGCCTTATTGCTTTTTTATCAGCACTCCCACATGCTGTGGGAGCCCTAAACAACGTCCGCAGGATGTACTACAGGCCTCATAGACTTCCTCATAGGAAGTTCCCAGATTCACAGGGTGTTTTTTTACCTCCCAAAGGAGAAGGATACTTCACGTATATGAGAAACATTTCATAATGATCTTTCTTCGGAATGAAAATAAGCTTTTGTAAGAATTATATCACCAAAATTATCAGGTATTTTGGCCAGTTGCGTTGATAACTGAGTAAGATCTCAGATCACACAAATTGGTGTTGACTCTGCTCTCCATGATGCTTCCATGATAGCAATGATAATAATGATAATAATACAAATAATAATAATAATAATAATAATAATAATAATAATAATAATAATAATAATAATAATAATAATAATAATAAAAATATAATAATGATAATAATAATTATAATAATAATAATGATAATAATACTAATACTAATAATAGTAATAATAATGATGATAATAATAATAATAATAATAATAATAATAATAATAATAATAATAATAATAATGATGATAATAATACTAATAATAGTAATACTATTGATGATAATAATACTAATAATAATAATAAAAATAATAATAATAATAATAATAATAATAATAATAATAATAATAATAATAATAGAAATGATAATTCAAAAATAACAACTACTACTACTACTACTACTACTACTACTACTACTACTACTACTACTTATATTGCCAACAATATGCATTATGAATAGCTGGCCTTGCAAGAGATGTGATGTGCCAGACAAACAAAGCCCATGTCAGCAGGGGCAGTTTTGCACGTAAGCGTTTCTCGTCCTGGTTTTCGTGCAGTTTTCTGCAGTGGACTGATATCGCCAATCTAGGCATATGATGCTACTTATCTAATATATTTCCATTTCACTGCTCTTTATATTGCGTCCAATTAAGTATCATTTTCAGCTTGATTTTTTCCTATCATCCTTAATGAATTGACTGTCACGTGTAGACATGATGAATGTTTTCAGCGCTGTCGCCATAATTAAACCTCAAGTGACAGAAGGGGATCCCGTAGAGAATGTCAGACTACAGTACTGATTTAACCCTTGTACTGCTGGTGGATGATTGGGACAAAAAAAATAATTTGAAAAAAAGTTGAAAAACGACTGGAACCCTGGCACATAGGTACTCATCTGATAGTACTCAGTAAGGGCTTTCCAATGAATACCAACATGATAGGGTTTAGATAGTTGTCAAATATTTTTGTGATATTGTGCTGAAGACAAGAAGTAATATTCTGCATTACACAGGTTAACCCTTTCATGCTTATTGTGTATCCATGCCTGCTGAAGTTACTAGTAATTCCTTAAGATTGAACTTACATAATAATTTGACAAATTATCATCCTTGAAGTAAAATATTTTAACTGATTTGAATGGACTTAGTTATTTGAAACCATACTAAAAATCATTTTATATAGTTTGCCAAAAATATTCCCTTATGATTTTCAGCAGAATCCTGGCTTGTAGGGAATATTTCAAGGGGAATGCTATAAAGCATGTATGTGTGTGTTCTATTTCACCTTTTCAAAAGCACCATATGTTGCCAATGACTATTCATTAACCTTTTTGCACCTGAAGTGCAATTTTGATCTCACTCTTTTAACCAGGATGAGTTAGGAGTTAGAACAATATTTGAGTATATTTGAAGAATTGGAAGGATTGTCAAAACCCAATAGAAACCACACCTTCATTCTAACATTTTCCCGTTTTTGCTCTGTAAATTTATCAATAGGTTTTCGTATGAGTCAGATCATGTGTATATGCTGGATGTTAAAGAGTTAAAGTACAGGTCTCTCTTTGCTGGCATCAGGACAATATATTTAGAGTTAATTGCTATTTTGAAAAGCTGATTAGAAAATACTTGACATAAGGCAGGTGGAAGGCTAGGCTGTTAATTGCAAACCTTTGAATGAATATTAGAAGTTGACATGCAAGATTTACTTTTCACTCTTTACATTCTACCCATTCTGAAAGAGGTATTGAATACTTGAATAATATGTATCTATACACACATCTATATATAATATTATATATATATATATATATATGAATATATATATATATATATATATATATATATATATATATATATATATATATATATATATATATATAGAGAGAGAGAGAGAGAGAGAGAGAGAGAGAGAGAGAGAGAGAGAGAGAGAGAGAGAGAGAGAGAGAGATTCTAGGAATTATGTCACCACACACATACTTCCAGGAGGACCACTCTATTTGTTGGTGTCTGTGTTTTACATTGTAGAGCATGTTTTTGTGGGTGATTGTGGGTTATTTGCCTGGCGCATTGAGGCATTGATTTCTGCGGCAGATGGTGTTCAGATCATGTTATCGTGGGAGGGGATCAATAATAGTACGGCATCAGGCCATCTCCGAGTGGTGGCGAGAGCCAGTTACAGCCGGGAGGAAAGTGGTTTTTGGTGAAGAGGCCAGAAATAAGTAGGTGACAGCGTGCCAAAAGTTAATAGGTGGCATGCTTTCAGTCCACTTATTTTTTAAGATGTGCTATTCAATATATGGGTTGGAAGGGCATAATATCAAATATTCAATCATGGCAGGTCACATTTGTTTTAACCCTTATGCTGCTGGTGGCTAATTTGGCCAATGCTAAATGATGCAAAAAAAATGAGAGATGACTGAAACCCTGGCACATGGGTACTCATCTCAGAGTACTCACGTAAAGCTTTCCAACGAATACCAAAAAGATGGGGTTCAGATCGTTTTCAAAAATGTTTGCGTCATTGTGCTTTGGACGAAGGTAGCCTCAGCATTGGAAGGGTTGATAGCTGGGCTCAACATTTTCAAGGATAATAACCAGGTAGTTAGACAGGCAAGTTCAACCCAGAGTAGCACCTTGTTTATTTTCCTGTTTTGGGGAAACAATTAAAGTAATACACATTATAATTATAGCCATCCATGTGTGAAGTTCTTCTAATAATTCCATCTGTGAGCAAGGATACTTCTGAAAGTAACTTGGAAAATCAGCATGCATTCACAAAATATCTGAAGGTGCTTATTCTACATGGATGGTCATGAAGCCAATTTCAATGTAAGGAAATGTTATTCAGGCTACTTAACTGTATAATGTATTATATAATCATATCAATTAATATAAAGCTCCCACTTATAATAGAGTATGACCCCTTTCATGTTATTTTGATTATTTTATCAATGCTCTTGCCTCATGAGGGAGCTGTTGATTAGTGATTATCTCAGATGATCGATTATAATCGAAATAAACAGCAAAAAGGATATGTTTTGACACATCTTCCTGGACATATTTTTGCCAAAAACAGTACCAGAAAATGTCTGAAATATTACTTACTTAGCGGCGGAAATAGCTAATAAGTGCTACGGGCAGTGCGGGGATGAAAGCGTGTGCAACCGATTATGATCGATCATCGATCGGTTGTACCATGAAAATCCGAGCCGATTCCTATCACTACTGTTGATGCATTGCCACTTGCCACTCTGGCCCTCTATCTCTCACTGCGCCATCTGTCTACAAGGAATGATACTATCCGCTCCGCCCTGGGAGGCAGATTAGTTGATCACCAAAGGTCTCCATCATCAGATTCCTTTAATCCCTCATGCCTATCCCAGGATCAATCTTTCGGATCAGGAATGGAATGGACCGTGATAATCCCCCATCAAAGCTTTCTGATTCTGACCCGGGTCATGAAATCAAGGCGGGTGTATGATTCAATCTTACTCTCAGGCCTGTCATTATTGTTGAAGATTCCTTTGATGTTAGATGGCGTCTCCGGGAATGGGGAAGTTCAAGAAGAGGTTATTGTCTCGGGCCCGGGAAGATCAATATTAACGAGGGCTGGATCATTACCGTAGCATTGAAGAGGACTGTCTTTTCAAGTTCAATAGCTGAATGGTCGTAAGAACGTGAAATAGGGTACTGTATTAACTCCCTGCTCTGATTGGTTGATTGGGATTGAGGTGATAGCCGATTTATTGGCCCCTTAACCCTTATGCTTCTGGTGGCTAATTTGGACAATACAAAATGATGCAAGAATAATGAAAACCAAAAACCTGGCAAATGGGTACTCATCTGAGAGTACTCAGCGAGAGCTTTCCAATGAATACCAACATGACAGGGTTTAGATGGTTTGTAAAGCTTTTGGAATTTTTCTCCCATGGACCATTTTAAGTAGCTTCAGCATGGAAAGGGTTAACCTATTTATCCCTGTAGCACCAGAAATGCCTGTCTGTATTGGAGATATATTTCTAACAAAAGCGATTTTTAAAAGATATTTGAATTGGAAATTTCAATCAAAATGGATTTAACATCTCTTATTCAAATATATTTCCTATTTCAGGCCTGTGACAACATACCTGTTTAAATAACATGTGGTTACAATGGGCCCGTTAAAATAATGTGCTGGTAATGTGCATGTCACAAGCCTGCAATGGGTCTTGACACGGGCTCTCACGAATACAGTAGGTGGTGAATACGAATATATTCACAAATATAGGGTCATGAATGCGAATACAGTATTCACTCTGGTTTACAGACCGTTCAAGCAAAACGTAATCTCGCGAGATAAGAATGCCAGCTGATTCTCCCTTACCAGAGTGCCGTTTAACCTTATAAGGACAGGGACGGTCCCCACCCTCAACCGGTATCAATCGGTATAAGTAATTGTGCACCATTAACGAGTGCGCCCACAATGTAAAATGGAGTCACTTCAAAACTTAGCGCTGCTGATTTGAAGTGCTTTCATCAATTTCCAAGGCCGCAATTAGGTAGGGCATTCCATTTTTGCTTACAGTAGTCTGTATTCGAATATACAAATGCGTATATTCGATTACTATTCGCATCGCGGCAATCTGCGGTGCAGCGACTATACGAGTGTATCGCAGAAGCCCTAGTCTTGACCCACACACGCCCATTAACCTTTACCTGTGTAGTTTTGAATGAATTGAGTGCTTCACTTGGGTATTTTCTTTCCAATATCTCTCATATTGATGTTTTGTTACAGTAATCACTTTTAGTCTGCTACCTAGAATTGGCATTGGCATTTCTTGATAGTACTTTGATATATTACTCTAGATTCATATTTGTTTTCAGATGTTATTTAAGGTCAGACCAAACAAAACATATTGATTTTAGCCAATTTTATTGAATTGCGATTCATCATAGTGCCATGCATTGCCTTGATAGCTGTTTTCCTCAATTGAATTAACTCTTCCATTCCCAACTTACACTCTGTTGGTTTGATAACTCAACCCATTCATGTTTATCTAGAATCAAGTCCTTTTTGATAGAGCTAATTAGATTGTAAAATCTTCTTTGTAACTTTTCTTTAGATCTGTTAAGATTGTAAGATTTCAATTTTTCTGAAGATATGAATTTAGAAAAATGATACCCCTCTCACTCAGGTAAGGAATCCCACTCTACCTTGAAATCTTGGAATCAAATCTGCTAGGAAACATTGAGTGTTTTAATGGATTAATATGATAATTCATTCAATCCTGTACTGTAGCAGCCTGAAATGGCCTATGTTGGAATTTACTTCCTTCAAAAAAGCATATTCTAGAATATAGTTGAAGAGGAAATGTTAATCAAAATATTATATATACTACTCTCCTTCAAATATTTTGGGATTTGACACTTTTTTCAAAAGTTATTTCCAAGAGTATGACAATTGATAATCCAGATTACGCTCTCCCTCTGGGCATGAATGGGTTAACAGTGAGTTACTGTGGCTAGGGGTGAAAAGTTAATCTAAGCCAAGAGCAAGCTGTGGCCAACCTCATGCTCTGAAAACTACAACCATGTGCAATGAACTACTGACTGACTAGCCAGAATCTAGTCTTAAAAAAGCACAGTACTTAGTCATAACAATAAACAGAATTCCACATTCCAAGTCTGTCAACCAGGGTCTTAGCCAAGATTTAGAAACTGGATGCCCGAAAATGACAATTGGAAAATTGCTTTGACCAATAGGTCCTGCTTGGATTTGGCTTCTGTCTTGTCTTTTTAAACTGTGGTACTGGTATTACCGTATTACATGATCTTTAGGGTAAGGGGGTTCGATGGTCTGTTTAGTTTTCAGAAGTCTTTTATTGAATCATGTATAAGAAAGTATAAAGCATTTCCCTGATATTTCTTTTTATTTTCTGATTTTGATTTTGGCTGGACATGTCCAACTCCTCTGACAGGTGTTTCTACTGGGTGAGAATTTGTTAACGGCTATAGCTTACATAAACATCGTCTAAGCAGCCATATTGTCTTGATTTAGAGTAATGCACTTGACGGGCCACGACTGAGAACGTGTGTAAACAAACTGACTAGTGTATGCCTCCCATCAACACCCGACCTTAAATACCACGCACAACCCTGCAAGCATGTGTACTGCACACCAGCCGAGCTACTACTTTAAAGCTTTATACCTCCATCCATCTATCCTTAAATACCACACACAACCCTGCAGGCACACTCCACACCATACTAGCCTAGCTACTAGGCTTTGAAGCTCCATCCATCTATCTATCCTTAAATACCACACACAAGCCTGCAGGCACACTCCACCAGGGTCCCAGCCAGGATTTAGTAACTGGGTGGTTAAAATTGGCAAAATTTTCTAAATGTTTGACGTCCTTTTTTCCAAGGAAGATCACAATATACTTGGATTACAACCATATGTACATGTATTTACAGTACTTCATGAAATAAAGCATAATATCCATATATACAATGCCAATGGAATTTTATTGAGGTGAAGAATAATCACTTATATGCCTGAAATTGCCATTTAAAGAAATGCTTCACAAAAATTTGGATGTCATGATAAGTTAGTTTTGAGGGTTTGGGTGTGTCTGTAGGATGCTCAGACGCCCTGCTGATTCAGAACACTTCACACTAACCTAGCTACTAGGCATCCATCCATCCATCCATCTGAACATAACATACAGAATGCTCAATCAAAACTGCAGATCTTCGAGGTCAGAAATGGCTTCAGTTATTCATGGATATACCTCTGATTAAATGCAGCCTCCCCTCGTAACTTAGCACTGCATGTTCCTAAAGGTCAGTTAGGGTAAACCCTAAATACAAACCACAAAGCTGGGTACTTGGAGTTATTTGGTCTAAGTGGTTGAATAATAGCCTAACCCTTCTGACACAGACAACTGTCAGTTTCAATTGCCAAGTGATCTTTTCAAACAGGTGATTTGCTATGTTTGTTTTATGGGAGAATAAACTAGGTAGCTGTGCACAGGTTTTCTGACAGTTATACCAATTTGGACAGGTTAGACTACATGTACAGTATATTGACCCTTTCATCCCATCAGGGATTGACATTAATATTTTCAGGCAGGAGCAGATCTTGCTCCTCCTAGGATTTAAGATTTAGGCCACTCCAATTTAATTACTTATCTTACAAGCTTTTTTAGGAAAAAAAATTCTGTCAGACTCCAAAAAAAAGAAGAAAAAAAGTTGACTTTGGTGTCTTACGGACAAAAGTGGTGTGGAAATTTTCTGTCAGACTCCAAAAAAAAAAAAAAAAAGTTTAAGGATGTATATCTCCCACCCTTCAGGTTGCAGGGATTAATTGATTGATTGATTTTATTTAGTTGAGAATAGGCTGTTAGAAATATCTCTCTACCAGTCCTAGTCGTCAGACTCTAAAAAAGAAAATTAAAAATAAAACCCCCCACATTTTTCAACTTTTTTTTAAATTCCAAAATGGCTCATTTCCTGCCTCCTGAGCTGGTAAGACAAGTAATTAAATTGTAGTGGCCTTAGGAGCAAATAAATATCTGTGTGTGGGCAGTGCCCCAGTAACAGTGTGCTTGGGGCATGCTCCCCTAGAAAACTGCTCTGAGATGCATTGTGGGAGACAGTATCAGGTAGAAATAGAAGATAGAAATAATGAAGAATAAATTCTTAAATTGCTCCAGTGGATAAATAATATGTAGATTCGCAAGCTTGGCTCCTATAATTTAACATCTGGTACAGCAAAAGCACATGCTCACGGATAAATTTGATCTAATTAGGGATTTGATTAATGTGTTTAATTGAATTTAATTTCTCTTGTATTCTGCCAGGACCGAGCAGGGGGATATTGTGACACAGTATGACCTCACTAAGGGGTCAGGTAGTTCCTGTCTGAACACCCAGGACTGGCCAGGAGGCCTGAATACTGATACAGATATTGCTAAAATAGACCAGCCCTGATGGTTGCTACTAGCGTGATCTGGGTAAACTGACTCAACTCTTAACTGTTCTTTTAACCCATTCATGCCTGTAGTACCCAAAACATCCAGCCTTATGGTGGCATCTTTTTGATGCACTTTCTAGAAATATTAATGAGAGAAGTATTGACTAAAACTCGCCTTCAAATTTCCTATGATGTTTCACTTAAATCAAAAGTGATTTGTTAAAGTATGATAGAACCAGACACCACTTTCCAAACTCATTCATGCTTAGATTGTCTTTTGAAAAAAATATTGTCAGGATCAGTCATACTTTTGAAAATAATTCTGGAAAAGAACTTGTATTTACAAAATATTTGAAGGAGTGTTGTTATTTTAGTCAGTTTTTCCTTCACATACTTTCCAAATAGTGCTTTGGTAAGATGGTTTTCGCAATTATTCTTTTAATTTTTGCATCTACAGTTCACACATTGAACACCATTTTTCAAAAAGGTTGAAATTTAAAAAGAATAAATATTTGAAGTGATGAAGTCAAATATTTCTCCGATCTTTTATACTCATTTTCAAGATGTCTCCATCTCTATTAGGCGAGTTGTGGTTAAGAAGTAGTTTTTTACTGTGTACCGTGGTTGCCTCCACCACTTACAACTGGCTAGCCACATGGCAGAAAAAGTGACATGTACAAAAAATTATCTCTGTCAGAGCCTGTGTATGCTCCAGATGTGAATGGGTTTTAAACTATTTGCTGTAAATAAAAGGTCCTAATTGCTGCTATGGCTTCCCATGCGTGATGAATTATTTATGACAGTTTAAGATGATTTGCCTCACACCATGAAGTCAATGTACACACCTCTCACGCTGGGTCATTGACTGCTGATTGATGTGGTAGAGTAGGGAACCAGGGCTCAATATTAGCTTATTGCCCCACATGCCCTGTACGTAGCAGGGCTAGTGAGTAAGCTAGATATACACACCTCTCACGCTGGTTCATTGACTATTGATTGATGTGCTAGAGTAGGGAATCAGGGCTCAATATTAACTTATTTCCCCACATGCCCTGTACGTAGCAGGGCTAGTGAGTAAGATATACACACCTCTCACGCTGGTTCATTGACTACTGATTTATGTGCTAGAGTAGGGAATCAGGGCTCAATATCAACCTTTTGGTCCACATGCCCTGTAGCAGGGCTAGTCAGTAAGATGCACACAACCCTCATACTAGTTCATTGACTTGTGAGTGGTGTGGTAGAGTAGGGAATCAGGGCTCAATATCAACTTTTTGGCCCACATGCCCTGTACATAGCAAGGCTAGTGAGTAAGATTTACACATCCCACATGCTCAGGTTCATTGACTCGTGGCTGATGTGCTAGAGTAGGGAATCAGGGCTCAATAGTAACTTATTGGCTCACATGCCCTGTAGCAGGGCTAGTGAGTAAGATGTACACATCCCTCATTTTTGATTTGATTTGATTTTATTCGGTCTAGTAAGATGTGTAGTAAGATGAGTATTGTCATTGAGTTAATTATGATTGATGTGGTATAGTAGGGAATGAGGGCTCAATATCAACTTAATGGCGCATATGCACAATGTCCACATATGCCACATATACATGCATATGATAATTCGCCATCGTCTAGTAGGGCTGTCATCGGTAACCAAATTTTGTCGATACGATATATTGACAAAATATTAGCGATACGGGGGAGTATCGATATTTTACCGATACGGTGCGGAAGATAGCTGGAATTGTACTTTTTTATGTGTTTTTGACCCGAAACTGACCTAAAATCCGCGATTTGGGAGTCCTCTTTAGCGTACTCGTCCTTCCCCATCGCGCTAGAATGGCAAAAGGAAGTGTCCCACAATCCATTGCACAGAACATGCGCAATGCGGATTGTGTATTTCAACACTTCCGGTATAAACAAATCGGGGCTGGCAAAAGCAGATTTTGAAATCGTTCATCATCCTTCGTTTTGGACAGGAATTTTTTTACAAAAAACAGACAATATATGAGGTAAGCAATGTTTTTATTATAATCGCTATTTTAGCGATACCTTGGCCACTTTGTCGATGCGATATATCGCAAGTGACTTATAGCGGTGCATCGGTTCCGTCGGTATCGATGACAGCCCTATCGTCTAGTCTAGTTCATCAACCTTCTCCTTAGCAGTCCTGACTATCAATTATTACTATACATCCCATCGATGAGAAAGACAATAGAAGAACAATACCCTGAAGCATTGTTCCTATTGTTTCCTTGGCCTTTGAAGGACTGGCTACAAACAATGTTTATACAGGGTTTTGCTTCAGAAGGTTAACCCATACTGTATGGGCTAACCTTCTGCCGTCAAAGAAGGCCTGCCAATATTTATGAAATTATTCAGGTGAAGCCTCATATTGTAACTATTTCTGAGGGAGGAACTTTAATCAGAACATCTCTTGGAAATATTTCTTCACAGCCAAGTTTTATTCCTATGATGTATTATTTAAGTATCAGGGATCCAGACGATTAACTCCTTGAGGGGAATCCAGGCACTAATGGGTTAACCCATTATGAGTGTTGTGCCACAAAAAAATGCTGTTCACTATTTAAAGGATACCTTTCTGACTAAATCATATTAAAGTTGATATTTAAAGGGAAAATTTCAGCCAGTCGAACCCAGCAAACATCACTCCTAAAAAAATATTTTGTATTCCAGCTTTATTCTGAAGTTATTTCGACACATATCAGAGAATAAAGTTTATGATTGCAACTCTGAGCATGAAAGGGTTAACATTATACAAATATGCCATGCCAGTGTGGGTAACATGACGGAATGTTTCCCCGAGGGAGGATGGTTTTCCCCGAGGGCGGAGCCCGAGGGAAAACCATCCTCCCGAGGGGAGACATTCCATCATGTTACCCACACTGGCATGGCATATTTGTTTTATTATACCGAACAAACCCCGTTTGTAATTGTAAACAAAGCAAGGTCACAGATGACTGGTGATTCACACATTCCCCGCTAGGTGTCGCTAGTGGCAACGGGCAACATGAAGCCCTCACTGATGGCATCAGGCAACATGATGATTGTTCACTGTTAAGTCAGCCAATCACGGCTTACGATTTTCAAGTGAGGTATGATAAAACACATTTATGCCTGTAACACCCAAAAACGTCCTGACTATTTTGATATTATCCTTTTGACCAGAGCTCTTTTTAGAAAATATCTGTTGAAAAAAAAATGTTGGACAGGAACTTATCAGCAACTCTGCTTCAAATGTTTTGCAAATCCATGCTTTGTTGCAGTATTACCAATGGTATTGTATGACCAGACAGCTGATATATCAAGGAGATCTTCAGCCCTGGGTGGGTTAAGTCGCTATGAATAATGAAGGCTTTGGTTGTGTGTGGAGAAAACAGGATGAGCAGTAGATTACTTCCTGAATACTATATTATAGGCACAGACATCATAAGTGCAGGGACTTAGTCAGGACGACTCCAGCCTGTCTTTCAAATGGGCAGCTTTCTTAAAAAATGAAGAGTACAAAGGTACAGACATGAGTGCAGGGACTTAACAAGTATCCGTCCAGCCTGTCTTTTGAATGGGCGATTTTCTGAAGGAAAAAAATCCTTTTTAGACAGGCAAAAATGTCCATGAAGAATTTTCAATTTTTACTTTTTTGGATTAATAATCATATCTTTTCATAACAAACCATCTTCTAAGACATATGGCTGAAGTGTATAAGTCCACAAAGAAGCTGTGTATCGACAAGATAATTTACCCATTCATTCATAGAGATATTTCTTTTATCTTTGTCGTTTGGACCTGTGATACTTTTGAAAATAACTTTGAAATTGAGCAAAAATTATTGGGGAAGTAGTAAAAGGATAGTTGTGAGAAAATAGCTTCTTATTTACATTTCTCCTTCAAATAATTCCTTTAGAATACTTTTTTGTTTGAGAGATATCACTGGAATATTCTGACTGTTTTGGGGGCTATTGGTATTAATGGGATAATGTTATTTTGGTTGCTATGGATACTTCATTTAAACTATTCAGGTTTTTGTCTCAAAGTAAACACGCGTTTTGAAGAAAAACTTGTGGAAATATATACATTTCGTACTTCCAAGTTGCCCACCATAAGAAGAAATCTTTATATTCAATCTCAAATCATTTGCTTTTTGGAAGCTGGCAACCACTATAGGTGAATGCTGATCATAACTATCATGGCAGATTCTTTCTGAGCCAATTTTTTTTGTTGGCCAGGAATCTGAATGTTTGGACACAATCCTGGTGAAAACGATCCTTTGTGTCATGTTGTGTCTAAACTGAAGCCTGTAGTATGTACTGTGTGTATGTATCAAGTATCGGTCCTGCATGCTCTTAGGGGGTTACCACGGAGAAGGGGTGTCTGCTGATCACAACACTATAAGGTCACCTTGAAAATGACAAGACAAAAGTATGTGAGATATGTGTGTATTGTTATTAACCTGTACATTCACAAAGTCTTGATAGAAATTCTCATTTTTTCAATTATCTTTAATACATGAGAATATTGTAAAAAACTGTATAATTTTGATAGCTATCAAATTCAAACCACAGTAAGCTATTGCATGGGGCGGGGGGTTGTTGCCCTGATAGCTGATTGGTCTAAAGCATGCCACACCACTGTGCCACACTGACTGCTTCCTTTCACCTCTACCAATGGTTCTGGTGTTAGAGAAAATACCCCCTTCTGAAATCTTGAGGAGAATTGTTGGTTGTTTTCTGGTAACCATTTCTTCTGTGCGTGCTTTTTTATGGAAGATTGTGAAAGGTGATCTGGTCATTGTGGGTACTACAGGCATGAGTGAGTTAACCTATTCATGCTTAAGGGTTCCTCCAGAAAATGTTTTCTGGATCTATAACTTTAGAAATAAAGAATGATTTTACAAAATATTTTAAGTATAATAGTTAATTATGTCCTGATCAACAAAACATCTGAAGTCAGCAAACATTTTCCTAACTATGCTTTTGCTGCAAGATTTCACTAAAATTGTGAGGCTGCTTTTGGCCGCAAACCCTTCAAATGCTGAGGCTACTTTTTTCCAAAGCACAAGGTTGAAAAACATCAATCTAAACCTTGTCATGTTGGTATTCAGTGGATAGCTCTCGCTGAGAACTCTCCAGTGAGTACCCAACTATCCATATGCCAGGGTTTTGGTCATTTTTCAGGTTTTTTGCATCATTTTGTATTGCCAAAACTAGCCACCTGCAGCATAAGGGTTAATGGGATTGGGTTAAGTAGTTATCCCTGAACGTCACCAGGCCACAAGGAACATGAAGATAAAGATCATCCCACACAAGTGGAGTATGGAACCTTTTTCATGGCAACCCGACACCACTGAGGTTGACAATTGCCATGCTCGACTCAAACTATTCCGGGTAATCGAAAAACAAGATTCTGACACAAATGCTTCTGACACAAATGCTGCCATAGGGTTTTTGCCATTCTGATGTTTGAACGGTTTCCAACTGTCGCAAGACGCCTACAACCAGACACACTAGAACAACCACAGCCACTCCCTGTCTCCTTGTTGGTTCCCTGTCGATTTTGCTCTTTTTCTGCAATGTTAAGTTCGTAGGGGTTTTAGAGTTCTTCAAGTACATGTGTAGTACCTTAAATGCTCCAATGGGGCTGGGGAAACCAGACTACCTGACAAAGTCCACCATCTAACCCTAAGTCACTGGCAACTTTCTCACATGCCCTGGCTGGGTCGCAAAGGTTACCATCCAGTTAACCTTTATGCTGGTGGTGGCTAATTTTGCCAGTACAAAACGATGCAAAAAACCTGAAAAATGACCGAAACCCTGGCTAATGGGTACTCATATGTTAGTACTCTGCAAGAGCTTTCCAATGAATACCAACATGACAGGGTTTTGATGATTTTGAAAATATTTTGCATCCATGTACTTTGGATGAAAGTAGCCTTAGCATTGGAAGGGCTAAAGACCCTTGAACATTGCACAAGATGGTAGGAGAAGTTTAAGAATTAGAATGAGGAGGAGGAGCAGCTAATGCAGGATAGCACCTGTGTGGCAGCTGAGTTATTGATGGTGCTGGCTGATTTCATGTGGAATTGCGATTACCCAAATAACCGTGGGGGCACACATTAATAATGCACCACACATCTAGCTCCCTGCTGGCTTAACACAGGGCAACCACTCAGCTTATCTTTAACCCATAAAAGCATGCCTTGAGATTTACTTGACCAGTGTCGTCTGGACCTGTCATACTTTTGAAGGTAACTTTGAAATGAAGTATAAATTCGCAAAATATTTGAAGGAGAGTTGTAGATAGAGTTCTGATGAGCAATACTCCTTCAAATATTTTCTTAATATTGCTTTTGTTACAAATGTATCACCAGAATTGTCAGGTGGTTCTGGCTGCTGCAGGCATGAATTGGTATCACTTTATGCACATAGCACCTTTAACTGCCTGATGTTTTTGGGGTATATTGTTGGGCTTGTTCTGGGCCGATCTCTGAAAACATTTGTTGGAGAAATAATGATCAGAGACCAACAAATCTCTTTGAAATGATTTTGTTATTCTATAAGGTCATCTCCAAAGATACCTAGATCAAGATGACACACTTATAGAATAAATCCTTTAAGGAATGGGTTAATCCATTCTTGTTTGAAATGTTAGGGTGCCACATCAAAGTTTCTCTGAAAGGAAGGCAAAAGTTATTCCAGGAGATTCCAATAGCTTGTTGGAGAAATAGCAACCATATGTGAAAATTTTCTTGTTGGTATGGAAGAGATTTTGTTTAAAATTAAATTGATTGTTTTTAAGATATTCGGCCATGTATCTTACCACCTATGGTGTAAATATGGTATCAATGGTAAATCTCTCATTTGCCCTGTCTGCAGATCATTAGCACAGGCCCAGTTCTCCATATGAGCTAGCTAGCTCACTGTTGGTGTGTATTTTACCTGCTGTGTGATGGGCTGTGGTGAGGTGTTAACCCTTATGCTGCTGGTGGCTAATTTGGCCACTACAAAATGATGCAAAAAAAACTTTAAAAATGGTTAAAAACCCTGGCAATTGGGTACTCATCTGAGAGTACTCAGTGAGAGCTATCCAATGAACACCAACATGACAGGGTTTAGATGGTTTTCAAAAATCTTTGCTTCCTTGTCCTTTAGACGAAAGTAGCCTCAGCATTTGAAGGGGTTAGAACAGGAGGAATATAAACCCATTCATCTCATTCCTACATCACCTTATGGTTCTATTTTACATTCCTGCTGCCAAAATTTCTAATGATTCCTTGTTGGTCATCTGTGTTGAGGGGGAGGAGGATTAGGGTTTGCCTTGCTTTCATCAACTAAGGTCATATTACGACGAGATAGAATCCCAGAATCAAGATGAAATTTCATCCTTTTTGTGAATAGTCCCAAGGCGTCTTTCAATTGCAAAGGCACAATGAACGACCCTTCACAGCCCCACACATTTGTATAACAACCGGGTCAATCTGCTGATGGGCATCTTGCTGAGATTCAATCCTGATTCCATGTGCTTGGGAGCTAAATGCTGGTCCTCCCTATCTGTGGCCCACTTTGATTCATTTAGCTGAAGAACACCTAAGAAACCATATTTAACCCTTAACTGCTGGTGGCTAATTTGGCCAATACAAAATGATGCAAAACCTGAAAAATGACTGAAACCCTGGCACATGCATATTCATCTGAGAGTACTCAGTGAGAGCTTTCCAATGAATACCAACATGACAGGGTTTAGATTGTTTTCTAAAAAATCTTTGCATCCTTCTGCTTTGGACGAAAGTAGCCTCAGCATTAGAAGGGTTAACCCTATCATGGCCGTAGTGACCAAAACCACCTGACCATTTTGGTAAAATCTCCAACAAAAGTGACTATCAAGAATTATTTGAAAGAGCAATGTTGATCAAAATCAAACCCACGACTCTTCTTCAAATATTTTGTGAATAAATGATCAATTCCAAAGTTATTTTCCAAAGAATCATAGGTCCATACAACGTTTGTCAATGAGAGCTCCAGGTTTTATGGGTTAAGAGATAAGGACTCAAGGAGATAGAGATGCAGGGAGATGGGTATTTACTCTCCCTTAATGTGCTACGTGAGTGGCCATCAAGGTCTTGGCTATTGCAGCAAGGCTGAGTAACTCGCTTCCTCCCTGCTGAGATGACTCCAAGGACATGGAATTATATGGATGCAATATTTATGTGTTCAGTATGAAAGGACATGTGAAACAATATCTTACTTGAACTAAATAATTGTGAAAAAAGGGTAATTACACTATCCAAAACATAAAGGGATATAATAGAGGAAAGAAAAAAAAAGACAAATAAGAATGAAGTAAGAAATGAGAAACTGAATGAAATAAAGCAAATTTGATACAACAAACAATTTTTAAAAGGTTTTACGCATGTATAAATACACTGCACTAACGCATTGAAAGCTTCAGGCTTGAACTGTGTTCTTCTCGCAGCCAGTCTCTGGGAATATGAAAAGGTGTAAATTATGACTCAATTAGTTTAGCGTAAATGGGTTTTCTCGCTGAGAGTGTGGCATGGATGCCGTATCCGTTAAGAGCTCCCATCCATCACTGAGTGGCAGATGGAGGGGCGGAGTCTCAGGTCAAAGGTCACGGTCCTAAGGGAGTGATGTGAGTTACAGCAATCGCGATACAAAATGATATTTTATAATTGAGTTTTGGAAAAGTCATCTTGGTTTGAAATATTGATAAGATGTTTTTGGTTAAATAGCCCACAAATTGCAAAATAATTATATTTTGCAGTCAGATTTTGGGGAAGTCATCACTGAGCCGGAATAATTCTAAAGTGATTTTAAGTTATACTACCCATAAAATGTCAAGAATGATGTGTGTAATTGAGTTTTAGGAATGTTATTCTCATGGTGGCTAAAAAGTGAGGTTTTTGGTTGAAATACCAACAATTTTGATCTATTTTTGGAAGTTTTTAATTGAATTGCTATTAAACCAGGAAACACTTATTGAATTTGCATTCCAAAGAAAATGAATTATCCCTTTGCTTCTCATAGTTCTAAATCCTTTTGACAAATATATAATTTCCTTCCAACTTTGTTGTATTTCAGATAAATTGTTATGATAATCATATGAATATCTAGCTTTTTCTTTTGAAATACATGCAACCCATTTTACAAAGTCATATCAAAAGGTTTTAAAACTATTATCTGATCATTTGTGAAATTAATGGTGGTGACATATTTCTTTTATTATCTAGACCATCTTTGTATTTTTTTTGAAGAGGGAATGATATACACAAGTCAAATTAATTTGTAAATTTCAATTATGCCAGAAATCTCAACAATACCTTTCTAGGGGTAACCTCGAGCATGGTTTAATAAGATAGGAGTCACTCTGAACTGTTGTTGTGTTTGAAAGCAGGTAGTTGACCCCATGTGACCTTGACCTCCTGGAGGTCGCAGAAGGAGGGGCGGGGCAGGAGGGCTGTGTGTAGAGAATATACTCCCAGAGGCACCAGGCAATCACCTGCCCCTCTACTGCTGCTGCTGCTGCTGCTGCTGCTGCTGGTGATTGAATGTGCTGACACTGAGTAAAAGCGGGGCTTGAAAACACACTTCCTCAGTCAGCCTGCTAATTCTTGGTTCACACAGCATGTAGAGATATACCGTAATTTCTTGGAAATTTAGACCACTCTAGGAATTTGGGTCAGTATAATTACTTTGCAAAATGCTTATGGGGAAATATGGACAAAATAATTATGGAGAAATATGGACCTCTCTTTATCTATCGTGGACAGCTATTACTCTGCTTTGTCAGTATTTTCATAAGACATGGGCCATCCTCAACCCTCAAAATTGCGTTTATCAAAAAGACTGTCCCAGATTACTGGGAATTTACAGTATGCTGATCAGGATCATATTGTGGGCTGATCTCTTATTTCCCTGAAAAGATAGATTGTTTCCACTCTAGGAATCCAGGAAAGCCTCAGGGGCTTATTCTAAGCCTTCAAACAATCTGGTCTAACTCCCCTCCCTTTTCTTTCGTCATGACCTTCCCCTCCTCATTTTCCTAAATTCCCCAGAACAGGAAGCTCCAATCCCCCTTCATATCTCTAATCTTCCCCCATATGTGCAAGAATTCCAAGCTCCTCCCTATATGTCTTGTTCCTATTTCTTCGATCTCCTCTCACCCTCCTCACCATTTTCCTACCCCTTCTCTGCCCCCTTCTGTTACCCTTCACATTCTTCCTGTCTCCACATTGTTTCACTCTCCTTATCAACATCTTCCCCTTTCTCCTCTTTCTCATTATATACTCCTTTTTCTTTTCTCTGTCTTCACATATCTCCCCTCCTCCTCTCCATCTTTTTAACCCCCCCTCTTCTCCCTTTTATTTTCCTCCTCTTCCTCTTTCTTCCTCCTATTTTTCCTCTTTCTTTTCCTTCTTCCTCTTTCTCCCCATCCTCTCTCTCTCACACCTGTGTTTTCTGCACTGTAGCAGACTGTGTCATGCAGGTGAGATGATGGCAGTTACTGTGGTAATTGGGTCTTGGCATGCTATGTCTTCAATGTGCATCCTCCCTACCTGCTGAAACAATCTGGTTTATTACCTCGTTTACTAGATCGCCTGGCAACAGGTACCTTCCCCGATTCCTCTATGTCTTCAGTGCTGGCACAAGGGGTCTGCTCTGACACTGCTATGTGAGTATGATGCTGGGCTTGAAACTACATATCGATGATGCAAAAAACACAGCCATATTGAACATGTATGTATCATGTGTAGTGACTGTGAAATATTCAAAATGGTTATTTCCCCCACTTTTCTGAGGTACCACAATACCTTTGCATCATTATGTTACACTTTAGTAACATTTTTTCCCTCTCTATCTAAGGTATCACTATGCCTTAGCAGTATTATGTGACAATTTAGTAGCATATCATTTTCCATTCTGTCTACGGTGACACCATGCCTTTGTAGTATTGTGTTCCACTTCAGTAACATGTTTTTATCTATGGAGTCAACAGCTTGAGATATAATGGATTCAGCAGAGGTATTCAGTTACCACCTTTCAACATAAATTAACAGGTTAATGTTCTTAATGGAGGAAGTGTGATCTTTATCTACTATATTTACACACAATTTTGCACTAGTAGGCTTACAGTATTCCACTATTGGGCCTTAACCTAAACCCTCATTGACTGTC
>OZ012688.1:37722518-37785364 GCA_963942565.1 Maea johnstoni | reverse complement strand
TTCTTACTAGCCCTGCTGGGCTTATTAAGTTTTTTCTTAATGTTGAGCCCTGGAACCCCACCCATATTTCTCTTTCATATATTGTGAAGGTGTATGCCTTATTCCTTAGTTGTTTTCATCATAACATTCTATCATAGGTCCAGATGGCACTTGTCAGGGAGATCTGATAGCATGAATGGCTTAACCCATAGTGGCCAATAAAGCCTGCCTATTCGGGGGTTATTTTCCACATAAAAGCATATTTTGTTAAACATATTCGAAAGGGAAGTGGTTATCAGAACCCAGCCAGCAACTTCACAAAAATATTTTTGATTATGCACCTGATTCCAAATTTATCTTTAAAGCTTAAAAAAAGTGTTATATATACAAAAGAAACCTGTAAACAAGAGTGGTAATTAATGGGTTAACATACCAATAAAATGATACCCTGGTAATTGGATACCCCTCTGTCACAGACACCCTCATTATCTTATCAGGCCCCCTAATAATTGGCCTGTCTAACAATATATTTGAACAGTATTCACCCATTTATTCCTAAGAGTTGCCTTTTTGAAGTGTCCTCTAGATTCAAAGTACTTTTTTAAAAACTATTTCATGACAAGCATTTCTTCCATAATAGTTTTCATGATTAACTCTGTATAATTGGGTTGGTAAGGTCATGAATCATACTTTTGTTTTTCTCTGTGCTTCCTTGTTGAAAGGACCTCAGCTGGTTAATGCAGCTTACACTACTATCCAGCATCCATCAGGACTCAGACTATCCCCCAGAGCTGCATGTTCTACTCGCTAGCTGGATCAATTACCCCATCTGAGGTCAGAGTTTTCTATTGACATAGCTCTGCTAGTATCTAGACTAGATAATGGATACTGTAATTCTGCAGAGCTCTGTAGGTGTACAGTGTTTCCTCTGAGAGATGTGAACCCCTTGGGACCTCACATAAGAGGTTCACATCTTAGAGGTCTTTTCATAATTAATGTAAATGATACAAATGGGACAGGGAAAAAGCATTCACATTAGTAGGTGTTCACAATGAAAGGTTTCGCTGTATTACTTTCAAAAGAGGACAAATGGATTGGGGAGAGGCTTGTAGTCTCACTAAAATACATTTAAGTTAATGGAAAAATATGAAAAATTAGAACTTCATCTTTAAATTTCACTTTTATTTTTACATGCCTCTCCACTTTGTTCCTTATGACCTACATAGATAGCACCAGCCTGGGTAGTCTACCTTTGAAATCAAACAAACTATCAACATTATATACCGTTTAGAAGTTATGGTGATGATGACAATGATGATAATAATGATGATGATGATGATAATGATGATGATGATAATGGTTGTGGTTAACCCTTATGCTGCTTGTGGCTAATTTTGCCAATGCAAACTTATGCAAAAAAACTGAAAAATGACTGAATCCCTGGCAAATGGGTACCCATCTGAGAGTGCTCAGTGAGAGCTATCCAATGAATACCAACATGACAGGGTTTGGATGTGTTTCAAAAATCTTTGCGTCTTTGTGCTTTGGACGAAAGTAGCCTCAGCATTAAATTGGAAGGGTTATAACATCCAGGCCCAGGGATTCCATGTAGGTGTTGAAGAAAAAATCTATCACTAAGTTTTCATATAGGTCAATATATAACTGTTGGTATTTACTATTTAGAAAGCAGTGCCACCTAGAGACTAATTACTGAACTATCCAGAGGAAATGTACCAGACAGATCTACTAATTACCAGTCATCAGTGCTATATTTACTTGCTGCTATGTGGCAAGCCTCCAATGTTTTTCGAGCTCCGCTGAACTATGTATTCCCAATCGTTCTAGAAGGACTTGTTTGTGTACATGTAGTAGGTTCTAAGCTTTTAACAGAGCTGGAATTTAAAACATTCCTACTGGGTAAATCACATTGGCTGTGGCCAGTAGACTGTGAATAAGCGTCCCATTGTGCATATTGCACTAAACTTACCATTTGCTCCACAATAAGCTAGATTGCTTGATCATTTCATTACAGAACAGTTACCAACATACAGCAATTCATCCGTCCAGAAATGTTCACTGTAACAGCCAACCACTCTCTGCAAAAAAAACAGGGTTTTATTGAGTGTCATTTACCCCCCTTAATGAAGAAACTTGAATTTTGGAAAGTTTGCACAGCCCCCAAATTTCTAAAATTTGAACAAGCAAGAGGTTTTCCTCGCCATGAAATGGCAATTTCTTGGATTATTTTTTGTTAAATTGTGTCTCAAATCATGCAATAAATATTAAATTATATATATAGTAAGTACAAGTAGATTTTTCTGCAGTACTCTATTTTGGTAAAAATTATGTTTCTTATTGAATCGAAAGCACTAGAATGAATCTCCTTAAAGATCACAAAATGACGACCTCTCCATTTTTTTTTGTTAATTTGATATCAATCTGATTATTTGACTTCCTCCATAAATCCGCCTTTAATTAATTGTATTGTTTTCTTTTTATTTTTCAGCGACGATATTCCGCTACAATGGGCTGTCTTTCATCTACGCGTGCCTGCTGCTGGTGGCGCCACTGGTCCTCTCCCCCACACAGGCCTCCATGGCAGGTAAGGAAAACGTTTCAATTTGAGATTTCCTGCTTGGAAAGTTCGAGTCGTAATTCCTCTCTAGGGCTTGGTACCAGTACCAAATATCTGTATTGGATAGGAAAAATATGGTATCATTTAAGATCTGTTATACCGATACTGCTTAAGGCTGTGGTGCTGGTGACACAACTCCTAGTTTAGCATCCTGTCCCCTTTTAAACAATATTTTCTAACACCAGCACCACAGCCTTAACAATTTAGAAATTGACTGAACTAAGGACTAAGGCCATCTCCACACAAAGCTGACAGTGTTAAATCTAATAAAATTAAGTGGCTGGGAGCAGACAGAAAGTATCATTAAAAATGTTGTTAAGATATCATAAGGAAATATTGATATTGTATTGAATCGCAAAAATTTATAAGGTGCCAGTCCCTAAATTACTCTCCCATGGTTCCATGTAAAATATTTATATGTTTTTCGGAACAAGTAGAAAGTTTCGAGAACTGGACACATGACCAGCCAGCGTTGATTAGTCCATATTGTCACAGCGCCCCCTGGATTTCCGTCTCTGTACACTTGGCTGGGTTACGCAGTAGACCTTGTGCCACTCAGCAGATTGTAGAGGGACTCCTCTCTCAATTACCTAGTGGGTCTGAGTCTGCAGCATTTTGTATTGTTTTGGTGAATCATGCACAAACCATTAAACAAGAAGGGATGACAGTGAGCTAATTATCTGAATGTATACACTAATGCAGAATTGAATTTTCCTAGACTAATAGTTCTACTTTTCCTCACCAGGTGGCCACAATGAGATCTTTCCAGTGGCTTATACATATTAACCTAATGTGGTTGACCAACACCAGGGTCATCTTTGTTGACCATGGAAAACTAAACCCTTGGCATGAGCTAAAATTTAGATTAGAGATCAGAATAGTGAAACGTGACATTTAATTACTCCATAGTTTCTTATTTTTTTTGATAAAATATTAAATGAGTTGAAAGCACGATGCTGTAAACTTCACTTTGAGATGACCTTGTGGTATAACTGCACTTAAGATTTGTTTTGTTCAAGGTTTATGTTATTAATACTCTAATTTTGTAATGGTATATACTATATTGTATGATTAAATTTTAATTTAATAACAAAATGTAATATTAAATGTAATAAAATGTATCAAAACCCCATAGAATTATTTGATCCTAATCATGCAGTGAGATCTACAATACTCTTGAAATAAAGGAGTTGGTATTGATAAGGATATGTTTACCAGAAGGATTTGATGTTTGGGCCTATCATATGGTTTTTGCTGTAGGGATGAATAGGGTGAACAGCTCTATAAATAGCCCTGTTTGAGATTCTAATCCAATAGACAGTATCTCGATTCTATGGTCTTCATCATCTGGGAGATAAAAGGAATGTGGGTAGCATAGTAAGTTATCAGTCAAGAGTATAAAAATAATCAATTTATACTTATTATCTTAGATAAATAAAAACAAATGGATATGAAACCAGCTGGTCAACCTAAACAGGCTAGCCTCAACGGATATCCCAAAAGTTGTGTTTTGCACATGTTGCAGTGCAGCTTTCTCTTTAATGTAAACGATACGTGAGCTCTGATTGGTCCTTGTATACTTGTTTCCTCGTGACCTCACACTGACGCCAGATCAGAGACCCCTGGCATGTCCAGCCCTTCACTATAGCGCATATAGTAATTGGTCTCTCGCTACATATCCATTCTTTTCTTCATATAAGTTATGATATGTTCCATCTGGGGACAGCCACAATAGTCGAGTGGTCTAATGCATTGCCACAGGCTGCTCCCTATCTCTCACCTGTGTTTAAACTGACTCAAGGCACTAGAAGAAGTTGCTTATGGGTCAAGCGGCAGTTTCTGCAGGACATTACAGTTTCCTCCACCACTTGCAACTAACTAGTCAGTATGTAGTCAGAGTATGGCAGAAAAAGAGTGATCTTGTCAAAACATTTTTCCACATTTAGCAGTCAAGTGCTCATTCCTACTTAGGCGTGCCATCACTGATGGATTTTTTTGAATGATGGGTTCCCATGTGTTAAGTCAGACTGTGTGGTACTCAGTCATTGCCGTGTCAATATAAGAAGCTTTCCCAGTTACCTAAGAAAGCATAAGCCACTTAATCTAGGGGTTGAAGTTCTGTTCTGATGTCAAGGGTTGTACTGTAATCTTTCGTTTAACCTTTCTAACACTGACATTTTTGCCTGTTTAGAATTTTTTTAGGAAACTGCCCATACAAGAGACATGCTGAATATGGGTCGTTGCTAAGTCTGTGAGAGTGTGAGGGGATTGGAGGTTAAATCCCTGGTAGTATTACCCCATGCTCTGTGGATCTGTGGAATCCTGTGGGTACCGTTAGGTCCAATAGCTGATGCTATAGACACACTGTATGGGAGTATTATATTCATACCAATGCACTCCTAAATATTTTACAGTCACACATTTATGTCTAGCCTTTTTATTCAGTCCATGATTGAGGTTCTGAGTGGTGAGCTCACTACAGCCGAGTGCTTAGAGCATCTGCTTTGTGATTGATCGGCCCAATTCTGCGTGAAACAATCTGACTCAACTGCTCTCTTTTTATCACCATTGCCATAAGTCCTGGGTTCAAATACGGCTCCAGGCATGTGAAAATGTTATCAGTGACTTTTGGTTATTTGGTTTAAGTAGAAAAAAACAACTATTTTTGTTCAAATATGGCTCCAGGCATTGTAAAAAAGTTATCAGTGACTGTTGTTTATTTGGTTTAAGTAGAAAAACAACTTTTTTCCAAATTTATTTTCTAAAAAATTCATTTTTTTTCTTTTGTTTTCTTGTTTTTCAAACTATATTTTAACCCTCATAGGCTACTGGTGGCTAATTTTGCTAATACGAAGTGAAGCAAAATGCTGTTAAAAGGATGAAACCCTTGAGGAGCTTTTACTTTTCAATATTCTTATATGGCCTAAAACAGCTAAAACTGCCGTATTGTCATTAAGCCTGTCATATGAATAGGGAGTGACACAATATGGTGTAGGAACTTTAGTCATTTGAGGAGCGTGTGTTGGTTGTTTGTAATGTAACGTTATCACAGTGTGGTGCAGGCATGTGTGGGCTGTTCTCTAACAGGCCTGTCTCGCCGAAAATAAACAACCACAAAAACAACCTCATGGAGACTACTAACTCTGGCAGGCCAGGTTTTTTCAGGGCTCGAAATAAGCTGGCTTGGCACATATCACAGATAAGTATGTTGGAGGCTTGCTGTGTGAGAATTATTTCAACCCCTTATTTTTTCAGGGCTCAAAATTAAGGTGCCCACTTGTGACTCCACACAATCTAAAAAAACTTAAATATCCAATCATTTGTTGCACAGAGTTTTTAATGGCTTGAAATTAACCTTACATTGAAGATTCCAAAGTGGTCATTGATGTGGACAAAAACTCATCTTTATAATTCATCACCAAGCAAAGTTTTTAGGGCTTGAAATAAAGCTGGCTTTAGCTAGGTACTCATAGTATTCACATGTTAATTCATTAGAGGCCTGGCCTTAGGGGCCAGCTTTATGCCAACTCCTATATTTTGCAAAGATGAAGAGCACAAAGCTCCCAACATTGATTTCATAAGATATTTTAACCCTTCCAATGCTGAGCCTACGTTTGTCGAAAGCACAAGGACGCAAAAATCTTTAAAAATCATGGAAACCCTGTCATGTTGGTATTCATTGGATAGCTCTCGCGGAGTGCTCTCAGATGAGTACCCATTTTCCAGGGTTTCGGTCATTTCTCAGGTTTTTGGCATCATTTTGTATTGGCCAAATTAGCCACCAGCAGCATAAGGGTTAATGGGGGTCTGGTCTCTTGGTACCAGCATCATTCCAACCCCGAAGAGTCATTTCTCAGAAATTGAGGAGCAGGGGAGAAAAAGTGCAGCGGAGGTGAAGGAGTATTGATGTAAAGCTTGGCAGAGAGGTCTAGGTCAACGCCGAGTGGATGACACATTAATCTCAACAGCAAGGGATCTTTTGCTCATTTCATCATGCTAGGTTTATTATAAGTGGGTGATAACAGAAACTGTTAATGTATATAAGCAGTCCCTACTTTTTGCCGAAGATCATGTTACAAAAATAAACTGACCAGGTTTCATTTATATTAGCTTAGTCACTTGCCGCCTACGCTCCTACATTAGCTATTCTGAAAAAAAAACTTAATCCTTCCAATGCTAAGGCTACTTTCATCTAAAGCATAAGGATGCAAAGATTTTTTAAACCATCTAAACCCTGTCATGTTGGTATTCATTAGATAGCTTTCACTGAGTACTCTCAGATGAGTACCATATGCCAGGGTTCCAGTCATTTTTCAGCTCTTTTGTTTCATTTTTTATTGGCTAAATTAATTATCCACCTGCAGCATCAGGGTTGAATATCAAGTAGATAACTGTTTTGGATTTTGAGAATGCTATCTACTTATATTTATAACAAGTACGTTAGTGAGTGGATTAATGTCAGGTGTTTTGATAAACCATACTCAGAAAATTTGTTTTAAAGTGTTGTTTTTTTCATTTCATTATGATGGTTCTTCTATCCGCTATCGGAAAAATAACACGGCGTATCAAATGATTATGATGATGTTACCTTTTCGAAGATCAAATTATACATAATTGATTATACTTTTTTTCAAAACAAACACATTGGTTTGATCTGCTAATTAGCACTTAGCGATTGGTGTGTGTCATTATTATCATAGGGTCTCTTGTTCCCCACTCTGTGTTGATAGACGGTATGGTTGACGTTGTGATATTTGCTTTTGTTCCCTGATTGCCTTGTGGTTGGCTGCGATGGGTTCCCCCAAGGAGCTGAAATCAGTCATGTGTGCGTTCCAGGGGCAGCCTCCATGGCCAAGTGGAATATTGTAGTATACTTGTTCTGGAACTCCTTACACTCCCAAATTCTGATATCAAATAGAGGAAAAAGTACCAATTTTTATATGGTGTCTTATACTGGCACTGCTTATCAGAGCTGAAATCAGTCATATGTGCACTACAGGGGCAGCCTCCATGGCCAAGTGATATAATGTAGTATACTTGTTCTGGAACTCCCTTATAACACTCCCAATTCTGATATCAAATAGAGGAAAAAGTACCAATTTTTATATGGTGTCTTATACTGGCACTGCTTATCAGAGCTAAAATCAGTCATTTGTGCACTACAGGGGCAGCCTCTATGGCCAAGTGATATAATGTAGAATACTAGTATTGGAAATCCCTACACTACCAAATACCTAGGCCACCAGATGCAGGCGTGAATAGGTTCACTAATTTATGTCTGTTGGCGCCTGAAAGGCTTGATTATTTCAGTGATATTTTCAAAACAAAAATTATCTTTTGGAAAATATCTAATGAATGTTTACCAAAATTAAACCAGCAGCTCTCTTTTGAACAATGTTTAAAAACTTATGCCTTATTTCTATGCTGATATCAAAAGTACTATAGGTGCAGATAAAGCAAAAATTGCATTTGTGGCACCAGTCAATATCTAAGGGTGTTCTCTCTGTTAAGGATGACCTTTTAGTGATGTTATCATTAGTGCCGCTTTTAGTGTACCTTAAGATAAATCCATATACATTCAAGTTATATTTTGGTCCATTAGCAAACCTCTAGGGAATGCATAAGCCTAACCCTTATGCTGCTGGTGGCAGATTTTGCCAATACAAAATAATGCAAAAATCCCTGAAAAATTACTGAAACCCTGGTGAATGGGTACTCATCTTCGAGTACTCAACAAGAGCTCTCCAATGAATACCAACATAACAGAGTCTAGATGTTTTTTCAAAAATCTTTGCATCCGTGTGATGAAAGTTGCCTCAGCATTAGAAGGGTTAAGACATTTTGCTGCGTGTTAAGGATGAACTTTTATTGACAATGTCATAAAGGCCTCCTTTAGCGTGTCTTAGGATAAAACCTCATATTATATCATAGTGTATCTCCTGTTCAAAAATAAGGTTATGGTTTAGCTGAAGGAGAAATTCAAGGGAAATCTTGGTTCTTTGGGAAACCTCGAAGAGATTCCTAATATAAGCTTAACCCTTGTGCTGGTGGTGGCTTAAATTTGGCCATTATAAAATGGTTCAAAACACCTGAAAAATGACTGAAACTCTGACATTATGGGTACTCATCAGAGAATTCTCACCGAGAACTATCCAATGAATACCATCACGGCTGTTTTTTTAGATGTTTTTCAAAATTCTTTGCTTCCTTGTGCCTTTGATGAAAGTTAAACCTCAGCATTGGAAGCCAGGGTTAAGATGTTTTCAGCAGGTGGGCCCTGTATCTAGATTGCTCCTAGCTGTCCAGCAGTGCTGTGGCTGATCTGGTGCCTTGTAGGTGAGTGCCCCCAGCTGTCTGACCTATCAGTGGGGGATAAAAGATTCATGCCTGCATTGTCTTGTAGGAGGAGAAATGAGCTGTTCTTCCTCTCTCATCTGGTTTGATTAGGAATCCTGGCAGTTTGGGACGGGGCGGGAGAATTGGGCCTTCTCGTCCCTTATGCTGGTGGTGGCTAATTTGGCCAATGCTTGATGATGCAAAAAAAACCTGAAAATCTGACTGAAACCCTGGCACATGGTACTCATCTTAGAGTAATCAGCGGGAGCTTTCCAATGAATACCAACATGACAGGGTTTAAATTTTTTTCAAAAATCTTTGCGTATTTGTGCTTTGGACGAATGTAGCCCCAGCATTGGAAAGGTTAATACTTACAGCAGCCTTTAATTGGGAGGGTTGACACATGCATACCTGGTGATCTACTTGACCAGTGCTGTCTGGACTTGTCATACTTTTGAAAATAACTTTGGAATGGAGCATAAATTACCAAAATATTTGAAGGAGAGTTCTGTGTAAAGTTCTAAGGAACATTTTTCCTTCAAAAGATGGTCTATATGTTGCTTTTGTAAGAGAGATATCAGCAACATTGCCAGGTGGTTTTGGCTTCTACAGATTGCACGGATGTGTTAAGTTTTTACCAATTTAGGCAATAACACTGGCATGAGAGCATTTATTTTTCTAAAAAAACTTCATGGAGAAATTTAGAAATCAAAAATATTATTCTGAGACTAGTCGTCTCCTTGAAATAATTGCACTCTTTATGCTTTATTAACCAGTTACTTTCAAATGTGACCTAGATCCTGAGAACGAAAATTGGTGATTCTAGGCCTAAGAGAGTTAATTGATAGGGACACGCCCAATCACTCACAAGAGATATGGACCGGCAGTGGACCTCTGAAGCTTTGCTATTTGATTGATTGGGATTGTGTTTTTTATGTTCGAGGGATTAGATGGTTGACATTTCAAATTTCCTCTTGCTGGGTTGTAATATTGAACACTTTCATGGTCCACTGAACCTATTGGAGCCACTGTAATATACTGCGTTTAACCCATACATGACAAAGCTTTTCTCGTGAAATTGTCGCCTGTTTCTGTGATATTTTTGAAAATAAATTTAGATAAAATAAAAATAAAAATAAAATAAAATGAAATAAAATAAAAATAAATTCAAAATGTCACAAGCATTCACAAATTATTCAATGGAGAGTTGGAGAATGAATTAAGATGAACATTTGATATCAAATGTTTTTCTAAAAGATACATTTGTTGGAGAACTATCATCAAAATTGTCAGGATACTTTTTGCACTACAGTCATTATTGAGACGATAGCAGGATAATTGTCCCTGTAAACGAACACTCACATTGAAATATATGTACAGCTATGTCAACAATGTATGATAGAATCAATGTCACATATTGCTAAAGAGATAACTATTTTCTGCCTTATCTTTGATTATAGATACTGCAAATATATGCTTATTTTTCATGTGTACCATATGCCAGTCTTTTATTCTTGTATTCTTATCAATACTGTAGAACACACAATGTACTAGTCTGTTTATATATAGCGTACATAGCGTGTGGTTTCGCTTCGCTATATATAAAAACGCTGTACTTTTTTCTTACTGTATTGGCGCTGTCAGCGGCGACTCCATCGCTAACATAAAGATACGCTATGATGCGAAAACTCCCCAATTCACTATATTTGGGACATGCATCATATGTGTCTTCTACAGTTTTCTGCTTGCAAGTATAGTTATCTTCTCCTAAGGACGACTAGGCATATTACCAGTGTGAATGCACCAACCTATATGAAATATGCACTTACAATGTAGTTGCTCAATGAATTTTCATTACGTTTACATTTCACTTTAACCCTTTTGTGCCTCAGAAGATCTTTTTGGAAGATACCCCCTGGACCTGACAAACTATCGAAACTAACTTTGGAATTTCAGCACGAATGCTCAAAGTATTTCAAGGATAGTTGTACATAGCCTAGTTTCTGAGTTACATGACATGAGTTTTGAAAAATACTCTTTGGTTTTTTTATAAATCATTTAGTCATTTAACTCATTCAAACTCAGTGTCCCTGCATATTTTTAATGGTACCCTGGTAACAATCATGCACTAGTTGGAAAATAGTCAAAGGAAAAGGTCAATTAGAACACAAGCTGCAATATTAATTAAATTATTGTTGAGGCGGTCTAAGTTTGTTATTTTCTACATATATATAATATTATATATTTTTTATTTACCCATTAATGCCTATAGCAGCCAAATCCAGCCTGACAATTTTTCGCAATATCTTTAAGGCAAAAGCATAGTTAGGAATATATTTGAAGAATAAATGTTAGTCAGGACACTACCAACAACTCTCCTTCAAATACGTTTCCAGATAATTTTTAATATCTAAGTTATTTACAAAAGTATTATAGATCCAGACGTCAATTTCTAGTCAGAGGAGTTTTTAAGTATTACTGGGTTAAGCTGACACCATGCTACCTGTTATACTCATATGTGATACCATCCCCATAAGGGGGGGGGGGGGGGGGTTAAAAGTCCCTTGTAGTGTAACAATAGGATTCTGTCTGGTCACGAATTTGAGTGTCATACTCCGTTAGGTCCCTCTAATGGCATTTCATAGCCCTTTTGCCATGGAGCACTTTGTATAGTCATAACCAGTCATCTCTTTAGAGACTGATGGTTTTAAGCCAGCGTGCCGCAGCTTCATCATGATAATAGCATAATAGCAGGGAAATTCTTTATGCGATCACTTGGTAGAAACATCGCTTTGTTTTTCTAACCTCTCAAGCGGAAGCGAAACAATAATTACCCATTGCAAACTCGAGAAGCGTGCAAAATTAACGCATTTCATCTTTTGTGTGATCTGTCAGATTTCCATTTTTTCTCAAAAAGATGCCTGGGATGATAGGGCTTTGTGTGTCTCTCTGGATGGCTCCCTTATAAGGCTAAAAAAAAAGTTGTTTGTTTCCTGTAACCCTACCCTAACAAGTGTTTATCCAAAGAAATCCCTACTCTAAGCTTTTTTCTGCCATTCCAACTCCCAATCAACGTAAAACATGCATAAAACACACATTTTTTAACAAAAAAATAATGCAATTATTTTTTTTCCGTCTAACCTTCCCTATTTTTTTTCAGACCGTTACAGGAAACAAACATTATTTTTTTCTAGGCCTAATGCTATTTGCTGGAGCAGGCCTGCTGCAGGGTGCCGGCTGGCTGGGAGAGAGGACATGATCGACAGTGCTTCTTCATCTCTATGAACGTATTCATTGTATTGGTCTCTTTGTTTGATGTCTGTCATTGCTGTAACTACACACAGCTGCGACTGATTCTGCAAGCATCATTTTGTTTAGGTATGATTAGTTTCAGGCTACCCATAGACTGAGAATTTCTTTTCCCAATTATGCTTGGATTTATCTCCCTGACAAGTATATAATTATTTATATGTCTACTGACCAAATCAAAGAGATTTTTAAAAATATGAACAAAATGTTTACATCAAAAACAACTAAATATTTACACGGCTAATAGAAAAATAGCATTACGAACAAAAATAAGAACATTAGGACTGAATGCAAAGTAAAGTGAATCGAACAAGCAAAAGGGTGCAGGCACACAAATAAGGGCCTCTAGGACCTTTTTAGTGGTGAAAGTGTGGTCTGAAGGCAAGCTATGCTTCTTTTGGAAATAACTTCAATCAATCAATCAAATGTTCACTTATATGAGAAGGAGATTTGTGAGTTTTTTTCCTATTTACATTTTTCTTCAGATATTTTTGAAAAAATTATCTGGTCTCTAAGTTACTACCAACATAGATGACACAGTTATGGTTGCCACAGGAATGAATGGTTTAATCAAATTCATTCATGTTCAGGAAATGAAATAAAATCTCAATTCTATTAAGTCTATATTCTCACTTTTTCTTCCATTCTGGACTGCATTGTGATATAGTCCGGCACAGAAAGCTGGATTTTGGGCTGAACCTTTTTTTTCATATATAGTTTTTTTTTCAATTGATTCTGGTAGCCAAGGGTACCCACTTTAAGAATCTGCCGGGTGCCGGGCTGGCACCCTTGAGCACTTTGGGATATTGACCCACCTTTGCCACCCCCATGGTACAAGAAATGGGCAGATTGGGCTTTCTCCGGTTTTGGTTGTTCCAGATATTAAAATATAAGAGACCTACAGACCCATCAACTTACATAGGCTTAATTTAGGTAGCAAATAGGTATATGTTTGTATTTGAACATCCGTAGGTACCTTAATTGCTGAGAACAGGGGTCAAAAAATGGGTCATTTAGTCAGAATATACAAATTTTTGCCTGTATTTTGCTAATATTTGAACAGCATTAAATCACAATAAAAGATTCCATCACTATTCTAGTTCTAAATATGACTTATTCAGCTAGCAAATTAATTGATAATTGTAATTGACGAACGTAAGTTGCCCGCTATGCTGAAAACAGGGGTCAAAAAGTAGGTCACTTAGCTAAAATGCACGATTTTCGCCTGCAATTTGAACAGCATTATATCGACTTATATATAACTTTCACCATTCAAGTTCTAAATATGACTTATTTAGGTAACAAACAAATTGATATTTGTACTTGGACCACTGTAGGTACCCGCATTGCTAAGAACAGGGGTCAAGAATTAGGTCACTTAGCTAAAATGTACGATTTTCGCCTGCATTCTGCTCTTTTTTGGACAGCGTTATATTGATTTATATATCTCTTTCACTATTTTCGTTCTTAATATGACTTATCTAGGTAGCAAATGAATTGTTAATTGTAGTTGGACAATTGAAGATACCTGCATTGTTGGGAACAGGGGTCAGAAAATAGGTCACTTAGCTAAAATGTACTATTTTCGCCTGTATTTTGCTTTTTCTGAACAGCATTTAACACTGACTTATAAAAGATTTTCATTGTTCTAGTTTTGAATATGACTCATATAGGAAGCAAATAAATTGATAAGTGTAGTTGGACAACTGCAGGTACCTGAGAACAGGGATAAAAAATAGGTCACTTAGCTAAAATGTACATTGTCCACCAGCGTTTTGCTCTTTTTTGAAAAGCATTACCTCGACTTATATAAGACTTTCACTATTCTAGTTCTAGATATTACTCATTTGGGTAGCATATAAATTGGTAATTGTAGTTGGACAACTGTGGGTACCTGCACCGCTGGGAACAGGGGTCAGAAAATATAGGTCACTTAGCTTAAATGTATGATTCTCGCCTGCGTTTTACTCTCACTTGAACAGCATAATCAACATATAAGACACCATCTAGTTCTAGATGTGACTTATTTATGAACCAAATGAATTGAAATTTCTAGTAGGACACCATTAGTTTCCAAAATGTGTGTACCATAACCATACACATTCAGCATAGACACATCACACATGTACATGTACATGTACAGTTCAGTACAGTGCCAACATTTAATTCCTGCACTAAATGTTTAGGAGCCTGGGCACAATACACAACTGCACGACTGATTGCCACCCAGTTTCCTGGGCACGGATGCATGGATAACTTCACATGCAACTGAACGTGGCTTTAATTCGCAAGCTACATGGGTCAGTATTGTTTGATGTTATCCATAGGTTCTGTACAACCAGGCACTAGGAGACGTCCTATCGACTGGTGAAGGTGTCTAAAATGTACATGTAGCTGCCCCTGTCGGCCAATATCACATACATGTAGCTGCATAGCTTTCCCTATAAGCCAATATCAATCACACATAAAGGAGTCCACACAAGCTGAAGGTTACATTTCATGAGTCCTATTTGGGGCATGTGAGAAAGTTACTATTGACTTGAAGTTATGTATTGTTCTCCACCATTTACAAAAGACGATTCACGACTTATCTTCTGTATGGTGGGAAAGGTGACAATGAACATAATCCCAAATCCTGATCCCTCGCTCCTAGTCAGAGTCTTATGATATATAAGCGACTGTCTAAATCCATCCGAGTCAGGGGAATTTCCCATTATCCATGAGATCGGCTTGGGTATTTTTCAGGAAAGTATGTTTCAAGATTTTTACCATGTGGCTAATCGACAAATCCCTATCATGCCATCCGACAGAGGGCATTAAATCGAATTGTTATTGCTATTCTGATTTTAACCATTTGAGTGTACCATGTGATTAGCTGATAAGGGCTGATATGATAATTTGATAGGTTACGGCCTTCAGGCCTATGACAAATATCATAGCGCTCTCTGCAACAGTCAATAAGGCTATACTATTGTACAGTGTATTCCTTCAGATATTTGAAGACATTGTTTTCCCACACAATGCAACTAGTGCGAAGACAAAGTGTTATCTAAGAATAAACAGTAAAACGGAGACAAAAATCAAGTGACCTATTTTTGACCCTTGTTCCCAACAGTGCAGCTACCTACAGTTGTCCGACTACAATTATCAATTTACTCGCTACCAAAATGAGTAATATTTCGAACTAGAATAGTGAAACTCTCATATAAGTCAATGTAATGCTGTTTAAAAGAGAGCAAAAAGCAGGCGAAAATTGTACATTTTAGCTAAGTGACCTAATTTCTGACCTCTTATCTCAGCAGTGCGGGTACCTACAGTTGTCCAACTACAATATCAATTTATTTGCTTCCTAAATAAGTCATATTTAAAAGTAGAGTGGTGAAAGTTATATAAGTGGATATAATGCTTTTCAAAGAATAGCAAAATGCAAACGAAAATAGTACATTTTAGCTAATTGACCTATTTTCTGACCCCTGTTCCCGACAATGCAGGTATCTTCAGTTGTCCAACTACAATTATCAATTCATTTGCTACCTAGATAAGGCATATTTAGAACGAAAATAGTGAAAATTATATGTCCAAAAAAGAGCAAAATGCAGTCGAAAATCGTACATTTTAGCTACGTGACCTAATTCTTGACCCCTGTTCTTAGCAATGCGGGTACCTACAGTGGTCCAAGTACAAATATCAATTTGTTTGTTACCTAAATGAGTCATATTTAGAACTTGAATGGTGAGAGTTATATATAAGTCGATATAATGCTGTGCAAATTGCAGGCGAAAATCCTGCATTTTAGCTAAGTGACCTACTTTTTGACCCCTGTTTTCAGCATTTAAGGTACCTACGGATGTTCAAATACAAACATATACCTATTTGCTACCTAAATTAAGCCTATGTAAGTTGATGGGTCTGTAGGTCTCTTAGATTTTAATATCTGTAACAACCAAAACCGGAGAAAGCCCAATCTGCCCATTTCTTGTACCATGGGGGGTGGCAAAGATGGGTCAATATCTCAAATTGCTCAAGGGTGCCAGCCCGGCACCCGGCAGATTCTTAAAGTGGGTACCCTTGGCTACCAGAATCAATTGAAAAAAAAACTATATATGAAAAAAAAAGGTTCAGCCCAAAATCCAGCTTTCTGTGCCGGACTAATAGGCTAGAAATTTATGATGGACAAATCTCACAAAAGATGATTTTTATTGATTTTCCAGGCATTTCAATTTGTTTTTGATGCATTAAATAATTAACCACACCCTGAGTTTCCCTCCGCCTACCATTTGCCTGCTACAGGATGGAAATGCAAATTATAGTGTCAGTCTGCTGTATTTGGAGATACTAAATAAATGTGTAACTGTTAACATTTGTCGGGAGTAAATATTGTCTCCGTCTATTTCTCTAGAGATGACAGAGTTTTATTTGATGTGGAGTAATTCTCTCTGAGCGTGATTATTGTATTGATTCAGTGATGTGTGCATTGTAACAATGACAGCACCATTTCCATAAGATAGGCAGCTGCTGTTTGTTCCCATAGCAAAAAAATATATGTGGCTAGAAACTTTATGTCAACCAGGAAAGTTGAGCTGAGCTATGTGTAGTTATGAGCATGATGCTGAAGATGAAGATGATGATAATGATGACAATGTCAATGGTTATGATTGTGTTCTACAATGCACACATCCGCATCATCATCATTGTCATCATCATCATCATCACCTCTCCACTGACTACCGCCATCATCATCATTATCATCTTCATCTTAATCATTATCAAAACTGTCATCGTTACCACTGGCAATATTATCAACATCATCATCATCATCATCATCATCATCATCAACATCATCATTGCTTCACTACTATCTTCATCATCATCATTATCATAATCATTGTCACCATCATCATTCACCATCATCATCAGCATCATCATCATCTTCATTCACCATCATCATTATCATCATCATCATCATCATAATCATCATCACCACCATCATCATCATCATCATCATCACCATCATCATCATCATCACCATCATCATCACCATCCTAATAACATTATCACCATCATCATCAGGTCCACAGATTGTCTGCAATCATTCCTTGAAACCCTTCTGAAATGTAGCTGAGGCATATCCCAGAAAGCCCTACCATTTTCCTTGCCTTCATGTAGGAATTGTAGCTGGATATTCCCAGATAGTTTTTTTTAAAGGAATTCTTTTGATCTTGAGGTTTCCTGTCTAGCTGGTTGTCTCTATCCCGTAAGTGGTGGCATTTCTGCTCAGGAAATGATTAATGCCATGTTATGAACTACTTAGGACTTGCTGGAATGGCTGAATGCTTAAAGTGAACCCAGCTAATTATGTCACTGTCTTATATCATCAAAACAAACATATTGAATTGCATCGTCACTTTAAGAAAAAAATGCTTGTCATTATTGTCGTCTCGCATTATGTAGGTTACCTACATAAGCCTGTCTACTGTGATATACAATAGCATTGATTTGCAATGCAAAGTTCAAAATAAGGTCTGCGATGTTCCTGATTTTTTTCTTAATCGATGGAACTAAAATATTTGTTACAGATTTTGAGCAAATCTTACAAACTATTTAGCTAACATACATATGTACACTCATTAAATACACAATGTGTTTATAGATTGAATCCTATACACTTATATTGTAAGTCCCTTAATCAATCAAGTAGTACCTTCTTGTTTGTGGTATCTATGGGGTGAATATTTTCCACCGAGTTTTTCCTCTACCCTGCTCTTATCTGACCTTTTAGCCTATACATGGAATAAGCTTTTTGAAGTGGTCTTAGGACAAGGAACAGGGGTAAAAAATTGGAAAAAAACATGTGGATAAATTCAAACGGAGCCTCTTAATTCCAGAGAAAAGATCAATATGGAGAGAATAGTATCACACTTTTTCTCAGTTCAAATTCTATGGCCATCTCATCCAGATCTTTTGCCGAAAATGAAAAAAAAAACACTTCTAGATTGCATGACTTAAAATTGAACAAAGTCAAAATTGAAAATAAATGACAATTACTCTTCCCTCCAAAATATTCCCAAGCTATGTATTTGTCAAAATTTGATCAAATCTGGCGCCACCTGAGTCTCGATGTTTGTGCTCAGTGCTCTGCCTTTGGTGTTGCCATCTATTGGCAGAATATGGTACCTTATATCAGTGGTTGTGCTCAGTGCCCTATGTTTGGTGCCGCCATCTATTGGCAGAATATGACACTAACTTTCTGTGTATTTCAGGTCACACAGGACAGTACCTTGTATCTGTGGTTGTGCTCAGTGCTCTTGGTGTAGTGTTGCCATCTATTAGCAGAATATGACACTAACTTTCTGTGTATTTCAGGTCACACGGGGAGATACCTTATATCGGTGGTTGTGCTCAGTGCTCTGGCTGTGCTGGCACAGGTTACCTTCCAAATCTACCTCGCAGCCAAGACGATAGGGGGACTGCCGTATGGCTTTGTTGTTCAAAACTGTAAGTATACTACCATCTCTGACTAACAGAAAAAACAACAAGAAATCATAAAGCTAAACTCAACTAGAAATTACTTAATTATGATTGAAAAAAAGTTGTGTATTTAATAAAAGATCAATTTCATCAAATTTAGATGAATTTATGACACAAATGATGTTTGAAGATATGTGATCTTTAATACAAGTGAAATCAAATACAATTTCCTTTAGTGATGGATCAGTTTTGATAGCACATGATATTTCTGAACAGTTGGTCTCTTGTCGAGAGTTGGACCGACTTCACTTAATCAAGGTGTGTTCTTTGTTCATCAGACATGATTTGTTTATTTTTCAGGTTCTGCATTAGAACAAATGCTCAGAGAAATAGGTTTACAAAGGTGAGATAAATATCAACAAAAAATAGTCCTAAATCTATATTTTTTCTGCTCCTGCTAAACATCATTATAACAGGATATCACCAGAAATGTATTACACACTAATGCCTCTCATGATTTCCGAATAGTCAAAAGATGACTTTATCTACATTTATATTCATAGTCTGATTTCTTAGCATCTACTTGGTAATAAATACACTAGCATTATCAAATTTATTTTAATTTCAGCACAAAACAAATTGAATAGAATCAAAGTGCTGAATTGGTAAATTTTGATAATAATCGATTTGATATAATCAAAAGAAATTCCTTATCAACGATTGTATAAGTATTTACGTTGACATGTACCAATGTACTTTAACTTTTCATTTAACCCTTATGCTGCTGGTGGCTAATTTGGGCAATACAAAATGATGCAAAATAAGCTGAAAAATGACTGAAACCCTGGCGAATGGGTACTCATCTGAGAGTACTCAGCGAGACCTATCCAATGAGTACCAACACAATAGGGTTTAGATTGTTTTCAAAAATTGTTGCATCCTTGTGCTTTGGACAAAAGTAGCCTCAGCATTGGAAGGGTTAAAATTCCCATGTATGATTCTTGTTGATTTTTTCCTCTTCCAGGTATGACCATGTAGAACCTATAAACCTGCTCCGGCTCATTCTGCCGGACGTGGTAACCTTCGTAATCTCCATCATCGTACTGGTGCTATGTCGAAAATGTGTGTCCCAGGAACCCACGGAAACGGAACTTCCCGTGGTGCGCCAGAGAGCCCGCAAACGGCAGCTCTCGCGCCACAGATGGGCCAACATTATCGGCGAATTCCTAACGACTTTATTTCTTGCACTCAGCGGGATCATCTACCCGTCGATTTTTGCATCGGTGTATTTTCTAGCTTTTATATGTGTGGCCACCTGGTGGTCGTTTTACAAAACGTTTGGAAACAAGTTTGCGGTGGTGCGCATTTTGATAATGGTGTACTGCGGACTGCATCTGCTTCTCCTGCATCTGTACCAATTCCAGTTTTTCCAGGAAGCCTTTGACCCGGATAATTTTTATGCAAGGTGAGATATGAAAAAAGATGTTTTTTCAACAATATTTCTCAGAAAAAAATGAAAAGACATTGAAAATGTATCAATAATTATTTTTGAAATAATTTTACGTTAAAATGATAAAAAAAATATTCATGATTAAATACAATATTAGAAATATAGTCACATATAATTAGGAAAATATATCTACAGTAGCTAGATTACTTTCATGGTTTTATGTTTAATTTTGAACATACTAATTAGAATACTCTCACATTAGATAATTTCCTTTTGGCAATAAATTTCAGTTCTTGGTAAAATCTTGTGTATCTTTTTGTAAATACCTTTCTGGAAATATAAATTGTGATACAAAAAAGTCTATAGGCAATGATATTAAAATTTTATTCCATTTCTCTTTGTTCATTAATTTTGCCTTGTTATTGTCTATATGCAGGCTATTTGGCTTCACGGGGCTGATCCAGCAGACGTGTGCCAAGCCGGCACAGGTATTTTTCCATGACACGGCCACGTGGCCCCAGTTCACCAACCCAGCCATTCTGCTCGTTCTCTACTTCATCCTGGCCTGGGAGACCAGGCGATGGATCACGGTAAGTGGCGCTCTCTTTTGTTACCAACACACATCTCTAAGCGGTGCCTGCCATCTGGAACATATGCACATAATCCTGGTGTAGATATCTGGTTTTGATATCAAAGTACATGATATTTCTGATACTCTAAGTGGTCAGAATCAAATCAAATTTGCATTAGAGTTATACTTGATTGAGAGACCACTTATTGACAAAGACCACCTGTATATATATATATATATATATATATATATATATAATTATATATATATATATATATATATATATATATATATATATATATATATATATATATATAATATATATATATATATATATATATATATATACATATATTTATATATATATATATATATATATATATTTATATATATTTATATATATATATATATATATATATATATATATATATATATATATATATAATATGTATGTATGTGTGTCAGGCAGTCAGGCCTATCCCATTATCGGTAGAGGAAAGTCAGTTCAGGATGAGAACTAGAAGAAAGGTATCATAACTTTTCATGCTAGATATTGAAAACTTATTTTATTTACAGCTTTACATCATGTTACTATGATGGAATGCTTTTTAATGTTTTTTAAAAACTTTTATGCCTTGGAAATATCAGATGCATATCTCAGTATTTTAAGAAGAAAACATGCAAGTTATTTTTCCAGTGCTAGTAAGGAATTTTCATTGACATGCCAGAAAAAAAAATCTTTTTTTTGTTGATTTACTAATCAATAATGGGTTTTTGTATTAATTGGTTTTCATTATTGACACCAGGGGGCTGATAGGGATATCTACTATCCGCCTGTGAGTAGTAGTAGTATTTAGTGCCACCCACCCCCATTTTCCCTTTCCCCCACCCTCCCTCCTAGCTACTTAAAATGTGCGATTCTACAATCAAATACTTAGTCATCTTCTAGTTGTAGCTGTAGAAGGAAATTTGCATCCTCTATAGTAGATATAGTAATACAGGGCTCAAGAATTGGCATTCCCCAATGGAAACTGACCTGGCAGTTTTCTTCGTTCAACAAAATTCCCCTACCTACTCCTTCCATTCCACTTGTCAATTCCGCCCCTGGGACTGGTTTTAACCTCATATAAGAATGATGACCCAAGCATGACATAGTTACGTTGAGCTCTGTGGGCATGGCTTTACTCTTGTTAGTACCCAGTAATAATCTTTCCACCCTTAGCTCCAAACCACTGAATTTTGATTCCAATTGATGATATTTTAGTGACTCCCCCCCCCCCCCCCCCCCCGAAAAACAAGAAGATTAAACTGAATTTTCCATTTGAAGACATTATGTGAGAAATGTTTAACCTTAGATTTGTTTAATTTTTAGACAATTTTCATTATTCTCATTCTTTTAAGATAGTAGTATATGTGTAGCAATTATTCTTTTAAGAAAATAATATATGTGTAGCAGTTTGTTCTGATGCTAGATAGTTAACATAGTGTATGGTTTACCTAGATAGCTATGGTGATATCATATCAAGATGTGTAGTTTGACCAGACCACGTAATGTCTGAATTCACATGCTATTCTGAGATGAGGCCTGGACTCTTAATTGCCTAGCCTTGTGTTTTCAGTAATATTAGACCTGGACCTTTAGAGTTATCAATGAATGGCACATTTATCCTTGGTAATCAGTACTAAGTTACTAACCCAGTAGGTAAATACACTGTGTATGGGGTTGGTGTGTGTTGATTAAAAGCATGTGCACTGCATACTGTGATTATCCAATCCCACAGTGTGCAGAATTTTTAAGATTGTTATTTGGTTGATAATCATAAATATGCTTGTGCATTCTTTTTAGTTCTATAGGGCAAAGGGCTGTTTTAAGTAAATTAAGGCACCTATGTTTGAAGCTTTTTAAGGTTTTGAAACTATACCCTTTTTGTCTAAGTTATTGTATTCACCCTATTTAGCCAATCCATCTGTTTCCATTTTTAATTGAATTGCAGATTTTCATACCATAGCAGTTTGAATAATTTTTTCTCAATTTCTTAATAAATGCTTTTTAAAACCAAACTCATTTGCATAATTTATGCATATCAAATCCAATCGCACTTTTTCATTTGCATAATTTATGCATATTAAATCCAAGCACACTCATTTGCATAATTTATGCATCGTATATGCTCCTATTTGCATCATGTGCTGCTTGTGCTTTGCATGCAGGTCTCAGAGACACCCTTGGACACGGGCAGCCCACTCCTATCATCGGGGACGAAGACCCATCGCCGTAGACGTCGTAAATTCTCCAACGGTTCTGAGCGACAGGTATTGAAGGAGCACACGGAAGAGGTTTGGTGGAAATTACAACTCTGCTTAGACGTTCTAGAGTGCTGCGTTTGTTTTTAGGGGTAGTTCTGCCTCCCACTTAGATACATATAAAATATACAGTCATGACTTATTTTGTTTAGATCTCTATCTAGTAGTACTGTACCATAAATCATTTTGCTGATGGCATGCTATAAAATGTACTTATAAGTATTTTAAGAATTGTGTCAAATTTGCTATTAATGCAATTATTACAATTCAATTTTCTGATCTAGTTCAAAGTTCTTTAAGGATTGAGCTTAAATGTATATATATTTTTATTTTTTTTATTTTTTTTCGGGGGGGGGGGGGGGGGGGTATTAATTGAAATTTTGTACTAATTCTATTCTTAATTATTAGATTGAACATTAATTATTGCTTGTAACCTGAAACTAGTTTATAAAAAAATATAATATATATTTTTTGGAAATGAAATATACTCTTATCCCTTTTAGCATCTAAAATTTCATGTTTGTTAAACATATTTGGCTTTCTATAAAAAGTTTTACTGCTTAGATAAAATATTCTAACCATTTTTTATATAATATATTTTATAGTAGTAATCCATGCGTTTTAAAAATAAGATATACTAAAAATATTATTGTAAGCATTTTAATAGAAAATGAAGACATGGAAATTAAATGAAGTTTACTCTCTTTGATTCCACAATAGTTTTATGCAGGTATAACATAGATATTATAGTAGGCAAATATAACAATTAAAAATGTTAAAAGTGACAAGCGCTGAAATAATGTCTTCGATAAAGACAATTTATTGTAAAGTACAAACTAAAACTGTAGATGTGAGGAGTTATAATTCAAAGTTACATAACTGCATGTGTTGGGGAGGCAGAATCCCTTTTATATTTTATTTTTCATCACTTATTAGACGATATCAAGCTAGAATGCAGCATGACGTTGTAGCATCAGCCACAAGTAGAAAGAATGTTTTTCTTTAAATTATTGCTTTTTTAGTCAATAGATAGAAAATATACTTTTCAAACAGTCCAGTCTTTTCATCACAATTTTTACAAAACTAACTACAATTTTCATTATTTTCAAAAAGGTGCCCTTCCATTTACTAAAGGTACATTTGTAAAAATTATATCTAGTTTTCAAAAAATTGGAAAAATGCCTTTGTTTTTTACAAAAGGTACATTTGCAATAAATTATTCCTTTTGTTTTTTGTATAAAGCATATTCACAAGAATCCTTTCTTCCACAACTGAAAAATCCAGAATATTGCAAAGTTCTGAATGCCTTTTTTTTCACACATTTCGTCTTTGAGATTGTATTTATTTTGCACCATGGCTTTTTACACTGATTGTTGTAGTGTACATATTGTCAACGCCTGAACGTCAGAAGTCTAAGTGTGTTGTGAGGTCCAGCTTTCTGGGCATGGGGTGAGCATGATCGGGATAGCATAAGTATAACACACACATAAATATACCCATACATACATACGCATACACACACACACACACACACACACACACACACACACATGCATATAGACACACACAAAATATATAAATAAAATAAAATAGATGAATAAAGACAGAAACACACACGCATATACACACACGCATATACACACACACGAACACCCACATACACTCATATGGACACCCACAAACAAAATATATAAATATCTAAGATAAAATAAATGAATAAGATAGAAAAATAAATTTATAAATAGATATGATAAAATAAAAAATAAAAAAAAAACAGAAAAAATATTTTTAATTAATACTATAAGCTGTATATTCAGGCAGACTTTTTTAGCCAGACTTAAACAAACCAAACTGTTGGCTTACAGTACCTATTCCCCTCTGCTTGAAATTATTCACTTGGAAACTATTGAAGCTCAGATACAGTAATCTAGGGCAACTAGCCTATTCTTGGGAATCACTGTACCCATTTCATATGAACCATAAAACCTGGTTTAAACTTAGTCATCATCCAAAATATTAGCTACCGACTTGGCAAATATTTTTGCTGTAATTAAACTTTGTTGCTTGCTACTTGTCCGACAGAAAAATTCTTATTTCATTATTTTGTAATTCATTAAATTTTTTAATTTCATATGATCAATTGAATTTTACATAAATCGTCTTAGAACCAGTACATGCACCAACATCACTTTTTGATTCATGTCTATGTAAGTTTTATGGTTTCTATTTAACTTATTTATTTGGCTTGTATTCCTAATTGTGGTTTGATTCTGTTGTTTATGATAGAGGATAACCTAGGTTTTGATTTATTGTTTTAGTCTGGGCATGAAGCAAAAGTAGCCATCACCGGCGAGGTTAGAAATCACTTGTTATTCCGACTATCTCTGGATGTCATCATTGCACCATTGTTATCATTGTTATCAATGTTCATTGTTGACTGCATCTATATATATATAGCATTGTCATGATTGTTGTTGGATGATATGCTCGTCTGAGCCTCGGATGGGTCCTCTACTTTCATTGGTCAAACCTGGAGCATTGGATATGCATTCTCTGTTCCAAGCTGGTTTGATCCCTAATTAATGCTTTTTCTCTTGAAAATTATTTCAAAAAAGCTTGTCTGAATGAATGTGTTTTTTTATTATCCACCACCTTTGTTTTCTTCAAAAATAAAATTTGTTACTTTTTTCTCTTTTATCAAAGTAATATTTACCTTAGTGGCACCACAACATTTTATATCCACAAGTCTGCATCTTAAGCATAGATGACTTAGTATCATTTCTCAAATCATTGAAGAAGCCATGCTAATCTTAATACAAAACAGACTATTTTTTTTTTCAAAATCTTGCTTTTTCATTCTTTTATTTATTCTTTTGATATCGAAACAATCAGGCAATAGGTTCAGGAGGTACTCTCGGTACAATAGGATTTAAGCCCTGGATAACCCATCTTTATGCAAATGTATTCTATGCAAATGAACTGTTGTGAAAAGTGTTTGATATGTGATTGCTTGAGGAGATGAAATTTTAGTACAAATATATTCCACACACATTTTCAGTTGGGTTTCACCTTGAAATCTTTGCATGTGGTTTCTGGTAAGGGTCTGGAGAGAATTTGGAATTTTATTTTTCGTCACTTTTTCTGCCATATTGCAGCAAAGTCGTAACTATCCATTTATACCTGATGGACGAAACCGTAGTACCCGACGAAAATCATCGCCAAACCCCAAGTCACTGGCAACTTTCTCACATGCCCAGGGCATTTGTGTGTTACTGATGAATGGTGATAATAATGAAGGGGGAGTTTGCTTTTGTTGGATACAAGGCATACAGTAGGAGTTCTGAGTCTACACACATTTTAAAAAGCATTGTAAAAACATTGAGTATATGAAACAACAAAACAAGACAGAAATGCTCTCAGTAGGTTAATACTAAGCCTGACACAGAAGTATGGCATCTTGCTACGCAGAGAAGCCATGGTGCATTAAGATATATAAAAAACGTCATGTTTGCTTTAATTGCAAGTCATTTTTTATTTAGATTTTTCATGCAGTTTGTCTTGAATGTTTTTGAAGTTGAGTTGCATTTTCCACTAGTTCTAATCCTGCTTTTATTTTACTCATTTTGCACTGACTTGGCGTATTTTTATTTGCAGACTTTTCGTTCTAAAAGAGTGTCCTTACTTGGATAGATAATGATCATTTCGAGAAATATTTTCAAAAAATTAAAGACTGGAAAATGTCAATATTTTTATAATTGCTGCTCTCTAGGAAAGCAGTGAATTCCTTTATTAGAAAAAATCCATGTTTCTTCATTCTGAAATCTATTTTATAATATTGAGATAAGAATGAGGAATGCCAATACATTTACAAAGAATAGTGATGCTTTGGATATCTAATCAAGTCAATGAAATTCTAAAATACACAAATTCATGAAATCTCAAACTATTTAAAATTTGAAATTCTAAAACTACGAACATATATATATAACTGTAAGATATGTAAAATTCTAAACTCTATTTCTTTTAAAATTTTAATATTAAAATAATGACCATTATCTTCTCTTTAAGGACACCTCTTTAAATGTACACTGATTGCACATCTATATACATCCACTACTTTTCTCCTACTTGAGGTCATTGAGGTGAGGTTAAAGTTCAAAGGTCAACTGACAGAGTAAGATATGTTGGTCAGAGTAAGATATTGATATTCACAATTCATTCCAGCCACTCTCTTCCCCTTGGTTTTAACTATACACTTAAAAAAGTATATGGCCTTTCGTTTACTGCATTTGTGTTTATTTATTTCATTATCCTAGAGATGCCCTGAATTTTTGGTGGATGGTGATCTTCATTTACATGACAATATTATATATTTTTTGTTTGTGTTACTAGTAGTGTAACAATATAAATCGATTATCTATTGAATAACTTCCTGATACCAGTATATTATTTTGAATAATATTTGAAAGAGAAACATCATCTTTCCTTCAAATTGTTGTTGTATTCATGCGTTATTCCTAAGTTATTTTCAAAAGTACTAAAGCCAAACACCACTAAATCAAAGTGAGCTCAAGCATTGATGGGTTAGATAATGTTTATATCTCATAAGAAATATGTTTACTATAGTTAAGAGAATGTCAAGGGTCAACATGTAATGATTGTATTGTAATGTTTGTATTGTATTCAATAAGATTGATGTATGCTGTATTGTAATAACTGTTCTGTTCTCTACTGATGTGAAGTAATTACTCATACAACTTTATATTTTTAAAGACTGATTACTTTTCATGTGCATTATCAAGATTGTGAATTCTTAACACCTTAGTATGCTGATGAGATAATTTAAATGACTTTAATAATTTCAAATATTTTGTATGATTAATGGAAAATCATATGTTACCAGTATATATCGTTTTAATCTATGCCAATTTCTTGTTAATAATTCTTGCTTAATTACGGTATATGAACATCTACATAATTTCTTGTTTTGTGATCCATTAGTCACTGGTCACAGATGATGATCCAAAGAACTACAAGACGCTTGAAGGCGAGACAGAGAACCAGTCTGAGTTGACGGACGATGAGACAGGCTCACAGATGCACGACTATGGCGAGTCGCCTCATTTGCCGAAGCGCCAAAAGAAGCGAAGTGCCTTTGTCTCCATCTTTGCCTACGTGATGAAGCAGAGTTATGTCTTTGCCTTGATAGTCATGATGGTGAGTAATGCCAGGAATCAATTAGCCCTTTTTTCAAGATTTCACTTCCCAGGGCAAGCGGGCAAGTACTTATGTCAGTGCCTGAGTTTAATTAATGCTTCAAAATTTTTGGAAAAATAATAAGGATGTTTTTGGTTGATATTAAGATTAATAGTAATATGTTAAAGTGATGCCCTTGTTCCAATTTTGAGCACCAAAGTCGCCGAAACCACAACCTTATTATTGAATTCAGGATTGTATCTTTTGCCCATTTATAGGAAAAGGTAGTGCTTTTAGCCTATATATGGCTTAACCCTTGGAAGTCCAACTTGTAATTTTCCCCCAATATGTCTGATGCCAAATTTTAATGGCCAAAACCCAGTAACGAGTTGTTCATGTTTAACAATCTCACAAACTTTAGTTCCACTATAGCCATGTGATATATCAAAATGAACCTCGAATCAAGCACTACATTCTAACAGGCAATTTCCTAATGATCAAGCTATAGAAGGGGGTCTTTTAAAAATGCATGCCAGGCTCTTCTTAAAATGAATTTGACCCTCTGAAATACATATATGTGTGTGTTGCATTGGAAGGGTTAAAATGTGAGAAAGAACTGAATTCCATATTTCTGGTCCATTTCAGGTGTGGAGTATCACGTACCACAGCTGGCTGACGTTTGTCCTGCTCCTCGGGGCGTGTCTCCTGTGGATGATCCCACAATCCCGGCGCGCGGTACTCGTCATGTCGCCATTCATCCTGTTCTACGGGGTCTGCCTGCTCATCATACAGTTCGTCTACGGACTCAACCTGCCGGAGCTGCCGGAGACCACCCCCAGTGGCTACAAGCTACAGGAGATTGGTCTCATCAAGGCCAAGTTCCCATGCCTTCCACTGGCCGCACAGGTACAATATCATCTAAATCCTCTATTCAGTTATAGTCCTTCAGGTATGCCTTACCTGTGGGAACACAGGGGAGGCTGTTTGCTAAACTTAAGGTCATATATGGTATTTGTTCTTTAAATATGATACAAAGGAAATTTTTTTATCATTGTTATTTTTATTATTATTATAAATATTATTAATTACTATTAAAAATATTATTATCATTATTAGTAGTAGTAGTAGTATTAATATTGTTATTATTATTATTATTATCATTATTATTATTATTATCATCATCATCATCATCATCATCATAATTATTATTATTATTGTTATTATTAGTTATAAAAATATTACTATTACCATTATTATTATTATAATTATTATTATTAGTAGTAGTAGTAGTAGTAGTAGTAGTAGTAGTAGTAGTAGTAGTAGTAGTAGTAGTAGTAGTAGTATAATTAGTATCATTATTTTCATAATTATTAGAACTGGTACTAGTGTTATAAGTAAAAGTATCATCATCATTATCATTACTATCTGTATCAGTATCTTCATCATTATCAGCACATTATATCATAATAAATCATAATACTTTTATAAGAAAGAGTAGAATCTATAGTTTCTTTCTCTCAACGTAAGTTGTTGAACATGAACAAAAATGACCAACTAATCTACATGGTATGCCTTTCTCCTCCAGACGCTGTACACTGTTGTATTCTGGCTGACGCTGCGACAGTACATGCGGGAGCGCCACCTACTATTGCAGGAGAACTACGTACAGGGTCTCGCCCTCGAGCCTGTCTCGGACTCATCCCGGCCCAGCCGCGTAGCCCGAGACCAACTACGTAAGTATACACACAAGTGGCAGAATTGTAGCTGTGATTGTTAATACAATTGTTGCCACTATTGTTGCTGTGATTGTCAAAACAATTGTTGCCACGATTGTTCCTGTGATTGTCGAAACAATTGTTGCCACGATTGTTGCTGTGATTGTTGCTCAAATGTTGCTCTAATTGTTGCCTAGTATTTCCGAGGTTGGCTGAATGTTATGTACCACACATAGGTGTAGTAGGAAGAAGAGTTTGTTGTGAAATTGTTTAGCATAGCAAGTAATCGATCATTAGTACGTTGTTAGTTTTGTTGTTTGTACAAAACGGCGAGTATTTTGTGTACCACACATAGGTGTAGTAGGAAGAACAGTTTGTCATAAGATTGTTTAGCATAGCAAGTAATTGACCATTACTATGTTTTTAGTTTGTACATAACAGCAAGTTGTTGTACTTTGTGTAGATCTCCAGAAATGTTTATTATTACGACTATCAAACAAACGTGTGCTTTCATTTAAGCATTTTTATGTTTGTAAACTGTGAAATATTTTTTTCAAGCTGACATCCAGTTAACTTATGATTGCAAATATTAAAAAACTTTTCCTGCAACCCAAATCTTAAAAATCTAGACATTCATAATGATTTCTTATCATGCTTGGAAAACTGAACCAATAGAAATGCTCAAATTAGAGTTAAGATATACAAGAGGTTGGATTAAGATAAAGTGAGAAGATGGTATTTGAAGGGTTGGATTTTCCCAGATACATGGCTGTGCTATAGGTAAAACCCCTTTGTTTTGTGCAACATGAAGGATCCTTGTTGGGGCATTCATCTGGTAATCTCTCTCACCACCAGATGGCATTTTAAAACCTCTCGCAGGAATGTCCGTTTGCTTGCTCTTTTCTAGCTTGTTATGAACCAGGGGTTGACTGCAGCTTTTTTTAATCTGGGACCAGTCGGGAAACCAACTTCAGGAAATAGGGGGCACATATACATAGAAAGTCATAGGACTTATAACTGTCCTCAATTTTCTATAAATTACTGAAAAACTTTCTATTATTTAATGTTGTAGAATAGGAAATGATTCCGAGCATGTAATTAATCTGAATTTACCGAATTAGAAAATCTCGGTATGATTAGATTAGGATTAAAATCCCCCCCCCCCCCCATCTGTGTTATTGTGTAATAAAACCGTTCGATAAAATTAGATGCGGAAAGGTCATTTTTGGACAATTTCGGTATATTTGCACCCCAGATTATTTTTCTATTCTTCAGTATTTGAAAACAACATCAGAAAAATTTACCTTTGATACAATTTGAGTGTTCAAACCATTAATACCATATTTGATAGCCTCCTGTATCCATCACATATAAATAATGTGTCTAGGGAATATTCTTTAAGCTAGAGCCCCTAAAATAGTCCCAAATCCTGAAAAGTCATTGAATTAAGGTTAATTTTGACTAACAGTTTCATAGATCACACCATTAGTCAGAATTCCAGGTATCTTTAAGTGTGACTGGTATTAAAGAGTTGCTCTGTTTAAAATATCTTACTGCCATCGTTGCTGCTGTTGCTGTCGCTGCCGCTAAATCTTCGCCTCTTGTACTGTTGCGGTACTGCATCGGTACTGGTACTGTACTTTGCTTGTGTATGGGCATACCTGTATGTACAGAGCAGTACAGCTACGTCAGCTTGGATAATGAGCTGACGCGGGATTACCGTGACTACCTGTATGGTAGCAGCGAGAGAGATAGTGATGAGGAGGAGGAGGAGGAGGAAGATGCGTCGCTAGGTAACAGTGATAGACATAAGAACCCCTTGCATCACAGTCATCCAGCCCTAGGATATTCAACCTTAACTTTTAACGCTTCTACACCCATATTTTTAGCCAAAAAAATAATCACAAACTCAAAAATAGATCCAATATACTTAAGTGCTTTCTTTATCACCAAACTGTGAAATCCTATTTTTTGGATGCTAAATTATTTTTACACATGTTGACGTAAACCTTTTTTACACCTGGTAGCGAGGATTATTTTACACATTTTGATTCAAAACCTTTTACACATCATGGAGCAAACTATTTTTTTACACATTTTGATATAAGTTATTTTTACACAATAAGATGTGGAATTTGGATGCAAAAACCTTTTTTTGTGAGACACAACACATTAGCCACTAGTGTAAGGATACCAGAAAATACAGAACTCTAAACTTTAAAGACAGTTTAGTGAACTTCCTGCTTCTTTTAATTTCCAATTCCACATGTGTAAGTTTTTTCAGAAAATAGTAGGTAAAAATGATCTTTCTGGTTCAATGATAAACAAGGTTGAAAGATGTAAAGTTTGATACAATAGAGTGGACTATAAAGAGGAAAACAATATTAGTACAAAAGTCACATTTACAAGCGAAATAGAAATAAAAGTATTATTACACTTTTTCATATTAAAGAATGCGGAATACTTTTTTGAAACATCAACACAAATTTGAACTGTTTATAGAATAGATGCTATTGGTAAGATATACTTTCTGGAAACTTGGTCAAAAGTTCAAGAAGAATAGCTTATCAATTGTCAACCCGCTAGATTCAGTAACTTCTAGAAAAATGAATATTCATTTTTTCATTTATGTCTGATTACTATGGCAAAGGTGTCGACTCTATTGATTGGGAAATTTTCAAAGGTTTTGTTGTCTCCAAACATTATAAGAAGTGCTATTTTTCTGCTGTCATTTTTATATTGTCTGAACGATCCTTTCTAAATGCTTTTGTATTGGAAATACAGTGTAAAATGATTCATAATTCTGATACAAATGCTTGTAGAAAAAGTTCATATTCCCACCTTTTGCTTACTGAAATGAACCTTTCCTGATAGTCAAATTGGGTATAATATATGTGATGCTCTTTTCGTTATGTTCCCCTCCCCCCACCCCCACCCCCAGTGTGATGTTGAAAGTCCATCCCCCTTTGGGGTATTCTCAAAATACTGTCAGCATTGTTTAAGTAGTAATTTTTTTTCTTCCTCTGTCGTAATTCTTGACATGAAATATTTTCCTCCATCTATATTGAAGTACAAGCTCTGTCTCGTATTATGCGCATAAGTGAGTTTTTTTTAAATTATATCTAACTTCCATTCAATTTCATCTTCCTGGTATCCAAACTTGAAATTCTGGTCTTACTTTTTGATTTTTATTGATGTATAAAGTATATTTTGGTATTTGATTTCATATTTTTAAAGATGCAATGGTGTTTATATATCTGTTGAGGGGTCAGGTTCCTTTATCATGACAGTGTTCTGGTGTTGTGGCAGACTGCGTACCCCCTCCCCAAACTAAAAGCTTTAGTTCTGTCCAAATGTTTTTCATGTTTGGTTTAGTTTGATGATATATATATATATATATATATATATATATATATATATATATATATATATATATATATATATATATATATATATATATATATATATATATATATGTATATATATATATGTATATATATATATATATATATATATATATATATATATATATATATATATATATATATATATATATATATATATATATATGTATATATATATATATATATATGTATATATATATATATATATATATATATATATATATATATATATATATATATATATATATATATATATATATATATATTTATGGTTATTACATCTTAATCTGGAAAAATAATCAAAGGATGCTTTATGATTAACTTTTCATACATTTAAAGTCATGAAACTGTTGGAATCCTGTACTTAATTTATGTCAACTAGGCCTCCAAGGGATAAACCAGGGTCTAAACATTGCCATTGTCCCTGGAATACCTCTCTTTAGCTGAAGCTTAGGAAGTGCCTGTTACTGCTGCATTAAAGTGTTTGTGGTCTGGAGCTGCAATGATAGATATTGAGATAAGCAGGAATTGGTCATCACCCAAAAAGATATATTTTTGTGGCTTAAGTGATTGTGAGGGTAAGAGAAGGTTGAATATTATCAGGGACCTCCCATTAGCTATCTGTACATGTAGAAGATAGGTGGTGCTGGTCTGCAGCACTTAAACACACTATATACTACTCTATGTTGAAGCAGATAGGTCTTTGTATATATATTAAGCAAAAGTAACCGCATATTATAGCATTAGTAGGACAAGTAGCCAATTTTGTTTTCATCTGAACATGAAATAACAGAATAGTATATTCATATATGTATATATGTATATATATATATATATATATATATATATATATATATATATATATATATATATATATATATATATATATATACATATATATATATATATATATATATATATATATATATATATATATATATATATATATATATATATATATATATATATATATATATATAAGCAACTGTGTACTTCTTTTTTTGTTTTTATTGCTGTTGATAGTGGTGACAGGCATTGTGGGTAGAAATCTGAGTATGAGATAGTCTCGAGTGCCCTATACCGACACATATTGTAGCTCATTTACTAAGTGTTGTGCGCTTGTTTTGCGAGCTTCTTGTTAGTATGTTTTCGTGCATGGCATGTTTATTTCTTCAGGCGGCCGAGATTTTGTGGACGGACACGACAGTCAAACCATGAAACAGATAGGTAGGCTTATTATGGCTTTTTGCTTTTTTCTTCATCTTTTAGTTTAACATTTTCCCATCTTGGGTGTACACATGTACTGGTGTCTTTTGGAAATAACTTAGTAAGGAAGCACATTTGGAGAAAGATAATTTTCCTTTTGGATGTCACAATACCTCTTCAATTGTGTGCTGAAGTTCCTTCAGAAAAAGTTGTCTGATTCTGTGCTGCTTTTGACGATAACGTAGGAATTGAAGGCAATCTTAGAAATATTTGAGATGTTGGTGATGTCCAGATTATTAACATTTTTTCATCAAATACTTTCCTTACTAAAACTTCTGCAACATTTCATCAAGATGTCAGGCTGTTTTTGACTGCTGAGAGCATTGGTAGTGAATTATAACATTAGCCCATTAATGCTCACATTGGCCAAAAGCAGCTTTACAATTTTGATGAAATATTGCAGGCAAAAGCAAAGTTAGGAAAATATTTGATGGAGAAATGTTGTTTAGAACATTACCTACAACTCTCCTTCAAATATTCTGTAAAATCATTCTTGATTTTAAAGTTATTGTCAAAAGTATCGTAGATCCAGACGACAATTTGGGTTTTTATTGCAAGGTTCCCAAGGACGACAGAGCATATGTGCACTCCAGATGGGAAATGCTTGTATTGCTCTTTTATACCTGACTGATTATGCTTGACTTACCTTTTTAGGACAGTGGTACCATGCTGGTAAGTGAAGGGTTGTTTTGAAAATGCAACTTGCAAATTTAGCTCAACTGAAAAGATAATTAAGAATGAAAAGCTTACAAAAGGCAGTTTTGATTTGATTTTCTAATTTTCCTGTTTGCACAATTTTGCTACTTTTGCAATAAATGTGTTCAAGCATTTTTAAATTCTGTATATGCGGATTTGTTTTGTTGATATTTTAAGAGCTTTATTTGCCTGTTGGCATTTTGGATTCATCCTGTTGCATTGGGATTTGAAAGCTAACATGCTACAAACAGGTTCTTCTCTGATGTGTTCATTTAGTACTGTTATCCGGAAAATGATTTCCAATGTTTATTTAACCAAAATCTTCCTTAGAAGAGCGATTTTGGTAAAATTTGATATTTCCTGCATAAAGTAATTTAACATGTACATGATGATATCTGATAATGATGATAGATGCATATTTCTTCTTACATAGTGATTTGATATGTATATTATGATTATGTATTTTTATTACAAGGTGATTTTATAAGTTTATGATTATAACTTCTGATGATAATGAATGCATATTTATTGTGGTGAGATATGTATAGTGATCTGTCTGTGGTGATATGATTATGGTGCATTTTGCAAAGTCTTCTCCTATCTTCCTAACCCTTCAGCATGAGAGAAATGGAACCCTGGGACACACATGGCACACCCCACATATGCATACATATATACATACATACATATATATATATATATATATATATATATATATATATATATATATATATATATATATATATATATATATATTTATATATATATATATATATATATATATATATATATATATATATATATATATATATATATATAAATAATATAATATATATATATATATATATATATATATATATATATATATATATATTTATATATATATATATATATATATATATATATATATATATATATATATATATATATACATACATATATATATATATATATATATAATTATATATATATATATATATATATATATATATATATATATATATATATATATATATATATATATATATATATATATATATATATACACACATACTCATTAACACACATACATATCCTCTGATGTACACTTACTCGCACATACAATTATATTTAAATTTACTTCATAATCATGAAATTATTTCTGCATATCATTACCTCTTTCAATTGGTTTCTTTGTAGTTAAGATTACCTCATCAATTTTGATGCATCAACCGTACTTTGTAAAATCTTTCTTTTATAATTCTTAACATTTAAGAATTTTATGAATGTTTAGGAATAATGAATGATCTAAAGTGTACTTTTGTGAATCATCAGGAGTGTACTTTTCATAAACTGGTTATGATATGTTTTTCTCATTTGTCTCTGCTCTTGTATGTCAATGGGACATCTGTCTTTTTGTGTCATTTTCTAATGACTCTATTGATATATAGAGTATGATTCCTGAGCTTAGATGATTTCCTTATCAGATCTCAGAAGTGAAACCCTTTTGTCTATTTATTGCCAATTGAAAGTAAGATATCTAAAATCATAAGCATTTCATTTTTAGATAATTAGAAGAAATTTTGACATCATCTTTTTACCTTTAATGAACGGGCAGATATTAGTTAGTAAAAGGTATATTTTTTGCCTTTGAAAAGACTTTTTCATGACTTTTTCTATTAAAGTGAAATAAAACTTGACATTCTTTGTTTCACACAGTCACAATCACTATTCATATTTGATATGTAATCATGCAGAAATAATCCATCTGTCATAAACCTGATATATATATATATATATATATATATATATATATATATATATATATATATATATATATATATATATATATATATATATATTATATATATATTTATTATGTATATAATTATATAATTATATATATATATATTTATATATTCATATAAATAATATACATATAGTTATATAATGTTTTGACTACCTTGGGATGATTCTTCATTTAGGATACTATATGCAAATGAGCTAATTAATTCTTTGCCTGCTACAACTAACTGTAGGCCAAGATAATTAATTTTACTAATTGATAACTGATTATATGGATGCTTATGGGTTATGTTGTAGAAATAGCACAATCCACAGCATGATGAGACATGTGATGATGATAATTAAGAGTACCTATACCTATTTCCTTGTCCTTAGACAAGAAGCAAAAAGACCTTACAGTATTCACCTTTTCACAATGTCAATCACCTTTCAATCACTTAAACTCATTGATCCATTCTCGATTTTAAGCTCCTTACATTTGTTGTTCGGATCCACATACGTTAGAATGTAACTTTTAGAGATGAAGCACTAATATACAAATTAGTTGGAGACAAGTTGGTAGTGGAGTTCTGATGGTTAATCTCCCCCAAAATATTTTACAAGAAATATGTTGCCTATGTGATGGCTGTGTGCATGAATGTGTTAATACAATGATAACTTGACAACTACAAACCCTCCATTTTCCAACTACGCACGTTTCACTCATTTGACACCACCCCAAACATGAACCCTGAATATGATAAACCAAACCGAATGATATTAAACATTGTTGTGCAGCTTATTTTCTTGCAGGAAATTTTGTACGTCGAGAGAAGTTATTAAAATTATTATTCAAATTTTAGTATCGTTTCAGTGAAACACTTATGGTGAATAAATCTATTCCCAAAATACCTCTTAATACTCCTATTATTAAGATTACATTCCTGTATAAGGCAGTAATTGTCATGTTATTTTTCAGGTTTCTGGATGTGGCACATCTTGAGCAAGTACTGGATCTTTGTTTGTGGTGGTATGTTTCTAGTCATGGCTATTCAGGAGGCCGTCATCTACCGCATCATCTACATGGTCCTCTTCCTCTACTTCGTGCTCAGCTTCCAGGTAACAACCCCTTTTCTTTACCCCTATAAATACCCTTCCAATGCTGAGGCTAGTCTTCCATCCAAAGCACTAGGACGCAAAGATAAAATTTTTGAAAACCATTTAAACCCTGCCATGTTGGTATTCATTGGATAGCTCTCGCTAAGTACTGTCTTAGAAGACCAACACATGGAATGGAAACCAGCCGGTCAACCTGAACATGCTAGCCTCAACCAGTGTCAATTAATAGTCGCTAATAGGTGCTCTGGGCACCCCCAGCAGGTGGTGGAGATAAGGTTTCTCTGTAATGTAATCGATGCGGGAGCCCTGATTGGTCCTTGTTCCCACGTGACCTCGTGCTGCTGCCTTATCTGCTAGTCCTGGCATGAGGCTAGCATGTAACTATAGGGCATATAGTAATTGGTCTCTCGTTACATATCCATTCTTTTCTTAATCCAAGGTACTGTCAGATGAGTACCCATTTGCCAGGGTTTCAATCATTTTTCAGGTTTTTTGCATATTTTTGTATTGACCAAATTAGCCACACCCTTGTGGGAATTATTTTTCTTTACCCCTGTACCTTGGTTATTTAAACAAATTTGAAATACGGAATTTGAAAAAAAACACAAAAAAAAACAGACAATTTCTCCAAGTTTGCCCTCTGGGTGATAAAACTTCATATCACTTGCCACCCTAAAAAAAATCCCCCCAAAATTAATTTCAATTTTAGGCTGTCCCATATCGCCCTGATGGCAATTTTACCAATTTGATTCTTTGCAAATTATTTGTTTGAGTATAGGTGACCTAGTTTTCTCATATAACCTATTTTCCATATGACCTACTTTTCCTGTGACCTAGTTTTTCCTCCTTGCAGCTGTGTTATCGGTGGTGGCGTGTGACGATGTACGCGTTCTGGTGGATCGTCATCATCTACTCAATGATCGTCCTGTGCCTTATCTATACCTACCAGTTCGAGGAGTTCCCGGTCTACTGGAACCACACTGGTCTGCCGGAGGTCGTGTAAGTAACACTAACAGTGCCAAAAAATACTTTAAACCTCTCTTAACCACACCCCTTTTTAGTTTTTACTGCGATGACCAGTTTGCTGTTTTTAGCAAAATTTCTAAAGCTCACAGTGCTAAATTCAAAAAGATGGAACCCCTGGAATGCAAGCAAAATCAGAAGAAATATCATTGATATATTGTACATTTAAGGAAATATCTATAGTGTATTGTGCTCCAAAATTTCAAAGGTGCTAAATCCTAACTTTCAGTCCTGTAGCCTATGATGGTTTGCTGCCATACATATTCTACATTATTTATTAACTGCCTCTGTAGCATTGTTTTTTGCTGTCTGTTTGCATTGTATAATCTGGTCTTTGTAGGATAAAAGATATAGGCCTGGAGAAGTTTGACACACCAGAGCTGTTCCTGAAACTGCTGACGCCCACGTCGTTCCTGGTGGTCATTATCCTGCAGGTCCACTATTTCCACAAGCACTTCCTCAAGATCAGTGCCCTCGACAGATTCAAGTAAGTAGACCATGTCTAATATACAAAATAATTTTTAATTTTTTTGATTTTGTTAGAAAGTATACGTACTAAAGATTTTTTTTTCAATTTTTTAATGAAGGATTTTGAATTTCAAAGAATTTTTGATTTTTTAAAGAAAGTTTTGAACAATTATTCCCTGTCAAGTGCATACAAGATTTCTTTTTTCATTTTTAAAAAAAGGGTATGAAATTTTGAAGAAATTTTCAGAAAATATTTTGAATCTTTATAGAATTTTTTTTTATAACTATTTTTTTGCATTTTTTTATACTTCATTTTGTAAAAAATATTGTGTTCTTTTGGAAGTTTGAAAAATGTTATGGAATCAAAGTGAAACATTCAAGATTATTTGAAAATGACAGTTAATTAAAGTGAAAGCCTTGAAGACCCATCAAGCGTACAACATATGTTGATTGTGTCTGTGTGTGTGTGTGAGTCTTGGTCCGTTGTTTAACCTTGCCCTAGTGACCAACATTGTTAACATTTCATGCATACATACATGGTGGACAAAAATTGGTAAAATCTATTCATCGTGTCTGTCAAAGTCTCCGCAGTACTTATAATTTCCCTCATTTTTTATGGCATCCAATAATATTCCTTAATCTCCTCATTTAGCAAAGCGGAAAATTCTGAGACAGAAAACGGTCAGCCCCAACAACAGGAGACTGGCCCAACTGTAGAGAGGTAACTGCCATGTATAGCTGTACCATGTTACATATATATGTACTCTATAGTCTATACAGACTCTCTTCCAACTCTGTTTTCTAGTGAAGACTCTACGACATCTCTTCTCACTAGTAGGGAATCTCCTAACCTAGTAAAAGCTCTTCCCAACTCTTTACAGAATCAATCCCACCTCTATGTATTAGTTCTTTATGTGTCCCCTTGCTTTCTTTGATATTTGGAAATAAGTCATGAAATGAATTAGATTTAATTCTAAGTCCTGCTATTTCCCCTCTTTAAGTGTTTGCCTGGCTATCTTCTGTTTCATCTCTGTATTGTGTTGATGGCAAGACATAAAATATCATATCTTGATATGAGTATTAGCGCTACAATTGGATGTGCATTTTGCAAAAGCGCAACATTTTGCTCTTGAGCTATATTTTTGTAATAAGTTAAGGTTCTCTTTTCTTCTCTCTCTCTCTCTCTCTCCTCTCTCTCTCTCGCCTCTCTCTCTCTCTCTCATCTCTCTCTCTCTCTCTCTCTCTCTCTCTCTCTCTCTCTCTCTCTCTCTCTCTCCTCTCTCCTCTCTCTCCTCCCTCATATACCTGACAAAATACCTTTTTCTTCACATTTCAAGACATCTTTCTACTCCTGTGATGCATTTGAAAGCATTAGCTAAAATAGTGCCTGTATTACATGTTATTAGATCTGAAGTGCTACCAATAAGCTTAGTAAGCAGGTCTTAGTTTTCTGCATAGCTAGCTACATGTTTTCCTATACATACTTTCAGTTGTCCTTCAATCTGATCCGTTGATATTTGTGTAGTATTTTAGAAAGTCGAATGATGCCAAATAATGTCCTTATATGTGGAGGTCTCTATGGCTTTTTGACAGGCCTTATGTGTTCTACCATTTATCCCAGGAACATACTTATATACACATTTTCTCTCTCTCTTTCTCTCTCTATCTCTCTCTCTCATTATCTCTCTCACCCTCTCTCTTTATCTGTCTCTCTTGCTGTCTGTCTCTCTCTGCTGTGTCTCTCTGTGTCTCTCTGTCTCTGTCTCTTTCTATCTTTGTCTCTGTCTCTGTCTCTGTCTCTGTCTCTGTCTCTCTCTCTCTCTCTCTCTCTCTCTCTCTCTCTCTCTCTCATCGTCTCTCTCTCCTCTCTCTCTCTCTCTCTCTCTCCTCTCTCTCTCTCTCTCTCTCTCTCTCTCTCTCTCTCTCTCTCTCTCTCTCTCTCTCTCCTCTCTCTCTCTCTCTTCTCTACATACATGCATGCATGCATGCACAGACACATTGTTCAGAATGGGGAATCTACATTGCATGAAATGGAAGTTATTCAGTCATGATGAAGGAAGGGATTTTTACTTCTAGTACCTGTGAAAGTTATCAATTAGTGGATGCATGCCATGTAATCGTAGCTGCCAGGAAAAGAATACCTTGAGTAACGCTATATATTTCCCTTGTTCTGTTACTAAAGCCTTCACTTCTCCATGGGAGCTGTCAATCATATCTATATGTATGTAGCCCACACTTGAAAACTCTACCAGACATTTATATATACTACATATGGTTAATTTATGTATGATACATATGGTTAATTTGCATGGTCGCTGCTTTGTAGTTTGGTTTCAATATTGATAGCCCTATGGAATCAGGGTCTTAGCCAGGATTTAGAACTGGGTGGCCAAAATTGGCAATTGAAAAATATTTGGGCGCTCCTATTTTTCATAGGGGATCATAAACCATTAATATGTATTTACTTATTAAAATAAGGCATAATGTCCATATTCAATGCCATTGGAATATTATGAAGTAAAAAATCAGTGATATGCTTGAAATTGACATTTTAAGAAATTCCTCATAAATTTTTTCTGGTGTCCTGAAGGGTGATCATTGCGGGTCGGGTTGTCCAAATGATACCCAGATGCCCTGCTGGCTAAGACCATGTATGGAATACTACCCTGTTAGGCGCCCTCTGTATAATGAGGCATCAAGTTCTTGCCTGCTTCCCTTGGCAAGTTATATTGACTATCGGGCATGTAGAACTAAACCTTTATTAGCCTGACATGGCAATCTGAAAATCTGGTCTGCCCAGGAAAATGTGTAGGGTCATATACATATATAGTGCAGGGGACATTAACACAAGATTTCTTGATCTTTTGTTTTTATAAAACAGCATAAACTAATAATAAACAATTAATTGAAAAATTCACTGATCTCTTATAATTATGTGGTTTTGGGTAATTTAAGGTATCCATGGGATACAGTCCTAATAAGGTAATGTAAATAGAGGAATTTAGGTTATTTGCACAGTTTTTGCGCAAAGATGAAATAATGATTTTATGACTGCAATATGGTGATTGAGGAATTTATCTTAGTTTTTTTTTTTTTTTCACAAATTGCGAGTTATACTGCTATATGCCATCAACATGGAGCTTGATAAAAAAATGGGCTAATTATAGGAGGAAAATATAAAGCTACATTTGCCTAAATGCCAAAGATAACACATAGGAATATTGCTTTGAAGATTTTTATATTGGACATTCACAGTAAATGCTAAGGGTGATAAGAAGAATTTTTACGATGATGATGGGTATCATAATTATGAGGGGTATGATGGAAAGGATGGTGGTGGTAATTGTGATAATAAGGATGATAATGATGATGATGGTGATCATGATAATGATGATGGTGACAATGTTGAAGAAAAGAAAATGGTGATATTAGCAAGTATGATTGGGATTGCATTAATAACATTCTCTATAAAAACTAGAAATCCATGTATACAATGCCTATTCACTATTGACAGCTATAACTTGATACTTTTAAATCAGCCAAAAGCTTGCTTCTTCTTTATTTTCTGCTTTTCCTACACTCTGATTTCCTTACATTTTGTCTGGGCCATGTTTCATAAAGCATCTTTTGTACACCGTGTAGAGTTGAAGTATACCTTTAAAAAATGAGTCTGTAGGTCTGAGTAAATGTCAATCTTTTAAGCCATACTGGGCTAGTAGTGATTTAGGAAAGCTTGATTTGAATCAAGAGCAAATAAATTCACTTAAATGATCACTGCCTACGGTGATGTCACATTATTCAATGGGCTTGTTATGGTATTGTTTTAATAGCAATGGTGTCATGTTGTAGAGATAATAAAGATTAAAAAAAAATCAATTTCAAAACCATTGTAGCATAACCTTGACAGCTATGATGCTTTACCTTTTTGTAAAAAAGAAATTCTTCCTCTTCAGGTATTTCCCAACTTACTTAAGTGCTTTATGAGTCTTGCCCCTTATTTCTCAATACTAGAGCTATTCTTTATAATCATTTTGCATTTTACACTCCTTTTTTCCCTCATTTTCTTCCCTTAGATTTAATTTAAGCTTTCCCCTTGTAAGCTTTAAGGAACTCACTTATCTATACCTTTACAATAAGGAACCAAAAATTGTTGGCACCATTATTTATTGCTTTTCAAGCATAAACATAATTAGATAATTAATTCACTGATGGTAAATACATCATTTTCTTTCCTGATATAAAGAAATTCATGCTACAAACATCCTATCATTTAGCGATTTGTAGTCCTGGTAATTTTAGTATAGTTTAAGCAGCATACTTTTGCAGCAGAATGTTAAAAAATGTAAAATTATTTTATTGATTTTCCAATTTTATCAAGTCTTCAACCTTTATATTCTCTTTATCTTATCTATTTTTTCCTCTAAAGGTTATCAGTCTAATATCCTTATAACTTTCATGTTATTCTTATTCTTTCTTATTCTTTCCTATTCTTTCTCTTAATTTTTCTTTCTCTTTTACTGTGAAAAAGTCTCACTATTGTGCCCTTTAATTTGACCTCATTGTATGCATCTTAAAATATTCTGCATAAAGTTTCGTATAAGTTGAATTTTGTGCATTTCATTTGTAATAATGTATGTATATAAGTCTTTGCTCAGTGTGTTATGAAAATATAGAATATTTCCAAATTTGTAGAAAGATGGTTTAACAATTTGCCACGAATGGCCTGACTAATAATAAAGGAGAGAATTATTCATGTCATAAAGAAAAGAAATGTATACCTGGCTTAGTTTGTTGTTGGAAGATTGTGAGGAAAGATGATTTTCTTCATTAATCCTTATTGCTTACAAATAGCAAGCAGGTGATAAAATTTCATGTCAGTGCTTACTCATTTAGCAAGTCAAGCTAATTTTGCATTTCAACAAAACTTAGTAAAGCCATTTCATAGATATTTGATATATTTCATTGAATATTTGATCGAGCCATTGATGAAGACAATTTATTGCTGAAGTGGTTAGATGCCCCATATTATGCAAGTGTGTGGAAACGAAAATATAGACCTCAAATACTACAGGAAGGTGAAGTAATTCTGTGTGAGATAAGAGACTGACTTTGGTATTACTTTATTAGGGCACTTGACCACTCCCTAATTTTGCCAATATATTGATCTTGTCAGTACAAAAGTGCAGTACATATGTTACCAGTCAAGTGATAAGAATATGATGAAAAGGTCTATTGTTTTAATGGTGTTTTCCTCTGTGTTTCAGGCATGAGGAGAGCTCAACAGGGGACGCCCAGCCTAAGCCCAGTACCGCTCTCAGTGACACCAGCGACACGGAGACAGACGCAGAGACAGGTGAGACTAATCAATCATGCTAATTAACCTGTAATAGAATAGGTGAAATATACACTTAATAAATTAGGCAACTAACCTGACTAACCTGTATTAGAACAGGTAAATTCACTTATCTCCTGCTGATTGATCTAAAATAGAAAAGGTAGAAATATCAGTTATCTCATATGATAATTCCCTTCAAAATATAACATAAAACTCAGTCTTACCATGTTGATTAACCTTCTAATACTACTGATTTACTACCATCAATGCAAAATTATGCTGTCTTCCTTTCATTCCTCTATCCATTTGATGAGACAATTTTTTAATATCCAATTTAATGTTTATTGTATATGTTTCATTTCTCTCTAGACTAAAATAATATACTGTTTTGTTCTTTGGAATGCAGTTAATAGATATGAAGAATCACTGTAACAGTGATGTGTACTGATATTTTCCCAACTAGATTGAGGAAATGGAATAATTACAAAGGAATTCTCATTACACTTTGCTGAATCGTTCATGAAATCTCTTTATTTTATTGATGCTTCTCGTGTCTGAATGTAGATTATGAATCTGGTAAATGTTTATTCAAACCTGATCATTCCTATGGAAAAACCCATGCATGCCTGGATCTGCCCAAAAATGCTCAGATATCTCTCTAACCAAATCAATTTATGGAAAATGTTATTCAGAATTGAACTATCAACCGTCCTCAAGTATTTTGGCGATTCCTATTGAATATCCAAGTTATTTTTGGCAAGTTCATGGCATCCTGACAACAATTTCAAAACCTTGTGGCAAAATTTGATTAAGATTTTATAAGACCAAAGGTAGCATGCACAAACATGATAAATTGGTTGGGAGCTAGTATGGTCTAGAATGGTCTCGATAGTTTTGGTAGCACATTTTTTCCCAGGATAGAATCTATTTTTCAAATGTGTGGTATTGCACAATCAGGTGTGGGTATCTGCACCAAAGCATTATTATTAACACATTATCCCTATCCTTTAGCATTATTATCATCATGAATTTTCTCATGAATTAGTGATGATAATGATAATAATGATGATGACGATGATGATGTGGATGATGATGATGATGATGATGATGATGATGATGATGATGATGATGATGATGATGATGATGATGATAATGATAATAATAATAATAATAAAAGTAAAGATAACAATTATAATGATAATGATATTATATTATTATTTCATTACATCTAGATTATATTTTTAATATAATTTTATCAAAATTTTTTTTTATAAAAAGGCTAAATGTAGAAAAGAAATACAAAAAGATGTCTTCTTTGTATTTTACATACAACTTGCCATTTAAATTGCTGCTTATCTTTTTGTGTAAACCCATAAGATGTGGAGTCTGGTAACTTTTAGCAATACTTTATATTCATAAATGCATGGGAAGGGATTAGTTGTATGACGTAGCATGCTGTGTACTTATGGGATTATGTATCACTTCACAGGTGGATATTTAGGATTTTCCTTCTCTTGTCAGGGAGAGGTTAATTGATTTTGGGGCATTTCAATATGAACTTTTGATTTAAGTAGACAACACTTGATCAAATGCAATTTGTACATACTATAATAATAACACTGGTTTACATTCAAACAATTTTTGACTTAAGCGTCCTAAGAATGGCAGGTTATTTTGATAATATCTGTGGGTCAAAAGCATATTTAAAAAATATATATGAAGGAGAAATGGCAATTAGTATCCAATCAGCAACTCTGTGAACACCTCCTTCATTCATTAGTTATTTTCAAAAATTTCATAGAACAAGATGATATTGGTTTAAAGGACTAGTACTACATGCTGGAATTGGTTGACTACTTGCATATGGGTTTTACACCTGGCCTGATTATATGTACATAAATGGTCTTCAACTAGAATATGCTATTTGAAAAATAGTCAAAGAGGGACAGTAACAGTGACATCCACTTTCAGTTTAATGAAAAAATTCAAAAAGATTTCCTCGTCAAGTATTTCATTATCTTTGGGTCCCATGTGTGCTCTTCAGATGTAAACGGTTTGAAGTAGGTTTTTGGTTGAATTGTGAGGTTTTAAGAGAAGTGCACTTCTATCAAATTATTTTCAAAAGAGGTATGAAAGGGAAGGAGAGTTTTAATAGGTAGAAAACAACACATCTGCATGGATGAAGGTGGACTGAATTTTGTGAAGGATTTGGAATCTGGATATGTTAATAATGGTGATGGATTATTTCATATGTCGGAGTTTGATCACAAGTCCTCATGAACTGGGTAAACTTAAGGCCCATAGACTTATTGGGGGTGGGGTGGGGTGGGGGTGGGGTTCTGCTTACCAAAATGACTTAATATCAAATTCTGAACAGGTTTGTTCTTTAGTGCCTGCTATATATTCTGTATGTTTACCTATATCATTACACACATGAATTTCATGAATTTTGCATTGTCTCAATGATTATCTCTCATTTTATTTTCTCTCTGTCATTCTAGATTTACAAATGACAGTTTTACACAATACAGATTCATCATGATCCTCTAATCATCAAACTTGAACAACCTGGGACTGACTATTGCCAATAATCCCCATTACAATTTGGCATCAGAAATTTGTGGAAAAAATTACAATTTGGATTTTCAAGGATAAACACTTCCAATGCTGAGGATACTTTAGTCCAAAGCACAAGGACGCAAAGATTTTTGGAAACCCTCTAAACCCTGTCATGTTGGTATTCATTATATAGCTCTCACAGAGAACTCTCAGATGAGTACCCATATGCTTGTGTTTCGGTCATTTTCTATCTTTTTGCATCCTTTTGTATTGTAAAAAATTGCCACTTGCTGCATAATTAGGGTTAGCACTTATAGGATATTTTCATAATTGACTCCCTTTCTCTGTAGGATTCAAGGCGTCTGTGTACCTGTTCCTCTACCAGGCTTGGCTGAAGGTCAATACTGTGGTGGACGCTATAGGTGTGCTGCTCTGGAGAATCCTGGAGATCCATATGATCAAAGTGGTGGCTCTCATCATCATCATTCTCTCCCTGATAGAGGTAGGTCTGCTAACCTTGTGTTATTTGATCCATTTTTACTTATTGCTTATTTCACTCTTGTGTGAGATGCAAAATTTTAAACGTGTCATGAAACGGCCATATACTGGCTTGACCTAGTGTTTTATTTTTTATAAAATGCTGACATTCAAAGTACCATCCAAAATCAGAAAGAAATTATTTAACATACTTAATACATATCTACCATCTATATTTTACTCTTGTTCTTGTCAAAGGTATTTTAAACGTATTTATATTTAAATTGCTGTAAAATCTCTTTCTCCAAAAGTATTTTCCCTACTTTTCAGGTGACAGCTGTGAGTTTTGTGTTTGTTCTGCTGCTGATGGTGTTTTTGCCGATACCGCGCCTCCACAACCTCATGGCGCACCTCTTCCAGGTCTGGGCGTCGTTCCTTATCCTCCTCAAGATGGTCTACCAGCTCAAGCTCGTCAACAACGACCTGCTTGTCTCAAACTGCACGGTACGTCACCTTAGCATTCTTTCACCTTATTATTATTATTATTATTGTTATTGTTATTATTATTATTATTATTATTATTATTATTATTATTATTATTATTATTATTATTATTATTATTTTTATTATCATTATTATTATTATTATTATTATTATTATTATTCTTTCACCTTTTTATTATTATTATTATTATTATTATTATTATTATTATTATTATTATTATCATAATTGTTATTATAATTATGATTATTATTATAATTACTATTCTTTCACCTTTGCTGGGCCCGAAATTAGCTGTAGCCGGTGTGGCGTGAGTTCTCGTAACCTGTGAGACTGAGTTACAAAACATGTCACACCGGGAGTCCAGGGCTCCCTTGAATTCTCCTGTGGCTGCCTCAGATTTCTGCAGGGAGCCCAAAGGTGTACTGGTTTCTATACACAACAGCTTTAAGTAGCTTTTGAAGATGTAATTGGGATCCCAAGTCTTGAGCCCTGCTTTATAAAAAAATTGAAGATTTTCTGCCATTTATGTTGCTAAAACTAGGATGCTATGTTGTACAAGTGAGTCAAGATATATTGCCTTTGACTCTGAGGGACTACCATATACTTGCCATGCACCATTATAGACCTGTAGCCAACCTATGGGGGACTAGTGGTAAAATTCAACCACATGTCCGATATGGAGTTACCACTAACCAATAGTCTGAAAGTTATTTAAATTGAAACAAAATTCAGACACAACTCTAGTGGTGAAAAAGTTTATGCCATTGGTTAAAAGGAGATTTTTTACAAGAGCGAAACAGTAACTATTTTGCACCAAGGAATTAAGATCCACTATAAATAGTATGTGAAAATTGCGCTGTGTATTCTAGAATTTTTTCAAAACATTATCAATGTCACTCTTAACTTAGAAATATATTCACATTTCTTTATTTGCAGGAGACTAGTGCAGACAATATTACCACTGTAGTTCCATTCAACGAGACAGATAATGGTCCTTGGCTGGGCTTGGAAAAGGAACCTAACCTTGCCTATTACCTAAGGGTAAGTCATTTACTGCATTTATTTAGGACAATTAGATATTGCCTGGAGGGAAAATATTGCTATGATGAATTCTGTTTTTGCCTATTGATTTAGATATTGTCCTGAGAAATTTAGATATTGCCCATTGATTAAGATATTACATTGAGAGGTTCCGATAGTGCTTATTGATTTTGATATTACCATGAAAAATTTAAGAGTATTGTTTGTAGATTCAGGTATTGCTCTGAGATATTCAGATATTGTTAGATATCAAGATTTTCCTTATTTATTTAGATAATACCATTCATAATTTAGATATTGCCAGTTAACTTAGTAATTGTTCTGTCAGATATAGATATGGTTTTTGCAGTAGATATAGCCTGTTGATAAAGATATTTCCCTGGGTGATCCAGCTGTTTCCCTTAACCCTTTCAATGCTGAGGATACTTTTGTCCAAAGCACAAGGATGCAAAGATTTTTGAAAACCATCTAAACCCTGTCATGTTGGTATTCAGTAGAAAGCTCTTGCTGAGTGCTCTCATATGAGTACCCATTTGCCAAGGTTTCGGTTATTTTTCAGATTTTTGCATCATTTTGCAGTGGCCAAATTAGCCACCAGCAGCATAAGGGTTAAATGATATAATTGGGGATGTACAGTTATTTCTCTTAGATATTTTGGAGATGCCTGAAGGATAATAACATGAGATATCCAGATATTGCTGCAGAGCGATCCTGGTGCTGCCTTATTTAGCTAGCAGTGCATTACACATATTTTTTTCTGTAAATTTATATTGCCAATGCATGATGTGTACAGAATACATTTGACTTAGTTTTTACAAGAGACCACTTCCAATTTGAGAAGGATGGTATTCAAAATTTGAATTTTTAAAAAGTTTTTTATATGAAATAATTTCCGATATGAGAAAAAAACTATTCAAATGTTGAATTATTTCAAAAAATTTCACATGAAATATCCTCGGATTTGAGAGAATCTAAAAGTGTTTCCAAATGATAAATTATTTCAAAACTTGAATTATTTCAGAATCTTCTGGCGGTCGTCATCATCATTGCCCTTAACTTCATCGTGAAAGTTCACCAGCGCCAGTACTACAATCACCCTGATGTCATCAGACCAAAACACGGAATCGTCTTTCCCGACATGAAACGCGATCAGGCGGACGAAGACCTGCTCTCCTGTGCTAAGTTCTACGCCAATTATTTCTTTTACAAGTACGGGGTAGAGGTAAGGTATACTCCTTAGTATTGGATACTTATTTTTTTTTAAATTACATGAAATATCCTCTGATTTGAGGGAATCTAAAAGTGTTTCCACTTTTACAAGTACGGGGTAGAGGTAAGGTTTACTCTTCAGTACTACATTTTATAGAATCGATGCTTGGTTAACTTTAAGAAAAGAACAACAATAAAAATTGTCTATTGTTTCAATGCCATGTTTCCCAGGCTTAGGCTACCTACTGTATACAGATTTAATTTGGAGCGCTGATAATTTCGCCTTTCAGCCATGCTGGAGGGTATTTGTGCGACTTTAAATTTGCGCATTCAAGCACTCAGCAGGTCGGAGATACAAATCAAGATATTTATTTGAAGGGTGTTATTTTGGCGCTATCATGGGGAGTGCGAAAATAGCAAAACTTAAATGCCTGTAAAAAATGCCAGTTATACAGTAGTTTCTAGGTGTTCTGGTATGTCAGAGTTCTCAGCATGAGTAGGGCTGGTATTTTTGGTGCACCTTTGTGCATACCTATCTTTTTACTGTCAGGTTATATATGGTGCCACTGAATGAATATGTTTACTTGTCTTCTCTTTCTGGGAGATCTCAAATAGCCATTATAGTACTTGTCTCCTCATTTGAGAATGAATATCTTTCCTTATATTTGTTTAAAAGAATGAAAAACAATAATACTAGGCTCCTTTTGGCTATGAGCAATATTGAGGGTCAATGTAGAAGGCGAACTGATTATTTCATCATTACATGTTTATCTCTTATTATTTCAGATCTGTCACGTGATGACTATTATTACAATCTGCGTGCGTCTGGACGCGTATTCTGTGGTCTACTGTCTGCTGTTGGGGGTGACTCTGCTCATGTCGCGTCGGCTGCAGTATGTCTTCTGGCCCGTATACAGTATCATACTCATCATCCTGCTGCCGCTGCAGTACCTCTCCTGCCTCGGCTTTCCTCCTATTCTCTGTGCTGGTGAGTGGCAAACAGCAATATTGGCTCAATTTAACCCTTCTGATGCTGAGGCTACTTTTGTCCAAAGCATAAGGACACGAAAAACATCTTAACCCTGCCATGTTGGTATTCATTAGATAGCTCTAACTAAGTAATACTCTCAGGTGAGTACCCATGTGCAAGGGTTTCAGTCATTTTTAAAAACTTATCATGTTGTATTGGCCAAATTAGCCACCAGCAAAATAAGGGTTAAGACTGGATTATGAAATCATCAATCATTGCTTATAGGCTGGGATAACGTTAAGAGGTACCGGTACCAATATCTTTTTTAAAAAGTATTGTATCGTACTGTTTCATTCCTTAAAGGCACTCTTATCTATCCTATACACTGTGAAGTTATCATTTATCAGGGATTGGCCAGAATTCAAAACATGACTATGCACAACAAAATTTTAATTCAATTATTACTGTACCATTAAAATACTGTACATTTAGGCTGAATCGTGACCAGCCACTTTTAAGATAAAACCACTGCCTAACCCCAAGTCACTGGCAACTTTCTCACATACCCAGGTCTGAATTCAATCCCGGGCAGTGGAGAAAGACAGCTTGCAGTCAATGGCTACGCTTTTGACCACATGGTCATCAGGGCAGGTCGACAGTTGATTGAAAGGATGAGTTTTTTATTGGGATTTATGGAAGAAACAAGCAAAAATGTCTGATTTACGTTTAATGCTATAAAATTATGAATCTGCTCTAATGCATCCTATTAATTCATGTATGTTTCCTCCTTGACAGCTTATCCGTGGGGAGGAGTGGATTTCAGTTATAAACTCAGGGAGTGGCTCTACCTCCCAGACTACTACGCTTCGCCAAACTCCTACAAGCTTTACGGTCAGTCAATATTTTTATTGATACTTGTTTTTGATGCATTGGAAGGCATAGTTGCCTCTTTAATGAGAAAAATAAATCATTCAACATTCTGATTTAATTTCATAAATTTTCAAGAAGATTGATTACCCTGACAAACTCAAACAAGAAGTTGACGTGCCTAATATCCAGAATGTGCCCATTGAAAAATTTTCTCAACACAGCAAGAGGCAGATCAATGTCTCTGGATTTTGATAATCTTAATGACCAAATTTTAAAAGAGGATTTCAGGCAGTTGATAGTTCCAAGGTATTTCTTATAATGAAAATGTAAAAATGACTATATTTCTTCACATTTGATACAAGCAATTCGCAAAATTTTACAACACAAAAGACATCACATGGTCAGGGCTGGTGATTATGATATTTCTGGCCTTGAGCTCCAAAGAATCAAGTAAGAAGATAAAAATAATGAAAATGAAAAAGATATTCATTAGGAGTTTTTATGATATTGATTTGGTACAAGGTCTGTTAATTGCACCTTTAAATTTTACTACTGATTATGAAATTAGAAAGATTTCTTATAATAAAATGAAAGTAAAAATACTATGCTTTTTCTGATTTGTGTTTTTGTTTTTGTAATAAGATGATAAGTATGAAGAAAGTAAAAATACTATGCTTTTTCTGATTTGTGTTTTTGTTATAAAATGATAAGAATGATGAAAGTAAAAATACTATACTTTTTCTGATTTGTGTTTGTATTTTTGTTTTTGCAATAAGATGATAAGTATGATGAAAGTAAAAATAGTATACTTTTTCTAAAAAAAATATTTTGATTTGTATTTTTCAGCGGACTTTTTCCAGCTGCTGTTTGTTTTGCTGCAGTGGCGCGTCTTCAGCCTGGAGAACAGTAGTACGGCGGAGGAATACGGTGGAGGGAGTAATAAGGATATCGTCTCCGACATCGAGGAGGGAAAACCTAACCCCACGGAGGACTTCACCATAGTCAAGAGGTAAGGGGGAACATATATTCAAAAAATGCAATTGTATCTAATTTGATATTATTTTGGGGATATTTTCAGAAATAGCATGTATTCAAAAAAGCATTTTAGCTTTGTGATATTTTTTAGAGTAAGCATCATTAAGAAAATGCTCTAAAATAAGTGTTGGTTGCTACTACTAGCAAACACCTTTCATCAACTATTTTTCAAAAACATAGCCAGCCTGAAAGAGTTAGGAAAAACATTTGAAAGTGATGCTTTCATAAGATGGGTTATACATTTGTATGCCAAACAAAGATTCTTACATCATTAGTGAGGCTTAACCTCCTCGCTGCGGTGGGCGATCTCAATCGCCCTACGCTACGTTGTCTCTGTAGCGGTTGGCGAGGAAATACGACAAATAGCGATATCTCCACGCTCGCCATTGTCGTGTACGGCTCATCAACTTCCGGTTGGCCGTATACGATAAATACGCCGAATTTTTTCAAAATTAAAACTGAGTAGGTCAGACAATGTTCCCACCTGTTCACACAGTATTATTTTAATATGTAAATAGAAAGTAAAGTTATATTATTAAAGAAATAATAACATACATTGCACAAATCGATCTCATGATTGATTTGACAAGTGCGCGACCACGGCAAAAACGAACCGAACACTATTTTACGAATGCGGCCGTTGTTCTCAGCGATCTATTTCCTTTATTCTTTCGCTTTTTTGTTTACTTTTATTTACCAACTAAGTCAATTAGATGTTCAGGAACAATAATATCAATATATCTTTTAGTTATTTTAAACTTTTGACCATCTATTTATCGATCGAAGTGGATGAAGTCGACTCTGCAGACGGTGTCAAATATACGATTTTAAAATGGTGGCCGCGAAGCGGCCGTGCCGCCGAGCGATAATTTCACTTCACTCACTGACAACAGATATCCCACAGGCTGGATATCTATAAAATAAACATTTTCAGAAAGCTGAGAATCAGCTTGTTTTGGTAATATAAATTCATTATTTATTTTCGCCACCGATTCTCTGTTGTCAATTAATTTAGTAAGGGTTACATGATTTTACGGCTCATGGACAAATGAATTGAACGAGCGTAAACTCGCGAAGAATATGTCCAAACCATGTTGAATTGAGGTCTCAGAAATCGATCTCACACATGGTATAACAGAGAAAAGAAAACATTTTCTGGTAGATATGAAGGTAAGTAAACACCATTTGTAATTTTAAAAAATAAGGTTGTTTATTTCGATGGGAAATGGCTTCATAACATAACTTGATGCAAAAAAAATCCAAGTCTTACGCGATTATCTAAAATGGCCGCCACAGTTCTAAACTGTATTTCTGGTGTTGAGTTGATGATTTTCGGCACAAAATGGTGGTTATAAATTATAAAAATACATGTGGCGATTGAGGGGGTTCTGATTGTGCTAGCAATCTAAATTGTATATGGCCGGATGTTTATTTTATTGCGGAAGCAGCACTTAAAGAACATGGCACATCAGCCTTTCAGTCGTATCTTTCTCATGACGTGCTATAGTGTAGCTAGTGCCCATATAGTACCATACATTGTCCTAGCAGCAAGAGGGTTAACTAACATAAACTTTTCTTTGAGGATTTTTCAGGTTTTTGAAAATTTTCAAAAGCTAGTTTTTAAGGACTATCAGAAGTTGCCTTTAGAAAACTTTAAAATGATAATTTTTGCAAACTTTAAAATGATGGTTTTCAAACATTTTTACATTTTGAAATTTATAATAATTGTTTAAATTTTCAAATTGTAATTGAAATTTAAAGTTGTTTAATATTCAAAACTTATGAAGTTGCACTTTGAAGTTTTCTGGTTGACGCTGGCGATCGTGTTCATTGCGGGAACACTGCGCATCAGTCTATTCTGTCTGCTTTCTCATTGGCTGTATTTGTTTTTGCAGGAGTTACCTTGACTACTTGAAGGCGTTTGTGTGTTTCTACATGTTCTGGGTGACGCTGGCAATCGTGTTCATTGCGGGAACACTGCGCATCAGTCTATTCTGTTTGGGATATCTCATTGGCTGTTTCTTCTTCCTGTGGCTCGGTCAGGAACTCCTCATCAAGCCACTCAGGAAACTAAGGAGGCTGTAAGTTATGCACCATAACTAACCACACACTTACTTAATTTTCACAACAATCATCTCCAACGGGGAACAACTTTAGCTCTCTAGGTTCAGGAAGCCAGGTTGCCAAGGAAATAAACAAGGACCCTTTAATATAATAAAACAAATAATAATTATATTATTTGTACTTTTTATGACATACTTGCCTTTTGATTTAACTCTTTGACTACTGGTGCCCTTTACTGACGAGACCCCTAAAGCTGTTTTGGGCCTAACATCCCTGATAGGCTTTGAAAAATTTGTTGCCAAGTGCTCTTTGGGGAACATACCTTTTAGTAGCACTGTGAATATCAATATATAAGTGGCCAATAAGTTAAGGAATTTTTTGAAGTGAAAATCTACTTGTTGATTATAGGCTGGACTTGTTTGTTGCATACTTGAGCTCCTGGGGATACAGGGTACTGAATTATGAGTTCAAATATGAGTTCCCTGTACTTAAAGAGTTAATATTGAAAGAACTAGCAAAAAAGAAATAGTAACTTAAAGCAAAATATATTGGGCAACATATATTGCCTTATGAAAAGTATTTTTATGTTGTTATAGAAATGCATTATTTGTAAAACAGAAAGTAACAAGAGAGTCATAAATTGTAACAATTACTTGCTTATCTATTTTATAAAAAAAAAAACCTTCTACCATTATAATAGGTAATGATCTATTTTTTGTCATTTGTATATTTCAGTTGGAATATCCTACTCGCTTATTGTTTTGTTGTTATCCTTATCAAGGCTGCGTTACAGGTAAGTTCTTTTTGTCTTGGGATTATTTTCTCTATTCATCATGTTTTGCAACTTACTCCATAAGATGAGAAAAAAACAAAACAATATTGACTTGCCAAACTCTTTACCCATACCAAATATCATATTGGTTTGGGAAATAGTATCGTATCCTAACTATTGTGTCCTAATATTGAAGTGTATGATGTTTTTATGTGTGATGTATTCTGTACATGGGATTATGGGATTATATTGTTACCTATTGTTTCAGGATGTTGATGTGTTTACCTGGAGGTTTTATTGTTACCTATTGTTTCAGGATGTTGATGTGTTTACCTGGAGGTTTTATTGTTACCTATTGTTTCAGGATGTTGATGTGTTTACCTGGAGGTTTTATTGTTACCTATTGTTTCAGGATGTTGATGTGTTTACCTGGAGGTTTTATTGTTACCTATTGTTTCAGGATGTTGATGTGTTTACCTGGAGGTTTTATTGTTACCTATTGTTTCAGGATGTTGGATGTGTTTACCTGGAGGTTTTATTGTTACCTATTGTTTCAGGTTGTTGGATGTGTTTACCTGGGGATTTTATTGTTACCTATTGTTTCAGGATGTTGGATGTGTTTACCTGGAGATTATATCGTTACCTATTGTTTCAGGTTGTTGGATGTGTTTACCTGGACATTATATCGTTACCTATTGTTTCAGGTGGTTGGATGTGTTTAACTGGAGATTATATCGTTACCTATTGTTTCAGGTTGTTGGATGTGTTTACCTGGACATTATATTGTTACCTATTGTTTCAGGTTATTGGATGTGTTTACCTGGACATTATATCGTTACCTATTGTTTCAGGTTGTTGGATGTGTTTACCTGGACGAGCTTCACAAAAGCTATTGTTGGCTGGTTCAGCTTCTCAGCATCGCTTGCCTTAACGACCCTACAGGTAAGACACAATAAAAGAATGATTAATTAATTAACTATTCAAATTCTTGAAGATAAAGTACTAGGTCTAAAGATATAGGGATTTTGTAGAGTTAAAATTCTGACCTTCTGTTACAACCTATTTTATTTGGTTACTTCACTTCCACTCATTGTAATTATGTTTTTCACATTGTAACTAGTTATTAATTGTAGACATTGTGCTAATATATATATATATATATATATATATATATATATATATATATATATATATATATATATATATATATATATATATATATATATATATATATATATATATATATATATATAATATATATATATATATATATATATATATATATATATATATATATATATATATATATATATATATATATATACATATATACATATATACATATATATGTATATATATATATATATATATATATATATATATATATATATATATATATATATATATATATACATATACACACATATATATATATATATATATATGTATATATATATATATATATATATATATATGTATATATATATATATATATATATATATATATATATATATATATATATATGTATGTATGTATGTATGTATATATATATATATATATATATATATATATATATATATATATATATATATATATATATATATATATATATATTTAAACACACGTCATGTTTAAGACTGCATGTGAACTATTGAACTTGAAATGTTGCAGTACATGACGTTGGTGACAAAGGTGAATCTTTTCTCTTTAATGGAGTAGCAAAGCTCTATGTTAACATAACTGTAAGCGACCATTAACCTGTGTGCACTTTGATAACATAAATGTTATCCATGTTAACACATATTTGTAGATAGATCATTTTAACCCTGAATTGGAAACACTATATTAAGTCAACTCTGAATATGATTTGAAGCTTTGTTTACCATTTTATATTTGTATTGACTATTATGATACGTTTTCCATTTGTTACAACTTAAAAAAATAACCAAAACATTTATTGCAACTAAACAATAACAAATACCTTTCTTACAAATAAACTATGTCTGATAGTGGTAGGATTTCGGTTGGTAATTTGATGCAACTAGATAACAATTATTACCTTTCTTGTTGACTGCGAGTGGATAACCTAGCAATATGTAGACTCTAATTATATGGAATGATTTTGATAACAAAACAGCGTTTTGAGAAATATTTTACCGAAAGTTACTTTTCCTGCAAGGTTGATCACTCCCTTTTGCAATTAGTTCTTACATTTGTCTATTTGATGCAGTATGTTTAAAGTTCTTAGACTGTTTGTGAACTCCAGATGTATATTGTTAAAATCTTATGTTAACGATAAATGTGAATTCGCATCCAAAAATTGGAAAAGCATTTTGACTCCCAAGAAATTGGCAACCATTTCCATGTGTTTTGAGTGAATGCCACTGACATTTCAACTCCTTCAGTGTTTTGTTAACATAGAGCTTTGATTTGAAGGGTTATTATAGTTGTATTGGGATCTTAAAGTAGAATATCTTGGGAGAGGACAGTCCAACTGTTATTTGGGCCATGTTTTGGCGAATGAACCAGGCTTGGATACTGAAACTTCATTGGCTTCTATAACAGAATTATTGTTATCAGTTTCAACCAGTCAAGTTGCAGTACCCCAATAAGTGGTCCATTTCCAAAACATCGCGTTGCATGCATGCTTTAAACACATGACTTTCATGACCTTTCCTGACCTTTCTGACCTTTGACTTTACTACAGATAAAGTTGTACCATTTGGTAAGATAAATGAATATTAACAATTTGAATGATTTCTTTGGAATGGTTTTATATTTTACATTTGTTTTCAGTTAATAAATAAATACAATTAGTTTTATTTGTTGTATTAACATTTGTTCATGTTGATCCCTTCCCTTAAGACTAATTATATTATGAAATAATATTCTCTTCCATTGTTTATCTTTTTTTTATTTATGTATTGTATTTCAAGCCCTGAACTATTGTTCAATTCATTTGAAAAATATTTATGATACATTTGCATATTTCTTTTTAGAAAATTGGCTTCTAAATTTGAGAAATAAATAATTTTCACTCCTTGTTTCACCTCAAGTGGTAGGTCTTTACTCTATGGGTGTTTTGTATCAACTCTTTACTAAACTAGGCAGGGTCTGACACTTAGATTTCAGGCTAGGGGCCCGAAGAGGTCTTTCAATAAAAATTAACTGTCAAAAACAGGATTTCTGGTTATTTTTCATACAATTTTGGGCCCCTTGACCAAAAATCTAGGGGCCCACAGCAAAATCTAGGGGCATATGCCCCCGGGCCCCTGGGAAATTCGAACCCTGCTAGGTGCTTTGTAGAACTTCAATTTCATATTGTTATAAAATATACCTCTACTGGTTTAGTTATCATATGAGACAAATACTAACCTTTCAAAATATTGTTTTGTTTTGGACTTTGTTTTGTTTATATGTATAAAATGCAGTTTGTAAATAAACTGATAATAGGGATGGGAACGAGATGTCACCTTAGAAAAGTGTCTCAGGCTGAGTGATAGAAAAATGCCAGAAAAAACTTGTTATTTAAAATGGAATTTAATCGGCACCACAGCTATTGTCTAAGGTAGGTAAAAATCTAAGGTTTTCAAGTCCGAGGTGAGCAAGGTTACCTTTATATATGTTGATACTCGTGAATCTATTAACCCACTCACTGGGTTTTAAATCAAATGGATTATTTTCCAGATTCGATAAATGCCTCTCGATGCAACATTCCCAAAGACCAGGCGGGCTTGACGTGGGACGCCGTATGTTTCACATTCCTGCTCATCCAGCGGCGGATCTTCAGCAGCCATTATTTCCAGCACGTCGTCATGGAGCTTCTCGTACAGAACAAGCTCGCGTCAAGGTAAGTCTGACCCTTCGGATGTCATCCATCTGACTGCAGTGACCTGCCCTGATGGCTGAGTGGCAGGGACTTAGCCCAGATCCGTCCTACCTGTCTTTTGGATAGGTAGTTTTCAAAAAACCTCCTGTTTGGACTGGCAAAAATGTCTATGAAGATTTTTCAATTTTGACATTTGAGGGGTGAAACCAAATATTTTTCTAACAAGCCATCTTCTAGGACATTGCTGAAGTGTAAATTGCCCTTTTTGACACTATAGGCTATTAAATATAGCTGCTATAAGGATTTGATGTTAATATTATAATAGCTAAATCGGGAAGGGTTGAAATTTTTGAATTGCTGTTTTGGTCTGGCATTTTTTGAAATACTGGCTAAGACCCTGCCGAGTGATCTAAGGATATGCTTCTGACTTCTCACAGTCTCTCACCACTGCCTGTGTATGAGTCCCTGCCAGAAAGTTGCAAATCACTTACAGTTAGACAGTGGTTCTCACTGGTTAATCCAGTGTCCTCCACCTCACCAATTGCAATTAAGCCTAAAATGGCAGAAAAAGTGACAATAATTGAAATTCCAATTTCCATCTGAGAAAATAATAACAATAATGATAATGATATGGTCATTTGATTATTGCGCCCTTTCCATATAAACATGCTCAAAGGCGCATTACATTCAATTGTGAAAGGATAGATGTTGATATCCACATAGTTAATAAATCAATATATAAGAAAATCATCTCTTGGAAAGTATTTGAGAAGAAACATAGCTGGTGACACTGTCTCTCATCACTGTTTCTTCCATCATTTGTGTCTGGAGTTCTAATGTCGAATTTTGACAGTTTTTTCTTCAGGGGTGCGGAGTTGATCAACTCTAATCTGATTCGTCAGGTTCTGGGTGTTGCTCCTGTTTCTTCCATCATTCGTCTCTGGAGCCTAATGTTGAATTATGACATTTTTCTTCAGGGGTGCGGAGCTGGTCAACTCTAGCCTGATTCGCCAGGTCCTGGGTGGTGCTTCTTTTTCTTCCATCATTCGTCTCTGGAGCCTAATGTTGAATTTTGTCGGTTTTCTTCAGGGGTGCGGAGTTGATCAACTCTAACCTGATTCGCCAGGTTCTGGAGATGAAGGAGCGCGAGGCGGAGGTCCTGCGCAGCATCAAGCGCAAGATGGAGCGCATCAAGCTCCGACAGGCGCGCGTTGAGCAGAAGGCTCTCCACGAGCCCACCGACCACTACAAGAGTAAGTACACTATGCTTTCTATAAGACTAGTTCCCAGAACAAGAGGCAGGGTCTGACATTTAGATTTAAGGCTCAAGGGCGTGAAAAGGTCTTTTGGTAAAAAAAATAGTATTCCTATTAAAAGTAATAGGATTTGTGGTTTATAACACACACTATTTTGGGCCCCTAGTCTGAGGAATCTAGGGGCCCAGAGAAAAATCTAGGGGCATATGCCCATGGGGCCCTGGGAAAGTCAAATCCTGAGAGAAGGTGTTTTTTACAAGAAAAAAGTGACAATACTCCTAGTGTGTACAGTACAGTCATTTAATTCCTGCACCAGTCAACCGGACGTCTGCCAATGTCTTATTGTACAAACACCCATGGATGACATGTCAACAAATAAGCCAAGCACATCAATGACACACGTAGCTTGTGAATCAAAGCTACCTTCAGTTGAGAGGTCATCTATGAATCTATTTTGTTCTGTCTGCACTGCCTTTTACTAATTTTCGTCTTCAATTTTTTATTTTCTTTAATGGCGCTGTATTTGCTGAATTCGCTGATTTATGCTGCTGAGAATATTCTAAACAACATATCTCTCTTTTAAAATATTCTACACTTTTATTCTATAAGTGCGCTTTATGGAACAGTTTTGAGTTGACAGAAGGAGGAATAAAGTATTAGAATGTTGTATACACAAATCAAGACTTTCTTCAAATTATTGAGAAAGAGATATACTAGTGTTTCCGTTTTAATAGATTATTTGTTTATCACAAAGAGAATTGATATAGAAGGCGATATGAATGTATGAAAAAAAATTGAGATAATAAACAGAATTATTTTTATACTTCTACCTACTTTGCTGCAACATCCTAAATTAAACCGTTCAGCTGAAGTGATAAAATTTCCTCAAAAATTAGAAATTAGTTAGAAATAAAAAGTGTTATTTTTTATTTCATTCATGTTGTTTAACCATTATGTTTGGTTCAATATACTTATTGCACTGACCTAATATGGCACTCTAGCTTTTTTTCTTACTCTGCACTTTCTAATTTTGACATAGCAACTTCAGGTTCACGCCAACGACTTTCCAGTTCGGGTTCAGGTACATCTGGGTTTGCCTTGTTCCTGCTTAATCAGTGCCGTGGTCATGTGACAACATCATGTGACATGGTCATGTGACATGTTCCAAGAGTCGACATTTTTTGTGACTTTTTCTTTGTGACATGAGCATGTGGCATGATC
>OZ012688.1:37697518-37717518 GCA_963942565.1 Maea johnstoni | reverse complement strand
AAAGTCTGATATAACTTACCAACTGTTTTTATGTTTTTATCCACCTAAAAATTCCTATTTTTTTTATAAAAAAAAAGAATTCCTTCAAAACTTACCAATTGTTTTTATGCATCAGTTACATTCATAGCAATAATTGCTTGATTTTTCTTGATCAGCTCATGATTGCCCTATTAATGGGCATCCCTCTAGAGACCATGATGTATGGTTATACCAGACTAGCGCCACAGGTTTGATTGTGATCAACCACATTTATGAATTGCCCTTATTAATTATATCAAATTTTAATTGCAATGGCCCTGGTGTTCACAATATCCCTGCTTGTCCCGATTCTAATGGCCTATTGGCCGATTTGCATCAAATTGCTCTCTGCTGGTTTGAAAAATGCTATGCGCAAAATGTATTTTATGGAAGTTTGTTTCCTCTTTTGGGAAGTTATTAATCCATGAAATATCATTTCATTACATTGAATGATCCTTGATGAATCCTGTATATATTTGTGCTAAATGTAATTTCAAAATGTTTGATCATCTGGTCATGATGGACTAACAATTTTTTATTATTAAATCTATTAAAATCTTTTAATTACATTAATGGATAAAATGATTAGTTAATCAGCAAAAGAATCATTTCAAATCCAATGCTTCAAAAGAAATTGCTTATTTTTTTAATTTGAATATCATGCACCTATTTTATTGCTGTGAGAGTAATTTTGTCATATTAATTTTCAATTTTTCAAATGTCTAATTTTCTCATATTAATTCTCATTTGCGTATGATTTGCACATTCACGGTAATTTGGTTGCACGTTTTTCCACAGCTTATCCACACTGCGATCACCACCGGAGAAAAGGCCGCACTTGACCAAGCCGAAGACAAAAAAGAAGGGGTAGCCATTTTGTATTGTGCTATTTAGTGTATCTTGGCCCTTGTGTCTTAATATGTCACCAGTTTGCATCAGATTACTACAGTTCTTACACTTCTGTTACCATGTTAACCAATTCCTGCCTCTAGGACCCAGAAATAGACCTATTTTTATTATGATAACCTACAACTTGGGCACAGAAGTGTGATAATTGCGGTATCGATCATGGGGCAATCTGGTGATCGCATGAAACTCATCTTTTAATGGCTCTCTGCATTTCCTGGCTTTTAAGTAACTATAGTACTTTAAACAGACTTCTTTACTTTTCTCCCCTCAACTGTTTTATCACTCTATACATTGAATTGAAGATTGGAGTGGTCACAGCCAGATTACTAAAATGTCATGCAGGACTGGTTTAGTCCGATCTGGTCGTCTTGAGTTGTAGTCTCATGAATATGCATGTATGAACATATTAGAAAACGGGATCTCCTTTCTGTGGTCTATTTTTAGAAATAGGTAATCCCCTATTCTTTCGTCTACATTCTTTCATAGACTTGGATACATAGATATGCGTTTCAGCTTTCTGTAACTACTAACTTCATCTTTCTTTTGTAGCAATACTATGTCTTCCTGTCATTCACCTATTCTCAACACCATCTTTCCCTCCCCTATCAATAACGAAACAAGTACAGTATAGATGTTTAATTCCTGCATCAGTGAACCAGTTGCCTGCCAGAGACTGGTAGAGCAGTTTTCCAGCCATGCCTGGCTGCACGGTCAAGATATTTAACCTATTCATGCTTAAGAATATCTCTAGAAATTATCGTCGCAATTAATAATATTTTTGACAACTACATGGTAATTCCAAATGATTTTACAAAATATTTGAAGGAGAGTTGTCAGTAGAATCTTGATAAATGTTTCTCCTTCAAATATATTCTGAACTAAGCTGTCAACTTAAGGATTTTGCCAAAATTGTCAGGCCGTTTTGGCTGCTGTAAGCATTAATTGGATAATACACATGACCAACTTACCTGTGTAGTAAGGATATCTTTATCTCTGACTTAACTCACAAGCATGTCACCTTATCTCTGCTGAGGCATCCGGGTGGCAACCGGGCATGTTGATGTGTTAGATGCCCAGTCTGCTTGTATATTTAGTGCAGGAATTAAATATCTGGTTAAGGAATGTTGCTACTAATAACTATTCCCCTACTTTATTCAATAACAGGTTGAGGTTTTCTGACAATTGCCTATTTATGCCCAAATATTTGACAAATATTCATGCCCAAATATTTGACAAATCTCGGGACATAATAGAAACATCTAAAAATATAATTCATGAATAAAACATGGATTTGCCAACTATTTCAAGGATAATTCTTGGCAGGGCGTTGAAGAACTTTTCTCCTTTAAATACTTTCCAAGACAGGCATTAATTGGTCATAAATCTTTGTCAAATACACATACATTTAGCATGTCAAATTTTATTTCAGAATAATGCAATTTACTTTCTTAATTATCAGAGTATTTTGCAGTATTTTTGATACCTTTCTTTATTTTGGAAAAAAGACGTTCATGTACATACTTACTTTAAAAGGCAATGGGCAGGCAATATTTAATGATACAACTTTCTCAAAAATTTCTATTTCAAAAAATATATTGTAGCCATCTGAATTTTGTATTTTGTCTCTGCTGGACTGAGATTGTACTGTAATGACATTGTAAAGCATAGCCATGATACTTGGCAAGCAGGAAAATAAACAGAAATTTTCTAAACAAAAAAAAAGATTCGAATAATATAGGGAAACTAAACATTATTTGGGTTAAGTAAACTAATGGTTATTTAATAACACTTATTTTTCTACTGATTTTTAGGATGGAGTTGGGAGTCCTACATCAGCTACTGGAAAACCAGAGGGTAGCACTACAGAGGTCCAGCCAGAAGGCCCAACCACTAGCACCCCGAAAAAGAAAATGGGTGACGATGGGGATGATGATGATAACGAGTATTCAGACGAGGATGGGGAAAAAGGAGGTAAGCCTGGTGGTACACATTCTGGTTGATATTATTGCACTATTACTGCACATTTAACATTATTTTACTAATAAAAGTGCACATCTCCATATGTTTCACAAATAAAAGTGCACAACTTCAGATACTTCACGAAAAGATGCACAACTCAAGATATTTTACAAATATAAGTGCACAACACAAGTTGTGTCACAAATGAAAGTGAACAATTGCAGATGTTTCACAACTACAATTGCACAACTCTAGATGTTTCACAAAAGAGTGCACAGAACACACAAGCATATGATTCTTTGGAAACCTGCACTTTAAACTAGGCATCTTATTTTGCATGGGGTAGATGCATGGTAGTACCCCCAACCCCATCCCCAAGGGTAAACATGTGCCTAGGATCACCTGCGTGTCTGGAGGGAAAATCAAAGCTTCAGATAATTGTTACATTCTGTTTAGGGAAATTTCAATTTTTCAATTTTAATTAATTTCTGAGTTAAAACTATAAAGGAATGTGCAAAGTAGTAGTTTATGTCTTCTACACATTTTATCAATAACTGAGGCAAATGTTTTCAGTCCATAGCCTGAAATATTTTTTGGGCCAGTTTTGATAACATCTACTCATGAGGAAATGTACGTCAGTTTTGTGAAAGACTTTGAATAAGATAAGTATGTGAAATAGTCATGTATGATGTAAAAATGGTGCTTCCTACTAACTCTGTATTCAGACTTCAAGAGCATAAGAGCCATACTAGGTGAGAGATAGTGAAATACAATTTCAATTTCTAGCAATAATTGTGAAGATACCTTGTATTTGTTGTCAATCATTTTCTCTATGATAGTAATGACAATAATGATGATGATGATGATGATGATGATGATGATGATAATAATGATAATAATAGTAATAATAATAATAATAAAAATGATAATAGTAATGATAATAGTAATAATAATAATGATAATAATAATAATAATAATAATAATAATAATAATAATAATAATAATAATAATGATAGTAATTATAATAATAATGATAATAATAATGATAATGATAATTCAATAATAATCTTTATTTAAAGAGGGTAACTTTCCAATGGTAAGGATCTTCCCTGAGGCCCTCTGGCATGTGTTTGAGCCCCGAATATTACATACAGTATAAAATAATGAATCATCCGTATATAAAGACATCTTATTATCTACACTACTGCCATGCATAAACATAAAATTGATAAAGATAATGAATAAAAGTGGCCCTAGGATTGACCCTTGTGGGACACCTGCTGTGATTTTTTTTAAATCAGAAAAGCAGTCATTTAAATCTACTTTCTGTTTGTGGTTGCTGGGATAAGAGGAAAACCATTCACAGAATTTTCTCTTAGTTTATATAGACCCAGTTTTTTACCAGAATGCTGTAGTCTACAACATCAAATGCTTTTTGAAGATCGAGAAAGATTGTGCCCACTAATCGGTTGTCATCAATTGCTTTCAGCCAAGTGTCAATCATTTGTAGCAGGGCTGCTTCAAAGGAGTGTTGAGCGCAGAATCCAGATTGGTATTCATATAACAGATAATTTTCAGATAGATGATTCAAAATGTGGTCATGAACATGCCTTTCAATGATTTTGGACGAAAATGATAGGATAGATATAGGCTGGTAGTTATAAGGATCATCTGTTGACCCAGATATGTGTAATAGTAGAGCTCTGACTTCATCCCAATGCTTCTTATAGTAGTCCCTTACCTCTATACCTTGTAAAATTTCCTGTTGACAGCCATTCGGGTTGTTTGATATTTTTGACTCTGTGCTCTTTCAGAGGAGCATGAACATAAGCTATTTCACTGAAATATGTGTAAAACATTTGAAGGCATTCATTAATATCATTGCACTCAAGTAATATCTTCTCACATACTTGTAATCCTTATTCATGTATAACAAGATACCTCCTCCACACTTTTCCTGCCAGTCTTTACGTTAAGTTTTATAGCCTTTCATTGGAAAATATTAATTTAGCATCTTCTCTAAGTATGATGTTAATTTCTCTGTCCCTTTCCCTCCATCTATTTAAAGTATGTTACACCCAGTCGGGGGAAAGTAGTGAAGTAGATAATTTTAGCAGTAATTCTGAATTCCTTCTATTTAATGTTGATTGCATTTCCCTATGATAGATATGGTATGCTGTTAATTTCTCTATATAATGTTATGTCCAATATGTTTGACATATATGTATTCCCTCTTAACTTAACTCTTATTCCTCCCATGCCAAATCCTCTCTGAGATCTATCCTAGTTGCCATATTGATTTCATAGGTAGCATGGTTAAATACACTTAGCTTTAAGTAGGTTGTTGGACATGAATGCCCATTTAGATGTATACAGTATTTAGCAAGAGCCAGCCACCAAACATTCAAGGGACTACTAAACAAAACAAAATGTAACAAAGAATTTAAAAATAAATAAGAAAAAAATAAACAAAAAATAAAAAGAATTTCTTAGCATGATCAAAATTTTAGAATAAGTGATGTCTTTAATGCACATATTTTTGCATGATTTAACTGTTTTGTCCAGTTTTGACTTTCAGTTTTTTTTTCAATATTTGACTCTCCTATATCTTCAGTATCATATCTGCTGTATAACAGTATTGCATATCTCCACTGATTATGTCTGTTTAACAAAAGCCTCACATGGAAAATATTAGCTTTGAGAATGATAAGTGTTTAAGAATAGTTTATGGATGACATGTGAATGTACAAAATATTTAATGGAGAGTTGTGCATTTTAGGTTGCTTTCTGATGAACATTTTTCCTTTATATATTTTCTAAAATATGAATTATCGGAGAATCTGGGCCACAGTGTCTCTGTTTTGATCACTATTTTCTGCAAACATGGGCCACCGTCAACCAACAAAAATCATAATTAATGAAAAAGCGTCCTACATTTCTGCGAATTTACGTTAACAGAGATATTACCAAAATAATCAATCCAGCTTTTCTATGTGCTTCAGTCACAAAATTTTAATTTTTTCTCTCTATGTACTCCCTTCCAGAATCGCTGTGGACGCGCATCAAGAACAGCCTCATTCTGGCGTGGCAGATTATGGGTGGCGTCCTCGACTCTCTCATTCAGCTTCTTGAGAGCATCTCCAAGGAAAACCGAGAGATCGCCAAACTCCTGGATGAGGAGAAGATGAAAGAGAAAGAGAGACTCAAAGTGAGCAAAAAACACAAAATTATACAGAAATAATATTCCATTTTCTTATTAGATTTAATTTGAATTTTAGTATTATTGAAATTTGTATTTGGCTTAATTTGTTAAGTTTCATTTTTGTACGTGAAGGTTTTCTTCATTTAAATCAAATATTTTAGTTCTGATTTTAAAAATATATTTTAAATATGCAGTGAACATAAAATGCCTCTAAGAGATTTTGAATTTAAAAGAATTTTCTGCCTTGGAGATAATCAAAGGTCATGTCTTTTCAGTCATTGACATTTTGTATTTTTTAGAGAATAAGATGATGTGCAGTTTCTTATTTGGATTTCTTTTTAAAGTAAGACTTTTAATATGAAACTGGTTGTCACTATGCTGTTTGAAAATGTTCATTTCTTAATTATCTACTTCCTCGTCATTTAAAGAAAAACTTTGATAAAGATTCAAACAAAAGCATTCCTACTTTCTCAGACGTTCTGCGCTATTGTAATTAGTTTGTTATCTTGCCACTAGGGTGTAGAAACGACTGTTCGGGCGCAGTACGAGACTCATGACGAGACAGAGACGGAGGGAGACCAGCCCAGCAAGCGCCTCTCACAGATCTCAGACATACCCTATGCTGAGTGAGTAATAAAACATACACTCCTCCGATTTCCCCTTTTTCTTGTCCTACTTTCCCTTTCCCCCTTTCCACTTATTTCCCTTTTCACCCTTTCCTTTTCTTCCTTCTCCTTTCCCCTTTATTCACTCTGATAATAAATATGTGAGTAATTAAACCTTTTCCCCCTTTCCCCACTTCCTCCTTTTTCTTGTCTACCTTTCCCCTCTGTCCCCCTTTTCCTCTATTTCTTCTTTTCACCCTTTTCTTTTTTTTTCTTTCCTGCCTCCTTTTTCCCCTTCATTCACTCTTATTCCCTTTTCCCCATTCCCCTTCTTTTCCTTGTTCACCCCTTTCTTTCCTTCCTCCTCCTTTCCCCTTTATTCACTCTTATTCCCCCTTTTAACCCCCTCTTCTCTGCCTTTGCCTTCCACTTTTCCCCTTCCTGCTCTTCCTCTTTCACTTTGTTTCCTCTTTTACTCTTTTTCACTTTAATATATTTCAATGTAATTTCCTCTTGAATATGTTCATTAATATTGAATGTGGAAGTTGTTCAGAAAAAAATGATAAACATATAGATTGCGAAATTTCTTGATATATATTTCTTGAATTAGATGTTGCATTTTCCCACTGGGAAAATGATTTTTGACAAAAATATATGTTTTCGTTAACTTTAAGAATATTTGATAAATTCTTTTAAAAACTCAAAGGTACAAAGGACATGTATGAGTACTGTTTCTGCACTGCAAAGCTGATGAAAAAATGTGTCCATGTGTAATTTTCTTGTTTGCTACCTCCTTAAGCCAATCCGACTATGGTGAAAGTCGAGCAATGCTCTGTGTGTATGGCACACCAACCAGGTAACAATACAGTACAGTACAGTGGAATACAGTTCAGTTTCTGTACAATGTACTGTGAAGCTGCTCAAAATGCATGTCACTGTTGACTACACCACACTTCTTACTGACAGCTATGTTTATGTATGTTACTTCATATTAATATGCTTCCATGGGGATTATTTATTTTAAAGATATATCTTTTGAAAATGCTTATTCTTATGATATTATTTTAATGTGTTTCAACATTAAAATACACAAGATATTTCACAGCTATGAGCACATATAGACTAAGTTTTCAAGACTTACTTCTTAATGTCTAATGCAGGATTTGAGGTAATTTGGTAACCGAGATGGCCAACGTATAACAATTGTAAACAAAAGAAGCAAGGAAGTAGAAAGTTTATTATATCAAAATCACACACACACACACACACACACACACACACACACACACACACACACACACACACACACACACACACACACACATATATATATATATATATATATATATATATATATATATATATATATATATATTTAAGAATATATCTCTTTTGTCACCTATTTCTTATTTTGACATCTATTGATCACTGCCTTATCAAATATCACCAGCGTATGACCACTGTCCACAACTGTCTCATGCCTTGAATGACCATACACCATTGACATAAAGTGTTCCACTATCCACTCCACAAATTCTACAATTCCTCCCTTCACCTATAATTATTCCAGCATTTGAAATGCATGGTTCCATGTTTTTTTGAAAATCAGGAAATCGGGATCTAAGATAGATATTGGGTGAAAAGCTAATGTATATAATTCTATATATGATTATTCTGGTTTTGTAGACATTTTTTTAGCCAGATTATGTGTGTAGAAAGAATATTTTGATTGTGTACTGACAAATATCCCATTGTAACCTTTATAAGTAACGAACCTTCAATGAAAGGATAAAACAATGTCTATTTCCCTTTTGATCATGTACCAAACGTCTTAATTGGCTCCCCTTCAAACATTTGCCCAGTCGTGCTTTGTTCCTTACTAATGGCATGACCCATTAACCTGTTGAATGTGCAAAGGTCTGACAACTCTGAATAGATCTCTTCAAAAGAGTTAGTATTTGAAAAGTAATTAAAAGGGCATTAGGAAACTCAAAAAACAACAACAATCGTTAGTCTTAGTTTATCCCGTTCATGCCTGTGGCAGCCACAACTGCCTGACAATTTTGGATATCTCTCTTTAACAAAAATAATATATTGAAAATATTTCAAGGAGAGTTGTTCATCAGAACTCAATCTACAGCTCTCCTTCAAATACTTTGCAAACTTATGCTTAATTCTAAAGATATTCTTAAAAGTATGATAGGTCCAGACGACTCTGGCCAAGTAGATCTCCTGGCATGAATGGGTTAAAGTATATTGCTTTGTTATCACGTCACTTCCATAAAAGTCAACCCTAAAGTATTCATCACATGTGAATGGGTTAACAAATGATTTCACCAATTCTCCTCAAAATAACATTTTTGAGATTTCCTCTTCATCCCTGTTCTACTAACTCTCCATTCCCATGACTGACTTAATCTATCTTTTATTCCCATTTATGCCTGCAGCCAAAACTGCTTGACAATTTTGGTGATATATCTCTTACAGAATCAACATCTATAGGAGATATCTAAAGGAGAATTGTTCATCATAACTATATCTACAACTCTCCCTCCAATAGTTTACAAACTAATGCTTCATTCAGAAGTTATTTTCAAAAGTATGTCAAGTCCAGACGACGCTCATCAAAAAGAAGATCTCTAGGCATGAAGGGGTTAATGTTTGCAGGTTCTTTTAGGCATGGATGGTTTATTGTATATGTATGTGACAGAAGCCTTGTTACATATTTTTACACTCGAGTTGTTGCAATTAATGTTATTGTTATTATTGTTGCTTACTTAACTGCATGCTGCTTATTTTACCCCTAGGTCTAAAGCTACACATCCCAAGGAGATTGCCCTAACTATACCGGAAAGATCAACGTCGTAAGTATCATGTCCCCTGCTTTTAAGCAGACATCTTCCCCCATTGTGTGGCCTGAGAAGGGGCAAATATAAAAGCAGCTCCTGATTAGAAGTAGTTTTTTCATAAAGATCCCTTATAGCACCCTTTTCCTCCCTTACTACTCAATCAATGCATGTTACACCCCAAAGATATCCTGATCCAGAGATGTTCATCTGAATTCAACACAATTTTCCTATGCATATGTTGTAAATTGGTCCTAATTTGTAAGGTTATTTTCAAAAATATCATGTTCCAGTTGTCACTTTTGAATTGATCTTCAGATATTAATTGGGGTAGGTTGTTACAGAAAAAGGTAATTGATTGCGAAGAAAAAATCCTACAAAGATAACCCAGGTTTCGAATGACATTGAACTGTATTTATTTAACCTTCGTTTGCATGTTGCTGGCATAACATTTTCCTACTGTCTATTCAAACTCTGCAATAATGTGTTTTTAAAACCCGATTTGAAATATTTTCAATTGCATAAGTTCGAACCTTCAAGCAATGAAAACAACATTATAAACTCCATATCTTTGTTGTTTATTTATATATGTTAGAAGTGTCATCAGCATTCTCTTTATCAAGGAATAGTTATCTCCTCTCAAATAATACAGCCTGACTTCACTAGTCAATACATCTATTTTTGCATCAACATTTTGAAAAAAAAATGAAAAGGGAGACTTATGAACTGATGAAAGACTGCAATCTATGCATGATGTTCTGCTATAGGATGGAAAATGTTTTTATGGATATACCTATGCTTCTTATCCAAGTTATTGATATTGATGAACTAAATTTCAACATGTCAAATCAATATATATATATATATATATATATATATATATATATATATATATATATATATATATATATATATATATTATATTATATATACAGTATATCACATGATCTTCTAAGAGAGAATTCACTCTATTAGGCAGATAACACAAGAACCTTAAGAGTCTTGTTTCGAAGGATACATATTTCAAATACAGTTGTGTAGTTTGCTTGAAATTCTAATATTTTTGATAATTCACTTTCAGTTTAGTGGAGGATGCGGAGACGGAAGAATTTGAGAAGGGACAGCCAAGGATCTTCCGCCTGGCGGTTGCGATCTGGGACGCACTCATGGCGCACTCAGACATCGTGTGCTACTTTGCCATGATCCTGAACCACATGGTGTCGGCCAGCGTGCTCTCTATGCCCTACCCCTTCACCATCTTCCTGTGGGCCATGCTGAGCGTGCCGCGGCCCAGCAAGACATACTGGATCACCATCATCACATACACAGAGGTATGACTATGGGGAAAAATATCCACAAACAATTTGGTCAATCATTTAAACTTCAAAATTTCAAAGAGTTTTTTCCTGCACGTCAGCCATGATCATGGCATTCACAATAAGTGGTTGTGAAAAAAATTCAGGTGCAAGGTACCACAATGACAAAAATATCCATCAGAATTTGGTCGAGCATTTCATTTATTTTTATTTTCAAAGAGTTTTATTTTATTTTCCTGCATGTCAGCTATAACCACCGCCTTCACAATAAGAGGTTGTGAAAAGAATACAGGCACAAGGTTGCTTACATTGAAATAGTTGTTTACATAGTAGGCAGCTTTTTATAACATTTCAGTTTGATGGAAATAATTTTATATCGAATCTCTGCAGTGAAGACATTTAATTCCTGCATACACACAAAGTGCCATCAAACCTGGTGTTTTGACCCTATGCCCGATTGCCCGGACACCTTGGCTTGAATACGACTAAACGCCCCTGACATTATAGCCAATGCTGAACTAAGCAGCTAAGAGGGTCATGAATATTCATGCTCACTTAGCTATTGCACATCTTGGCATGTATGGACAATGAATCTGCGAATCATGGCAGTACAACTGGTCAAATGTTATACACTATTAAATATCCTTACTGTAAATGGTTCATGGTAACATCAACTTATAATTTTTGTAAAAAATAAAAAGTTGTTTTTAAGAAATACAGTATCTAACAAATTCAGTTCCTATGATCTAGATTTCCGTACTATTAATGGTGCGTTGAAGGATTCTTTATGAACTCTCCAAGTCATGAAAATAGCCTGGCTCAGAGTCAATTGTTCTGTCTGGTGGATGTACTAAATCGTTACACTTCTTTTTCAGGCTGTTGTCATCATCAAGTACATCTTCCAGTTTGGTTTCTTTCCGTGGAATGACGGTTCTGTGCTGACGGGGGCATTCAACCCGCCCAGAATTATCGGAATCGAGAAGAAGCCGAATTACGCCGTGTTTGACCTAGTTCTTCTCCTGGTCCTCTTCATTCATCGCTCCGTTCTCAAGGTAGATACATCAATCATCTAGCCAATCATATCATTGTATTACATTCACATCCTTACCCTTCATCCGTTCTTATGGTAGATACGTCAATTATCTAGCCAACCATATTCTTAGCCAGCAGGGTGTCGGGGTGTCTTCTGGACACCCAAACCCTCAAAAATCACCCCTCAGGACTCCCAAATTTGTTATTTCCTAAAATGTCAATTTCAAGCATATACTTGAATTTTTTCCATCTAAATAAAAAAATGAATTCGGTGAATGTTGTTTTTACTGATTAAAGCTCTCACTCTTGATATATTTTTAAAGTATTACAGTACTTTGATTTTGTGAGTTTTGTTTGAAATTGTCAGGCTATGTATGAAGTTAGGGTGTTTATAGGTTATACCAGGATCTGACCACTAGCCTGACAAGTCAACACTTGTAAAATATATCTATAGTTTTTGGCGGGTTGGAACCATATCTATCCAGGGTTCCACACTATCACTAGGGTTGATTAGCCCAATCCAGTGAGATTCTAATGAGTATTGATAAAAAGTACTATTTAGTGATTTGAGTTCGGTTTAGTAGAAGTTAGAGTATGTGGTATTTACTAATGAGAATTTATTGGGACACTGTCAGAAATATATTCCCAACCATCTGCAAAAAAACATATTGTAATGTGAAAAATATTATCCTGTCGATGAAAGTAGATTTTGCATCTTTAGGTTTGTTTTCAGAAATTTGTAAAAAAAAAAAGGGGGACTTGAAATATTTTGCGATCCAAAGTATCGTGAAAGGAATGATGTTGGAAAATACCCAGATTCTCGTTAAAGGAAAAAACTTACATGTACATTTACTAGCCAAAGAGAATGGTCCTAGGAATGTTGATTTTTATGAGATTTTCTTTTGATTCAACTTTTGTGTGGACTAGAGAAGTAGTAATTGGTGCTCAAGTGCATCATGGGTATGTTTATAGTTTTTGGCAAATGGTGGCCGGCGGCCATTTTGTTTCAAGATGGCCACCCCAAAATGGCTTAGTTCATGAAAGGAGACAATATATATTTGTTTAGCAGAAGTAATATATGTTAAGATTAATGCATTATCAAAATGGTTATGTTACAATTTGCAATTAGCAAACGCTTTGTGACAAGCGCTGAATGTAGCAATTGGTTTACTGCACTATTGAATGATTGCATATCAATTTGGTTTTTGCTTTTTAAATTTCCATTGAGTCTTACGCTATGCAAAAAAGTGTGTATTCATGAAAACATTTTTATTTGATATCTACCCTTTATTTATGAGTACATTCAGATTTGTCTGAGTATATTCATACATTTCAAATTTTTGACCTAATTTTGTCACTGTATATTATTTTCTTTTAACTTAAATGGGGATGGCCACCATTTTGTTTTGGTACCAGAGTATTCAGCTATTGGTTTTGGACTAATGTTATATGCTTAATATACTTCAGTTCAAAAGCCAGTGATTTCTGTTCAGACAGAAATGATTTGTATGGCTATTTTTGAAAAGTCACATTTTTTTGCAGACTTTTTGAATGGCAGCCATTTTGAATCCTTATTAGGGCGGTTGCTTTTCACACAAACATACTATGGTATGATGACGGTTCGGGAACAGAAAAATCAACTGCGAGCTAACCGCTTTGCTTCCAAAGTATTTTTTGATAAAATCAGACTGGCCATAATTTGCATTGATCTTAAAATGTCTTCATTCATCAAACAGTGTTTTGTGCGGTGGCCATTTTGACTAAGTAATTTTCATTCCTCAGATTTGAATCTTTGATACCTTTTTTTGAAAGAATAATATGGACTTAGGAAACAAATAAGATTCTTTTTTATTTTGGGGGTTGTTCCTAATCTTGGAAATTTCCCCTTTATGAAGATGATTGCACTTTATTGTATATAGGAATTCTAAACTTTTTTTATATCTACCTTTCCAACCCCCACCCATGATAAGTCACTAATGAAGTTTTTATTGGTATGCATATCTAAATATATACATATCTATCTAATGTATATATATATATATATATATGTGTGTGTGTGTGTGTATATATATATATATATATATATATATATATATATATATATATATATATATATATATATATATATATATATATATATATATATATATATATATATCTTTGTATGTGTATTTTCAGCGCTATGGATTGTGGCGGGACCATGAAGATGCTCAGGCAGATATGGATAAGGCAGAAAAAGCAACCAGTCGACCAACTTCTCCTGTGCTTGACTCTACACAACCTCCGGTAACATAATTTGTCACAACTCCTCAAGTATACAGTCTAAACTACTTCACTAAATCACTATCACGGCAATAATCACATCTGGAGTGCACACATGGTCTTAAATATCTGAATATAGTGTATGTTTTGACATATATTTGAAAAGGGAGTGTTTAACCCTTCAGAAAGATCTTTTCTTGACAAATATTGTTTGTACCTGTAAAACTCTTGACTATGGCTTTAAAAGGAATCAGAAATTTTAAGAATATTTGAAGAACAGTTGTGGGTTAATTTTTTGTCAATATTTCTCCTTCAAATATTTTCTTAAAAAAATGCTTTGTTCTGAAATATGAGATAGTCAGGGGGGTTTATAATGGACACACAGGCATGTATGGGTTTATAACCCTTATGCTGCTGTTGGCTAATTTGGCCAATACAAAATGATGCAAAAAAAACTAAAAAATGGCTGAAACCCTGCACATGGGTACTCATCTGAGAGTGCTCAGCAAGAGCCATCCAATGAATACCAACATAACATGGTTTAGATGGTTTTCAAAAACCTTTGTGTCCTAAATGTGCATTGGACGAAAGTAGCCTCAGCATTGGAATAGTAAGATTCCACTCATCTGATCATCATGATTTTCTTGTAGTTCCCGGCAATAGAAGGAAAGGTGAAGTCAGGCGCGGATAACCAGGGCTACGATGAGTCGGGCCAGACGGACGCGTCTCTGAGGGAGAACGGAGAGACACAGGAGAGTTCCTCTGGAGACGAGGGAGGGGAGAAAGCTGGCAGGAAACGTAGAAGAAAGAGAGGGTAGGTCATAATTAGCAGAAGGGAGGGGAACTGGCGGTACACTTTATAGTAACGAACACCTACATGAAAAATGTAGCTTGAAATATTTTTTCATGATTTTTTTCGATACTGGATATCCATACCCGCCATTAAGTCAAAATATTAAAAAAGAACAAAAACAAAAAAAACATTGCAGTTTTTTTGATAGGACTGTCACTTGTCATTATGATATCTGTAAAATGCATGGGAATCTTTTATTGGTTCTAGGTTTTTAAAAATTAAGTGGTAGAAAGTGACCTAAATCCTAACAAACAAATAATTTCAGAAAAGCTTAGTATATACATTTCTACACAGGAAATCTTTTACAAATATGACCTAAGCTGTTGAAACTGGCCCACATCCTAATAAACTATCAATCTGTGTCTATATGATGGTTTTAAGGTATCTTGAGCAGAGACTTCAAGAAAATCTAGGTCTTCATGTCAATATCAGTGCTATATTGGCTTGGTATGTAGAAACCTGTTGACAACTTGAACATGTTTACACTATGAAACTAGTGTACTTCCTGTGATTTTACTGTGACAGAGAATTGCCATATTTGATCATGATGATCATTTGGTTGGTAAAACGAAGTATGAAGTGCCCTGCACAGAAGAATTACGTTATTTACGAATTCTATAACTAATTGAATTTGAATTATTTTCAAGTATATAAATATATTATATATATGAATATATATATATATATATATATATATATATATATATATATATATATATATATATATATATATATATATATATATATATATGTGTGTGTGTGTGTGGCATGTGTGTGTGTGTGTGTGGCATGGCATGTGTGTGTGTGTGTGTGTATACATGCATATATATGTATGTAAAACTATATATATATGGTGCGTGTCTAAATGCGTACAACCACCTGCGCAAGAGTGAGTGTGTGTGGTGGCTGATTTATAACAGTTCCTACATTTCTCTGCCTAACCCAATGTTAAGCTCATAGTTATAGTGTTGGTGACATTAATTTGATTGTCCTCAATCTATAACTACCAGGGTTGTCAAATTTTAAAGTTATGCTTCTTGTTTATATTTTTACCTTTAAGTATTTTTTCATAATTGCATTGAGCTCAATCTAACACATTGACTGACAATTAAGGAAGTGGAACTTATAACAATCAAAGATGACAATAGGAGTTTTGAATTAAGGATATTAAAACTAGGGCTGTACACCGGTACACGGTACCAGCTCCGAATCGGGAACCGCTTCAGGAAATACCGGGGAATACCCGTTTCAATTTTAAACGGTACTGCTATCGGTATTTCCTGAAGTGGACATGGACGAAACATGCACAAAATTCGTTCAGAAGTTGAGGAGTAAGTCCTAAAACACGGCCAGAACTGTCAGATGTGACAGTTCGAAAAGAAACTTACGTGATTGCAGCGAGACTATGAGCAGTGCTTCGCTACTGCAGCGCCGCCATGTTGGACTACGTAGTTTATTCTTCAGATCGTGGTGGCGCTCAGTAGCGAACTAGCTGCTATGATCATTTTCCCATTGTCCATGATACCGTTAGCAGTACCGTTAAAATACCTTACCGTTTCGTTGGTATCAGTACTGGTACCGTACCGTTTCATCCTTAAAGGTATGCAGCCCTAATTAAAACTAGAACATAGAACAGTACGTTTAGTAAAATGGATTTGCCAAAAAAATGACAACTATTTCATATTTTAAACAAATTTTATGGATAATGGAATTATTTAAAATAACTTATGTTCTACTACTATTAGAAAAATTAGGATACAAAGAATTGATAATTCATTTCTTAGACAGCCTAGTGTAGAAGCTAACAATGCTCAGTTGTGTCCAAGTGTTGCTTTGTCATACTGGTCTGTTGTATTTCAGTGCTATTTCTCTTTGCTCCAAATGTTTGAATACTCCTAAGATTAATCCTTTTGCTGCTGGTGGCTAATTTTGCAAATACAAAATGATGCAAAAACACCTTAGAATTACTGAAACCCTGGCACGTGGGTACTTATGTGAGAGTACTCAGTGCGAGCTATCCAATGAATACCAACATTACAGGGTTTAATTGGTTTTAAAAAAATCCTTTTCCTTCTGCCTGAGTGAACACAATCTTCACTATTCCAGTCAGGCAAAAGGTTAGAGCCATATATATAATGTCAAAACCCTTAAGTGGATTTTGAATTTCAACATCCATGATTGTGATGATTTTAGGTCAATAAAGGAGAAAATACTAGAGAAATTAGATGAGATTAAGGACAGAATTCAAACCAGAATTCAGAATTCAATTCAGCCAGACGTAGAGCGGTATGTAAATGTTGAGTTAACAGTTCATTTTGAAAAGAATGTTTTTATTTGTTTCTTCCTTTGTATTGGTTCCTTAACTGTAAACAGTTGTAAACAGTGAAACAGTGCAGTGAAGACTGATAGATATCATTGCCTGTAGAGTTGTCTACTAATGAAGGGACTGTTATCTTAATATCAGTACTGTATACACTAATACTGTAAGTTATTAGTGTAAATCATTAAATGGTTGCATTTGCAATAATCGTCACCAATTGTTTGGTCGCAATCCCAGCAACCACAGCCATTTAATTGGTTGCAATCACTGATTACATATCAGTATTTGATTGCAACTGTAGCATCTTTGCTGTTGGTTGTGGATTTCTTCTTTGCAATAATTGATTGCAAATGTAGATACAATATTTTTAATGTTTGAGTTGTTTCCTACTTTTTTTCTATGCTGAGATTTTTTTTTTGTTGTTTTTGATAGTTCTGTTGTTGCTCTTTAGCAACATAACTGGGCAACCTCCTCCATGTCCTAGTGGTTGAGCACATTGTGTCCCTGTCTCATCTCTGCACAGGGTTTAGGGTTCAAATCCTCAGCCCAGGCTGGTGGAGAAGTTGCCAGTGACTTTGTAATAGTCAGTCTTTTCCTGCTCAAACACTAGCTATAAATGATGGAAAAAATGTTTTTGAAGTTGTATTCTATTTCTAATTTTTTGTTAGAGCAAATGAGTCTGGGTTTGTTTCAGTATGATTTATTTTTCCCTGGTCGGGATTTAGTCATATGTCAAAGCAATATAGTGATTAAGGTTTATTAAAAGCATCTCAATTGGCAAAATGATTGCAAAATACTGGTGACTTATGTAAAACATTTTAGACCAAGCTAAAATGATTTCTCCAATTAGTTGTGTACATAATCATGCATTTGTACCAGAAGGATTTTTTCCTTAGCCATATTTTTCTGACTCAGACATAGATATGTATGCACTTTTTAAGCAGAATATGTTTTCTATTGATTTGTATGTATAGGTATTTGTTTTTAAACAGAATGGACATTTTAGTCACTCATTTATGTAACCATGCCCATATTTTGCATAATAGTGTGTTTTAACATGAATGAATTTGTTTCCTAATTACTAATGTGTATGTGATTATGGGTATTCAAGTGAAATACATTTTTTTGTGTATGTATTAATGTTTTTTTTCTCACTTCTCTGCAGAATATGCTCAAGGATCTTCAAACCATTCCGTGATTTTTACCGTCAGATGACGAATCCCGAATACAATGCGGTTGTCGACGTCTATGCTCCAATGTTCCTCTGCGACTTCATCAACTTCATCATCATCGTCTTCGGCTACTGGGCCTTTGGACCAGCCGTGAGTATTATTGTCCATGCTTAAGGGATAGTACCAGATGAACATATCAATCCATATCATCTGCTCTGCTGTAATTCTCTATGCCGATTGGTCAATAGGTGTTAGACCTGGAGCCATTCACACTTGCACAGCAGAATTCAGTATCGAACGGCAGAATTCAATATTACCACTTCGGCAGCAGCCTCGTTCTGACCTCCAAAGTTATTTAAAAAAAATTTGAGATGTATTTGTTATTTTTTCTTAGCAGGTAAGAGCAGGTGATAGATTCATGACGACCTGTTGGAAAATGCAATCCAGCCTGCTATCCACCCTCAGTCATCCAGATCCCACTCGGCTCCGCCTCATGAGATCTGGATGACTTCGGTTGAATATCAGGCCAGATTGCACTTTCCAACAGGGCGTAACTAATAATATCGCTGTACAAAATATACATTTTGCATGGCTTACTTTATCATTTAGTGATGTTTTCCTAGGTTGCATCTTCTGTGGCCATTTTGAATGTAAAAACTGTTGCCGACTTGCATGTAAGCTTGACTAGAATTGGTACAAAAATAACATTGCTTCATTTTGAAATCAGATTTAAGATTTTTCATAATAGATGTATGAAGTGAGATTTTTTATGAAATGTGTATGAGCATGAAATTAATGGATGGAAACATTTGATTATTTCTCCTCTTAAGTGAGTCAGAGACAGAATTTAGGTTTGGGATGGGAGGGAGGGGGGGGGGGTTATTTCAAAGGAGGAGGGCCATCTAAAACCAAAATATGTGTTAAAAGTTGCACCTTGGGTACCTAGTAGTTTTGTAAGTGTTGGGGGATATCCCTGGGTCTCCTCAAGCTAGGTATGCTTAAGCCCTCATTTTGATGGATGTTTGTTTAATTTACTATTTTGTTTTATGAAAGGTATACGATTTTAAGGTAACACGTGAATTCCACCATAGTCTTGCTGGGTGGCAGACTGTTTCATCTATTCTACTACTATGAGATATCCCTATTCCTTTCTGTGCCAGGGGTGACTTCTAATTGCCTTGCAGAGTGGCAGTGATATTGTGGAACCCTACAAATTGTAGGATCTTTTATCTGGCTTTTGATCACAGGTTTTTAAAAATCTTTTTTATTCCTTTTTTGAACCTCATTTAATTGTTATTGGGACAAATATGACCTTAAGTTATGGTCGTGAAGAGGTTAATTTCTTGAGAATGCAGCAGGTGGCGCCAGCATCATACTCAATATATGGTCATACAAACAGTTCAATTGTGTACAAAGAAGTCACATCTTCCCCAGCTCTCTGGGTCCTGTGTTCAGTGGAACTCCTGAGGCAAAGTCTAGGTCCATTTCTTTTCTTTGAATATGCTG
>OZ012688.1:37573977-37697318 GCA_963942565.1 Maea johnstoni | reverse complement strand
CAACAACCGTTAGTCACAATTTATCTCATTCATGCCTGTGGCAGCCACAACTGCCTGACAATTTTGGATATCTCTCTTTAACAAAAATAATATAAAGAAAATATTTCAAGGATTTTCAAAAGTATGTCAAGTCCAGACAACCCTGACATCAAGAAGATCTCTAGGCATGAATGGGTTAATGAAGAAAGTATTATGCTCCTATGTTTAGGGGTTCCTTTAGGCATGGATGGTTTATTTAATATGTATGTGATAGAAGCTTTGTTATATAATTTTACAGTTGAATTGTTGTTACTGTTATTGTTATTGTTGTTGCTTACTTAACTGCATGCTGCTTATTTTACCCCTAGGTCTAAAGCTACACATCCCAAGGAGATTGCCCTAACTATTCCGGAAAGATCAACATCGTAAGTATCCTGTCCCCTGTTTTTAAGCAGACATCTTTCTCCCATTGTGTGGCCTGAGAAGGGGCAAATATAACTACAGCTCCTAAAATATTTTTTTCTTAAAGGTCCTTTAAAGCACCCTTTTCCTCCTTACTACTCAATCCATGCATGCATGTTGCACCCCAAAGATATCCTCATCCAGAGATGTTGATCAGAATCCACACAATTTTCCAATGCAAATGTTGTAAATTGGTCCTTATTTGTAAAGTTGTTTCAAAAATATCATGTTCCAGTTGTCAGTTTTGAAATTGAGCTTCAGGCATTAATAATGGGGGAACGTTGTTACAGAAAAAGGTAATTGATTGCGAAGAAAAATTCCTACAAAGATAACCCAGGTTTCGAATGACATTGAACTGTATTTATTTAACCTTCATTTGCATGTTGCTGGCATAACATTTTCCTACTGTCTATACAAACTCTGTAATAATGTGCTTTAAAAAAACTATTTGAAATATTTTCAATTGCATAAGTTCGAACCTTCAAGCAATGAAAACAACATAGTAAACTCCCTATCTTTGTTGTTTATGTATATATGTTAGAAGTGTCATCAGTATACTCTTTATCAATGAATTGTTAACTCCTCTCAAATAATACAGCCTGACTTCACTAGTCAATACATCTATTTTTGCATCAAAATATTGAAAAAAAATGAAAAGGGGGACTTATGAACTGATGAAAGACTACAATCTATGCTTCATGATGTTCTGCTATAGGATGGAAAATGTTTTATGGATATACCTATGCTTCTTATCCAAGTAATCGATATTGATGAACTAAATTTCAACATGTCAAATCAATATGTATATATATATATATATATATATATATATATATATATAATATATATATATATATATATATATATATAATATATATATATATATATATATATATATATATATTATATATACAGTATATCACATGATCTTCTAAGAGAGAATTCACTCTATTAGGCCAGATAACACAAGAACCTTAAGAGTCTTGTTTCGAAGGATACATATTTCAAATACAGTTGTGTAGTTTGCTTGAAATTCTAATATTTTTGATAATTCACTTTCAGTTTAGTGGAGGATGCGGAGACGGAAGAATTTGAGAAGGGACAGCCAAGGATCTTCCGCCCTGGCGGTTGCGATCTGGGACGCACTCATGGCACACTCGGACATCGTGTGCTACTTCGCCATGATCCTGAACCACATGGTGTCAGCCAGTGTGCTCTCCATGCCCTACCCCTTCACCATCTTCCTGTGGGCCATGCTGAGCGTGCCGCGGCCCAGCAAGACATACTGGATCACCATCATCACATACACAGAGGTACGACTATCGGCAAAAATATCCACAAACAATTTGGTCAATCATTTAACTTCAAAATTTCAAAGAGTTTTTTCCTGCACGACAGCTATGGTCATCGCATTCACAAAAAGTGGTTGTGAAAAAAATACAGGTACAGGGTATCACAATGCCAAAATATCCAACAGGATTTGGTCGAGCACATAATTTTTTATATTTTTTTTGAAGAGTTTTTTTTTATTTTCCTCCATGTCAGCTTTTACCATCTCCTTCACAATAAGAGGTTGTGAAAAGAATACAGGTACAAGGTTGCTTACATTGAAATAGTTGTTTACATAGTAGAAATAAGTATATATCGAATCTCTGCAGTGAAGACATTTAATTCCTGCATACACACAAAGTGCCATCCAAACCTGGTGTATTGACCCTATGCCGATTGCCCGGGCACCTTGGCTTAAATAAGACTAAACGCCCCTGACATCAAAGCAAATGCTGAACTAAGCAGCTAAGAGGGTCATGAATATTCATGCTTAGTTATTGATTGCACATCTTGGCATGTATGACAATGTGTCTGAGAGTCACGGCAATACAACTGGTCAAATAGTATGCGGTATTAAATATCCTTACTGTAAATGATTCATGGTAACATCAACAAAAAAAAATAGTTGTTTTAAGAAATACTATATTTAAATAGATTTATATAGTACAAATGATGCGTTGAAGGATTCTCCATGAGCTATGGATTTTTTCAAGTCATGAAAATAGCTTGGTTTATGGTGAATTAATTGTTCTGACTGACAGATGCACTAAATCGGTACATGCTTTCTCTTTCAGGCTGTTGTCATCATCAAGTACATCTTCCAGTTCGGTTTCTTTCCGTGGAATGACGGTTCTGTGCTGACGGGGGCGTTCAACCCGCCCAGAATTATCGGAATCGAGAAGAAGCCGAATTACGCCGTGTTTGACCTAGTTCTTCTCCTTGTTCTCTTCATCCATCGCTCCGTTCTCAAGGTAGATACGTCAATGATCTAGCCAATCATATCATTGTATTACATTCACATCCTTAACCTCCCTCCATCGCTCTGTTCTCAAGGTATCTAGCCAACCATATCTTAGCCAGCAGGGGGTCAGGGTGTCTTCTGGACACCCAAACCCTCAAAATCACCCCTCAGGACTATCAAATTGTTATTTCCTAAAATGTCAATTTCAAACATATAATAGGAATTTTTCCGCCTAAATAAAAAAAATGATTGTATGAATGCTGTTTTTACTGATTAAAACTCTCACTTTTGAAATACTTTTTAAATATTATTTTGATTTTGTGAGTTTTGTTTGAAGTTGTCAGGCTATGTATGAAGTTAGGATGCTTGTGGGTTAAGGCTGAATCTGACCACTAGCCTGACAAGTCAACACTTGTAAAATATATATACAGTCAAACTTGCCTCAACGACCACTTCTCTTAAATGACCACTTGCCTTGAACGACCATTTCAAATCCCCCCAAGGCTATTCCCTGTATATTTTACCTTGATTAAGCGACCACTTGCTTGACGCGACCAACGGCCCTGAAATCTTATCCCTACGAGTAAATGGTCCTTTATTCAACGACCACTTGAATGCCTTGACGCCTTGTATATTGAAAAGGGCACAATAAAATAATGAAATTAATGGTAAAATTTGAAAGTTTATCATTTCTGAGGGTCCTCAATTAATGATATAGTTCAACTGTTATTTTTTCTGAATTGTTTTTTTTTTAATTTTAATGAAGAAATTTCATCAAATGCAGCTAAACATAACAACCTCAATAATTCCAGGTCATTGTTGGAGATTCTTTGTTTTTTCATAACCTCGCTTAGACCCTCAACCCCTTCTTAAGAGACCACCTCTTTAAAAGACCACTTTTGACATTTCCCTTGAGTGGTTGCTTAATAGAGGTTTGACTGTATATATATATATTTGGCGTGCTGGTACCATATCTATCCAGGGTCCCACACTATTACTAGGGTTTGATTAGCCCAATCCATTGAGATTCTAATGAATATTGATAAAAAGTGCTATTCAGTGAATTGAGTCTGGTTTAGTAGAAGTTAAAGTATGTGGTATTTACTAATGAGAATTTATTGGGACACTGTCAGAAATATATTCCCAACCATCTGCAAAAATACATATTGTAATGTGAAAAATATTATCCTGTCGATGAAAGTTGATTTTGCATCTTTAGGTTCGTTTTCAGAAATTTAAAAAAAAAAAAGGGGGACTTGAAATATTTTGCAATCCAAAGAATCGTGAAAGGAATGATGTTGGAAAATACCCAGATTCTCGTTAAAGGAAAAAACTTACATGTACATTTACTAGCTAAAGAGAATGGTCCTAGGAATGTTGATTTTTATGAGATTTTCTTTTGATTCAACTTTTGTGTGGACTAGAGAAGTAGTAATTGGTGCTCAAGGGCATCATGGGTATGTTTATAGTTTTTGGCAATGGTGGCCGGCGGCCATTTTGTTTCAAGATGGCCACCCAAAATGGCTTAGTTCATGAAAGGAGACAATATATCTTTGTTTACCAGAAGTAATATATGTTAAGATTAATGCATTATTAAAATGTTTATGTTACAATTGCAATTGGCAAATGCTTTGTGAGCAGCGCTGAATGTAGCAATTGGTTTACTGCACTATTGAATGATTGCATATCAAGTTTGTTTTTGCTTTGTAAATTTCCATTGAGTCTTACGCTATGCAAAAAACTGTGTATTCATGAAAACATTTTTATTTGATATCTACCCTTTATTTATGAGTACATTCAGATTTGTCTGAGTATATTCATACATTTCAAATTTTTGACCTAATTTTGTCACTGTATATTATTTTCTTTTAACTTAAATGGGGATGGCCACCATTTTGTTTGGTACCACAGTATTCAGCTATTGGTTTTGGACTAATGTTATATGCTTAATATACTTCAGTTCAAAAGCCAGTGATTTCTGTTAGGACAGAAATGATTTGTTGGCCAATTTTTGAAAGTTGCATTTGTTGCAGGCTTTTTGAATGGCAGCCATTTTGAATCCTTGGTAGGGCCGTTGCTTTTCACAAAAACATACTATGCTATGATGACAGTTTGAAACAGGAAAATTAACTGCGAGCTAACCGCTTTGCTTCCAAAGTATTTTTTGATAAAATCTGACTGGCCATAATTTGCATTGATCTTAAAATGTCTTCATTCAACAAACAGTGTTTTGTGTGGTGGCCATTTTGACTAAGTAATTTTCATTCCTCAGATTTGAATCTTTGATACCTTTTTTTGAAAGGATAATATGGACTTAGGAAACAAATAAGATTCTTTTTTATTTTGGGGGTTGTTCCTAATCTTGGAAATTTCCCCTTTATGAAGATGATTGCACTTTATCGTATATAGGAATTCTAAACTTTTTTTATATCTACCTTTCCAACCCCCACCCATGATAAGTCACTAATGAAGTTTTATTGGTATATCTATCTATCTATATACATATCTATCTATCTAATATATATATATATATATATATATATATATATATATATATATATATATATGTATATATATATATATATATATATATATATATATATATATATATATATATATATATATATATATATATAAAAATATATATATATATATATATATATATATATATATATATATATATATATAATATATATATATATATATATATATATTCTTATATATATATATATATATATATATATATATATATATATATATATATTATATATATATATAATATATATATATATATATCTTTGTATGTGTATTTTCAGCGCTATGGATTGTGGCGGGACCATGAAGATGCTCAGGCAGATATGGATAAGGCAGAAAAAGCAACCAGTCGACCGACTTCTCCTGTGCTCGACTCTACACAACCTCCGGTAACACAACTAGTCACAACTCCTCAAATATACAGTCTAAACTACTTCATCAAATCATTATCACAGCAATAATCACATCTTGAGTTCACACATTGTCTAAAATATCTGAATAGAGTGTATGTTTTGACATATATTTGAAAAGGGAGTTTAACCCTTCAGAAACATCCTATCTTGACAAATATTGTTTGTACCTATAAAACTCTTGAATATAGCTTTAAAAGGAAGCAGAAATTCTGAGATTATTTGAAGAACAGTTGTGGGTTGATTTTTGATCAATATTTCTCCTTCAAATATTTCTTAAAAAAATGCTTTGGTCTCAAATATGAGATAGTTAGGGGAGTTTATAATGGACACACAGGCATGTATGGGTTAACCCTTATGCTGCTGTTGGCTAATTTGGCCAATACAAAATGATGCAAAAAAAACTAAAAAATGGCTGAAACCCTGGCACATGGGTACTCATCTGAGAGTGCTCAGCAAGAGCCATCCAATGAATACCAACATGATATGGTTTAGATGGTTTTCAAAAATCTTTGTGTCCTAAATGTGCATTGGACGAAAGTAGCCTCAGCATTGGAATAGTAAGATTCCACTTGCCTGATTGTCATGATTTTTCTTGCAGTTCCCGGCGATAGAAGGAAAGGTGAAGTCAGGTGCGGATAACCAGGGCTACGATGAGTCGGGCCAGACGGACGCGTCACTGAGGGAGAACGGGGAGACACAGGAGAGTTCTTCCGGCGACGAGGGAGGGGAGAAAGCTGGCAGGAAACGCAGAAGGAAGAGAGGGTAGGTCATAATTAGCAGTAGGGAAGGGGACTAGCTGTATTTTTCAAAGTAACGAATTGCTACTTGAAAAATGTAGCTTGAAATATTTTTTGAATGATTTTTTCGGTACTGGATATGCATTCTCGCCATTAAGTCAAAATATTAAAAAAACACAAAAAAAACAAAAAAACATTGCGGTTTCTTGATAAGACTGTCATCTGTCATCATGATATCTGTAAAAGACATATAGGCATTGAAAACCTTTACTGGTTCTAGGTTTGAATCTCATCTCAAATTAAGAACGAATATCCTAAAAAGCAAATACTGTAGGAAAAGCTTAGTATATTATTTCTTAAGGGGAAGTCTCTTACTATTTTGTTGCAAGATATGACCTAAGCTGTTGAAACTGGCACACATCCTAACAAATAAACTACCTATCTGTGTGTATATGATGGTTTTAAGGTATCTTGAGCAGAGACTTCAAGAAAATCTAGGTCTTCATGTCAATATCAGTGCTATATTGGCTTGGTATGTAGAAACCTGTTGGCAACTTGAACATGTTTACACTATGAACCTAGTGTACTTCCAGTGATTTTATTGTGACAGGGAATTGACACATTTGATCACAATGATCATTTGGATGGTATAACGAAGTTTAAAGTGCCCTGCACAGAGAATTACTTAATTTATGAATTCTATAGGTTATTAAGTTCTTGTTATTCTCAAGTATATGTTAATATTATATATATATATATATATATATATATATATATATATATATATATATATATATATATATATATATATATATATATATATATATATATATATATATATATATATATGTTTGTGTGTGTGTGTATACATGAATATGTTTGTGTGTGTGTGTGTATACATGAATATATATGTATGTATATATATATATATGGTGTGTGTGTGCAAGAGTGAGTGTGTGTGTGTGTGTTTTACAAAGAGTCTGACATATAGCAGTTCCTAAGTGTCTGCCTAACCCAATGTTTAGCCCATAGTTATAGTGTTGGTGACATAAATTACAGTGTCCTCAATATATAACTACTGGGTTTATAAAATTTCAAAGTTATGCTTCTTGTTGATATTTTTACTTTTTACATACTTTTTTTCATAATTGCATTGAGCACAATCCAACACATTGACTAACAATTTAGGAAGGGGAACTTAAAAACAATCCAAGAAGAAAATAGGAGTTTTAGAATTAAGGATTTCATAATTGCATTGAGCTCAATCCAACACATTAACTGACAATTTAGGAAGGGGAACTTATTACAATCCAATTTGACAATAAGAGTTCTGAATTAAGGATATTAAAATTTGAAACAAGAACAGTAGGTTTAGTAAAATGACAACTCTTTCATATTGTAAACAAATTTAATGGATAATAGAACTATTTAAAATAACATATTATATGTTCTGCTACTATTAGAAAGGCTAATACTGCTGTAAGGCTTAAACGAATTCTTTATTCCTTTCTTAGACAGCCTAGTGTAGAAGCTAGCCATAATCAGAAGTTTCCAAGTGTTGCTTTGTCACACCTGTGTGACAGAGCCCTCCAGGATTTGTGACAAGCCATTCCATGCAAGCACTTAAGACGTTATCATATGATAGCTCTTTTAGGGATCTATATTGTCATTTAAGCATCCTATAATTTTGATGTACTAGGATGTGTTAGAATGGAACATATTGTTTTCATGCATATTTCATTTGAAATGTAAGCTCCCTAATTATGTTGTTTATTGATTGATCTGCACAGGAAGTCTTTACTATTGATGTGAGGTTTGCATGATAGTTCTAACTGGTGAAAATATTTTGAACCAGCTTTCCCACTTAGGCCACTCAAATAGTTGTATTTCTGTACTATTCCTTTTTTCTCCAGAATATTTTATCTTGAACACACACTCCTAATGCTAACCCGTTTGCTGCTGGTGGCTAATTTGGTCAATACAAAATGATGCAAAAAAACTGAAAAGATACTGAAACCCTGGCACATGGGCTATCATCTGAGAGTACTCAGGGACAGCTATCTAATGAATACCACCATGACAGGGTTTAGATGGTTTTAAAAAAAGTTTGTGTCCATGTCCTTTGGATAAAATTAGCCTAAGCATTTGAGGGGCTGATGAATATTTACCAGAGTGAATGCAATCTTCACTATCCAGGCCAAAGGTTAAAGCCTTTGTCAAACCCTGAAGTGAATTTTTCAATTTCAACATGTATGATTGTGATGATTTTAGGTCAATAAAGGAGAAAATACTAGAGAAATTAGATGAGATTAAAGACAGAATTCAAACCAGAATTCAGAATTCAATTCAGCCAGACGTAGAGCGGTATGTAAGAGTTGAGTTAACAGTTCATTTTGAAAAGAATGGTTTTATTTGTTTCTTAAACTGTATTGGTTCCTTCACTGTGACACAGTTGTAAACACCGAAACAGTGCAGTGAAGACTGATAGATATCATTGCCTGTAGAGTTGTCTACTAATGATGGGACTGTTGATTTAATATCAGTACTGTATACACTGATACTGTAAGTTATTAGACAGTGTAAATCAGTAAATGGTTGCATTTGCAATAATTGTCACCAATTGTTTGGTCGCAATTCCAGCAACCACAGCCAATAAATTGGTTGCAATCACTAAGTACATGTCAGTGTTCGATCGCAACTGTAGCAACTTAGCTGTTGGTTGTGGATTTCTCTTTTGCAATGATTGATTGCAAATGTACATACAGTATTTTAAATGTTTGAGTTGTTTCCTACTTTTTCTATGCTGAAATGGTTTTTTTGTTGTTTTTGATAGTTCTGTTTTTTAACTAAAGCAGCGTTATTGGGCAGCCTCCTCCATGGCCTAGTGGTTGAGCACATTGTACCCCTGTCTCATCTCTGCACAGGGTTTGGGGTTCAAATCCCCAGCACATGGCTGGTGGAGAAGTTGCCAGTGACTTTGTAATAGTCAGTGTTTTCCTGCTCAAGAACTAGCTATAAATGTTGGAAAAAGATTTTTAAAGTTGTATTCTATTTCTAATTTTTTTATTAGAGAAAATGAGTCTGGGTTTGTTTTAGCATGATTTATTTTTCCCTGGTCGGGATTTAGTCATATGCCAAAGCGATATAGTGATTAAAGGTTAATTAAAAGCACCTTCATTGGCAAAATGATTGCCAAATAATGGTGACTTATGTAAAACATTTTAGACCAAGCTAAAATGATTTCTCCAATTATTTGTGTACATAATCATGCATTTGTACGAGAAGGATTTTTTCCTTAACCATATTTTTCTGACTCAGACATAGATATGTATGCACTTTTTAAGCAGAATGGGTTTTCTACTGATTTGTATGTATAGGTATTTGTTTTGAAACAGAATGGACATTTTAGTTACTCATTTATGTAACCATGCCCATATTTTGCATATTAGTGTGTTTTAACATGAATGAATTTGTTTCCTAATTACTAATGTGTATGTGATTATGGGTATTCAAGCGAAATACAATTTTTTGTGTATGTATTAATGGGGTTTTTTCTCACTTCTCTGCAGAATATGCTCAAGGATCTTCAAACCATTCCGTGATTTTTACCGTCAGATGACCAACCCCGAATACAATGCGGTTGTTGACGTCTATGCTCCCATGTTCCTCTGTGACTTCATCAACTTCATCATCATCGTCTTTGGCTACTGGGCCTTTGGACCAGCCGTGAGTATTAATGTCTCTGCATGCTTAAGGGATAGTACCAGATGAACATATCAATCCATATCATCTGCTCTGCTGTAATTCTCTATGCCGATTGGTCAATAGGTGTTAGACCTGGAGCCATTCACACTTGAACAGCAGAATTCAGTATCGAACGGCAGAATTCAATATTACCACTTTGGCAGCAGCCTCGTTCTGACCTCCAAAGTTATTTTAATTTTTTTTGAGATGTATTTGTTATTTTTTCTTAGCATGTAAGAGCAGGTGATAGATTCATTACGACCTACTTCCGTTGAATATCAGGCCAGATTGCACTTTCCAACAGGGCGTAACTAATAATATCGCTGTACAAAATATACATTTTGCTTGGCTTACTTTATCATTTAGTGATGTTTTCCTAGGTTGCATCTTCTGTGGCCATTTTGAATGTAAAAACTGTTGCCGACTTGCATGTAAGCTTGACTAGAATTGGTACAAAAATAACATTGCTTCATTTTGAAATCAGATTGAATATTTTTCATATTAAATGTATGTTGTGAGATTTTTATATGAAATGTGCATGAACATGAAATTAATGGATGGAAACATTTGATTATTTCTCCTCTCAAGTGAGTCAGAGACAGAATTTAGGTTTGGGATGGGAGGAGGGGGGGGGTTATTTCAAAGGAGGAGGGCCATCTAAAACCAAAATATGTGTTAAAAGTTGCACCTTGGTTACGTAGTAGTTTTATGAGTTTTGAGGGTATCCCTGGGTCTCCTTAAGCTAGGTATGCTTTAAAGCCTCATTTTGATGGATGTTTGTTTAATTTGCTATTTTGTCTTATGAAAGGTATACGATTTTAAGGTAACACGTGAATTCAACCATAGTCTTGCTGGGTGGCAGACTGTTTTATCTATTTTACTACTGTGAGATATCCTTATTCCTCTCTGTGCCAGGGGTGACTTCTAATTGCCTTGCAGAGTGGCAGTGACATCGTGGAACCCTACAAATTGTAGGATCTTTTATCTGGCTTTTGATCACAGGTTTTTGTGTGTTCTGACGTACGTCAGCTCACACTTACACAGCGTACATGCCCTCCCAATGTCGTGGTGCAACGAATTCGTTCCGCTGTCCTAAGTACCATTATACCTGTCCTAAGTACCATTCTACTTATTTCAAGTGCCGTGAAGTACCCGTGAAGTACCATTCTACTTATTACAAGTGCCATTAACTCTTTCATCTTTCTCGGCACCGCGACATCCAATATGACGATTTTCTACAGTATTTTTTTTTTCTTTTGCTCACTTACCAGTTTAGTGTTGGCTTCCGATTTTCTTTTCCGAGATCGTTTCTTGTTTTTTTCGGTCTTATAGTCGATCTTTTCAGACGACTCTTTTTCCTGGGCATGCCCTTCGCGAAATGGCGGCATCCATCTTGTGGCGCCCGGTTCGCAGTTCGCCGGTTTGTTGTTGCGATGCCTAAATGTGGGCCGCGGCACCTGCCGCGGCACATGCCACGTGACATGTTTTAGAAAGCACATTCGTTTCATTACCACCGCAATGGCGACCCCGAAGCGGTCGCGCCGAAACAAGCTGCCTCTACTTCATTGAATGACAACAGATATCCATACAATAGGATATCTATAAACAGAATATTTTACGAAAGATGATTTTATTTTTATTATGACATGTACATTCGTTTTAATACCACCGCACAGGCGAACGCGAAGCGGTCGCGCCGAAACGAGCTGCCTCTACTTTTTTGCAAGAATAAGATTCCTATTCTCTTTTGACGAATTATTATGTTGTTATTCAGAAACCAATTAAGACTAAAACATCAAGAATGCTCAAAATAACAGTAAAATGGGAGGGGGTGGGTGGTATCGAACAACTGTTTTTAATCAATTTTGTTCTGAAAAGAAATGATTATTTGGCTACTATGAAAGATGAACTTAATGGATTTGATAGTAATATAACTAATATTTCGTTGATAATAGAAAAAAAGATGGTATCAATTTACCTAGCAAACGTACTACATGTTCCAAATTGGTTAGGTGTGTATTCAAAACAAGCCTATGGTAATCATCAAATTATTTATTTTCAACCCCAGATATTGCTGACCTGACTTCAAATAAATAAAGAATCAATTTTCATTCATATGGTAAAAGTTTTATTTTTGTTTATTTTGCTTTTACCCAATAATTCCAGATGGATTATCAATATAGGCGCCTTGTTCTTTAAATAATATCAAAACAATAAAAGGAAGCTGAATTTAATTCAATCATGTGCTACATGGGTTGAAGGTATATACTATATACAAAACAATGTCTAACACAGTGTCTTAGCCAGGATTTAGAAACTGGGTGCCTAAAATTGGCAGTTGTAAAAATTTTGGGTGTCCAAATTTTTAAGGGGGATCACAATATACTCATATTTCGACCATACACATGTATAAATTGAAATTCATCAAAATAAGGCATGATATCACTAAACAATGTCATGGGAATTATAAGGAGATGAACAGATTCAATTATAAGCTTGAGGTTGAGATTTTAAGAAATTCCACACAAAAAAATTGGGTGTCCTGAGGGGTTCTTTTTAAGGGTTTGGATGTCCAAACCCAGACGCCCTGCTGGCTAAGACCATGGTCTAACATTAACATTAGGATGATTCATTCCTAATTCAAGATATTGTACATGATTTCAAATGAAACCAGAATCAGTTTTAATGCAAATAGTAAACTATATTATATAGCTTAGGCCACGACATTCTCGTTAAATAGTTTCCCCCTGAGAATGTCCCCAATTGTTTTTGAAATAAATGAAGATACAATTTATAAAGATAAATGTTGTGGTGAATCTTATGCAATGTTCTTTCTTGTTATATTAAAGAAAAAAATGTAGGGCCAGTAAACATTTTGCAGGACCAGTAGATGCTATGTGTTACTGGTCCTACAGGGCCAGTATCATTTTGAGTTAGCGTTGAGGCCTGTTAACATTGAGATAATCTATTCCCTATTCCAGATATTAAAGATTTCAAATAAAGAATAATCTTTTTTTTTGAAACACCAGACAATGATTAATCCATCATCAACAATTCCTCACATATTATCGATTGCTTTGTGTTTGCAATAAAATTGCCTTCATTGCACATATCTCAGTAGCTTGGCCACTCTGATTACAAAACAGGTAGATCACTTCGTGAATCTAGCCATCTAGATCAAGCAAAGCCAATCCAATGTAACTATTAGAAATGGGTAAACCTAATATCATCTTGCCCTGAAGGGCCAATGGGCACACATTTTCCCTTGCCCTTAATAATATTTTACCTTACAGACTAAAAACTTACTGGATTTACTACTAGTTGCCCTGAAAAATTTTAAAGACTACCCATGTTAATGTTATTTTTTCATAACTTGCAGGGCAAGAATATTTCTTTTTTTCTTGAGTTTTGATATTTTAACCTAGAAAAGGATACCCCCCCCCCCCCAAAAAAAAAAAAAAGAAATGCCCCCATTTCATGTCTGTTAGGATGTGTTTAAACAGCAAGACAATTTGTGTATGAAGGTTGGCAGTGGTGGCAACTTGGGTCTTAGTAGAGAATACCCAAGGAAACTATTTGGGCCTAAGTTTTATTCATGGTGGAATTGTCCTATAATTATGACACTACCCAAAAAGATAAACACTAGCAAACTTGCTCCTTTGCAATGTATATGGTACTGAATTCAATATGTCATAGATCAGTTTTTACACGTGTAAGTAAAAAGCTAAATACAACTTCAGATTTTCTAAAAAGTTATGTTCATGTGTCTTTAAAAAAGCCTGAACTTAGTTAAATTGAACACTGCACAACTCATATTCTGTGACTCTATGCTGTCTATAAAGTCGTCATTCTTTTACCACGAAAATACTGCCAGCATCGTTGTTGAATAGCTAAAAGTTTATCATAACCATCTGGTCTTCGGTCGGTTTTATTCAGTCATTAAGAAAGATCTGGTTCGTCTACTAAGGGATAAACCACTGTTTGTATTGCATTTTAGGTTATGATTTACTCCTATTCATATAGCAGTGGCAGTTCTACTATGACGGCAGATGGATTTTTTTAGTTGAGAGTTGCAGTGAGTTAGTTTTATGCTATGATTGAACCCTTTACTTGCCTGATAGGCATTTTATTACAATCCTACTAGTCTGGGCTAGTCACCATAGTGTTGTCCAGGGTCTTAGCCAGGATTTAGATACTGGGTGCCTAAAATTGGCAATTGTGAAATTTTGGGGCATCCAAATTTTTAAGGGGGACCACAATATACTCAGGTTTCAACCATAAACATGTACAAATTTATCAAAATAAGGCATGATATCCTTATACAATTTTATGGGAATTATATGGAGATGAAAAAAAAATCAATTCGCTGACTAGGTTGTTGAACCCGCTGCCTGAGGAGAGTTGTTTAATCTGTTGACTTGATCACCATGTGCCCAGGGTCATTTCATTTCATTTTCTCCACTGTCATTAAGTGACCTGAAAAGATATTTTCATCATCTACCAACGTCATTGATGCTACTCAAAATCACCCCAAATGTCTATCACTAGTGTCAAGTTGCACATTCAAACTGGCATGATAACGTGTACTCGTCCGAGAGCAGGGTTTTAGCTAGGATTTGGAAACAGGTGGTACAAAGTTCACACTACTACTGAAATAAACCATATACATCAGCAGATTTTGCTTTCTTAGGACAGTGACTGCTTTGGTTGTATTGTAGGAGTGATACTACATGCACCATCTTCTAGAATTGTCATCATCAGCAAATCCTGACCTAAACTTTTGGGTGTCCAAATTGTCAAAAAACAGTGTTTTGGGTGTCCAAATGGCATGCTGGACGCATTGGTGGACATAATTAAAAGATATGATTCGAACTCCGACAACTGATCCATAGCCTAGGCCTGACATACGATGGATAGTTGTAGCAAAAACGAAAGACACTGATAAAAAATGTTAAGACACGTAATAAATGAAAAGAGCTATTATGTATTATGTATTGACCAAGATTTAATAAAGAGATATTGTGGTACAAGAATATGAAATATGCCTTTGTCCTTTTCTGTACAAAATTGCAATGTTAGTCCTTTACAAATAATCTTTATGATCATGTTCAGAAAAGACCAAAAATGTTGATAAAAAAAGAACACACCAGCTGACGCTGACAGCGTCTTTCTTGTTAAAAATCTTTTTTATTCCTTTTTTGAACCTCATTTAGCTGTTATCAGGACAAATACGACCTTAGGAACTTTCTGGCAATTCTAGCCAAATGTAACTATGGTCGGGAAGAGGTTAATTCCTTGAGAATGATGCAGGTGGCGGCAGCAGCATCATACTCAATATATGGTCATACAAACAATTCAATTGTGTACAAAGAAGTCACATTTTCCCCAGCTCTCTGGGTCCTGTGTTCAGAGGAATCCCTGAAGCAAAGTCTAGGTCCAGTTCTTTTCTTTGAATATTCTGTTTTTGTGTTGTCGTGAAGTATGGTTGAGTTGTTTCGTGTCATTCCCCCCCCCCCCCCCCCCCAATAATGGGAAGGGTTTCTATTGAAGCCTGTTTATAAAATAGAAAGTGCTTGATGTTCACGATGTTCCACATGTCAAGATTTTTTTCAAGTAAAAAGATAAAATGATATCTTTATATTCTATATTTTAGATATCGCAATCTCTGCTTATGTGATTTTAATATTTAAAAATAAGTTAATTATAAGAATATTTCTAACAACAATACTTGTCTGGATTTTTTTTATTATTGTCGCCTCTAGAAAATACAGGTAGTCACTAATTGTTTTTTAATTACTATTGTTTCAGATAGCTTTGGGCTTAGCGGACAGCAAAAAGGAGCTTTGCTAATAAGCTTGTAGAATATGTTGACTTATATGAAATTATTAATGTTCAAATCATAATTATTGTAGCACTAATAAAAGGTCTAATTACTTTGATATCTTTTGAATAAAGTCTTTGAATTTAAAAAAATTATCAACATTCATCTGAGCACAACCAACAACTCTTGAATAAATATTTTCTCAGTTCACCTTTTTAAAAGTTATTTTCAAAGGTAACATGGCTACAGAGGTCAGTTCACACCAGAGGGAAGCTTTAAGAAATTAACCTGATTTTAGTCCAATAATTTTGATAATGGTAGTCATTGCATTTTTTTTGTATCTTTCAACTTCATTGCAAGCATCAGGAAAGTTTAGTTTGTGGCTGAGCAAGCTTGTAGGGAGAGTAGCTGGTTAGAATGCAAGTGTAATATATAACCCGTCACTTTAAAGGTGTGGCTTAAGCAACATATTGCATATTGGTGACTATATATATATATATATATATATATATATATATATATATATATATATATATATATATATATATATATATATATATATATATATATATATATATATATATATATATATATATATATATATATATATATATATATATATATATATATGAGTAGTCACCAATATATTGCTAGCCAAGCCTTTAGGGTGACATGTTTGTTTACTGGCAAGTCTGTCAAATAACTAACATATTGCTAGGCAATATTGGGAGAAGACTAGTTGTTGTTGTGGAGCTTTGCCAAGGGATGACCATGTAGCTATTGAAGCTATTTTTATGGGTGATTAGTTTGCTCAGGTTTGCTTGACTTGATGCTTATTCCATGGCAACGCAGCTAGTTTAAATCCAATCATTTTGTTTATTGTTTATGTAACTGTTTGTCCTGTACATGTTTGTTTAAAAGCAAAGTTTTAGTTATCCACTATTCGACACATGTAATACAGTTACCTCTACTTGTTATTACTGGTTTAAGGTGATCAATACCATTGCAACCTAGTTAATAGCCCCATCTCAAAACAAACCTCACAGCAGCATAATCATATACCAAGGTGTATCTCCAGATTCGTTAGGGTTATCAGGCAGAGAGTATAATAGCCAACCGTCCTTTGTCAACCCATATTCTATTTTATTTCAATATTTACAACTTTTCACTCAAATCATATAATCTCATTACATTCACAGGTAATTGTCACTGCAGGTTCAGAATAACCTTATGGATATCATTGACTATGCCTAATAAGGCCTTCAAGAAGTGTCTCAAGACACACCTTTTCAGGCTCGCCCATTGAGGCGTTGTTGACTATGGCTCAAACTATGATGATGTGCAGCGCTTTTGAACATTTTATGAATGGAAATGGCGCTATATAAATTCCAATTATAATTATTATTATTATTATTATTATAAGAAGTAATGTATAATATTATAATTGCTATTTCATTGTGTATTTGCGTTGCCTATTTTCAGAATGGTGGTACAGGAAGTGATGTGGCGTCTGTCATTCAGGATAACAAGGTAAGCATTTCTCCAGGTGGGCTGACAAGTTATTCAGTCTTTAACCCTTATGCTGCTGGTGGCTAACTTAGCTAATTCAAAATGATGCAAAAACGCTAAAAAATGACTGAAACCCTGGCAAACTGGTACTCATCTGAGAGTACTCAGCGAGAGCTATCCAATGAATACCAACATGACAGGGTTTAGATGTTTTTTCAAAAATCTTTGCGTCCTTGTCCTTTGGATGAAAGTAGCCCTAGCATTGGAAGGGTTAATTGCACCTGTGTGTTTTGTATCATTTCTTTATTTCAGTCAGGAATCGCTCAGACTGGATAACCGATTCAAGCCTGTTGTGATAAGATATACATACAGACTGGCTAAAATAAGAATAATGTTTGATTTAAGCATACGCCTTAGTCATAAATGTCTAACACATCCTTAAAATCATAATTTTACATAAGGTTGGTTTAGCAGATAAATGAAATACAAAATGGAAATGATAATAATTTTATGGAAATGATTTGAAATCCATATTTTTTCAATAGATTTTCTGCATTGCGTGATTTTTAAGACTTTTGCAAATATTTTATTTCTGTCTCGTATGATATCACAGGCAAGAGACTATTCCTTTATAATCGTTGACTTTGAGAGTTATTTCACTACTAGACAGCTTGTGTTCAATTTAACATGTGCTAACAGTTATGGGAATAATTGAAGAATAGTTAAAAACCAATAAAATGGCTTTCCCTTTAGTTTTGTCTTATGTTTCCCCAATAGACCATTGTAAAGCAATTGAATTTCAGTTGTTTCCTGGTAGTTTGCTTTATTTTGGGTGTAGTGAAGATTAAGCTTTGAGTTAATCCTTCATCCATTACAACCCAGCATACCAGATGATCCCCCCCTTGTCTCAGAGATATCATTTACATGGTTTTATGGTACTTTGTTCTCTTACACATGTAGTCGAGAGTAAGATTAGAGCTAATCCTTAATCCATCGCAACCCAGCATACCAGATAATCTCCCTTTATTTCAGAGATATCATTTACTTGAGTTTATGGTAGTCTGTTCTCTTACACATGTAGTCAAGAGTAAGATTAGAGCTAATCCTTAATCCATCACAACCCAGCATACCAGATAATCTCCCCTCATTTCAGAGACCTCGATTTCGTTTCCGACCCCATGGCATTGTTGAATTATTTCTTAATAAAAACCAGGTAAAATTACAAAGAATTCAACATCTGAGTTATTTCACATGGTATGATGAAGGCAACACCTGGGCACATGCTCACTTTATTATATTTTCAATTAGGTTTTTATTTAGGAATATTCAAGTTTGTGAATGTGAAAAAAATAATCTTTGATTAGAAGCCCGTCTTTTTATAAGGTGTGCTTTAGATAACTGATCTGGTATCAATGTATTTTAGAGTCTCTGTACGGATCACACCAATTCTTTGAAAATAAGATTGACTTTATGACTTCAGAAAGTTTTTACTGGTGCTTGTTTAATCTAACTTCAGATCCTGAATGATTTAAACCAAAATATTGTACTATATGAATTTATCTTGAAATTTAAGGTTACATAAATTCATAGGAACCTTAATGTGTATTACTATCCAGAAGAACATTTAAGTTAGCCTTATTCATATTTTAAGGAGACAAACCAAAGCATTTGACAATAACTAGAAAATCTTGAAATGTTGATTTCTTAATAACTAAAAAAAACTCAATTGACATTGAGATATATTTCTATTGTTTCTGTTACTAGATTTTAGCATAGCATACTACATAAGACCTCTACACTAATAATTCCACTGCCCAGTGCATGCCAAGTGTCTGTATATATCACCCAGCTACTACTTAATGTATTGTTACCCTGTAACACTGTGCCACATGAAAGAATAGGGTACTATACATACATCATTAGTTGTGACATTGTGGTACAATTTTCACTTACTTTTTTACACCACCAGTAGCAGATGATATCATGGTGCATAGAAATCATTATTTTGGTAATGGAGGCAAACTTCCTTAATCTGGATCAATTTGGATCCTTAAAATCCATCTGGATTATGGAAGTCTGAAATATGCATAATCCAGATTTTATCCAGATTACACAAATTCATTAAGAAACAATACAAAAGTGATTGACAATTATTGTTAATTCTAATCAAAGTTTTGATTCACCTTGGAGACCATTTATATTTGCTTTTAAGTGAAAGAAATGCAAATAAACTGACAACTGACTTCATTCTGGCCCCACTGGTCATGTTATCTATTTTCTTTTATATGAAAATAATACTTCCATCTGTTATGTTACCTATAAACAGTATTCTGAAGGAAGGAAGGAAGGTCATGTGAACATTTCAGTGGATGCGAGACTATAATCCGAATACCTCAAGTTTATAAACTCATTTCATCGAGGAGTAAAGTTAGATAACATCAAATGAATTTAAGTGATGAGATTTTATTGTAGAGCAGTAAAATTCAGCAAATACCTTAAATGAAATATCTTTTGAACTATTGTACATTCATTGGCAGTAACATATAATGACCACTAGTTAGTGTGTGCATTCAATATACTTCGATAGTATCTCTTCAGCTATCCAATGCTTTTTCCATAAAATAAGTGTTATCATATGGTATTACATAATCACCTTTTCTCACTTAAACATGGCCTTCTCACTGACTCACAATAGAGATGCTTGTTCTCACTCACTGTTTTCTATATTATATATTATGTATACTGAATCACATTATAATTGGTGGTCACTGTATGTTACTCATAATTGCCAATTGCTATTAACCTTTTCATGCCTGGAGTGCCGTTTCTATTAGAGCTATTTACCCGAAGTGCGGTTTCACTGATTTCTAGTTATTTCAAATACTATATGCCTAAGTAATATAAACCTAACATAATTGCTTAAAAGCTTTTCCTTGTTGAACAGCAAATGCCCATCAGGAGACGAGAGGGCATGTTACTAAGAGCTGAATATCTTTGAATAAACTGCCAGCCCTGCATTGCTATCAAGTTGAAGCTGAGAATATGGGGAATTAAAATATATATATATATATATATATATATTATATTTATTTAATTGTTTATTTTCCTTCTCACTGAGCACCATGGCTATGCTTTACAATTATGAATTTAAAGATATTGGTTAGAACTTTCCCCCCAATGTGGTACTGAAATGTCCAATTTTGGCGTCTGGCTCATGACCTAATTGAGTCAGTCTGGGCATGAAAGGGTTAAGACAGACTATGAGCATCCACCATCTTTACAATTCTCATTAAACCTTTCTGTGTTTCTTCCCGCCAGGTTCCCATACCGTTCCTTATCATGCTGCTGATACAGTTCGTGCTCATCATCGTGGATCGCGCCATCTTCCTCAGGAAGCAGATCTTCGGCAAATTCCTCTTCCAGATCATCCTGGTCATCTTCCTACATGTCTGGTTGTTCTTCATTCTGCCTGCAGTCACTGAAAGGTGGGAATTTTTTTTTTTGTCATCTTTTCTGCCATATTGTGGCCAAGTCGTGACTAGCGAGTTTTCACTGGTTACAATTGCCAATTTTGGGCACCCAGTTCCTAATACCCTTTTACTCACTTTTTTTTTGTTCTGCATTTTTTCTGCCATATTGTGGCCAAGTCGGGACTAGCAAGTTTTAACTGGTGGAGTAAACCGGAGTATCCGGCAAAAAACCACCGCCTAACCCCAAGTCACTGGCAACTTTCTCACTTGCCCGGGGTGGAACTGGCAGGTTGGTAGGAAAGGGTTAAAAAGTAACGATGCTTCTTGGCATTTCTTACTCATTAAATCCTCATTAGCAGGTGGGCTTTCTCACCATAATTTAGCCAGAAAGTCATCCGGGCACCATTTGGACATCCATACCCTCAAAAATCACCCCTTAGGACACCAAAATTCTTTTTGGGAGTAATTTCTTAGGATGTCATTTTCAAACATATGATAGTTGTCTTTTTTACCCCAATATCAGTCCTATGACATCAGGATATCAAGCCTTATTTGATTAAGTATATACAGACTAATCTAAGTATATTGAGGTAGCCTCAAAATTTTGCATTTGCCAATTTTGAGCACCCAGTTTATAATTCCTGGCTAAGACCCTGTTACTCACTATTGTGATGTGCAGTATTAGACACCTTCTTAGGAAACAAATCACATTCCAATATATTATGAGACTAACAATGGAATGGTATTTCTATAGGTTTCCAATATTAGTATGATAAATATTTAGTTCAGGATTTTATTCTTGTTTTGATTTGAACATGTTTTGTTTCCAGGCCGTTTTTCCAGAACGTACCTGCCCAGCTGTGGTATTTCATCAAGTGCATTTACTTCGGTCTGTCTGCGTACCAGATACGATCCGGATACCCCACGCGTATCCTGGGCAACTTCCTGACCAAGAACTACGGCTATGTCAATCTCTTCTCCTTCAAAGGGTGAGTCAATGAGGTTTGGGATATAGATGTTCCATATATATTTAAATTGATGCAACGACAGTTGCTATTAGTAAGATTTTTGCCTGTAAAAATGTTATCTAATATTGCCAGTTAGCATTTATGTTTAGATTCCTGGTCATCCTGTTCCTGATGGAACTGCGATCTCTCATGGACTGGATATAGATGAACATAACCCACACTCCTGGTCAATATGACTAATTAGCGCCCTCAGGATCGGTCCATATTTATCTAATATTGCCTGTTAGCTGGTATGTTTAGATTCCTGGTCATCCTGTTCCTGATGGAACTGCGATCTCTCATGGACTGGATGTGGACAGACATAACCCACACTCCTAGTCAATATGACTAATTAGCGCCCTCAGATTCAGTCCATATTTATCTAATATTTCCTGTTCTCGTGTAATTTTAGATTCCTGGTCATCCCGTTCCTGCTGGAGCTGCGATCTCTTATGGACTGGATGTGGACGGATACGACCCTCTCTCTCTCCAGCTGGCTTCAAATGGAAGACATCTTTGCCAACATCTTTGTGCTCAAGTGCTGGCGCAAGTCTGAGGAGGTAAGTGTCCATTTGAAATGTATTAAATAGTACAGAGAACCCTGTATGTGAGGGTGGGTAGCAGCAGAGTTGCTAGGCGTGCAGTGGACCTTGTGGAGACCAATGTTACTATATATGTATATATATATATATATATATATATGTATATTGATGTACATATTATGTCCTTATGGGTTATAGAGATTATTCTAAGTTTATGTATATTTGAGAAATGGATATTTCAGGAGTTTCACATTCATATTATATGGCCATTTTGAACCTATCAGCCAATTATACAAGTCTGAATAATATGATTCTAATCACTAATGGGTTTTGATTGTACATTCCAGGATTACCCCACACCCCGGGGCACCAAGAGGCGACCGGTCATCAAATACGGTTTTGGCGGACTCCTCCTTTTCCTCATCATCTTCATCATCTGGTTCCCGCTCCTCCTCTTCTCCTTCGCCAATACCGTCTATGAGCCCAATCAGCCTGTGGACGTCAGTGTAGAGCTACGTATAGGTGGCTATGAGGTAAGTGTCACACAGTCTTAGTCTCTTCTCCTTTGCCAATACCGTCTATGAGCCCAATCAGCCTGTGGACGTCACCGTTGAGCTACGTATAGGTGGCTATGAGGTAAGTGTCACACAGTCTTAGTCTCTTCTCCTTTGCCAATACCGTCTATGAGCCCAATCAGCCTGTGGACGTCACCGTTGAGCTACGTATAGGTGGCTATGAGGTAAGTGTCACACAGTCTTAGTCTCTTCTCCTTTGCCAATACCGTCTATGAGCCCAATCAGCCTGTGGACGTCACCGTTGAGCTACGTATAGGTGGCTATGAGGTAAGTGTCACACAGTCTTAGTCTCTTCTCCTGCGCCAATACCGTCTATGAGCCCAATCAGCCTGTGGACGTCAGCGTTGAGCTACGTATAGGGGGCTATGAGGTAAGTCTTAGCTGGTATAGAAGAGGGGTTAGGTAAACCTGCCATCACCCCATAACTAATGATGAGATAAGAATGATTATCAATGGTAATAAGGATAATAATAATGATAATTAGATGACGATGATGAAAATAGTAATTATAAAAATTGTAATAACAATTATAATATTAATTATATTATTATCATTGATAAAAATGATATTAATAATACAATGATAATGATAATAATAATTATAATAATAATAGTAATAATAATTATAATGATAATGATAACATAATAATTATAATAATGATAATAATAATAATAATAATAATAATTATAATAATGATAACAATAATAATTACGATATTAATGATTAGTCTGTTTGAAGGAATCTTACATTTGATGTGTGTTCCAACTCCCCTTTTGATGGTATATTTTACTGTATGTTCCTCTGGCTATGATTTTTGAAGGTATGTTATATATTGGGTGTGTGTTACAACTCATTTTTTGAAGTTATATTTTACTTTATGTTATTCTGGCTATGATTTTTGAAGGTATGTGATATATTGCGTGTGTGTTTCAGCCGATCTTCTCGATGAGCGCCCAGCAGCTGCAGCTGAAGCCGTTTACCTCGCGGCAATATGACCAGCTCAAGAACTACTACAAGAAAGACAAGGTGAGACCATACTCTAGTCAATCAGCCAATTCTCAAATAGCAGGGTGCAACATAAACACTTGCTCCGTTGCAAGTGAATTTGTCAAAAAACGGCGAGCAGGCAAGCAGAACAAGACCCTAACTTGCCCCGCTTGGCAAGTAATGTTGTAGGCAGAGTCCTCACAATGTAACTTATCTTTATTTAACAGAGAAGCGGGGCAAGTGGAAGTGCCAGCGGGGCAAGTGAACTTTAGGGGCAGCCTGCTAAGCTCGGCAAGTGTTGTTCTGGAACCTATGTTGCACCCTTAATTAAGGCCTTATTTTTTGGTGTTTTGTGTGCGGAGATGGTCCCTAACAAGATTCCCAATTAGATCCTCATCACAAATAGATCTGACATACACTGTAAAGATTTACAGTCAAACCTGTATTAAGAGACCACCCAAGGGATGACCAAATATGGTCTCTTAAGACAGGTGGTATCTTAATAGAGGGTCATTTAAACTAGAATGTTAGACCAGGGGAAATGAAAATGTGGTCTCTTGATAGAGGTGGTCCATTAATAAAGGTGGTTTCTTAATAGAGGTGGTCGCTCAGTCAGGTTTGACTGTATATTGATGGCCCGGCCATCTGGTCTTTAATTTCATTTGTGTGTCTCTATTTATATAATTATTTATTTCAGGACTCGAAATTAGCTGGAGCCGGGAGCCCAGAATTTATTTGAATTCTACTGCGGCTCCCTCTGTTTTCTGTAGGGAGCCCAAAGATTTACTGGTTTCAATACACAGTACCTTAAAGTAGCTTTTAAAGATACAATTGGGTTCCTGAAAAAACAACTTAATTGTAGCCTTTTATATGTTTTTTTTTTGTGGCAATAAGGAATATATTTTCATTTCTATTCTGTCTTCATAACCCTGAATGGAAATATTATGTGTGTTGTGTTACATGTTTATAATTGTTATATGAATATAACTGTCTACCTCAAAATACATGACACCAAATATCCAGGCTTATCAATTTTGGACTCTTTGTTTCAAGTGAAAGTAATAGAGTCCTTGGGTTATGTTTCTTTTCGAAATTGAAGTTGGATTATACAAAGAGGTATTTCTAAATGTGTTGAATATATTTCAAAAACTTCTACGTTTTTATCCTTATGCGCATAAAAGGGATCGTCTTTTATGAGCTATGCTGAGCGGCAGGTGAGAAAAGCACAGCAGGGTGGAAAATTGCAATCATTTACGCGTAACTGCTCAGGAAAATGCACTTAATCCACCTTCACATCTCAGGGAAAATCACTTGCATGCATGTTTATATATATATATATATATATATATATATATATATATATATATATATATATATATATATATATATATATATATATATATATACATATATATATATATATATATATATGTATATTTATGTATATATGTGTATATAGCTTCTACATTTAGTGGGTGGTTTTGGATTAGGATTTCTATGACAGTCATGATGTACCAAACTCTTTATGAAGGAACAAAATAACTGTTTTGGAAGCCTCAGAATGTATGGTTTTGGGAGGTTTCTTTTTTCATATCTTTTAGTATTATTGCATAATTCTATTGACTGATACCTATATTCCCTTGGATTTTAGGATGCCACGGCATATCTCTCTAACTACAACCATCTAGACACGACCATGGTCAAGATTGTGGGCAAGTCTACGGCAGTGTGGGGCATCAGTCCCCCGAGCGAGCAAGATCTCAAGAGTGAACTGCTCGGAGATAATAAACTCAATGTCTTCTTCACGGTGACAGTGCTAAGGTATGTCATATAAAATGATAATACAAAACACTGCCCTGTCAGTCGTTTTTTATTTTACCAATTTGTGCCAAATAAGTAGCATCTGTGCTGGGTGCTGCCACCTATAGTCAGTCCTAATAGGGACAGCTGATGGCGGCCATTTTATAGTATTATATACCACAGTAAATAACTTACTTGATTTCTGTTAGTCTGAGGGAAAGTACACACTTATTACTTACCTGATTTCTGTTAGTCTGAGGGAAAATATGCACTTATTACTTACCTTATTTCTGTTAATCTGAGGTAAAATACACACTTATTACTTACCTGATTGCTCTAGGTCGCCGCGACCTGGTATAGTCTCAGAGGTGGTGTCGAACACCTTTAATCTGCAGCCGGGACGAGCGATGCGCCAGGAGCTTGCAGAAGTAATCAACGGGACGAGACAGACAGTGTAAGTACGATCCTATAGCAATACCCCAAATATCTCACACTAAAAACAGTCTACTTAGCTGAAGAAGTATTTCTTAGTATTAGATCTACCCAAATTAGCTTCCCAAAAGATTGTACTTGGGAATTTGGAATTCCCTTTTTTCGTATTTTTTTCTGTAATACTGCAGCTAAGCCGTGATTAGCCAGTTGTAACTGGGGGAGGAAACCGGAGTACCTGGCGAAAACCACCGCTTAACCTAAGTCACTGGTAACTTTCTCGCATGCCCCGTGTGGGATTCAAACCTGCACAGTGGTGAGAGACAGCTAGCAGTCAGTGGATTTTTTTTCTTATCTGAAGAAGTGTTTCTTAGTATTTCAATCATCATCGCTTTTCGGCCATACAGAGACTAAATTGCCACTAGCCATTTGTTATTGGAGGTACTGGTTGGACCCATGAAAAACCGCCACCTAACCCTAAGTCACTGGGAAGTTTCTCACATGCCTTAAGTTGGTACTTAAAATGCTGCTACCATTGGTCTACTTATGTGACACTAGATTTGATGGCTATTTCATTGTCTTGGAATATAATCATGTATAATTATCATTGTGGACCAGCACTGCAAAGGAATGAGTTGAATTTGGAATTTTGTTTATCGTTACTGTTTCTGCCATATAAAGGCTAAATGGTGACTGTAGACAGTCTACAGTGGTGAAGGAATCCCCCGGGAACTATGAAGCCATCTGACCCCAAGTCACTGGCACCCTACCTGCGGGCAATAGCCTACTAATGTGACACAGGAGCTGATGGTAATTTTGTGTACCGTATAGAGAATAAAGTATAAAGTTCATCTTTTTAGTAGTTGTGGACAACTGCACAAATTTCATTGGATCTTTTATTTCAAAAGAATTAGAAGAAATATCTGTATATAAAACTGTATATTTATGTTGTTTGTATAAGTAATTTTATTGTTTTTTGCAGGCATATTGATAACCTATTTCCCAGGTTTATCCGAGTACCAGGAAGTGGCAGACCTGATGCTATTCTACCATTACTGACAAGTAAGAAGCCTTAAGATATCCTATTATATATATATGTGTGTGTGTGTATATAGAATATAAATTATGCTCATACTGCTTACATAGATTGGTGATGCATGACATTCCATTTAGGTCACATAACTTCACATTTTCAGATAGTTTTATTTATTTAGATACACAGATAGTTTAATTTATTCAGATACACAATGTTTTTAGTTTATCAAATATAATAACCAAATCATGTATTACATATGACAATCAATATTATAAATAGTTAAAAGAGTTATTATTAAACCAATATTTATATTCTGGAATTTATAGAATGCAGTTTTCTTATAGTAATAAGGTGTCTTAATAAATCAATCATGAAATTCAATAAAAGAAATATTGTTTTCAATTTGAATGAAGAATTTGTTGGATAAAATGTGCTTGCTGCGCTTCTTACTAAGGTATAAGGTGGAGGAACTATATGAATACATGTAAATATTTGCAATATATATATATATATATATTTGCAATATATATATATATATATATATATATATATATATATATATATATATATATATATATATATATATATATATATATATATACATACATATATACATATTTACATATATACACACACATATATATATATATATATATATATATATATATATATATATATATATATATATATATATATATATATATATATATATATATATGTATATATAATATATATATATATATATATATATATATATATATATATATATATATATGTATATATATATATATATATATATATATATATATATATATATATATATATATATATATATATATATATATATATATATATATATAAATATATATATATATGTATATAGCATTTATCGTAATTTTGCCTCTGAATTTATATTTGCAGCAATTAGATCAGTATTAGACAGTAGCTTTCATTTTCATGGTTGTGAGCAATTTGTTTTGCGGTTACCTATCATACCCTCATAGAATTTTGAGATGGTTTTCCAATCCTACATTTTCGCAAACTCAGCTTACTACTTTGATAGAAAATTTTGGCTACCAGCAGAAAATCTAGACAAAATTTGATGATAATCACAAAATCATGAAATCAAATTTTTGGAAATATTTTAAAAGAAACGCTGACCATAGGCCAACCTATATTTCTCCATCAAATGATTTTAAAGTAATGGTTTTACGAGGTTGTTTTTAAGACTAGCATACAATCAGACCATATTTTTTATTCATTTTTTATTTTTAAATCATTTTTATTCAGTCTTGCATGGTAAATCAAAATACAAATGTAACCATATTTTTATTCATGGTATGTGACTGTCAAATAAAGAGCATGGTTCATTTCAAGGCCTTGTAGCTAGTACTGCTCAGCATCTATTATTTGCTCATGGTTTTGCTTGCTTTTTCTTACAACCTCTTTTCGATTCTCTGTCTGGCTACGTTGGGGCGCTGTCTTTTCAATCACCAGATCCTTGGAGAAAAGGAGGTAGGGCTTGCGACTAACCATCTTTAAATGGCTTTTGTATGGACTAACAACCACCCGAGGTGCAGTTCTGGTGCTTGTACAGAAAATATGGTCATGGATTTCATTGGTTGAGAAATGTAGAACACAAGGTCCAATGATTTAGATAGCCAATGAAATGTGTGCATTATTTACTGGTAAAGTGCACGAACAACCTACAGGCGTTGATTAATAATTAAGCTGTTGATGAATATCTATGCGGTCCAACAAATGTGAAAGAAATCTAGCTATGGATATAAACTAAGCAGGAAAAGTAAAATATTGGAGATGTTTTTGAAGATGTATTTGGACTTATACTGATATAATTCACATTATCAAATTTTTGCAACACTATCAAAATAAATTTATTTTTTCCTGTTTTTATTCTTATGTTCACCATGTTTATTACATTTTATGTTCAAATGTTGCCTTTCTTGATTTTACAAGATAGATTTAAATAATTTTCCACACTATCATAAATTATATATTTAGATCATAGAATACAAATAAATTCACTAATTTTGACCTGTGATTCTCCTCTCATTTAGATATCTTATTGTAAGGAGAAATTAAGCTTGCTGGCCTTTGGTTCTTGGTCAATTTTAAATGGAAAGAAGAATTTTCTGAAAGATATTCATTGAATTGACAGGTTGAATTGTTTTACTATTTTTGAAATTTACAAGGAATTGCAAGAACCTAGGCAAAAATAAGCAAGTTTTCACTCAATGATTTTAGTAAGTTCATTCAGGTTATGGTAAAATAATACTCAGAAAAGATATGAGAGTTTTAGTGAATTAATCTGGGATTTTGGAAGTGTTCAGATATAACTCAAAGATTTTTAAAAAGATTTTTTATCAGTTGAAAATATGGATTTTTAAAAAACTTTCTTAACCTCAGTGCTGCTGGTGGCTAATTTGGTCGATACAAAATGACCGAAACCCTGGCATATGGGTACTCATCTGATAGTACTCAGCGAGAGCTTTCAAATGAATACTAACATGGCATGTTTCAAAAGACTTAAAGAGTTTTCTTCATTTTTGTGCCTTTGATGAAAGTAGCCTCAGCATGAAAAGGGCTAAGCATTCAATATATTGATGTGCTGTTTTTTCTTCCCTCCTCTAGATATCTCGTATAGTAATGTAACAGCGGAACTGAAAAACGGGACCATACCTGGTCTGCCCACGGTAGAACAATGGTGGGAGCTTCAAGAGGTCGTCAGAGGGGACATCTTGGACCCCGAAGCTACGGGACCAACGCGCGAAGATCCAAACCTTTCTATAGTAGCATTCAATGATCGTGTGGCACCTGCCGGATTCTCTTTCTTCACAGGCTATGGGTATGTAACGCATACTTTTAACTACTTTTCATGTATTTCCACCAATGCGCGGGTTCAAATCCAGGCCGGGGGAATGCGGGAAAGTTGCCAGTGACTTAGGGTTAGGCGGTGGTTTTTGCCAGGTACTCTGGTTTCCTCCACCACTTATAACTGGCTAGATTTGACCTATCTGCAATATGACAGAAAAAGTGATGGAAAATTGAAATTCCAAATTCCAAATACCTTGTATTTCTGGCATGTTTTGGATGTAATTGGCATGTTAAGTATGTATTCCATGGATATTACATGTGTTCTGTTTTGGATATTAACCTAATGCCACTCTCATTCTATTGTGAACCAGTTTCATATCCCCACAAAATATCTAAATGGAAATTATTGCAAATAGAAATTGTGTAATTGAGTGAAAGATGATATCCAGAACTAAATCTTATGTAAATGAAAGATAAGTGAAAGTTAGGGTATAATCAAAATTAATCAAAATACAGTGTCTTCTTGATTATTTGTATATTTTATTAATTGTTGAAATAGGTATAGTTATAAACTTGACATAACAAAGAAGTTCTTTGAAATAGAGTATATGCTTATGAGCATATTTCACTATAAAGTACTGTTTTTCTCAAAGTTGTGTAAGTTATTTTCAAAAAAATCATCTATACTAAATTGACTTACAAATTTAAAAGACAAACTTGATGCGAACTTATTGAGTCTATGTAATGATTATATTTACATAGTTCCTCTGAGATTAATTTTGTTACTGTTGTTAATATTCAACTAGTTTGCATATGTATAGAGTGCCACATATTAGAAATATTTCTGCTGCTTTTTTTTATTTTTTGTAAAAATTGCCTGTTTCCATTATTAATGCTTATGTTGAATATAAGATTCTAAAGAGCTTATTAATTTTGATATCATGCTGCACCCATGTGATAAAGGCCTTTCCCTTTGATCCTGAAAATATATATACTTTACCCAATCCTATACTTGCCTTCTGTATTGGAATAAGATACCAGTTTGCACAGGACAAGCTATCCCTTCAAATTCTTGCAATGCTATATCGCCTTTTACAAGCATGTTCCCATGGTCGTTTCTCACCATAGAGTGTTCATAATAATCCAGTAGTGCATATTGCACTCCTTGTATCCAGATGACAATGCTACTATTGTTTCCTCATGTTGTTGCATGTCCCCATCTTATTTTGATTGTTTTCATGTAGCATTTGTTTTTGTCACAATTTCTTTTCTCTTGATTTTTCTCTGTTCAGCCTGTTATTGATGTGTTTGATTTGCAAGTTTCAGACGCTTCCTAGTTGCATGATGTTGATGGAACAGTCAATTCTCCCCACCTCATTATGGACCAAGCACAGCATGCCCAGCAGTAATGACCTTGATTGACCTTGAAATACTATTATTTTCATATAAAAACATGCAAAGTAATCTTATTGTTAAAATTAATTATAGCAAAAAGTTTCTGTAACTTAAGGATGCATCAAGATAGAAATCAGTTATCACTAAAACTTTCTGTGATATCCTTTAAAAAAGTACGCCCTAAACTGTCAAAAAATCTTTCACTGTGAATTTGTTTTGGAACTTAATTGAAACAGAAAGACATTTAGGACCATTTGAAGTAATTCACTAACAATGAAAAAAAACAGTTGACGTCAAGATAACAAAAAGGAATTACTCAATGGAAATTGTTCAACTCAAAAAAGAAACCCTTCATTGTTTCGAAACTTTGAATTACTCTCACAATGGGATTTCCTTATTTGGCAGAGCATTAATGCATTATTAACCCTTATGCTGGTGATGGCTAATTTGGCCAATACAAAATGATGCAAAAAACCTGAAAAAATCGCTGAAACCCTGGCACATGGTACTCATCTGAGAGTACTCAGCGAGAGCTATCCAATGAATACAAACATGACAGGGTTTCAATGATTTTTAAAAATCTTTGCATCCTTGTGCTTTGGGTGAAAGTAGCCTCAGCATTGGAAGGGTTAATTGAATTGTTTAGGTGGGAAATGACACAATACTCTATATGCCCAAATTGTATAGGAAAAAGGGTTCATCTTGATGAAATAACCTGATTTGGTACTTTTATGGGGGGTTTTCACCATATTAGAGATTACTTTTCCTGTTACTATATACAAGCAAACTTACCCAACTCAGACTTGCCTAACTCATTTTTTTGCCTAAATGGCTCAAAAGCTAAGTCCCAATTCACTTTTTTCTTGATGAATACCTATGGAGAATAAAAACCCTGTTGCATATGTGTGCAATTCGAAATTGTAAAAAAAGTCCCAATTCACTTTGCATCAAAGTATACATATAAGTTGTTGTTTTCTTCTTTTCTTTTTTTCTTTTGCAAATTACATACATATAAGTTGGACCTCCCCTAATTAGACAGCTATTTTTGTTCCAATTATGTCTGAGTTGCGCAAGTTTTCCTGTACTTGTAAATCAAGCCAATTCCATTACCTTTTCTTAGAGCATGACACACCCTTTCTAGAGCATGTAGTCTCTCCAAAAAACATCACATGTATGAGCTTGACAAATCCTAATTTCCAGTTTGCATTGGATTTGCATGCCTTATGAATATGATTCATTTCTACGTTCATAAGAACTTAATTACTTTCAATATAGATGTGTGTTATTATCCCTTTTCACTCATCACAAATCCCAGATGGCATCACTTTTGAGACACATTTATCAAACCACATGTATTTATCATCTCCAATGCACTTCAGTGAGTAAGGACAAAGAATTTCCACCATAAACTTGTAGTCCTGATATAGAATATGTGAGAAAGTTGCTAGTGACTTGGGGTTAGTCGATGGTTTTAGCGTTCGTTTCCTCCACATACAACTGGCTACTCAAAACCATCCAGTTAAGAAAGATTTTAAAAATTCAAAAAAATTCATGTCCTTATATGCAACTGGCTGAAGTCAAAACTATCCTGTAATGAAAAAATTTTTTTTTTTAAATCATTTCTTTTTTACGGCAAAAAAATGATTTCAAACTACATGGAGTTAGTCGTTGGTTTTTCAATTTCATTTCCTCCACATTCAACTGGCTCGTCATAGCTATCCAATGATGAAAAAAAATTCAAAAAAAAATTCAATTCCTTATTTGGCAAAAAAGTGAAAATAAATACAATTCATACTATATTGATGCTACATGGGGTTAGTCAGTGGTTTTCGCTTCCGTTTCCTCCACTTACAACTGGCTAGTCACAACTATCCAGTGATGAAAAAAAATCAAAAAAGAAATTCAATCCCTTATATGGCAAAAAAGTGAAAATTAACACAATTCAAAGCCTATTGATGATACACAGGGTTAGTCAGTGGTTTCCCCTTTCGTTTCCTACATATGCAACCGGCTTCTCTGAACTATACAGTGATAAAAAAATTAATGAAATTCAAAAAGAAATTCCTTATAGAACAAAAAAATTGAAAATTAACACAATTCAAAGATGCTACATGGGGTTAGTCGGTGGTTTTTGCTTTCGCAAAATTAAAAAAAAAAAGTCCTTTTGGCACAAAAAAAGTGAAAATGAACACAATTCAAATCCTATTGATGCTACATGGGATTAGTCGGTGGTTTTCGCTTTTGTTTCCTCCATATGCAACTGGCTACTCACAACTATCCAGTGATGAAAAAAGATAAAAAAAAATCTAAATAAATTCCTTATAGCCCAAAATGGTGAAAATTCACACAATTCAAATCCTATCGATGCTGCATGCAGCAGAAGTGTCAGTGAAAAGGAAAGGTAGGATGGATGTCTTGAGATGTTATTATTGTATTGCGTTCGTTCCAGCATCCTGGGTCTCTATCTGTCCTTCATCCTGGTGGTGGGGCAGTTCCTGCGTATGAACACGAGCGGCCTGCTGCAGACCATCATGTTCAGCGAGCTGCCGTACGTGGACCGCCTCTACCGCCTGTGCAAGGATATCTACCTGGTGCGGGAGGCGCACGAGCTCTACCTGGAGGAGGAGCTCTACGCCAAGCTTATCTTCCTCTACAGGTCCCCAGAGACACTCGTAAAGTGGACGCGACACCCGAAGAAGGACGACTGAGGTACTCGTAGTAGCCCTGCTTCCCACCGCTGCTGCTACTGTTGACTGAAGTAGTTCTCCTGCTGTCTCACTGGATTTTCCTGCTGCTGCTGCTGCATGAATACCACCCTTCCAGCATGAATACTGATATATATATATATATATATATATATATATACATATATATATATATATATATATATATATATATATATATATATATATATACATATATATATATATATATATATATATATATATATATACATATATATAATATATATATATATGTTATATATATATATAGATATAGATATAGATATAGATATATATATATATATATATATATATATATATATATATATATATATATATCATGCATATATGTTGTCTCCATGTATTCTACATATAGTACCTTCAATTACTGCACATACAGACATTTTCTGTACAACTACAATTATCACAGATTCTTGCACAATTACCACATAATGATGCATACACCATTTCACTTATCGCTACATGAGTACAGATATATCCTGCATACAAATTATCTCCATGACTTTGATTACTACACAAACTTATTCTGAACACATGCGATCTCAGATAATTGCATGAATACAAACATATCTTGTATGTGTACTATCTCTTATTACTGCATGAATATGGACAGATCTTGTACATGTATTATCTCTATTAGCTGCATGTCTGCATGAGTATCAACATTTGTCGCCTCCTTTGCTATGATTTTCGATGCAAAATAGTCAGTAGGTGTCAGACATGTAGCCATTCACAAAAAGTGCATTTAACGTCAAACTCCTGAAATTCAATTCTAAACCTCAGCCTCGTTTTGAAATCAATACCAAACTTCAGCCTCATTTTGAAATCAAGATCACCTGTCAGCAATTACAATATACAATATTTGTGGGAATTCTACTTAAGCTGCACATTTACAATATCAGCATTTTTACTGCAATACATGCTAATTGCATGAATGCTGACCTACCCTGCACATATGTAATTATACTCATACATTTTGTGCATATACTATCCCTAATAACTGCATGAGAATCAAGCGTATTCTACATATCTGCAATTTCTGATAAGTGCATGAATACCATCATATATTGCACTTATGCGACCTTTGGTAACTGCATGAATACATAACTGACAGAGTTTGTGCTTATACAATCTCTGAAATTGACACATCGTGTACATATACCATCTCTCTCCAGTGTTTGAACATACGCTTTCACTAGGCTAACCACTGCATGAAGAGTTAACTGAGTTTCTGAATATACGGGTATGATGGATGACAAACACTTCTGTCTCCTCTAATTGATTGAATCGAACATATCCTTCACATAAATGACCAGAAAATCTACAGAATCTACAGGAAAAGTACCATACTTTTGTCTCTTACAACTTTCATTACAGCATACTTTCTTATCATAATGTATCTCATGTATTAATTGTGCTTTTGATATTCCATGTATTAACTGATTAATTGTGAACAGCAACGTTGAGAAGAAAAAAAGCTGTGCAATGGTTTTTATATCATATCTTTGAAAATTGGTTCTTTCCAGAGAAACAAGGAAGCTGTCTTTGCTGTATTACCTTTCTTTTACAGGTTACATCATCTAACAGAAGAGAACCGACTTCTCTAGGATACTGTATATTCTTTATGCCAGTCAAACTCTCCACAGAATTATATTATTTGCTTATAAAAACAAATGAAAATGTTTTGTTTTGCTGAAGGGGTAGGGTATCACTGAAACATTAATATTTCTTAAACCTTCCAATGCTGAGGCTACTTTTTTCCAAAGCACAAGGATGCAAATATATTTGAAAACTATCTAAACTCTGTCATGTTGGTATTCATTGGAAAGCTCTCACTGAGTACTCTCAGGTGAGTACCCATGTGCCAGGGATTCAATCATGTTTCAGGTTTTTTTGGCATCATTTTATATTAGGCCAAATTAGCCACCAGCATCATAAGGGTTAAACATTGCTTAGTTGCAAAAATCAATACATTTTTCTCTCTTTTTTCAGTATAATTGGCTTGTATGTTTCGCTGGTGTTTGTTGTTGGACGCTTCGTGCGACTCTTCGTGAACAACATGTCGTTCCGTATCATGTTTGAGGAACTGCCGGACGTGGATCGTGTCCTCAAGCTGTGCCTGGATATCTACCTTGTGCGTGAGTGTAAAGAGTTCCTATTGGAGGAGGACCTCTTCGCCAAAGTGATATTCCTCTATCGCTCGCCAGCGACCATGATAAAATGGACTAAGAATAAGACAGACTAATTGTATAGAACTCATTAAAAATAAGTATTATAAAAATAGGAATTCTAAGAAATTTGTTGCATATTTTATAATATGCTTTATATGAATATGTATTTTTTCTGCCTTAAAGCTGGTATTACTTTAATGCATTTACTCTAAGATTGATGAAATTGCATCCGAAGGAATTGCTGAAAATGAAGATATCCATGCATAAGAGTACAAAGTATTTGATATGTATTAAAGTATCTTGTATTTTGAGAGTACCTTATTTAGTAGAAGACATGGCCAACTTTGAAGTAACTTGTTTTGCAAAATCATTTACGAATAATTCATTATTATAAGTATGTCCTGAAGCATTGGAAATGAGGGTATTATGCTACAGATGCTTGGTTTGAAAACAATCACAAAATCAAACTTTGGTTTTTGACAGAGAGGAATTCTAATTGTGATTGATATAACTGGTTTAAAATGAAGTAATAGAAACAGAAAGGTGGTAGCACTACTGTACTCTAGCATGTCAAATGGCTTCTGTAAAAAATGGCTTATATAAGAAATAATAGTGGTATTGTGTAATTGCCATATATTCTGTACAAGAAACAATGGTGGTATTGTGTAATTGCCATATATTCTGTACAAGAAACAATGGTGGTATTGTGTAATTGCCATATATTCTGTACCAGAAGCAATGTTGACATTGTGTAATTGCCATTCATTCTGTACAAGAAACAATGGTATTTTGTTATTGTCAAATATCCTGTAAAGTAGGTGTGTGATAAGCACTCCTGGCTTATAAAACAGTGGAGCAGTTGCATTTTATGTGATTTCATGCATGTACATAATGCTAATTGCAAATTAAAGAAAGATATATTTGTGTACTATTCTGTAATTCTGAGTCAGATAAATGACCATTTGCGCCAGCCCTAGTTAGTCTTATACCTTATACCAACTACATTTAATAGCCTATTGTGTTCAAAAGGACCATCTACACTTCAGCCATATATATTCTAGAAGGTGGTTTGTGAGGAAAATATTTGGTTATTACCCAAGAAAAGTTGAAATTGACAATTCTTCATTAAAAGATTTGCCTGTCCAAAATGGAGGGTATTAAGAAACCGCCTGTCCAGCAGGTAGGCTAGACGGGTCCTTTGCTAAGTCCCTTTTAACCTGCTTTGTGGCACACATTTAAGCCCCAATTTGTTACTTGTCCTGCTGGGGTTTCACATAAGCATTCTGGCTATGACTGAACTGTAGATGATAACTCGCTTTGAAATCAAATATTGTTTGTATATTCAGATATTTCCATGACATTGATGATATGTTGACCGTTTGTAACAGATTATTGTAGTCACTTCTTCATGGACTTAGAAACCGGCATAGGTTCTATTGGTGAAATGTAGTTTGGAAGATAGATTAGTCTTTGCTTGTCAAAACAAGCTATGTACCAGATCAGAACTATTGGTAACCTACTAGTAGGTATTTCTCTGATCATATGGAGCCAAGATGTTGTCATAATGAAATAATACATTAACAGGGTACTATATACTTAATCTTGCCTCTATGGCCCAAATATGTTGTGGCTATTTTGATGATGCCTTTATCACTTGAGTATTGTTCAGGAAATATTTTAAAGGTAAATGTAGGTCAGTAGGTCAGAATGCAACCCACAATTTGTATTTGAATGTTTTATGAATTTATGAATTATATCAAAGTTATTTTTATCAAGGTGCAAAAGGCATTTTAAGGACATAAGCAGGATTCTCTGTGTTAGCCCTTTAACACCCAGAGATTGCATTGTGGAAAATGTCTCAACCTTTCATATCTAGAGTTAACAGTGAACGGTATCTGCTTGATGCTATGATATTTCTTTAGAATAACCTGGCAAAAAGGCATAAATAGGTAGAATATTCAAAGCAGATTTTGAGGTATGGTTCTGTTTGACATTTCTCTCTCAAATATTTTCTAAAATATGCTTTAATCAGATAGTTATCATCAAAATAGTTGGGTCCTTTTGGGCACTACAGGCATAAATGGCTTACAAAGAGGGTGATGCATTGTACTTCAGCTATTATTAGGATACTTTAAAACCCTTGGTACTAGAGAGAATTTGATATTGTCGACATCATCAAAAGTAACAGTATTTCTTAAACTCAAGAAATGCCAAATATAGGCCTACCTATGCAATATATGAAAAAGACTAGATTCTATGAATGGATAAGATGATTACTGATACTAGTATGGTCAAACTCTGAAATTAGCTTGATCCACCAAGATAAGCATTAATATTGAGGGTTTTGCGGTAATTTGTCAAGCAAAACCTCAATTGGGTCAGTGAAATTTTTATCCCCGAAATCTTTCAACTTGCATAACAATTGCATAAATTTTGCGTAAAGCTGCGTACTTGTGCGATGTGATGATCAGGTCCCTATGATTCTGTCATAAAACTTGCATATATACTTTGTGAGTCATTGATGTCTCTGCATGCAGCATAATGGGGGTGTATATGTACAATTATAATCAGAGTAGATTGGCTGAAATGATATAATAGAATACTTAACAGTATTAGATAATGGTCTGTAAGGATTATTGCAGAGAAAAGAATGGACTTTTCTAGTAGTAAAGTGGACGCTCAGCTTATTTAATGAGGGGGTAATTTTGTGACAGAAAATGCTTTGGGTAGTATTCATGGTTGTTTATATAAATGTATATGCATATATATATATATATATATATATATATATATATATATATATATATATATATATATGTATATATATATATATATATATATATATATATATATATATATATATATATATATATATATATATACATATATATATATATATATATATATATATATATATATATATATATATATATATATATATATATATATATATATATATATATATATATTTATCAATATGTAAAGCAAGCTTTAATTGTCATTATAGGCAATGTAAGTCAGTATGTGGTACATGGTATTTACATAAGAGGTTGTGAATAACTTATCAACCAGGTTCAGTTGCAGCTGTTGATAGAGAGTGTGACAAATGTTCTACAACTTTGAACTTATTTCATATGAATCATTTATAACAGACTGAAAAGTGTATATTTTTGATTTTGCAATCAAGGCACACCTTTGATGGTTATCAATAAGAGCTTCCTAGCATGTATACCATGAGCATGTGATGCTGATAATTGGACAAGCTTATTTAGAGAGTGCAATGTGCTTCAATTTTGAATCTAGGATTTTTAACTCTGTTTGTATTGGACATATTTGCCTTGCTGAGAGTTTGAAAATAATCCAACCAATCTAGATATAAAAATGTTTCATCTTTTTAACCCTTCCAATGCTGATACTACTTTCATTCAAAGCAAAATGACACAAATATTTTTGAAAACCATCTAAACCCTGTCATGTTGGTATTTATTAAATAGCTCTCACAGAGTACTTTCAGATGAGTACCATATGCCAGGGTTTTGATCATTTTTTCAGATTTTTGAATCATTTTGTATTGACCAAATTAGCCACCAGCGGCATAAGGGTTAACAAATAAATGTCTTTTCAGTTAAAATTTAATGAAGAAATTATTGTACTCTATATGATCTAAGATGAGGTAGTATGTATTAGAGCTGACATTTTCACTGGAATTGTGAATAGTAGTACTCCGTGTTTAGCATAAGTCAGAAATGGAATAGAGTAGTAATTTATTTCATGTCTTATATTTGTACATATTAAATGAATGGCTTTATTCGAGGCATATTATGCTAATTGAAAAGACATGGCCGATGTAGTCAATCAGGATGATGGTGATACTAGGCGTGTATAGAAGGAATACCTTATTTTTGCTCATTTAGACATGCAAAAATGACTACATAGTGAGCTCATTATATAGTCTGCTCATGCTTACAGTACTGATGGTCTGGGGTTTCCAATGCTGTATTTTAGCCCGCTGATGGTTAAAAGTTGAGGCACTGATAGTCGCTTACATTTTCAAACAATACAACATTCAGCATTAAGAAATCAGCATTATGAGAACAATTTGATTTTTATTGATTCAATTCAATTATTTTGACTTCTTATATTTTGCTCTATCTGTGTCATCTAAAGGAGAAACCTTTGATTTTGTATGCCTTTATCAGGACAATGTTACCATGTATGAGTTAGTATTCTCTTAGTCATTAAATGCAAAGTTCTTTCAGTGTTTAGGTAGTCTATGTATAGTACAGATGATAAAAGATTAAGAGACATAGTTTTGATCTTTGTTGAAGTTTTGATTTTGATGAAGATATGCAGTCAAAAAGCATTAAGTATTTGTGCAGTTTTCCATTCTATGGTTGCTTAATTCCCCGTGTTATGAACTTGACAGCAATCATGTTGAGGCATTTCTAGAAAGTATTAGAAACTCTCAATATACATTTAATTTAGTTTGCAGTGTCAAATGTCAGAATCTTTCTTTGATAAACATTTGTGATGTTAGTGTTCTTTTAACCCTTCCTATGCTAAGGCTACTTTCATCCAAAGCACAATGATGCAAAGATTTCCGAAAAACAACTAAACCCTGTCATGTTGGTATTCATTCGATAGCTCTAGTTGAGTATTCTCAGATGAGTACCTATATGCCAGGGATTCAGTCAGTTTTTCAGGGTTTTTGCATCATTTTGTACTGGCCATATTAGCCACCAGCAGCATAAGGGTTAAGAGTCTAGAGATGGATTATTTTTCAATTATGCCTTATTGTCCCTCTTGAGCTGGTCATTAACCCATTTTTGCATGAAAGTTTCTACTGAAATTGACGTTTGGTACTAGATACTTTTTAAAAATAACTTATGAAAGATAACTAAGGGATAGGGGTTTTCTATAAACGATATAAATGGTAGCCGAACTATCACATCCATTTGTTAATGTGCCATGAAGATTTGCGCACTCATTGTGCATTTTGAATGGTGTGAAATTACACTTTTCAAATGCACCTGGGACTTTCAGGAAATCCTTGTATTTTCATAATATTACCCTAGGAATTCCTTGGTATTCTAAGCTACGCTTAGTTAGGGTGAAATGGTAACATATATAAAGGGGTTAATAGTTTTGTGAATACTAGTTCCAATTCTAGTTGAATACTAGTTCAATGAATACCATGCGGCTTAGTTTAAAGTTATTACTCGGTGAAGTTCTAGATACTGGCAATATTAGTGGATGGTTATTTGCAAGGAGGTTCTATTGAAGATATACTTCCTCAATGAAGGAATTTTGAAAGGGTTATTTTGTATTATTTGCTCGGTGTGAGCAACCATAGGTTGGTAAAAAGAGAAACAACTGCCTAAATATGATGACTCTAAGATGTGTTATTTATTTGCAAAGGAAATCAAATTGTCATGTAGCAGTCAATAGCACAATTAGCTGCATGGACAAAAAGCGTAACCTTAACTGTATTGCACTTTTGAGTGAACAAATTTTCTTGTCATTTTTTCCTAAGAATAAATTGAGAGATTGTGATAGTCAGGCCTGATCATGGATATTCCTTTGTTGCTTATTGAATGCTTTAATTAAGACATCTGTGATATTGGATATTCAGTTCTTAATGGAATTAATCATTGATTATTAAGTCATTATATTTTGCAATTGGTCATAACTCCCACTCCCAGTTAGCAATTATTGTTGTATATGTTTATGTTGTGAGATGTATTGTAAACAATAGGTGAGTTTCTCTTGTAGTTACTATAGTGACGGCTGCTATGATTATAGTTGCTATGGTTACAGGTTTGCCTAAGCTTCATCGGTAAAGAGACAAATGCATGTGATGAAATTGATGATTAAATAAAATGAAATTTTTACATTTGTCTTTCTTCTTTTATGGAATTAGTGTAAGATGAATTAGTCTGCAATTACGTAAGCATATGTATGCCCACACGCACACACACACACACAATAAAGGGGTAGGGAAGATGGAACTTTTTCACAAGTCCTCTGATTTTCTCTACCACTTACAACTCACTAGTCACGACGTAGCCTGAATGTGGCATGCAAATGATAGTATAGGTTCTATAACAGACAAGCTATAGTGAAGGTATTTTTGACATGAGATTTATCATTTTCAGTTTTTGGGAATGAGCCTTGGCAAGATTCTAATTCTAAACTAAAAAGTAATGCACTTAATGTCAAAAAGATTATTTCTAAACTCCTGAGTTTGGGGAACCTATTTTTGCCACTTAGAATAAAGATGATAATGATAAAGAAAATGCCTTACACTGATGTCAATAGAACAATAACAATGGCAACTACTTTTATTGTACCTGGCTGTTGGGCACGCTGGCTAATTTTTTGATGGTCCAAATATGATTGTTATACCCATATATGGAAACAATAACAGCCTCAATGTCCATGTGGATTGGTCATCAATTTTTTTCCCTTATAAGGGTAATTTACCCGAAGCTGGTAGAAAATGAAATTGGAAATGCTCTACAAGGTGCTATTGAGGTGAAGTGATCAGTTCCACGAGGATCTGTTCTTGGGACAATGCCATTTATCATCTACAAACTACACCTCACTTTTTGAGCGTAGGGCTATTAACCCTCATGCTGTTGGTGGCTAACTGAATTTGGCCAATACAAAATGATGCAAAACACCCGAAAAATGTGTGTACTCATCTAGAGTGCTCAGCGAGAGTTATCCAATGAATACCAACATGACAGGGTTCAGACGGTTTTCTAAAGTCTTTGCGTCTGTGTTCTTTGGATAAAAATAACCTCAGCATTGGAAGGATTAAAGGAGTGTGTGTGTGAGGGGTTGTGACGGTTTTCTAATGAATAAAACGTTATGAACTTATAGTCCATGAGCCAGACCATATTTCGGTACCAATTTGCTGAATAAATCCAACAATGATTTTTGGTTAGCATGATATCACAAGTGTCCAAAATCAGGGGCCGGTTGCAAGAAAATACTTACTTGCAAGTCCACTGGCAGACTTAAATGTCAGGGGAAGTGCACTTACGGGTTGCAAGAAAAAACTTGCACTTGAAGTGCACTTGACTTGCACTTAAATTTTGGCCTGTTTAAGTGCAACTCGTAAGATACCTCTAGAGGTATCTTACGAGGTGGACTTGCACTTAAAAATGGCCGCCGCTACTGAATAAAAGTTGCGTTTAATGCATTTTAACACCTTAAAAACTGTAAAACTAACAAATTCCGCTGGCCATGATTGCCATTTAACCCTCAGGCTGTGTGTGTATCAAATCATTTAATTTGCCAATAGCAGCAACATCCATCAGACCATTGTATTGCCGCATCTTTGAACTTATTTTTGTGAATTGTTTTGAGGCAAAGGACATACATACATATACATTTATAAAACTTGAATAACTGAAAACTCAGTTAAAAGAAGGCAATACTACTTATGCTATTGAATATGTTACATCCTATATTTACCGAAAAATGGGAAACTTTTCTTTGCTGACCGGTTTTTCCTCTTTTTTTTTATAGAAAAAACAATTAAACTTTTGAGACATTTTTCTTTTTAATGAATTTTTTATAATTGATATTAAGATTGATTTCAAAGTTTGGAAAATTGCAAACAGTGCTCTGTAATCTTTTGTTTTGTGATCCGTACTTAAGGGTCTACTGTGTATATCCGACAGTGCCCCTACCTAGGTTTCCACCTTTAATGAACAGCCTATTGCATACGTCATACATAAGCTTTTGATTTCTATTAGCATGCTGAAACAGGATGATTTTTTTTTAATAAACTGTCTTTGTTATCAAATATAAAACCTTTTGGATATATTTTTTAACGATGAATGTATAAATTTTCATACATGTAATTGTGTGTAGATTAATTCCTAAATTGGGTAGGAGCAGACAGATTAAGCTCTGTATAAAAAAACTCATTTATAAAGCTGATTAGCACAGTATAAATTTAAAGAAAAAAGAAATCAGCCCAATTTTATTTCCATAATCCATTACAGTGTGATGTTTTTTCTCTCATTTGCTCTCTTCATAGAGATAAAAAAAAAATTAAAAGAATAAAAATAACAAAACAAATAATCAATGCAGCAACACAATCTAGCTTCCAAAATTGGCAATTTTGGAGAAGGAACTAAATGGTGCTGAGCAAAAGCAAAATTCTGAAACATCCAATTCTTTAGATATGTTTTTCTTAAATTGTACCTCTAACGAGAAACATCTAAACAAAAAGAAATTCCTCAGGAAATAAATGTGTATAGGCATCCAAAAATGATAGGGAGGTGACAGAAAAAGGAGACAAAACTGACATTCTAACTTTTTTTTATGATAACTGTAATATTTTATTTTATCAGATCTTTAAGTCATCAATTATGTGAGAATTATGCAAAGTAGAAAGGGGGAAATGTAAGAGACACGTAAATAAACAAACAGCCGCCCACAGGATACATTTCATTGAAAATAATACTATGTATTGTTGGAAGACAGTAGAACAAACTAACCTTATCCCCAACAATGCCTGTTTGTTGTCAGTAGTAACAACAATGCCTTTGGAATGAAACGCAAGGCAACAGAGAAGGGGCATGCTCAACTGCATTGTTTTTTTCATTGTTGGCATTCAGGGCCCCCTACCACAATGAGACTAAGTGCACTTGAAGTGCACTTGGTTTAAGTCCAAGTGCAAGTATTTTCTTGCAACCCAATAAGACCAATAATTTGCCCTTTCGAAAAGGGACAAAGTCATGGGCGGGGGGTTTTTTAAATCTAAATTTGCTTTTTGCTCTTACCACATGTTATAGTTTTGAAAATTTCTCCTCATTCGTTCCTCCCGATATTCAGTTCTCTGCCTATAGACTATAAAAAAGCCTAGACCCTCCGTGCCGTAACGTTACGGCCCTATGCTATTGTTGCTCTGACGGGCCTCACCTACAGCAAACGGTACGGACAGCCTAAGGGGGGGCAAGTCTCCTGTTCTAAAAAAAGCCTTTGTTGCATGAAACATTCCCTATTGTAGCTGATCTTTCATTAGTTTTATTTTTTCCAATTTCATTTCACATTGTTTTTAATTTTTTTTTCTCTATTTCAAGTTTCTTTTATCTTTCATTTTCAAATTTCACAAGACCATAACGCGATAACAGATACTTAGTTTTGTCCCAGGAAAAGCTGATGAGTTGACAGGCTCTACTGAGCGATCTTTCTCAAATACGCATACAGACGGCAATGTACGTTCACAAAAAAAAATTGCTAGCCATGCCGTTGGTCAATTTTAATGCAATTCTAGTCGTTAGAACCGCCACAATCTATTCCATTTGGCCATTAATTTGCTTTGAAATCGGTCGCAAAATGTAGATTTTGCGACAGATTGAAATCCTAATAATGTGTATGCCATTTATTTTACGTCAATCTATGCTATCTCTTGGCCAGAACGGAAAACATAAAATCATCAAAAGCTTCGCGCTCGCTTCTTGGCCATGCCAGCATCAAATTATTGCCGCTCAGGGTCACGGTCAAAGAAATACTGCACTTTGTGATCCGTGACCCAATTACGGCAAGCTGTGACTAGTTCACGTGATGTGATTGTTGCACGTTCAGAAACACGCAACAATCACATTGCGTGGGAGCGTCTTCTGATCTCGCGATTCTGAGCGAGACCGGAAGCGGCCTACGAGATTTAGCTCGCCCTCTGAGGAGCGACTCATAGTCATGGGCGCTGATACGCCCATGAAACTCCACGAAGTGCACTTAAACGAAGTGCACTTCACTTGGACTTGGACTTAAACATTTAAGTATTTTCTTGCAACCGGCCCCAGTTGATGGACTTCCGGGGCAGTTTGCGAAATACCCTTTTGGTGGCCATCTTTAAAGATGGCCGCCATATTTTCATCAAATTGAATCGAGTCAGGAAATATTAAATAACTATTCACCAGAATGACCTAGGAACATGTGATTTGGCTCAAAATGTTCGTAATAACATTCTGCTTTTGATGATATATAATTTGTTACCTTTTGTTGGAATTATTTGTAAAAAAATATAGAAAAACATGAAAAAAATGTGATTTTTTATGTCATTTTCAGGATGTGCTTTAAAAAGTTTTCTATTTATCAATGTTAGAATACATTTAGGCCAACTTTTGTCTTGGTTTGGTTAGCCTGATATCTCAAGTGTCCAAAATCAGTTGATGGACTTCCGGGGCAGTTTGCAAAATACCCTTTTGGCGGCCATCTTTAAAGTGGCCACCATATTTTCACCAAAATGAATGGAGTCAGGAAATATTGAATAACTATTCACCAGAATGTCCTAATATGATGAGAAAGCAAAGCTTTAAATGCTCGCGCAGCTCGATGATATTTCTGCATTCCCCTTCAAATGCAGTTACAAAGTGTTTGTTATTGTTATCCGTGACGTCATTCTTTACTTGAACTTCGCTGAAACATATTGGAAGCCCCTTCATATGCGCTTCATATTTGTGCAATAACCACACACAGTATGCGTAGCGATTGACCGAAAATATGGCATAAAAATTACTACGACTTAAACCTGTTGCAACATCGTCATTTCACGACAGATTTCCTCTAGAATTAAGAGACATGTAGAATTATTTGTGGCGGTTGTAGCGATTTAAACTGCATTGAAATCGATTCACGGAAAGTTGAGTAAAGTCATTTTTACCGTGAACATCGAAGTTACGACTTTGGAATGCGCGGAATTCCATCGTAACATGACGTCATTTCAAGACGTCAGCATTTGTCGCACGTGAGCATGTATGTTTCAGTTGTTGCATAGTCAGTCGTCGTGTGTTGCACGATAGTCGGCGACCAAAACGCTATTTTGACACAATTTAAAGGAATCAATTCAAATTTATTATTTGACTAAGAAATATTTAAAACATGAAACGAACTGGCGGCAAAATGTGCTCTTAAAGCAAAAAGTTATGCTCATTTCTCGCGAGGTCATCGAGCGAGCGAGATAAGAGACGAACAGACAGAAGTGTTGACGGAAGTGCGGACACCGTTTTCTAGGCCTCAGTCATTCTCCTACCCAGAGATCCCGCTACGCATAGTATCTCTGCCACTACGTCGGGACTATTTCGCGGAATATGATGCTGGAAGCGAGCGCGAAGCTTCGGATAAATTTTTTCCTGACCATAAGATTAATTGTAATATGACGCTGGCATGGCCAGGAAGCGAGCGAAGCTTTGGATGATCATTTTTTTTTTACTTCTGACCAAAATACAGCATTGATTGACCGTAAATTAATGGCATACAAAACATTACGATTTTAAACTGTCTTAAAATTTATATTTCGCAACTGATTTTGACGAGAATTCAATGGCCAGTAGAATGAATTCTGGCGGTTCTATCGATCTAAACCGCATTAAAATTGACCCACGGACAGGCGAGAAATTCAGTTTTAACTTGGATATAGTAGCGGCCACGGCGTGGTATGGCCAGGAAGCGAGCCGAGAATTGAGCCACGGACGGGCGAGAAATTCAGTTTTAACGTGGATATACATGTAGTAGCGGCCACTTTCATTCATATTTCGCAACTGATTTTGACGAGAATTCAATGGCCAGTACAATGAATTCTGGCGGTTCTATCGATCTAAACCGCAATGGTCAGTAGAATGAATTCAGGCGGTTCTAAACTGCATTAGAATTGAGCCACGGACTGGCGAGAAATTAAGTTTTAACGTGGATATACATGTAGAAGCGGCCACTTTCATTCACGCACGTGCATTCATGCATTTCATCCAATGGGATGAAATGTAAGTGTTTGGTATTGTTGTACTGCACATTACGTCATTGTCGACCAATGAAATCGGTCGTTACTTAACCGACTAAAGATTCCTCCAGAACGGAAGTCGTCCGCACGTTGCCTCGCACGTTGGACGATATTGTTGTCCCGCACGTTGGACGATATTGTTGTCCCGCACGTTGGACGATATTGTTGTCCCGCACGTGGGACGGTGACAACTTTCTGGGTCCGTGTCATTCTCCTACCCAGAGATCCCGCTACGCATAGTATCTCTGCCACTACGTCGGGACTATTTCGCGGAATATTTTGGAAAGTGACGTCATTGAATATATCCCATTGGTCAAAACGTGTGATGCACGCGACGCGCGTGGTCAAAATTACAATCAACAATGACGTCATCCTCGTAGTGGCCTGTTTGTTGCGAGAGCGCTGGACGGCCGACTGGCTGATTGGTCAATGTAGGACTTGTCACCGCATATTCTCATGAGCTATCGCAAATAGTACTATGGCATTACGCCCGAAATGTCATATATATCGTAGTTTGCGAAATTATAAATAACTGAATGGCGAATAATGCACGGAAGCTTCATATTTGGTATACTTTTTCAAATCGTACAATGAAACAGGACGGAACTTAAGGAAACATGCATTAGTGATCGTGCGGTCGGGAGCAGAGATACTAGTCGTGTAGCAATCCAACCGGAAGACGGTATCGTCGCCCTGGCAGAGTGGGTCCGTGTATGTATTTCATATTTCCATTTCATATAGTGACGTCATATACACTCATATACACACACGCTCAATTGACGGATTGCGAGGCTTCGCGAAAGGCCTACGGCCTTTCGAGCTTCGCTCGCTATGAAATCACTACCATTTCCACCTGTCGCAAAATCATCAGTTCATAACAGGTTTAAGAGTGCAGTAAAATGATAGTAGAACGAATCGTGCGATTTTGAAATTTGAAACTTCATTCATTTTTGCCGTAAACATCGGGTCCATCACAGTGGCAACTCTTCCCGCTACTAAAGATGTCATAAAACTTACTAAGATTTCAACCTTTCCCGGAATCTTGATTTCGCTACAGATTTGAAAGCAAATTGAGAAGCATGTACAGGAAATTGTTGCTATTAAAATGATCTACACGGCATTAAAATTGACCCACGGAAAGACGTAGCTTCGGATGATTTCATTTCATACTGACCAAAAGATAGCACTGATTGAGCAAAAAAAATAGCAAAAGATTTACAACAATTCAACCTGTCCCTCGATCTTCATTTCCCGACAGATTTATAAGCAAATTGAGGAGCACGTAGAGGAAATTGTGGCGCTTCTAACGATTTAAACCGCAACGGAAAGGCGTAGCATCGGATGATTTCATTTCATACTGACCAAAAGATAGCTTAGATTAAGCGAAAAATAATTGGCATTAAAATTACCTCGATTTCAACCTGTCGTAAAATCTTTATTTCTCAACAGATTTTAAAGCCAATGAGCTGTCCTGCACTTTTGTATGTCTCCAGGCGGAGCCACTATCGATGAGGTCCTCCTTGACCTAGATACCCGGATGTGAACACGCATCGCTGCAGCTTAGACAAAGTCATATGGCGTGGCACTATACTTTCAAGACTTATTTTCTTGCTTTGTAGTGCTCGGATAAACCTGAAAGTTCGTATCAGGTTTATAAGAGGCTTGCCTACGTTCCCATGATCATTTGATTTTCATGGCAACAAGTTTTACCAAAAACCGTATAATTATACGGATACAAATGCCTGTGCCCCAAAGGATTATGTATTAAAATAAGGGTGCTTTTTGGCCAGAAATCAGTGGTTTAGGGGTATTTTTTAATTTTGATAACGAGCGTATGCACCCCCTAAATACCCAAGTGCCCCCCCCCCCGGGTTTCAACCTGTCGCAAAATCCTCATATATATATATATACTAGTATATATATTTTACGCTCAAACTCTTCGTTTTCCGAATATTTCCATTCCAATGCTGACAAGAACACTCACTTATATCAAACGCTCGCTACGACTTGTGTCTTTCACGCTGTTCTATGTGTACTCGGTACTACTGTAGTGGTTCAATTTGTATGCGGTCTGGAGCATTAAAACCGCCACAACTAATTATACCTGCCGTTTAATTCTCTCTCAAATCTGTTGCGAAATGAGGATTTTGCGACAGGTTGAAACCCCGGGGGGGGGGGGGGGGCACTTGGGTATTTAGGGGGGTGCATACGCTCGTTATCAAAATTAAAAAATACCCCTAAAGCACTGATTTCTGGCCAAAAAAGCACCCTTATTTTAATAAAAACGCTGATTTTTTCCACTAAATAAACACCCCTTTTTTTCTTATCAAAACGCTGACATTGGATGAACGGGAACACATATTTTATCTTTAGATTTTATAATCCTCTGCGTGTTTAGCGGCAGCAAGTGGCGGCAGCAAAATCGGAAGCCCAGTCACTTCGGGGGTCACTCGGCGTCAGAGCTGCGTATATGTCGTGGATTGTAAGGGGATTTTGACCCCCATACTTCGTACCTGGGTACAAAAAAGCACCCTTTTTTTCAAAATCGCGAAATACGTAACGCGTGTGCCCCCCCCCCCCCCCCCCTCCTGTACCCGAGTGCCCCCCCCCCCCCCCCGGGGGGTTGAAATTGTTGTCTTAATGCCAATTCTTTTCGATAATTCTATGCTATCTTTTAGTCAGTATGAATTGAAATCATCCGAGGCTACGCGTTTCCGTGGCTCAATTTTAATGCGGTTTAAATCGTTAGAACCGCCACAATTTCTTCTACATGCTTCTCAATTCGCTTTCAAATCTGTTGGGAAATAAAGATTTTGCGACAGGTTGAAATCGTTGTAGTGTTAATGCCAATTTTTTTCGCTCAATCTATGTTAGCTTTTGGTCAGTATGAAATGAAATCATCCGAAGCGAGTCGCCTTTCCGTGGGTCAATTTAAATGCGGTTTAAATCGTTAAAACCGCCACAATTTCCTCTACATGCTTCTAAATTGGCTTTCAAATCTATTGAGAAATGAAGGTTTTGCAAAAGGTTGAAATCGTAATTTTTATGCCAATTCTTTTTGCTCGTTCTATGCTATCTTTTGCTCAGTATAAAATGAAAAAAATCCGAGGCTACGCCTTTCCGTGGGTCAATTTTAATGCGCTTTGTATTGTTAGAACCGCCACAAGTTCTTCTGCATGCTTTCCAATTTGCTTTTTAAATCTGTTAAGAAAAATGAAGATTTTGCGACAGGTTGAAATTGTTGTAATTTTTATGCCATTTTTTGGTTAATATGAAATGAAATCATCCGAAATACGCCTTTCCGTGGGTCAATTTTGATGCGTTGTAGATTGTAAGAATCGCCACAATTTCCTCTACATGCTTCTCAATTTGCTATCTAAATCTTCTGCGAAATGAATATTTTGCAAAAGGTAGCGGTAAAAGTTGCCATAGTGAACTCACGTAGTAAAGTTCACGGTTAAATGAATTATTCGCCTTTCCGTTGGTCAATTCTAATGCAGTTTAAATTATTAGAACCGCCACAAATCATTCTACTTGCTAATCAATTAATTTTATAAGAAAGATTTGGCGATAGGTTGAAATATTGGTAATTTTTAGTAGTGCGAAAAGTTGCCACAGTTGTGGACTCAATGTTTACTGCAAAATTGTATGCTATAATTTGATGAAATAATTTAATTCAGTATGAAATGAAATCATCAGAAGCTTTCCATGAGTCAATGCAGTTTGGATTGTTAGAACTGCCACAATTCCTTCTGCATGCTTAAAAATTGTTTTTAAATCTTTAGCGAAGGAATATTCTGGGAAAGGTTGAAATCTTAGTAAGTCTTATGACATATCTAGTAGTGGGAAAAGTTTCCGCAATGGTGGACTCAATGTTTACGGCAAAAATAGATTACTCGCCAGGTTTCAAATTTCAAAACCTTCACAATTCGTTCTACTAGCCCTTTACTGCTATCTTAAACCTGCTACAAAATGATGATTTTGCGACAGTTTGAAATCTTAGTAATTTTATGCAATTAATCTTTTGGTCAGAACAAAAAAAAATGAAATCACCCGATGCTTCGCGCTCGCTTCCTGGCCATGCCAGCATCATATTATTTTTCCTTTAAATATTTCCTTATTACACTTTTGTCAGAAAATATTTATGAAAATTATCGGATTTCTTTTAGCCACTGCAAGCATAAATGTTAAATTAAATACGAAAATGGGTAACAACAACTTAGGTCCTGTCGCAGATGGAAATGAGCATCCTGCAAATTTGGCCCCTGGATATAACACGGACATACACATCTAGATGCACTCAAGCGTTGGCCCTTGACCCGGAAGCCGTAGGTCGGGACCGTTTCGATAGTGGCGACATCTGCAGGATTAGTGTGCAGGGAGCCTCATTGAGAAGCATGTAGAGGAACTCGTGGCGGTTCTATCAATTTAAAAAGCATTAAGATTGACTCACGGAAAGGCGTAGCCTCGGATTATTTCATTTCAAACTGACCAAAAGAGCATAGATTGAGCGAAAAAAATTGGTGAAAATAAATTACAACAATTTCAACCTGTCAGTTAATCTTCCTTACTCAACAGATTTTAAAGCAAATTGAGGAGCATGAAGAGGAAATAGTGACTATTATACTTTTGATTCAAACCGCATTGAAATTGACTAATGAAAAGGCGTAGCATCGGATTATTTCATTTCATACTGGCCAAAAGATAGCATAGATTGAACGAAAAAATTGGCATCAAAATTGCAACTCTTTCAACCTGTCGCAATATCTTCCTTACTCAATAGATTTAAAAGCAAATTGAGGAGCACGAAGAGGAAATAGTGACTTTTATTCTATCGACTATATTGAGAGGCTATGGCACTGACAAGTTTCTGACTGGGGGGAGGGGTGGATGTTTGGATTATCTGAGTTTGGGATCTCTTAGTGATACAGGTTTTCCATGTCCACAATAAAGCTTGGGAGGGGATAAGATTGACCTGTGTGTGGTAGCAGCTCACTGATTCACTGCTTTGTTTTTCTTAAATGGCCTGGGCAGGGGGGGGGGGGGTCATAGTTTTCTCAATATTTCACTATTCAGTATCTACTGAGAGGGGGAAGTTGGAAGATGAGGCGGGGTGTAGTGGGATTGCTTGGTTCACTCAGGTAGCAATCTCTCAATGATTCATTGATCAGCTTGTACTGAGGGGCAGGAGATGCAAGAGTGGGGGATGGGTTTTGATTCACTTATATTAATATGAGGTGTCTGGGTAGGTGTGGTTGTGTGTGACCTGTGCTGTGATTGGTGAGCATGGTTGAGGGTGGCCTATGTTGCTGTCTGTTTGTCAGCTTCTTTTGGGGTGAGGGTAAGTTATGGTTGTGGTTAACAATCTTCAAATGTCTACCTGTATGTGGATGGAGGGAACAGGGGTCCAGGGGATGTGGTATGGTCATGGAGTCATGTTTTGATCATGCAATGATTCATTTGTCAGCTTATATGATGGGTTGGGGGGGGGGGGGGGGGGGGGCTAGTCATGGTTGTGGGATACATGTGATGCTATCTCTCAATTTTTAAATTTTCTGCTTTTATTATGGGTTGGAGTAAGATAGCTATGTTTGGAGATGACCTGTGCTGAGATATCTCCATGATTTATTGGTCAAATGGTCTACCCTGATGGTTGTGTGGTCTAAGGCATTGCCAAAGGTATCTCTAAATCCTAGCTGGGGCATGTTAGAAAGCTATCAGTGACTTGGGGTTAGACAGTGGTTTCCGCTGGATGCTACAGTTTACGCCACCTGCCACATCTGGCAAACCATGACTGCAATATTATAAGAAAAGGTGAAGATAATTGAAATTCCAAATTTATTTGTCAGTTTGTCTTATAGGTAGGAGGGAGGGGGGGTCTAACTATAGTTGGAGGTTGGAGGCCCAAGACTGAAACGCTATATGCAACAACAACCTACTGCAGTACAAAGTAGGTTTTAGGAGGGTTGGTGATCCCTTTCACCTTCAAAAACATCACATGCATTATGATATCAGGTATAAGGCCATAGGGCATTTTTTACCAAAAATAAAGGTCACTCAGTTCAAATGGATATCCATCTTAGTTTCATTTTGTATCAGGTTGCATTGGTAAATGTTGTTCTACGTAATAGGAGTGGAAAAGAAGAAGGTGATGGTTTTTAAGTTTTTACCAAGTTGTACAAAGTCCTCACTAGAGCTATCATGAATGAAGCCAAATTTCTAAAAACAAAAGTGCTCAAATGGATAGAATAGCACATGGAATGAATGCTCAGTGTCTACCTTCTATAAAGAGCTAGTGTTTGGCTGCACACTCTCATATATGTCTTTTACTAAAACAAAATGCTTCAAAAATACACCATTTACCCCATTTCATCACATTTACCCTAAACATGGGGTCACTCAGTACAAACACTTCTTTACCATTTGCCTTAAATACTATCACTAAACAACTCCCTCATTAACTCTCAAGATTAATTTGAATGAAGAATAATGCTAAAAAGCCACAAAACTAGAATGAGATGGTCATTAGGTGACTTTTCACCAAATTGTTGTATATAGCCACTATTTACAAACCACAATTGAGAAAAGGATCTAATAATAACCAAATGCAAATGCATAATATCTAATTTATGAAGAAATATATTGTTTGCCTGTACAATCTCATATATGCCTCTTATTAAAACAAAAAGGTTAAAAAGATACAATGTTTATGGCCATTTCTGCATATTTACCCTAAATGTGGGGTCACTCAGTACAAACAAATCTTTAATATTTGTCTTCACCAACCTCACTAGACAAGGACCTTATTAACTGCCAAGAGTAATTTTAATAAAAAATAACGCTATGAAGCCACAAAACTAGAGTTAGATAGGCATTAGGAGAGTTTTCACCAAATTGGTGTATAACGTCCCTACTACAGCTACTATGTATGACGCCAAATTTTCAGTACCAAAATGTGCAAGGGGTCTAATAATACATCAAATGAAAGCTTACAGTGTCTACTCTCTAAAAATATATATTGTTTGCCTGAACAACTTCATATGAGTCTTCTATAAAAACTTTAAAGTCCAGAAATACTAAATATTTACGCGTTTCTACATATGTACCCTAAGTGTGAGGTCACTCAGTGCAAACACTACCAAAATATTTCATTTCACTTTTTTTCACTAGACAAGAACCTTATTAATCATCAAGAGTAATTTGAATTAGGAATATTGGTGAGAAGGCAACCAAATAAGAATTTAATTGAAGAGTATTTTTTCAGGATTTTCACTAGTTAAAAAAGGTTGCCATGGAAACGGCGCGATAGCTCGGTTTGTACAACTTTTCGGTTCCGGCATCACGCAGTTTCCGAATCCTGAGATTCTTAGCTTTCATTTGATGTATGATGCTGCTTGGTCTACCGCCGGTTTGGGTTACTCCTAAAATAAGCCACTTTTTGGGCCTCTGCTGCTACACTAGTTACGTGAATGCTCGCTTGCGCTTGCTGCACTTCGTGCAGCAGCGCTGGCGCGCTCGCTAATATGATGCTGGCATGGCCAGGAAGCGACCATTAGATTGAGTGTATGAAATCACTACCATTTCCACCTGTCAAAAAATCATCAGTTTGTAACAGGTTTAAGAGAGCAGTATAAGGATAGTAGAACGAATTGTGAGATTTTGAAATTTGAAACCTGGCGAGTAGTTCATTTTTGTCGTAAACATTGGGTCCATCCATTCCCAGAATTTTCATTTCGCTACAGATTTGAAAGCAAATGTTGAGAAGCATGTAGAGGAAATTGTGGCTATTCTTATGATCTACACCGCATTAAAATTGACCCATGGAAAGGCATAGCTTCTGATGATTTCATTTCATACTGGCCAAAAGATAGCATTGATCGAGCGAAAAAAATGGCAGAAAATTTACAACAATTTCAACCTGTCCCTAAATCTTCCTTACTCAACAGATTTAAAAGCAAATTGAGGAGCATGTAGAGGAAATAGTGACGATTCTAACGATTTAAACTGCATTGAAATTGACTAATGGAAAAGCGTAGCTTCGGATTATTTCATTTCATACTGACCAAAAGATAGCATAGATTCAACGAAAAAATTGCCATCAAAATTGCAACGATTTCAACCTGTCGCAATATCTTAATTTCTCAACAGATTTGAAAGCCAATTTAGAAGCATGTAAAGGAAATTGTGGCGGTTTAACGTTTTAAACCGCATTTAAATTGACTAACGGAAAGGCGACTAGCTTCGGATGATTTCATTTCATACTGACCAAAAGCTAACATAGATTGAGCGAAAGAAATTGGCCTCAACAGATTTGAAAGCAAATTGAGAAGCATGTAGAAGGAATTGTGGCGGTTCAAACCGCATTGAAATTGAGCTACGGAAACGCGTAATCTCGGATGATTCTAGTTCATACTGACTAAAAAGTAGCATAGAATTAGCAAAAAAAATTGGCATTAAAACCACAGCGATTTCAACCTGTCGCAAAATCCTCATTTCGCAACAGATTTGAGAGAGAATTAGACGGCATGTGGAATGCGTTGTGGCGGTTTTAATGCTCTAAACCGCATTAAAATCGAGCCACAGCAAGCGAGTATTCATAAATCTATTTTAACTGTTCAACATATCGTCCTGAACATCGTCACCGTGTCGGTCTCCCCGACGTCGCGTGAGCATGATTGTTACTTTGTTGCGTAGTTTCGCGTGATGCCTGATCAAAACGCTCTTCTGATATAATTTAAAGTGAACAGTCCATACTTATTACGTGACAAAGCAATGTTCAAAGCATGGAAAGATCTAGCGGCAAAATGTGCCCTTAAAGCAGGTGATGTTCATTTCCCAGACTTCCCTTCAGACTTCAGAAACTTGCGCCTGCGTGACCGGATGTACTAAATAATACTTCCGTTTACGCGCGTGAGGCCACATTGTTGGCACCTCAAAACTTTTCTGGTACATATACAGATTGAATGTATACATTGTATCTACTTTACGTACACACACGTACGTTACATGGAATACAGGCGAAAACGCCCTATATGCGAAAACGCCCTATTTTTCTTACTTTTCACAACAGTGTATTTCTTCTTCTTTTCTTCCTCCTTTCTCTTCTTTTCCTTTCTCGTTCTCTTTTTCTTAGTTATTTACGTTCATAGTCGAGTTAGTAGTAGCGTAGTTAGTGGTGTCCATTTTTTCTTTGCAGGTTTATACTCTCACGAAATCACACCCGAGAGTTGGACCTGGCCGCCGCCGTGGATTCGTTTCACTCGTGTGTCGGCACACGCTATGTCACTTTGAAACATTGGAATAAAGTTCGAAAATGAGTCATTTCACCATTATAAATAAATATATGGCTTCACTCCACTCATCAACGACAAGCGGACGAGGAACAGCACATACGTAGATATATTTTAATTGCGGCTGGAACTGGCAGTTGACAGACTGTCAATAACAACAACTGTGACAACATCCATGAATTATATGGAGACAGTAATTATTATAACTGAACTTAAATTGACAACAACTGTCAATGACAATATCCATGAATTATATATCCATGAATTATATGAATTCAGTAATTCGGCTCACGGCTCGCTTGCGCTAGCTGCAGCGCTGGCGCGCTCGCTAATATTTTGAAAAGTGACGTCATTAAATATATCCCATTGGTCAAAATGTGATTCACGCGACGCGCGTGGTCAAAATTACAATCAACAATGACGTCATCCTCGCAGAGGCCTGTTTGTTGCGAGAGCGCTGGTCGGCCGACTGGCCGATTGGTCAATGCAGGACTTTTCACCGCTTTTTCTCATGAGCTATCGAAAATACTACTGAGGCATTACACCCGAAATGTCATAAATATCATAGTTTGCGCAATTACAAATAACTGAATGGCGAATAATGCATGGAAGCTTCATATTTGGTATAGTTTTGAAATCGTACCATGAAACAGAACGAAACTTCCAAAGCATGTAGGGAAAACTAGAGTGATCGTGCGGTCGGGAGCAGAGATACTAGTCGTGTAGCAATCCAACCGGAAGACGATATCGTCGCCCTGGCAGAGTGGGCCTCAGTATGTACTTCCATTGACAATGGCATTGTTGACATCCTATACCGTAAATGCTCGCTACGCTGAGCTATAAACACGTGAGATGGTTCAAAATGTTTGTAATAACATTCTGCTTCTGATGATATATGAATCTCTATCTTTTGTTGGAATTATTTGTTAAAAAAATAGAGAAAAACATGAAAAAAATGTTGTTTTTTAGGTCATTTTCATGATGTGCTTTAAAAAGTTTTTTATTTATTAATGTTAGAGTACATTTAGGCCAACTCTTGTCTTGTTTTGGTTAGCCTAATATCTCAAGTATCCAAATTCAGTTGATGGACTTCCGGGCCTGTTTGCAAAATACCCTTTTCGCGGCCAAGATGGCCGCCATATTTTCAACAAATTGAATGGGGTCAGGAAATATTGTATAACTATTCACCAGAATGTCCTATAAACATGTGGGTTAGCTCAAAATGTTTGTAGTAACTTTCTGCTTATGATGATATATGATTTGTTACCTTTAATTGGTATTATTTGTTAAAGAAATAAAGAAAAACATGAAAAAATTTGATTTTTTTATGTCGTTTTCATGACGTACTTTAATTTATTTCTATTTATCAATGTTAGAATACATTTGGGCCAACTCTTGACTAAGGTCATCTGGACTAGAATATAAGGCATCCATAAACAATGGTTACAGATCTATTTCCACATTATTGGCTGCTGCACAGGTTATTTTGAACTTCAAATAGATATACATTTTCACATGTTTGGGGTAAGGTAACGCTGTATCTCATGGAAGTACTACTATGTCATTCTCAATTGATTAGTTCACTTGATTATAGTTACACTTACATTATAAATTCCAATACTATTTGATTTTAAGTATTATCATTGTCTGTTTCCATTTCCTATATTTAATAATATCGTCATTTTGGGATAGGAGAATGTAAAGTGCCAAAACAGTGACATTCCAAATACCAATTAATCCTTGTTTAAAAAAACCTCATCATTTGCCAATGGGTCTGAAGGTACATACACACACATATACAAATATAATTTATATATATATATATATATATATATATATATATATATATATATATATATATATATATATATATATATTATATATATATATATATATATATATATATTTATCTATCTATCTATCTATCTATCTATCTATATATATATATATATATATATATATATATTGTAGCGGAATGGATCCCTGGCCGAAGGGATGATCCGACTGACAAACAGAATCACCTTACTTAAATAAAAGGTTTCTTAGTTCTCTCTTGAAATGAAATAAAGCTCAGTTGGGTTTTCTGACTCTTACAATAACGCTTAGCGAAGGTTGGGGATGGATGTGGTGTTGAAGAGAAGACGGGACGAGCAAGTATAAATCAACAATACAGTTTAATCATCACAGTACAATATACATACCACCGCACTCGTTCTCTATACAGCAGCACCAACACAATCAGTCCACTCTATGTAAATGACCATCTCAACATCACAAGTCCACAAAAAGTTTTTGATCTCTCTAATCTCTGGTCTCAATGTCTGGTAAATCCGGATGTAAATACACACTCTGCTCAGCTACAGTTCTTCTCTATGCTGTCATCATAATCCTCTCTATATACACATAATAATCCGTGAACAGCTTCAGTCTCTTTCTGGCTACTTGACCTCGTAATCGTTACTCTCTGGGTAGTCCAAATCCAGCTCTCAAGTACCTTAATCCGCCTGTAAACACCTCTGTCGCTAACTCTACTTCTACTCTACTCTAACTCTAATCTAAGACTTCTCACTTCAACGATCTATTCTAGACTGACGTGATTTCGAATCTAACCTAGTTTCCCGCCCTTCCTTCCAATCGCACGCGCGGTACATCAATCGTTGAGGCCGCACGAGCGCTACGTCACAGAGCACTCGAAATAACTAGATACTTTGTAGCACGTCTAAATGCTAGGCTCTGCGAAGGCGGAGACCCAGCTTACAATAATAGAAGTGACGGAACATGACCTGTTTCTTAGCCCTGGGGTCATTCCGTCACACAGCCCCCGACTTGCTCTGAATCGTCCTCGATTCTTAAATTTCAAAAATTTCCAAAAAGGGAACTCTAACGTAACTCGAACGTTAACAAACAATTCTCTCGAACAAGTTCTAAACTCGTCTGTTATGAACAGACTAACCAAGTGACACACAGGTCACTAAACACAGTATAGAAATACTAACTTCTAATGTACACAATTCCCGAGAGTGGACAAGTCCTGGACTTCCGGTCCAACTCTCCCAATTATCGCTCACTTTGTTTACTTTCAATATCGCTCAGCGAAATACTCTTAACTCTGGAAATCTACATGACAACAAACTCTGCACTGGAGCGGAATACTTAAAAAGAACTACTATAACTACTAATTAAAAATAAACGCATCTCTAATACCTAAACGTTAAACGTTAATTCTTAAAATACTCGACTTATATAAAATCTTTGACTAGAAAAATAGCACTCTGAGTTAACTCTAAGAACAATAAAAACATTGATAAAACATGGCAAGATAAAAAAAACAATCAAAATCATGCAATACAGTGGTTTACTCACGTTACGGCTACCAGCTGTTGTGTCGCTAAGGTCTCAAAATTGTTCGCTTATTTTAAGTTCACTAAAAATGTGAACGACTCCGACACACCAGCATAGTCCAAAATCTCTCAAGTGTCACTTCGTTAAAACTTCTCCTTGGTCGCCGATTTCTTCCTGGGACGTCATGGATGGTACACAGGTCCGGTAGTTCGTAGAGTAGTCAATAATAATCCAATAATTAGGCACAAAAATCGTATTGACTTGTTAATCCGTCGCCACAGACGATGGACGTAGTAAGTTGGCACTTCGGGTAATTATCCATGGAAGAGACACAAATCCTCGTGACTGGGTAATCCAGCGCCACAGAGGATGGACGGAAATAGGTTGTATCAGGAATAGCAGGCAGGTCGAAGGTTCGACCGCTGCTGCTGGGTACTCCAGCGCCAGAAAGTAAAAGTAGACGTCTCATGATGATCACAATAAAAATAATAAATAAATAAATAATGGTTCGCTCAGGCGTAAGATAAATTGGTTCGCTTAATGCGTGAGATCGAGGTTGTCTGTTCTTTCTTGTCCCAAGTTTCTTCACTCAAGCATCCGAGTCGGGCATGGGTTCCGAGTCGGAGAAGGGGTCCGAATCGGAGATAAGGATGATCCCGTCAGCCGCATCCCGGTCTGCCATCTGCTGTCGTCGCATCCCCTCCAACACCCCCCGATCAAAGGCCTTCCTCTCGAGGTCCATTCGGATTTCATCGATGCGCGCCTTGGTGAATTTCTCCAGGTATGTCATCAGTTCATCAGGGCTGGTTCTCACGGTGGGGCTCAACACGTTGGCATCGAAGGTGAGACGACGAGACTGCTCGACAACTTGTCCTCGCTGGACTGCTCTGATGTCGTAGGCTACCGCCAGGGTTCGCCTCACTTCAACTTGGTCTGTTTCTCGGTCTTCTACTGGTGGGAATCGGGCCATGGTCGTTTCACTCCCCACCATCGTTCGCGGTCTCGAAGTTCGGCCTCCGCTCAGTTCGTCCCACTGTAGTTTTAGGTCTTCCAGGCTTGTCGTCAGGGCGTCTATTTCTTCCTGCTTTCCGGCTGACTGCTCCTGGACAAGTCGGATTTCATTCTCCGCCGCCGTCAGCTGCCGATCTCGACGTTCTATCTGGTGCTGCATATGGTCGATCTCTAATCGGCAACTCTGCACCAGTTCTTGCGCGTCTTTGGCCTATAGTCGGATCTCCGTCACCTGCTTCTGTAGAGTCAGCCTCTCTTGGTCTTGGCAGTGGGCAGCCTGCATGGCTACCTTCGTGGCTTCTTTGTTGGTGTGTTTCTCTAACCGGAGATCTTCTAGCGCCGTCTCGCAACACTCTCTGTAGTTCTCAGCATCCTGTTCTGCTGCCTTCAAACGAACGTCAAGCTGTCTCTTGACTTCTTCAGCTTCTTCCATGCTGAGCAGGGTTTCGGCCAGCATCTTCTCGGTGATCTCTTTCTTTCTCTTGTAGTTCTCTGTTGCCTTCGCTGTCTCGGCGCCAGCCCACTCTGCCATTTCCTGTCGGATGCTGGTCACTTTCCGGCGTAGCTGCTGGATGGTTCGCCCATCGTCTCGTCGACCCGCCACGGCCCTCTGCTCGGACTGGTGGGCTAGCAGGAGCGAGTCTTTCTGGGCTCGACACCTGTCGCTCAGCTCTCTGTACTGCCGCTCTAACTCGGTCTCGTGTAGCGTCATCAGGTCGATCTTCTGCTCCATCTCGGCTTTCGTCTTCAGCGATACCTTGTGGCTTTCTTCGAGGGCACTGTATTTTTCCCTCCAGAGGTCCTCCACATCTTGCATGGACTGTAAAAGTTCTGCTTCGACGCTCTGGATTCGCTGTGCCAGCTCGTCCCGCTCTGCCTCGGCCCTCCTCGCCCTGTCTGTATTAGCTTCATACCGCACGTGAGCCGGTTGCACTCCACGGGGATGGTCGTCTCGAGGGTAGCCTCCCGCTGCTCCGGGCTCGCTACCTTGGTGCCAGTTATCGCCTCCCCCATAGCTGCGCCTGTCGGTATCTCGCCTGCTTTCTTCTCGGGAGTTTCTGCGGGTGCGAGGTGGTGAAGGTGTCCTCGTTCGCTTCCTTGGCGGTGGAGTCTCGCCTTCCCATCTTCTCGCCTCCATGCGATACATCGCACTCGCCGAAGTAGGCCGCACCATCGGATCGAACGGCGTCTCTCCCCTCTCTGTTTGCTGGTATCTCTCCTCGTCGATCTCAAGACGTCGGGCAGGGAAATCCGGGTCGTCGACGGCGCTAAACGGGTGCTCCGATGGGTAGAATGGAGCCCCAGGCACGATGTGTCCGTCTTCGACTGCATAATACCCCTTCTTCCACTTGACTTGTATGCACTCGAGTTCTTCGGCATGATGTTTCATGTAGTGCATCTTCATCTCGGTAAAGTTGCAGTCTACGTAGGTGCACCGTCCGCCATGTCCCGTTCCCTTGTAGCTCAGGCACCTCCACGCGTGTATTCCCCTTCCATCGTGCAAGTCTAGGTTGTGTCGGCCCATATCTCGAAAATTCCTCTTGCAGATGCCGCAGTATCCCTCTTCTCGAAGCGAGTGTGTCGGCTGCATGCTCATGTTGCTTTCTTTTGTATCGGATGACTTGTTGACAATGGGATTAGCGGCGATTAATTCGTGATCTGTTTGGTTCGCTCAGGCGTGAGATAAAGAATGGCGTCCTTCCGCTAACTGGGTCAATCTGGTGATGCGGTTCCGGGGGTGTGGCACCCCTTGGAGACATCTGATTGGTTCTCAGGTGACCTCTGCGACACTTGTTGTTTCTCGGACTCTTTCGCCGCCGCCATCCTCCACCATCACCGCCGAAATATCTCAAGTCTCCCCGTTCTCCAGCCTCCACGTTCCCGCATTCTATTCAGTTACTGCTTGACTGCTTGCCATCAGCTCGGTTGGTTTCTATTTCGCCGCGCGTAGATTATTTCTGTACTTTCGCCCACGGCAAATTCCTCGCTTCGCCAACTAGGTCAAACTCAGCCACTGCCGTGACGTCATGCGGGGACTCCCTCTCACGTGCGGGGAAACCCCTTGGTCTCCAGATGGGACTTCTCACTCGACTCGCCAACACTCGACGCAGCAACAGGCACAGTTCGCCGCCCTCCACAGTCTCCATTCTCCTGCAGTTTCTAACGCCAGAGCGAATCTTCTTCTCTTCTCCAGCAACTTTCTGACGCCAGAGCGAATCTTCTTCTCTTCTCCAGCAACTTTCTAACGCCAGAGCGATTCTTCTTCTCTTCTCCAGCGATTTCCTACGCCAGAGCGAATCTTCTTCTCTTCTCCAGCAACTTCTTACGCCAGAGCGATTCTTCTTCTCTTCAGTTTTCACACTTCAGAAATTTCTTTTGTCTTCACTGTTCTTGGTGGTCTGGATGATGCCTTCACCCTACTCCCCCTCTTCTTTTACGCTACAATCTCCTGATTGTTCTGGGATTTTTCTTCCGGATGCCTTCCTTTCTCGTTTCCATGGCAACCATTTCTCCCCAGGTGTCATCTTAAGGACTTTCTGTCGGACATTTTCTCTCCATCGTCTCCTCCTGCTGGTACTCAGGTGGCTGGTCACTTCCCCAAGTGGTCGAAATCACCATTCTTGAATATCGAGAGTACTTCCAGGATGGTTGCGCAATTTTGAATTTAGTAGATTACTTGGCGTTCTTCTCACTCTTCGGAATGACTCCTCCTCCAGCTAGAGGAATATTCTTCAGTCCTCACGGTGCATTAGCTTTTGAGTTGATGTCAGCATGATCCAGGGTTGTAGGAGTTATCCTTGTTGCTGGCTAGTCTTGCCATTTCCCCTGCTACCAGCCGGCACAGCATATACACGCGTATTTCGTAGCTCAAACTTCAGTGTCTTGTCTTTCTCTATCCTTCACACTTCCATACGATCTCTCTCCGCCTTAGACCACCTGGTTTTCTTCACTCTCTATTCACACCCATAGCGCTGCGGAGCTCTTCTTTCTCTCCGCCCCGAGGTTCTCTGGGAATTTTCTTTCTCTGGTCTCACGTCGGGTTGGTCATCACCACTTTCGGAGTCTACCGATGTCGGAATCTCGTGTTCTCTCGGCTCGTCCTCAGCTCCATCGGTGCTAGACCAATCCCCGGGGTTGACAAAGGTTATCAGCCTCTCTCCATTGACCACTGTTCTCTTTCCTTTCTTGTCTTCTATTCGGTACGTCACGTCGGCCATCACGTCGATCACGGTATAGGGTCCCTTGCACTTGTGTTCAAACTTGGCAGCTCTACCCTGTCTTCTAACCTTGGTGATCAGCCAGACTAAGTCTCCCACGTCTCTCCGGTGGCCCATTGCCCCCCGATCATGCTGCAGTTTCTGTCGTCGCATTGCTTGACCGGTGACTTCTCTGGCCCGTCGGTGGACTTTAGCCAATTTCTCTCGGAGGTCCCAGGTGTGCTCCAGCTCGTCCTGCTCCACCAGGCTGGTGGGCAACTCGGACATGGTGAGTGCCAAGGGGACGGTCATCTCTCTTCCAAACAGCATCATGTGTGGTGTCTGTTGAGTGGTCTCATGCACACTGGATCTGTAAGCCATCAGGGTGAGGGGTAGGATTTTATCCCAGTTGTCGTGTTCTTCTCCTATCAGGCTTCTGATCATGGCTCCCATCGTACGGTTGAACCTCTCCACCATTCCGTTTCCCTCAGGGTGATAGGCAGTTGTTCTTGTCTTGCGTATTCCCAGTAATCTGCACACCTCTTGGAACAGCGTACTCTCGAAGTTTCTTCCCTGATCGCTGTGGATGGAGACAGGGGTACCATATCTGCTGACGAAGTCATTCACCAGGGCCTCGGCTACCGTCTCGGCTGTCTCGTCCGGCAAGGCATAGGCTTCTACCCACTTGGTAAAATAACAAGTGATGACTAGGATCTTCGAGTTCCCTCTGGCTGTCTCAGGCAGCGGTCCATACATGTCTATGGCGATTCTCTCAAAGGGCGTCCCCGATCTCACAATGGTCATAGGATTCTTCCTGGTCCTGCCTCCCGGTCCCTTGGCTCTGACGCAGACCCCGCACTGGGCCAGCCAACTCCTGACGTCAGCTCGCATGTCATACCAGAAGTACTTCTCATGTAGACGTGCCACTGTTCGCTTCACTCCCAGATGAGCTGTCCACCTCTCACCGTGGGCTTGCTGTAGGAATTCTTTCCGCTTGCTCCTTGGAACCAACACTTGAGTGTGAACTTTCGCTCCGTCGGAACTCTCCCACTTTCTGTAGATGACACCTTCTCTCATCTTCAGGCGTTGCCATTCTCCCCAGTAGGACTTGGTGGCCAAGCTGTGTTCGGATATCTCATTCCATCTGGGTCTCTCTTCCCCCCTGGCCAGCCTAGTCCAGATTGGCGCGATGTCGGGGTCTTCCTTCTGCAATTCTCTCCACTCAGCATTCGTCCACAGCGGCTGTATAGTGACCGCTGCCACCCTGTGGTTTTCCTCTGGACGAAGGCAGGTGATGTTCTCTTCCACCTCTTCAGGCGATTCACTCTCTGTACTCTTGATTTCGGGGTCACCACTGTCGGAGCTTCTCCCCCTCTCTGGTTGTTCGTTTGGCCGTCTGCTCAAGCCGTCGGCGTTACCGTGACTCCTGCCAGCTCTGTGCACAATTTCCTTGTTGAACTCTGCCAGGGTATTCTGCCACCTGGCCCACATTCCCGTGGCGTCTTTGAAGGTTTGCAACCACCTCAAGGCGGCGTGATCTGTGCGTAGCTTGAACTTTCTTCCTATCAGGTAGTGCCGGAAATACTTGCAGTAGAAGACCACCGCCAACAGCTCTCTCTTTGTCACGCTGTAGTTCCTCTCCGACTTGCTCAGCCCCCGACTTGCATATGCTATGGGTCTCTCTACGCCGTCTTGCACCTGCGACAATACCGCCCCGATTCCTGTGGCACTGGCGTCGGTATCTAAGATGAAGTCTTCCTCACTGCTAGGGTAGGCCAGGATGGGGGCCTCCACCAATTTCTTCCGCAGTGTCTCGAAGGCAACCTGGCATTCGGTGGTCCACAAGAAGGGTCTGTTCTTCTCCGTCAGCCTATGCAGGGGACGGGCAATTGTCCCGAAATTCTGTACAAACCTCCTGTAGTACGATGCAGTCCCCAGGAAGCTGCGTACCTCTGTCTGCGTGGTGGGCACTGGCCACTCTCTCACTGTCTCGATCTTCTCAGGGTCCGTCATGACTCCCTCCTCCGTCACCACGTGCCCCAGGTAGTGTACTCTCTTCTGGAATAAGCGACACTTGCTGGGCTTGAGCTTCATTCCCGCCTGTCCTATTCTGCTCAGGATCGCATCCAGGCGGTCCAGGGTCTGCTGCTCTGTTTTCCCGAAGATGATGACGTCATCCAGGTAGATGAGGCAGGTTTCCCACTGTAGTCCCGACAGCACTGTTTCCATAAGCCGCTCGAAAGTACCGGGTGCTGTACTCAAGCCAAAGGGCATGACCTTCCAGGAATACAACCCCCCGCTGGTTATAAACGCGGACTTCTCTTGTGCACTCTTGGACATTCCCACCTGCCAGTAGCCGCTGGCCAGGTCAAGGGTACAAAACCACTTGCTTCCTCCCAAGGCATCTAGTGAATCATCGATTCTGGGTAAGGGGTAGGCGTCCTGGATGGTGTGGCTGTTCAGACGTCGGTAGTCTACGCACAGACGGGTCGTGTTGTCTTTCTTTTTCACCATCACCACTGGTGCCGCCCACGGGCTCGCCGACGGCTCTATTAAGTCCCTCTTCAGCAGGTCGTCCACTATTTCCTTGGCCTCTGTCTGTTTCCAAAACGGGAACCTTCTGGCCGGCTGCCGCAGTGGTCGCAGGTCTGGGGGTGTCCTGATCTCATGCTGGACCAAATGTGTCCGCCCCAGGTCGTCTGGCCCACTAGCAAAAGCATTCTGGTGTTTGGTCAGCAGCTCCGCCAGTTTCTTCTTCCCTTCCGACGACAGGTTTTCACTTCCATCTTTACACAATGGCCGCAGGAAGTCGGGCATCTTTTCTGTACATCTTTTCTGCTCTGGTTCTTTCTTGGTTTCCACGGGGACGGGTGGCTCTCCGGCCACCGGGGTCACTACTCCTGCTGGCGTGCCCTTGTAGATCGTGATAGGTTCGCTGGTGGTATTGAGGAGTCGGATGGGTATATAATCTTTGCCCACATCCACCAGTGCTTTCCCCACCATGACGCCCCTCTGTCCCATCTTCCCCTTCGAACTAGGTTCCACCAATCCTGATCCTCTCACTTTCTCCAATTCTTTCGTGCGGCCGCAGATATACCCCGTGGTCAGGATTTCCTTTCGGGGGGGTATCACCACTGTTCTGTCCGCCAGCACCTTGCAACACTTCGACAGCCCTGATATTCTCTGGCTGATGTAGGGGACTGTTTTTCCTCCCTCGAACTCGACTTGTTGAGTATGATGGTTCACCATGATTCCGCCCGCTCTCTGTAGTCCTATACCCAACACGACGTCATCGGCTATCTCGGCGATCATGAAGTGTCCTACCAATATCGTTCCACACAAATCCACTTCTAGTTCCACTTCTCCCCGAACTGTCACTGGTGATTTGTCGATGGAGACTAGCCTCTCTCTGCACTCTCTCAGGGCTAGGTCGTTTCTATTCGGATGGTTCAGGTAGACCTCGGGCGAGATAATCGACTTCGTGGCGCCGGTATCCAACAAGCATTCGTACTCTTTTCCTCCTATCTTTCCAATCATGTAGGGGCTCCCCTCATCTTCCCCGTCGAAGTGTATTTTCTTGGGCGTCTGTTCTACTCCTCCTGTGCCGGCCCTCCTGCCCCGGGGGCGGCACTCGGTCCGTTTCCCGAACCGGTCTTGTTGGGACAATCTCTCGCCATGTGACCTGGCTGTCGGCAGCTATAGCACAGGAACGGCCTCTGTTGTCCTCCAGCACCCTCCCATCTTCTGGGCTGCAATTTCAGGACGAGTTCTTCCAAGGCCTCTAATTTCGCTTGGATGGTGTTATCCGCAGTGGGTGTCACTGTCCCCACTTGTCGTGCTACCGTGGTCAGCAGGGGTTTTCCCTTCAGCTCTTTCGCGCCACGCCCACTTTCGGTGCCCTCATACTTGATGGCTAGGTGCACTGCTTCCTCCAAGGTCTGGGCATCCCCTCTGGCGGTCAAACGCTGTATCTTCTCGTCTGCAATCATCTCGATGAACGCCTTCTTCATGAGACGATCCTTCAACTTCCCTTCTGCGTCGGGGTAGGCCAGGGTGAACAGCCGTCTACACACGTCACCCAACTCCTGCAGACTCTCTTCTGGCTTCTGGCGACGCTGCGCTAACTCCATGGCGTGTTTCTCGGCCTGGTCATCCGATGCGTAGCGCTGGTCAAGAACCCTGACGATGTTTCGGTACGAGGATCTCTCGGCGTCGGACAGGTGCTGCACCACCCGCTGGGCTCCTCCCTTCATAGCCGCGATAAGGCACAGGCTTTTCTCGCTGTCGCTCCACTTGTTGAGCTTCGCTGTCGCCTCGAAGTGCATGCGATAATCCACCCATGACTCGCTCACCCCGTCAAAGCGGTCCACTCGGGCGTTTCGCCAGTGCTCGGATGTCTTCGGCCGTTGGGGCTCGCCCGTTCCCTCTGTCCGTGCTGCCATGGCCCGCTGCGTCTCCGCTATCGTCTTCAACGTTCCTCCTATCAGGGCTGCCATGTCTGCTATCACCTGTTCCATACCAATCGGCTCTCTCTCTCGCGGTGACTCTGTACCTCGGGCCGGGGCTGTCGTCCGCCCCGCCCCCACAATTCCCTTCCTGGGAAAGTCAATCACCCCGGAGCTGCTACTGGCTAACGGCACTTCAATCAGGGGCACCGTAGTGTCCAACGAGGCGTTGACCGCTCCTCTTCTACTCGCCGAGGGATGGCCTGGTGGTGCTCGTGTACCGCAATCAGCTTCTGTCCTCTGCTCGGCTCTGGAGGTCACCCGCTCCCCTGTGACGTCACGGCACGGTCGATCTGGCGCCACCGACTCTGCATCTGACGACGAATCTCCCGCCTCTACCTTGCTATCTCTCTGAAGAACCGCTTGTCTCTCAGCTACCGGTCGCTCGGACGGCCACTCTGTCGCTCGGGTTGCACCAAATGAACGATCTGCTGATATAAAATCGTCCAAACGGGCACCCGAGATCTGTTCTCTGAAAGTGTTAACGGTTCGCTCAGGCGTAAGAAAGGTTCGCTCAATGCGTAAGGAATCGGTTCGCTCAGGCGTAAGAAAGGTTCGCTTTATGCGTGGTTTGGACGATAATTCTGTGTCTTGAGGTGGACTCAATGCCACTTTTGGTGAATGTTCTCGCCCAAACTCCGATCCCGATCTGTTGGCCGCCGCCATCGCCAGTGACTGCGCCGCCAGCCACGGCTGCGTGATGTCTACCCCCTCGAGCCGCAACGCACCGTCCGCCTGTTCCTCCACCACCTCGACAATTTGCTTTCGTTCCGCTTCACCTTCCATCCCCACTGATTATTACTACCAACTGTGAGTTCGTTCCGACAAAAAGTTTCAAGAATTTCGCCGATAGTGTTAAACACTATCCCACCGCTGTCACCAAAGAAGAGTGTGCTATATGTAGCGGAATGGATCCCTGGCCGAAGGGATGATCCGACTGACAAACAGAATCACCTTACTTAAATAAAAGGTTTCTTAGTTCTCTCTTGAAATGAAATAAAGCTCAGTTGGGTTTTCTGACTCTTACAATAACGCTTAGCGAAGGTTAGGGATGGATGTGGTGTTGAAGAGAAGACGGGACGAGCAAGTATAAATCAACAATACAGTTTAATCATCACAGTACAATATACATACCACCGCACTCGTTCTCTATACAGCAGCACCAACACAATCAGTCCACTCTATGTAAATGACCATCTCAACATCACAAGTCCACAAAAAGTTTTTGATCTCTCTAATCTCTGGTCTCAATGTCTGGTAAATCCGGATGTAAATACACACTCTGCTCAGCTACAGTTCTTCTCTATGCTGTCATCATAATCCTCTCTATATACACATAATAATCCGTGAACAGCTTCAGTCTCTTTCTGGCTACTTGACCTCGTAATCGTTACTCTCTGGGTAGTCCAAATCCAGCTCTCAAGTACCTTAATCCGCCTGTAAACACCTCTGTCGCTAACTCTACTTCTACTCTACTCTAACTCTAATCTAAGACTTCTCACTTCAACGATCTATTCTAGACTGACGTGATTTCGAATCTAACCTAGTTTCCCGCCCTTCCTTCCAATCGCACGCGCGGTACATCAATCGTTGAGGCCGCACGAGCGCTACGTCACAGAGCACTCTAAATAACTAGATACTTTGTAGCACGTCTAAATGCTAGGCTCTGCGAAGGCGGAGACCCAGCTTACAATAATAGAAGTGACGGAACATGACCTGTTTCTTAGCCCTGGGGTCATTCCGTCACAATATATATAAATATATACATATATATCATACCTTAAATCATTATCAAAGAATGATTCGTTTTTTTGTACAAAACACATGGATGATTTTCTCAGTTTATATTCAAATTTTGGCACATTCACAAAAACTTGTGTACGTGTGTAATACTGTATATATATGCATATATATGCATATATATATATATATATATATATATATATATATATATATATATATATATATATACACACACACATAGTTAATAGCAAACTAAATCTAGAGGTATCCGCAGTGGCCTAGTGTTTACGACACCTGGCTCCAAAGCGTGTGTTCCCAGGTTCTAGTTGCGGCTGGGTCCTTGAAATAGCGGGTTGGCCTAGTTGCTTTATGAAGGTGCTGCGTTGTGGAGGACTGTCTATGGTCCTTCTGAAACTGAAAGACCTCGCGGAACTACTCGTTAAGAGAAGGGAATTTTGTTCCGGTTCCGGGTTTCTATCTCGTCGCGATATGACCTAAGCTGTTGAAAGCGAGGTCAACCCCAAATCTTCCTTCCTTCCAAACTTAATCTAGGTGTAACCTTTAAACTTGTTCACTCAGTGTCACTATCACTGTATCACTGTCATCCATATACTGCTCAACCTCATCATCTTCTTAAAGAGAACAGTCCTGCAATTTGCACATTGGGTTGCAGTGGACACCATTCACTACACTCAGGCAGTCTTCATCACAACATCTATAGCACATATAGGACATTAATATCAAGCTACCGGAATGTTGTCATCATTTCTAAAGACACGGATGTCTTCATTATCCTCCTCACTCTCCACATAGATACAGGCAGTTTGCAACACCATCAACTCCTTTGCTGGCCAGGATAAGGTCAAGCCTCTCAATTTGATCCGAAAGAAGTTTTCATGGCTTTAGGGCAGGATTGGCGTGTTACAGATGAGATGCACCATACAATACAATCATTCACTTGTAGCATGTATTGTTTGATTATTGGTGACTTGAAGATTATTGGTGACTTGGAAAATACGAGTCAGATAAATATCATAATCTTAAATACAAAAAAAACTATTTTCCAAAGTAAGTGTGATGGTTCTCTGCCCACAATTCTACAGATCAAACACAATGTTAAACAATGTTACCTACATGATAGATATAAATCTATAATACATAACAAATAGTATCTATTTGGTAAAAAATGGTCTTTATTTTCAAACACCTTACAATGACCATGCTCATGTGTGCTTTTGTTAAAACCAAATCATGTTAAAATTATGTTATATATTATGTTTCTTTTTCACATTCTATTCATGTTACCAGTTTCCTAAAGAACAGACAGTCTGTATTATCATACCTCACTTGAAGATCGTAAGCCGTGATTGGCTGACTTAACAGTGAACAATCATCATGTTGCCTGATGCCATCAGTGAGGGCTTCATGTTGCCCGTTGCCACTAGCGACACCTAGCGGGGAATGTGTGAATCACCAGTCATCTGTGACCTTGCTTTGTTTAAATTACAAATGGGGTTTGTTCAGTATGATAAAACAAATATGCCATGCCAGTGTGGGTAACATGATGGAATGTCTCCCCTCGGGAGGATGGTTTTCCCTCGGGCTCCGCCCTCGGGAAAACCATCCTCCCTCGGGGAAACATTCCATCATGTTACCCCCACTGGCATGGCATATTTGTATACTGTAACCTGTTCATTGTTTGTTTTCTATATATGCAAAACTGAATAAAGATGATTTAAAATTTAAAAAATTATTGTTTTAATACAACTGCCAAGGAATTCAATACACTCAGGTATGAAATGTTCCGTGCAAAGAAGTGTGACTTTTCATCTGGCCACCTCCCCCCTTGCAAAGATTCATTGGAACAGCACAGATACCGTGCTAACTACCAAACAGCAATCTGGAGGAAAGGTAGGCAAAATTCATAGGAGATACCTAGTCCAGCAAGTCAATATGGGTGGGATGTAGTAGGTGGAAAACTATAGGGATATGCTGGCTCACAGGAGCACCAGCTCCAGATGTTGTACTTGCATTAATGTCCTGTAAGTGCGCTAGACATTGTGATGAAGACTGCCTGTGTGTAGTGAATGGCCTCCGCTGCACCCCAGCGTGCAAATTTCGGGACTGTGCCAACACCCAAGAAGATGATGAGGTTAGGCAGTATTCAGATAACAGTGATGGTGATATAGATATAGAGAGATACCTTCATTGGCAAATGATGTTTACGTTTTTTAAACAAGGATCAATTGGTATTTGGAATGTCAGTTTTGGCACTTCATATTCTCCTATCGCAAAATGCCGATAAATTAAGTATATAGGAAATGTAAACAGACAACAATAATACGTAAAATCAATTAGTATTGGAATTTACAATTTAAGTGTAACTATAATCAATTGAACTTATCAATTGAGAATTACAGAGTAGTACGTTACTGAGATACAGTGTTACCTAACCCCAAATATGTGAAAATGTATATCTATTTGAAGTTCAAAATAACCTGAGCAGCAGCCAATTAAGTGGAAATAAATATGTAACCATTGTCTATGGATGCCTTATAATCTAATCCAGATGACCTGAGTCAAGTGTTGGCCTAAATGTATTCTAACATTAATAAATAGAAAAAAAAAATTAAGAGCTTGTCATGAAAATGTCATAAAAAATCACATTTTTTATGTTTTTCTCTATTTTCTTAACAAATATTTCCAACAAAAGGTAACAAATCATATATCATCAGAAAGCAGAAGCAGAAAGTTATTACAAACATTTTGAGCCAACTCACATGTTCCTAGGACATTCTGGTGAATAGTTATTCAATATTTCCTGACTCCATTCATTTTGGGGAAATATGGTGGCCATCTTTAAAGATGGCCGCCAAAGGGGTATTTTGCAGACTGCCCCGGAAGTCCATCAACTGATTCTGGACACTTGAGATATCAGGCTCACTAAAAACAAGATAAGAGTTGGCCTAAATGTATTCTAACATTGGTAAATAGAAAACTTTTTAAAGTACTTCATGAAAACGACATGAAAAATCACATTTTTTTCATGTTTTTCTCTGTTTTTCTGACAAATAATCCCAACAAAAATTAACAAATCATATATCGTCAAAAGCAGAATGTTACTACGCACATTTTGAGCTAACTCACATGTTCCTAGGACATTCTGGTGAATAGTTATTCAATATTTCCTGACTCTATTCAATTTGGTGAAAATATGGCAGCCAAAAGGGTATTTCGCAAACTGCCCCGGAAGTCCATCAACTGATTTTGGACACTTGAGATATCAGGCTAACCAAAAATCATTGTTGGATTTATTCAGCACATTGGTACCGCATCCTCAAATTTTTGGGTCTGGCTCATGGACTATTAAAACCCTTTTTTATTTCAAAGAAAAAACAATTATCAATACATGAAGAATGAAAAGAAGTTTATAGACCGGTCTGGAGTCTGATCCAGGTTCTGAAGTAAGCCACCTTGGCATAGGCAGAGGGGAACTCAGTGTTGCAGTTACCAATTACCCAGGATGCAACACCAGCGACCTCGTTTCCGTCTCCCTTGTTGCAGCTCAGTGGTCCGCCAGAGTCACCCTGTAACCATGGAAACAAAAGGGCATAAATCAGCAATTAAAGAGTGGGGTATGCAAATATGACTTTCTTATATCAGAATTGTGAGATGAGACAATAATGAGTAATCATGATTCCAGCTGTCAATGAGAACTTAGGTCCTAATCTATATGCATGTATGTATGTACGTATGTTGGTTTGTGTATGTATGTATGTTCTATGTACGTATGCATGTATATGTGTATGTAATTATGTATCTATGTATGGGTGTATGTGTTTTTATGTAATTGTATGTATGTATGTATGTATAAAGCTATATATGTGTGTATTTATGTTTTATGTATATCTGCATTCATGTATATGTGTTTATCATAACTTACATTGCATGCTCCCTGTTTGTTTTCCAAGTCCTTGATACACTGGTGGTATGGTCCTACGCTGTTCTGTCCCACGTAGAGCTGACAGAAGTCGTTGCTGATGGCCTGGACTGGCGCCTGCAGGAGATCCTCTGGCAGATTGTTAGCTGCAATTAAAGAATTGGGTCCGATTTTGAAGAATTCGCGTATTCTAAATTTTGCTACTTTTTATTTTTGTGCATTTAAATCTTCGCGCACTGCCGTAACAAAGCGTTGTGGGCGCCGCTGATTAATGTAAGAAGTGTTAGTTAACCATATATTTGATGTATGGGAATGAGTCCTGCAATACTAATACCTCACACAAATTTTGCCATTACAGGAGTTTAGCTATTATTTCTGGTAATAAAACAAGTTTAGCGATTATTTCCTGGAATAAAACAAGAAAATAGGGAATGATTCTGGGTGCGTTTCTAGTACTTAAGGTAGAACCCTACCCGATACCCGGGTCATTTTTAAAACTTAAATATCTGAAAACTGAGTTAAATGTAGACAAAGGCACTTATGCTATTGTATAGCTTACATCTCATAGTTACAGAATAATGATGAACTTATCAATAATTTGCTATTTTGAGTTGATATGGCACCCTTTACGCACATATCTGTCTGTGTTTCGCTTTTTGGAAAAATGTCAAGACTCATCCTTTACTTGAAAACCAAACTCTACCATTTGATCATTCATGTCTTTGGTGAGGTGCAAGTTCCTACCTAAAGCGGGAATCTGCACGATGAGTCTGTTAAAAACATTTTTGAATGTTCCCATATGCCTCAAGATTACTAACAGCACGTGGTTTACGCAGTTAATGCTTATTTTCAGGCCCTGTCATAATATGACGTACTTATGACATGACCTTGCACCTAGAGGGGATTCATATCTGTCATATTCTAAAACAATAGCTTCGAAGACCGTATCGTTATTCACTTTCAGCCAAAAAATGAGATGAAAATATTGGTCAAAATGGTCTATCTTGAAGGAATCTGCATGGTCGAAGCATACACTCATGTTGTTTGGGACAAATTTAACGCGGAGGGCCCAAAGGGACCCGCCCTTTGTGCTTGTGGTCGTACCACAATAGGAAGTAGCTAGGTCAAGATTCGTGGCGGGTGACCACTCCTCATGTGCAATCTTTTGTTTTGATATCCATGCTTAGGGGCCAGCCAAAGACACCACCTAGTGGTGATAATCTTGGTGTACTAGACTATCACCTTAAAGAGGAACTTAAGCCTCACAGGAAAATGTTAAAATCATGCCACGTGTACTGGTTTTTAGAGTTATGTTGTTGAACTAAAGTTTACTTGCAATACAGACGATTTTGGCATTATCTTCACATTTTGACATTAACCCTTATGCTGCTGGTGGCTAATTTGGCCAATACAAAATAATGCAAAAATCCTGTAAAATTACCAAAACCCTGGCAAATGGGTACTCATATGAGAGTACTCAGCGAGGGCTATCCAATGAGTACCAACATGACAGGGTTCCGATGAAATTCAAAAATCTTTGCGTTTTTTGTGCTTTGGATGCAATTAGCCTCAGCATTGGAAGGGTTAAATTGTTTTTTCTTCAGCTTCCCAAGCAACGCTCCACGCCTGCGTCTTTCATTGTGATTTTGTCATCATTGTTCGTGAAAAGGGAAGATTCATAAATATTTCATAAAGTCCTAGGCTAACAGTTACTTTAAGTATTCCAAAGGTTAGGCTTCGAAATCCATTAATCATGCCTCTTTGGTTAACTATTTGACATTTGTGGTTGACACTGCGCTCAGAGTTGAATTCACCAGACAGTAATGCGTTATTTCGTTGTATTTGAGTATTTTTGTTTCTTGACTACACGTCATTTGGCATAACTGTTTATCTAAAACTATTTCCAAACATAGTAACATTCTTCGAAACGTTAATTGATATACCCAGACTGGACATCTATCAAGCTTTGGTAACATTTAAAGCTTTGCTTTGAATTCATATTATAGTAAGTAAATGTATTGTAAAAGTTTTTAAAGATGATTTTTGCATACTTTTAGAAGGCATTTCAATAAAAAAAATATCCAGGAATCTAGGATGCCTTCAAACCTTGAAATGAGGCTATTGATTCAGAATGAAAGAAACTAACTGTTTTTACACAAATATTGCTAGTCATTTCACAAAAATGAGGTACTAGTATTTATTCTTCTACATTTGCATAGATAATTTCCAAAATACATTCTAGCCTATCATGTCAGCCTATAATAAATATAGTTTTACTCACCATATGTGAAGAAAAGAGGACCAATGTTTTTGACACAGAGCCAAAGAAAATGTCCAAAAGCAGAGAAACTTGCACCAGCTGGAAATTGTTGAGCCAGTTATCATGCATATTTATTAGCTTTTTTCTGTAAGCCAAGATGACATTTTCTATCATGTTCCTGGCCTTTTTTTTATCTAGTTAAGGTATCGTTCTTGATAATGACCATTTACAGACCACTTAGCACTATATGACCTCTGTGACCCCAGAAGGTCATTAGGGTCACCAAAGGTCACCTGTATATTAAGTATGATATGAACTTACTTTAATGGTCAGTTGCATGTGTTTCAAGGCTCCTGTTGTTATGCTGAATGAAAGATTTGTGATAAAATAACAATTTTAGGGCATTTTTCTCAATATACAACTCTCCTAAGTTACAAAAAAATAATTCTTTTTTAATTTCTAGTAATTTTTATACTAATTATACATAGAAGTATGGATTTTGTTTGTAGAGAACATCAAAACCTTAATTTACTCATATTTAGCATCCGTTTTTGTATGTTTTTCAGATTATATGATTTCAGTGGCGACCATTTTGAAAAAGGTTGCCATGGCAACCACAGGCAAAATACAGGATGCCTCCAATCTTTGAAATAGTTGCATTGCCTAAAACTACCATTGTACCAAATGTGGCGCTTTTATCGTAAAGTGCACGATTTTATCCCTTATCCGCTGGACTATCTTTGCTCAAACATTTCTTGGTAAACTTGTAACTAGCAAAAAGTCGATTATCCAATTTCCTGGGTCTGCATGCAACTACCCATAGCCTATAAGCTTCAATTTTGTTAACTTTTAGTTCATTCATTTCATTGTTCCAGAACGGCTTTAGGCGTTTATGAAACTTGGACCTAGAGAGCTTCGGACTAGCTTAAAGTAGTTAACTTGTACTGGAGTCAAAGGTAGTATCCACTAAATTCTCATTCAATTCAGTGGCGGGAAAACTTCTTGTAAGTTTTTCGATTTCTGGTTTAAGAACACCATCATACTTATGCTTAATATCACCACGAGAAGCTTTGTCCCATCTTACTTGCCTCGAGGGTTCCTCTTGTGATTGAGACAGGACCTAATAGTCCAGTCAATATAGCCAATATTTTGCAAAACCCTCAAAATAATTGCAACAGAAATGAAACCACTTGTATCAGGTATGGTTAGGGCTACTTCATGCCAGAAAAAAGTACCCCTAAATCCCTGGACTGGAACCTTAGTTTTTGGGGCATTTTCACTCAAAAATGGCCAAAAACATCCAATTTCTGGGATTTCACCATAGACCCTTCATTTTTAGAAGCTATAACCTCCAGTTTGTATGGATATAGAATGCAGCACGTGATCTGAGGTCTTAGCTGTAGCTTCTTTGAGTACTTCACATTTTAATACCTTAGATTTCATATATAAAGGAATTGAAATAGTCCAATGTTGCCTTAAGGTTTGGGCCTTCGCATGTAAAGACTTGGCCTATGGGACCAATTCACATATTTATAGCATAGAGACCACGTCGGCTAAGAAAAGATGCTATGAGACCACCTTGTGTGGTAGGGGGTCTTTGACTCCTGAAGCCGCCTTTGAATCTAAGGTCACCGTTAAAATCCCCGCAAATGATAATCCTGGCTCCAATTTCTCTTGCCTTAACGACCTCAAATATAATCTCAAGACATTCAATCAAATAATTGCAAGAACCATGCGCAGGCAAATAGATACTTATTATGACATATACACATCCTGACTGCACAGATCCTATCACGGATAATGTCAGTGATGGCAGAAAAAACACATATCGTTTTGCCAGAAATTGGCGACGCCACCCTGTCCCCTTCTCAAGTCATAGGTTTGGTTCGCTGAATGTCGGCTAGCTCGAGCGTGGACAGAGTGTGGTAGAGATACTTCTTTAAGAGTATTAAGTCTATTGTAGTGAAGCCAATGTTTACACAAGGACAATGCATCCTGATTCGCAAATAGCTCTATTATGTAAGGAACGGAGACCCTCTAGCCTCTGCAATTCCAGCAACAAACTTTCATGGTACTGACATCACCCATGATCTTCAAAAGTGAACAGAAAAATAGTATACAGTATATTGCGATGGGCTTCTTTTCATCCAATGCTAAAGGGTAATTCATGGCTGATGTAGTTAATCAGGATGATGGAGATAAGATGTGTGCACAGAAGGAATACTCTTTTACTCATTCGAACATTAAAAAATGATTCAATAGTTGTCCCATTATATAGGCTGCTCTTGCGTAAAGCATTGAAGGTCTGGGGTTTCTTATGCTGCATTTCTAGTCTGCTTATGGTTGACAGTTGATGCACTGATAGTTGCATACATTTTCAAACAAAATTCAGCACTAAGAAATCAGCATTATGTGAACAAATTGATTTTTTTTATTCAATTTGATTAGCTTGACTTGTTATATTTTGCTCAATCTGTGTCATCTAAAGGAGATATCTTTGATTGTGTATGCCATTATCAGGACACTCTTACCATGTATGAGTATTCTCTTGGGCATTAAATGCAGAGTTCTTTCATTGTTTACATGTAGGTGGGTACAGGTTAACCATGGGTTGGTAAAAAAAAGAAGCAACTGCCTCAATATAATGACTCTGAGACGTGCATGGGCAAAAAGCTTATCCTTAACTGTATTGCACTTTTTCAAGATACAATTGGTCTTTTCTTGTCATTTTTTCTTAAAAACGAATTGAGAGATTGAGATAGTCAGGCCTGAACATGGATATTCCCTTTTTGCTTATTGAATGCTTGAATTATGGTATCTCTGATATTGGATATTCAGTTCTTACTATCAGAGGAATTAATTGATTTAGCTACCCTTGATTACTAAGTTATTATATTTTGGAATTGGTCATAACTCTGGACTACTTTTCCACTCTCAGTTACCAATTATAATTAATTAGGTATTGTAAACAATAGGGGAGTTTCTCTTGTAGTTACTATAGTGACGGCTGCTATGAATATAGTTGCTATGGTTACTGGTTTGGCTAAGCTTAATTGGCGCAGAGACAGATGCATGTGATGAAATTGATGATTAGATAAAATAAAATGTTTACATTTGCCTTTCTTCCTATAAGTAATTAGTGTAAGATGAATCAGTTTGAAATTAGGTAAGCATAGGTATGCACACATACACACTCAAAAAAGGGGGATAGGGCAGATGGAGATTTTGCACAAGTTCTCTGGTTTTCTCGACCACATACAACTTGTTGACCATGACTTAGCCTGAATGTGGTATGAAAATGATGATGGTAAGGGTTCTCTAACAAGCGAGCTATTGAGAGGATATTTCTGACATTAGGTGTATCATTTTCAGTTTTTGGGAATGAGCCTTAGCGATATTCTAATGCCAAAATGCCAAAGAATAATACACTTTATGTCAAAATAACTATTTTGAACTCCTGAGTTGGGGAACCTGTTTTTGCCATTCATGGTATTTGTCATCAGTTATTTTTTCCTAAAAAGAGTATTTTTACCCGATAACTGGTAGAAAATGAAATTGGAAATGATTTACAGGCAGCTATTGAGGTGGCAGTTCCACAAGGATCTGTTCTAGGGGCAATGCTAATTCTCATCTACAAACTATAGCTACACATCACTTCTTGAGCGCAGGGCTATCAAAGGGGTGTGTGTGTGTGTGTGTGTGTGTGTGTGTGTGTGTGTGTGTGTGTGTGTGAGGGATTGTGACGGTTTTCTCAGAAATAAAGAAATATGAACTTATACCCTTTTTATTTTCAACTAATTACATATATGAATACACAAAGTATGAAAAGAAGTTTATAGACCGGTCTGGAGTCTGATCCAGGTTCTGAAGTAAGCCACCTTGGCATAGGCAGAGGGGAACTCAGTGTAGCAGTTACCAATTACCCAGGATGCAACACCAGCGACCTCTTTTCCGTCTCCATTGTCGCAGCTCAGTGGTCCGCCAGAGTCACCCTGTAACCATGGAAACAAAAGGGCATAAATCAGCAATTAAAGAGTGCGGTGTGCAAATATGACGTTCTCACATCAGAATTGTTAACCGAGACGAAAATAAGTAATCATGATTCCAACTGTGAATACGAAATTAGATGCTAATTTATATGTATGTATGTATGTATGTATGTATGTATGTATGTATGTATGTATGTATGCATGCATGCATGTATGTATGTATGTGTGTATGTATAATTATAGTTACAATTGATATTTGATATAGTGCCCTTTCCACCTATAATGTTCAGAAGCGCTTTCTAGAGATTAGTCAGTGGACAGATGTTTATGGTCCATATAGTCAAATAAACTCCTTTTAAAATAGCAATATTTTCATGTGTATGTATGTAAGTATGTTTTCAAAAATGTATGCATGCATGTATGTATGTGTGTATGTATGTTTTATACATATATATATATACATGCATTTATGTGTTTCTCATCATAACTTACATTGCATGCTCCCTGTTTGTCTTCCAAGTCCTTGATACACTGGTGGTATGGTCCTACGCTGTCCGCTCCCACGATGAGCTGACAGAAGTCGTTGCTGATGGCCTGGACTGACGCCTCCAGGAGATTCTCGGGCAGGTTGTTAGCTGCAATTAAAGAATTCGGTCCGATTTTGAAGACTTCGCGCATTCAAAATTTTGGTACTTTAACTTTTGTGCATTTAAATTTTCGCGCACTGCAGCTATCAAGGTGTTGTGGGCGCCACTTTATACAGTAAGTAGATTCAGTTGATCATATATTTGACGTATGAGAATTAGTCCTGCAATACTTATACAATAAACATATCTTGCCAGTATGCAAGGTAAGCGATTATTTCTGGTATTTGTGTTGTATTGTATTGTAAGTTTATTAACTGTACAAAATCATACGAATACATATATGAAAACATCAATAGTTACAAACATAAGTAATAATGTAATGGTGACAAAATGCGAAATAAAGGGAATTCAGGTGCGTTTCTAGTACTTACTTTCCTGGTCGTTGCGTCCCCAGCCTGAGATGAAGCAGTTGGAGCCGACGTAGTCCACGGATTCGGAGGCTGGGAGCTTGGCAGCGGCGGTTTTCACGTTGTCAATGGCGATGGGGGATGCGAGGCGGAGCAGAGCAACGTCATTGGGGAATCCCTGGGAACCGTCGTGTCTGTATTTGGGGTGCTATAAATAACAAGGGTTTAAGTGTGTTTTTGCACTTAACCTTTTCCATGCCGAGGCTATTTTCGTTCAAAGCACAAGGACGCAAAGATTTTTGAAATGTATCTAAACACTGTCATGTTGGTATTGCATAGCTCTTGCTGATTACTCTCAGATTAGTTCCCATTTGCCAGGTTTCAATCATTTTCAAGTTGTTTGTATCATTTTGTATTGACTAGATTAGCCACCACCAGCACCATACGGTTTAAGTCAAAAAAGGTGGCTTACAAATCGGTGCGTCTACACAATATGCATGTAAAGAGGTAGAGGTACACCCGTATGGGTTGGCTTAGATATTAACATTTGCCAACGTTAATCTTTGGATAAAGTTTGGGCATAGGTGTAACTGGAGTAACAGAACCGCAGTGAACCACAGGGGGTACTGACTGGGTTGGTCACCATTATATTGTACTACACAATCTGTAACTGTATGGAACAGAAAGTAAATTAATATTTGGTTATCATATTTTAGGCAATTTAGGCTTTGAAACGCGGTCGCACGCATGGTTAGGAAACAGGGCGGTAATCCGTCAGGTCTGCCCGCGCATTTAGTGCAGGGATTAAACGCCAGCACTGTACAGCTTTCGACGGAAAGAATATTTCCCTTATTCTGTATAACTGGTTAATTTGGCGTGGTTTTTAATTTGGCGTTTTTTGGCGAATGCCCATCAACGCCAAATTAAAGATCGCATAAAAATATGTCTACATAAAGATGGCGTTGTTCTGACTGCTCCAGACGCCAAAATAAATACAGGGAAAATACTTTTTTGAGAAAAAAAACGCCAACTTAAGTACACGCCAAATTAACCAGTTATACAGTAGCTCAAATGAATGCTCCAAAGAAGTAGTCGACTCACCGTTATGATCTCGCTCACTTTAGCCTGGACACCGCCAACGGTACGTTTGTTGGTTCCGGCGTGGATTTCGAAATCGGAACTGCAATAAAAAGGGTTGACATTCAATTGCCGTGTAAACTTACAACTTATGAACACTTCTACTTCCAAATATATGTACATATATACACCCTCATTAACATTTCAAAATGTTGATTTTCTCGCTAAAAGTTGTCATGTTTTCTTAGTTTTGCTTATGACCAATAAGGTATATGAACTCTCTGTTAAGAAGACCCCCCACACACAAAAAAAACGGAATACGAAAGTTTTTAGACATTGTTTTAAGGCCTTTCCATAAAAAGTATAATTGTTTGACGCTCTCTCTCATATTCTAAGGCCAATTATTTCCTGCCAGTCTTTCATGTACGCAGAGCAGGGTGTATGGAGTTTAACCCATTAACACTTTTTATGAAATAAAATTTTTACTTGCAATCGTCGTCTTGATCAATGATACTTTTGACAATAACTTTGGAGTTAAGAGGGATTTTACAAAACTTTTGAACGAGAGTTGTTGGTATTGTTCAGAAAAATGTTTTTCCTTCATATATTTTCCTAAATATGCTTTTGCCTGGAATATTTTATCAAATTTGTCAGGCTGCTTTTGGCCGCTGTAAGCATTAATGTGTTAAGCATATACTCACGGGGTTGAGTCGCGGACACAGTGGGCAGCAGTGAGTACCCAGTCCTTAGAGAGGAGGGACCCCCCGCAGGTGTGTCTGCAGCCGGTGGTGCGGCATCGTCTCAGGCTGATCTGGTATTTGTAGGCGCCCTCAGCGGCGGGGTTACCTCTCACGACGTACTCCTCAGGCCTCAGGGACGGCTGGTCAGCTGGCGGAGGAAGAATAGAAAGATAGAGTGATTAGAGATCACATACATAACTGATAATGCCCAATAAGAAGAAAATTTCAGATTCCTTACTGTTAACGTTTTTACTGGCCATAGCATTCGCAATTATCTTTCAAGTGGAATCACGACTTAGCTTCAATATGGCAGTAAAAGTGATGATTATCAATATTCTACATTCCACATTTCACGAGAGATTTCGTAAATGTGTATGGACGATTCGAAATGAGAGAATTACCGGAAGAAAAAGGTTTTATAGAGAGAACTACATACGTAGAGCAAGTGCTGACCCCTTAGTCCATACATAAAGCCTACCTTTGTCCCGTTTCTGTTATCAAATAGACATACATCAAATATACAAATAAAGTAAAAACCTCAGATGAATACGTAAGGTTCAATATTGTTGGACTACTTACCCCTGTGCACGAATGGCAGGGCGCTGGAGAGGGCCAGTGTGGCGGCTAGTACTGTCAGGATCATCATGATGCTGCTGTGAGTGTCTGTGCGAACTGGCATGGGACTCAGACCTGCCTCTATATATACTGCTCAGTAAAGAGATAAGATAGTCGTCGAACACGACGCACTGATAACTAGAGATGTTTCGATCTTACACACATGCCTTGCACCTCCCATTCTGCTTCGATGACGTTACCTAATCAGTTTTTGTAGTTGGCATTACACTCAGAATCGAATTTACCAGACACGGATGCGTTATTTTGTTATATTTGAGCATTTTTTGTTACTTGACCACATGTGTTTTAGCACTACTGTTTATTTGAAAATATTTCCGAACACAGTACCGTTCTTCGAAACGTAAATTGATATGTACTTGTGTATGACTGGACAACTATTAAATCGACTATTGGCAGATTTTTGCAAAGGATGGGTTGCAAAAAGGCCAAGATTGCCCCATTATCCGATGATTCAGAAGTCGAATTTTGGCAGACACGTCGAGTTTGAACCTGACTAGCATATTCTAGAAGATTTTCGCTGACAGGTCTCATGATCCTGGGAAAAGAGGGTCATTAAGTGCTTCATGTCAATATGGCTTTAACATTTACAAGTCCTTCAAAGACATTATTTGGCTTCAAATTCTGGCCACCCATCATCAAATACGTGTACTGAATTTAATGTATTTATACAGCCATAAAGTAGCTTTTGTAATTAAAAATAAATAAATCAATATTGCTGACATGGCGCATGCTGCTTGAGATATGGGATCATTCAGTGCACCGTGTCAATATGGCTTTCAAATTACAATTTCTTTTAAATATATCATTTGTTTTCAAATTGTGGCTAAAACGAACACTGAACGCTTCCGATGCATTTTAATTTTACTGATAAGAAGTAAGCTTTGTAAAAAAGAAGAAATTTCGAGAGTTGAATTATGAAGATATAAGTCTTTCTGTTAACAGCCGTCAGTGGTCTTCGGATTTTTTTCATGAACTTTGGACATAAACCGCATTTAATATTTGCTTCTTTAGGCTAACTCAGTATGGAATGGAGACCAGGCCTATGGCCAATGGCCAGTGAATGAATACTGACAGAACAGGTTCTAACCAACCTGGAAGTATGACTTATTGGTAGGGGGACTACATTTATATTTCTCACCATTGGGCCAAACCAACGATCTTCTAACCCATCCTATAGAATGACTATCATTCATTTAACTACAGTTGTGATATCTAATTCATATGTTTGGGCAGGTTTTTATCCCCTGTCTAGCAGTGTCATTTGAACGTTCTATGTATTCGCACATCGTCCGATCGCAAGAAAAACTAGCTCGATGACCTTACTTATTCATTACACGATTTTATTATTTCATTTTTTATTATTTAGAGTTATCGAAACTCTAATCGCTCTTCAATGTGGAAACTCACCATTTGTAGTATATCACGAACTTACTCTGTTTACATTGCACTAGTTATGATGCGTCCAGTTACTCTTTTTGCATTTTGCGTCATTATGTGACTACGCAGTAAAATTACGATGCTCTAAAACACTATACTAGTCTTCCAAACGGGTTTGATAACTACACAATGCTTAGGTCTCCCAATACTGCCTCAATGGCTGATACTTGTTACTAGTACAGAGGTTGAGGCGCGAAATGAAGGCCAAATGGTCCACTGTTTGATGAAAGCATCAACATTGGCATATTCAGCTACTGATACAGTAAATATAACAGATACTCCTAACAGTCCGTATGACTGCTCTATGAGTACAGGAGTTATTCTTCTTATACCTATCCTTTGTAGACAATCTCATGATTATGTTTGCTTGTTTAGTAAGTTTGCCTCATTTCCGGTCACTTATTCCTTTGTATTATTTAGTTTATTTGTTATATTATGTTTCAAAATATTTGTATATGCTATGAGTTTGTACATTACCGTACCTTCAATAAACATACAATACATACAATACAATACAGAACTGGTACGTGGGTAGTTTTTAACATGCACTTTCATTTAAAGATGCGACGTATTCTGGATCCTGCCTAAAGATCAAGTATCTGGGGTTTAAATAGTCTAAAGTACCTATGGCTAAGCTTAGCGCAAGAACTTCGTGGAAATGAGCAGCTAGATGAGGAAGACTACCAAGATGTGCACCATACTTTGTTTTATGCAACCACCAGTACTACACTACTTACAACTAGCTAGTCACGAATTAGCCACAATTGGCATTAATGTGACGAAAAACAAAAATTCAAAATAAGAAAAAGACTCCTGGCCATCACAGTTTTACTGTGTCACATTTGGTCAAAATCTTGATGGACTTCCTTATCTTGAGCATGTTAAAGTCGCTTATGGTGTTATTTTGTGAAAATAATGTCATTTTGAGATTTTTACATATGTTAAAACCTACGCCCTTTTCTCCATAATCAGACCAACTGTCTTATATGGCAACCAATGGGCAGAGGAAAAGACCAACTATTTCAGAAACTCCCACAGGCTTGTTCAAAAGCAGAAGTTTTTGGTCCTTTTCTCTATATCAAATTTCACCAAAACATCATCAGGTTACTTCAGATATGCATGTTGACTTGCAATGAATTTGGCATAGTTATAGCTACATGTAGGAATATCCTGTCGGGGAGGGTATCACAGTTTTCCCAATTTTGACTTCATTCAAAAGATAAGGAATCCAAAATTTGCACTATTTTCTCATTTTGAAGAATCATATAAAAGACATGCTCATAACATTTGAACGGAGTAAAAGTTAGCAGAAATGCGATACCTTTCTCTTCGTATTGATCTTTCCTCCACGTTCGGGAAATTTCTCTGCTCCGTAATTGAGGATAGTAGTTTCGTTTAAAAACACACATAATGTACTTTTAGGATGCTTTCAGGCAATATGCACCTTGTATAAGCTAAATTATCTAACAAAGGCAGGGTAGAGGTAAAACCAAGTCAAAAAGATTAACCCATAAACAACCTTAACTACACATAGAAAGGTAATTGTAAGTCAGCACATATGTAGTCATAGCCCTAAGCTGAAAATCTGAACAAAAGTCAAATCTAGCACCCTGCTATGTGGAGAAATGGACACCTAATGTTTTGGTTTATGTGGTCCATGCTGATAAAATGGCCTTTCAAAAGCTATATTTTTTTCAGTTGACACAGACATTGTGATGTTTTGTATTGGATGTTTATTGACTGCACAGAAAGTACAAAATCATACAAAATACAAAGCAAAAAAAGGTATATAGTGTGTTATTTCAAGCTGGGCATGTGTGGGGCCAATCCTGTGTGGTATTGACAGAGCTATCTAGCCCAAAAGACTGGGGTAGGAAACCCTCCCTGCTGGTTGGACGTCACATTGAAGTACGTGCCCTCTGCGGAATCAACACAAGTCATGGACTGTTTCACTCCAAGTGTAAAGATTTAGAAACTACATGTGCAGAAGAAATGACCACAGAAGTCACAAATATAATGGGAATGTAAAATTAGGACATATATGGAAAAAAATCCCCCTGACATAAATATGAAAGAAGCCAATAAATCCTACAAAAACCCAGACTTGCTTAATAACAATAAAACAGTCATTTGAACCTTTTTCTGTAAGCCATATTTCACATGACTGTGGTCCTGTACTATGATCTTTGGACCCTGAGCTCAGGTACACCAGGGAATTTTATACAATGAAAATGAAAATATCTGGGTACACGCAGTGTTTAGTCATTCTTCGTCACTAAAGGCTTTTTCTGTCACTTTGTAATCAATACTCTTCTAAACAGTGTTGAAAAGGTTTATATTTCGTGAATAGTTAAGTATTTTCATTAATTTTATATCTAAAATTGATTTTTAGTATGTATCTTCTGGGACAAATGGCAATATTTTCTCGCATGTTCTTAGTGTGATACCACTAGCTGTTCTGGTTTTTTCTATCAGGTGTTTGTGATAACAAGCAACTGCATACAATGTGCTGTGGTACATAGTATCTCTTATAAACATGACTGTCACGCACATGCCAAATCTCTCACCATGGAATTGACTACTTAGATAACACATGTAATCAGGTTTCCCAAGCAAACTGACCACCCTAGTCAATGTAACAGACATTAATGGCATAATGCATACTTTTCGGTATATATATATATATATATATATATATATATATATATATATATATATATATATATATATATATATATATACATATATATATATATATATATATATATATATATATATATATATATATATATATATATATATATATATATATATATATATATATTGACTGTAACGTGATGGTTACAAAAGCATATGCATTGAAAATACAGAAATCAAACCAAAATGATATAACTATACAAAGAGAAAACGGGTTACTACAGGAAAATATAACTAATTATAAAATACAAAGAATGAAACAAATAAACGGTTCGTGGCCACATACCATGTGGCGCCACCTGGTTGTAAAGAAAATAATTAAATTTCGTATGTATTCAGTATATTATGAATCTTTTCTCGGCCACTGGAAGCTATGCTTCTATTTTCATACAAAGGAACGACGTGGTCATTTTATTGGAAGATCACATTCTACGATAGTACACACAATTTATACATTTTATGTAATTACATATAGTATATTATATTACATATTACCGGTAGTTTTAAGGAGAGGTCCATGTTTTTTTGTTGTTCATATATCTGATTCGCAACTAGTCAAACAGTAGCTGGTAGGTCTACCCAATAGCAAGTTATAATTGCAAATACATTATGACAGCCAAATGGCTAAATTCTGAATATTGTTTGGGCGTTTTTTTTTGAAAGAGTAAATGAATCCCACCACTATAACACCAGACACAGTGTTAATGCTCTGATTTACCAAAGGTTGGTTCATATGGTATAAGATCCTTCCACTACATAGGTGCTAAATTCTGGAACTCTTTGCCAGACGAGATCCAGACCACGTTCAGTAAATCTCTTTTTAAAGTGAGATGTAAAAAACATTTCATGTCAGTCCTCTCTGCATCTGAGTCATACGAAGAAATTCATATATTCTAGTCCGAACGTTTGTATTATACTATATGATATTGTTGTTATGTCAAACTTGAGCAGTGGAGTTGATCATTACATGTGATGCCATTGGACTCTGGGCAGACTGGGACCACTATGGAAACTAGTTTCTAACTTTAATTGTATACTAGTATATCCTGTGTCTGGTTAGAATTCTATTGCATAGCAGTTAATGACTCTCCATCTAGTCACCGTTATATATGATGTTTTGTGTGCCAAATGCTATGTAATACACATCTTACTAGACCGAATAAAATGAGATCAAATCAAATCAACATCAGTAGATTAAGCATTTCGGCTTTCCTATACATGTGTTTTGGGGTTTTGTGTGGTTATGCTATTTCATCCCAGTTCAATTTCGAATGCTTGTTCAAAAATGTCGTTCACATTTGCTGATAAAATTATTCTTTTAGATATCTAGTCTTGTAAAGGACTTTTAAAATGCATGCTGCAGAAGTAGTATGACTAAACAGATAAAACAGTGAATGCTGGAAAATGTGCGTACATTCTGTTTGGAAGTTATATATGCTCTCTTCCAACATTTCTCTCCCAGTCTTGTTTCTTCTCAAACATGCTCTTCTTTAATCTATATTTTGATAGGTTTGTTCTGATATTTATTTCGCATTTCTTATAATTGTACCTACCAAATTTGGTATTGTTTTAATTTGGCGGATGGTGGCTTTCAAACTTTCTTGTGCGTACGATAGCATTTTCTCTGGCCAAGGGGGGGGGGGGTTCCCTGGTTACCTACTGTTTGAAGCATTGCACTTCGATCGTTCATTTTCACCTCTTGAAAATATAAAACAAGATAGAGAATACGGTATAATGATTATTCGTTATGTGTATATGTCGTTTAAAATAACAAAACAAACTGTGCAATAATATTTAGCACTACAGTGTCACTCGTTACTATGCTTCACACCCAAAATAGTCATATGGAGAGACATCTAGCGGCGATGGCGAGAACGACAGAGGTTGTTGATCCATGACAACATCGTAAAGCTGCTTAAGTTTTGACTGCAGCTTACAGTGAAGACTGGCTGGATGCAGGTCTTGTCAACAATCACTCGGATAACAGTATACATTAGGAAGAAGCAGAATAGCTTATAAAAGAACCAACATTGCCGCATACTGTATGAAATGGTAACGTATTATTTCTCTATGCATACGCATAGCGTAATGGGGAGGAGGACAGATCATATCATATATCATATATGAAACCCAGATCGTCCTAGACAAATGTAGGGCAGTGTTTTGTACATACCCTTCTACTATGTATGACCTACTTAAGTTTCGTGTTGATTTCTGCTGTGGGTAGGTTAATTTGGAGCATACACGAAAATATACCACCTTTTTCACATGTATGTATGTACGTGTGTATGTATGTATGTACGTGTTTGCATGTATGTATGCTTGTTATGTATGTGTGTATGTATGTATGTATGTATGTATGTATGCATGTTATGTTTGTATGTATGTATGTATGTATGTATGTATGTATGTATGTATGTATGTATGTATGTATGTATGTATGTAACTGAAGTATCTATGTACCTATGTATGCATGCATGTATGTATGTACATGGTCTGCATGTATGTATGCATGTTATGTACTATGTATGTATGTATGTATGTATGTATGTATGTATGTATGTATGTATGTATGCATGTATGTAAGTATGTAAGTATGTAAGTATGTAAGTATGTATGTATGCATGTATGAATGTATGTATTTATGTATGTATCTATGTTTAAATGTATGCATGTATGTACAATGTATGTATGTATGTATCTATCTATGAATGTATGTATCTATGTATGCCAATTAGTACTACACCGAACATCGGTATAATGTGAACAATTCACAAGTAAACTCTCTCCAGTTGCCAACATAAACCAGTCTCGAGTGAACAATCGGATGCAAATTGTAAACTTGCCACACACTTACCAACATAGCAATTTCATGAGCAATTTCATGTAAAAGGAAACTTACAGGTTCATCTTTAATGTGTACGGTTCATTCTAATATCAACGTATGTTAAGATAATCTTTTGAACATTATCATAATTATAGGTCCACAGCTCCAATGTACTAAGGTGCTTTCTATGCTTTTTATCCTCAATCTGTCCCTAAATCTGGGATAATGAAGATTCCCAAGCACATACTGTATAACTGGTTAATTTGGCGTGTACTTAAGTTGGCGTTTTTTTTCTTCAAAAAAGTATTTTCCCTGTTTTTATTTTTGCGTCTGGAGCAGTCAGAACAACGCCATCTTTATGTAGACATATTTTTTTGTGATCTTTAAATTGGCGTTGACGGGCATCCGCAAAAAAACGCCAAATTAAAAACCACGCCAAAGTAACCAGTTATACAGTATATATGTGCAGCGGAGCGTCACTGCTTAGCTGTAGCATCTGCAAAAGGGATGTCTTGTCAAGATTAGAGCCAACGGGCCCTATCCCCGATTTCAATCTGTCTCGAGGCGTGTAAGAAAGTCACAAGTGACTTGGGGTTAATCAGTAAGATGTGATGTGCTTTCCTTGAAAATCACTCAACGACTAGTCATGATGACGTAACTGATCGTCTCCCATGCACATGTATATACAATGCACACGCTGACAGGGGCACTTCAGTATGTTATACAACACATGCCCTACCTCCTTAGCAGTGGAAAGAGTCAGAGTCCAGTACTCACCTTGCACAGGCTTTAATTGTCAGGTCCCCTTTGAACATCTAAAATAAAAAGGGGGGTCACCAGTACTGCCGCCGGTATAGGTGGCGCCAAAGTGGCAAACACTATAATTCGCAATCGGAAGTGCCACTTATATCGACGGCAGTACTGTTGACCCCCCTTTTTCATTTTGGATATTCAAAGTGGACCTGACAATGAAAGCCTTTGCACGTTGTGGGGCATTTACTTATTGCGGCGTATATCTTAATTTTGCAAAGTTAGCGCCCCTCTGGCGCCACCTATATGGACGGGATTACTGGCGACCCCCTTTTATATTGGATTTCCAAAGGGGATCTGACAAGGATAGCTTATACAAAGTTTCATGGAATTCTTATTGTCGGCGGGGTATCATGATATTTCAAATGAATTTAAATGGATTTTCAATATTCGGCCGTTCGTGGCGCTGGCTGTATTCCCCGACCTCGTCTTTAAATACTCCTATAGTCATTATATTTCCCTTCGTTTATTATCATCCTTTTGTAAATGTATATATTTTCGATGTTGATGGTAAAGCCTATGAGTATACACCCAATGCCCTTCTCGTTTGTGTTATAGATGGGTCCACCAACCGGTAATCCAGGTCAGCGACCAGGTCACGTGACCTCCAGGCCGGGCTTCTCTGCCATAGCCGTGAAGTTCATTGGTGGAGCTCTGATCACGTGTGGACTGCTGTCAATCATCTTCGCCATCGCGGCAATTGTCACAGGGCCAGGCATCGCCAACATCATTGCATGGGGGATATGGAGCGGGGTTATGGTACCAGAAAGAATTTGTTTTTGACCTAATAATTCTTGGTGGTCTGCTTGACAAGTGTGTTAATTTTGAGAGTAAATTTACAACTCAGCAAACACAAGAAAATCTAACAAAAAGGAAATAAATGAAGAAGATCCCTGTTCTGTTCTGATCAACAGATGGCTTCATAAGCATTCTAAACTGCTCTAGTTTCAAATGTATTGCTCAAGTAGACAGCAATTTTTGGCCGACCACGTCGTATGACTAGGTTACAATATGACTACCGTGAGCAAGCAAAATTTTGACAAAAGATTGAAGGCAAACGAATCTTGATACATTGACCGATACAGCGTATATTAAGCTATTTTCTATCTCTGATTGAGAGCCAAAATAAGAGTAATATGAAAACCCCTCCAGACATTGGTCACCTGTGCTGCTTAGTAGTTTTTTGTTGTCTATGATTGCTTAATTCACGCAGGTATTTCGCACAACTTATTTCGATGTAAAAGACCTAAGGAACTTAAGTTGTGAGGAGCAGGGATGCATTGCACTAATTCCCTCAGCCGTGAGGTCGGCCATACGGGATCTGGTAGTACTCGAAAATGCAAGTCAGGTAAAATCACACAACTATTTCTCAAACAGTGTTTGATCTACTGATGGGGAGTCATCTACGTAGCCTGTGACATTACTAAATTCTAAGCCTCATATTACACTGGCTCATCAGTAGGCGTAATTAAAATGTACATACACTATGTCTAACTTGAACAAATTCTATTTTACAGTGCATAATAACGGGAGCCTTTGCCATAGCTGCATCCAAAAAGAAATCGAGTTGCTTGGTAAGTTTTCCCTTAGTAGAATGAATAGAATGATATGATAATAATTTGATATATTTCCCTATGCTCTTGATTAGTCAGTAACAGTAACAGCCTATTCGCATATTCTTTGAAAGTCTGTTTTATGTTGAATACCATAACATGAAGTATGACTAGTCCATAAATATTTCAATGTCAAAATGATTACCCTTGAGTTGAGTAGAAAGCCACTCATAGAGCGATTTGAAAATTGGGATTTCATTCATTGCCATTTTTTCTGCATCATCATGGCAACTATTAGTATTTTGCTATTGGCAGTGGAGACTGAAATAGCTGGGAAACTCGAAGCTTTCTCACATGCCTCGATCCTGATTTGAACCCTGCAGAGGTGAAAGTCAGAGGACAGTCAGTGCATAGTGCTCCGATCACTAGACCATCTGAGGACAGCCCTTCGCATTGATACATATATGTACCTTAAACTATATAATATCAGTAGTGGATGATCGATTCATTCTTAACTCTCGCTTCTGATACAAGATTGACGCACCTGAACATACATTCTTATTTCCTTCAAATTATATATCAATTAAGAAAAATATGATTTAGTCATTCTTGACGCGTTTTCTGACTTAATAATCAAGTTTTGCGCAAACTCGCTCTTGTATCATTCTTAACTCATCAAACGACCTGATATTAGGAAAATATAGCTGAGCGATTCTTGCTATTTTCCTAGATTTTATATGCTTTGCATAAACTTAATATTGACCTAAACTGGACACACCCGAAAAAACATTCCCATTTCCCTTAAACTATCTAATATTAGGAAAATATAATCTAGTCATTCTTGATATTTTCCTACATCACTTGGGCTTTGCAGATATTATGCCAAGTAGTAGTATGATAGTAGTAGTAGTAGTAGTAGTAGTAGTAGTAGTAGTAGTAGTAGTAGTAGTAGTAGTAGTAGTAGTAGTAGTAGTAGAAGTATCTTTATTGACTGTACTTCAGAAGTGTACAAAATCATACTAATACAGTATTTTAGAGAATGCCATATGATATTCAACAAGACATAGAAAAAAAACTAAACAATAGAAACATAGAAACTCCTCTCGAAATATCTTTGTTTCTGTTTTCTCCTATTCCAGATCACCACCAGCATGGTCCTTCCCATCGTACATGCCTCTTTCTTCCTCTTCATCATGTTCATCATAACGGGCAGTGATATGGCCAACAGAATACACAAGAGATGCCTGCGCCAATGCGAACCGTCCGTTATCGTACCTACTGATAGTACAAGACTACCGACTGGAGAACTTAATGCAACACATTACTCGCCCGGACATCATTGGTGCCATGATGGCTGCGATAGGGTAGGATTTGGATTTTGGAATTTCTTGTTTTGTCGCTTTCTTCTGCCATATACAACTTTAATCATAAATGCATATTTATTTCACTTTATTTTACATATGCAAAATATAATTCTTTACACTACATGAATGAAGTTTAAAACATAAGTAATGATTCGACCAAGTAAATAGTAAATACACCAAAACAGCTAGAAAAGCTCAATGGTTGATAGTGATACTTAAACTTAAATCTATACAAAACAGACTACTCAGGGGCCTTTAATAAATTGCTCAAATACATGCATAGTTTAGAACTGTCTCGTTCTCTAAGTCTGTGATGATGGTGACACACTCAAAATAAACGCGATCTCATAATTTAGCACCCCTTTCTAACAACTGCTATTCAAACCCTGTGGTCATGGTGTTTCAACTATGGGTTTTCCTTAACTTAGCTGCTTCCATAGTTTCTATTTTACAATGTTTTACCTCAAATAACATTTTCCTGATCAATAAAGGGTACATTTGATTAGTAAATACAATACACGTTTACTATATATACTGGGCCAGGGCAAGTGGATGGACATTTGGAGTTCGTGTAAGATAATACGATGTACCTTACAGCACTCAATTTTGCTAGGAATTTTACTCACGAAAGTAGGTCAACAACTTGCAGAGACGGCAATAGACCCATATTTGTTGTTGACCTACTACTACTACTACTAAGTAGTAGTAGTAGTAGTAGTAGTAGTAGTAGTAGTAGTAGTAGTAGTAGTAGTAGTAGAGGTAGTAGTAAATGAAGTAGAGTTGTTGCAGCATTGGTAGCATAATAATTTGAAGAAGTAGGAAAAGCACCACTGCCATCAAACTTAAAAATGTCTTTATTTTTCCATATCCTCTAGGTTCCCGGCATTACAGTGAACGCCTTTCAACTGGTCATTGCTCTGGCAGAGCTGATTTTCAGTATTTGGTTGTCTGCAGTTTGCTGTAAAGCCATTTGCCACTGTTGTAGACCTTATGACCCGGTACGTAGAGAAGGGTTTTCCTTACTATATGACGAATGCCATTAATAATCACGTCCTTGTTAAAGTTCAGAACACGCTGAAATTTTACTATTGAGTCTTCGCTATATGACTATGACTTGACTGTTTTTCCTATTGTTGAACATCGGCATTGTTGGACAACATTAGACAAGGCAGGAAAAGTTACCTAATCAGAGACCAATTTACAAACCAAGCCTCATGCGAGCTAGAAAATAATCAGAACGGTAGTGAAATTCATCAGTGAATATTAAAAGCACTGCGTCCCCGGTGGCAATTTTTTGCTCTTTCGAATGCTTCAAAATGGCGTTTAAATGAGTGATGTTATATTATGATAGGAATACATGTAGATCCCAACGTTGTAGTCTATGTTGCGTAAACCGTCATGGGCGGCCAGTAAAGCCCTTTTTAAAACCACCTACACAAGTACACTCTGCGAGTGGCTTGTCGTCTCCCTACTGACCGGTCAACACTGAAGTGTTACTCAACACTAACTGCTCAACTACATTGTAGCATATAAATGGGTGGTCATTTTGATATACGTTGCTATTGATGCATCTTTTGCACTCCTCTGCTATGAGCTAAAAATAATCTAATTTTTCTCATCTTCAATTTCCTTTGACTGCAATTAGAACAAAGTCCGTACGGTTGCTGTTTACCATGCTCCAAACCAGAGACTGGACCCTCTGGCCTCGTCTGGACCCCACCAGCTGGTCCTGGGAGAGACAAACACTGGTCAAAAGGTCTACGTGCTGGCCACAGGTAAGCGAAGCCTAACCATTAGAAATGGACTATGAGGCAATAAAATGTCATACATCTTTTTAGAGAATCAAAAAGAAATGAAATGAAGTAAAGAGGTAAATTTTCATATCTTACATTACCAACAAGACTATGTATATATATATATATATATATATATATATATATATATATATATATATATATATATATATATATATATATATATATATATATATATATATATATATATATATATACATACATACATACATACATACATACATATTAGTCAGGGAGCCAAACCCCGATTTTTGAAATTCCGTGGCACCCGATAGGTTAAAAGCAATGGACCCTTCAAACATTTAGTACATCCCTCCAGTATTAAAAAACAACTGTCTGCCGGACTGAAAAAGTGACGGTATATGATTTAGAGGTCATTTGAAGGTCAAACCCCTGAAAATAGGCTTTTTTCTCAGTATATGTACTAAGATTCAATGTTTCTTAGCTGCAATCACAAACATTCTTATTTCATATGTATAGAAATATCAATTTTGACCTTGTGGTAAAGTATTTTTATGTTTGTGTGATATTCAAGGTCATCTCACGGTCAAATAGGGGTCAAATAATTGAAAAATGGGCTTTTTCTGAGTAAAAGTACTAAATTTGTAATCTATATCAATGACAATCTTGTGCATTCTACATTTTTCGGTATTGGACTATTAGTTTTCATCTTGTAGTAGTCTGATATCTCTTTTGGGAGATGTTCAAGGTCATTTCAATGTCAAAAATATGTCAAAACTTTGAAAAATGAACCCTTTTCTGAGTATAAGTACTAAGTTTTTAACATATTTTTAGGCCAATCACAGGCATTCTTCTTCTTATGGTATTGGACTATTGAAATTGATCATGCAGTTAGTTGATTTCTATTTAGGTTGATATTCTATTTTTTAAATCTTATTTATGGTAATCACATGCATTCTTCTTTCTTATGGTATTGGACTATTGATAATGATCTGAGAGGGTAAAAGCAATGGACTCTTTCAACATTAAGAACATCCCTCCAGTATTAAAATACACCTGTCTGCTAGACTGAAAAAGTGACGGTATATGATTTAGAGGTCATTTGAAGGTCAAACTCTTAAAAATAGGCTTTTTTCTCAGTAAATGTACTTCGATTCAATGTTTCTTTGCTGCAATCACAAACATTCTTATTTCATATGTATAAAAATATCAATATTGACCTTGTGGTAAAGTATTTTTATGTTTGTGTAATATTCAAGGTCTTCTCAAGGTCAAATAGGGGTCAAATAAATGAAAAATGGCCTTTTCTGAGCAAAAGGTCTAAATTTCTAATCTAGTTTTAGGACAATCACATGCATTCCTCTTCTAATGGTTTTGGACTATTGAAATCAATCTTGTAGTTATTTGATTTCTATTTTGGTTGATATTCAAGGTCATTCCTCTTTCTTATTGTATTGGACTATTGGTAATGATCTTTTAGTAGTCTGATTCCTATTTTATGTGATTTTTGCTGTCATTTTAGGGTAACGAAGGGTTGAAAAATGGACTTTTTACATTTAAAGTTTTTAATATGTTTAATAGCAATTACATGTATTCTTTTTTGGTATATGACTTTTAATATCGATCTTGTAATAATCAGATTTCTATTTAGTTTGATATTCAAGGTTATCTCAAGGTCAAATAAGGGTAGAATGGTTGTATTGATAGGCATTTCTTTAATAAACGTTCTTTTAGTCAATATTTGTGGCTATCTTCTACTTTAAGAACCGAAATTATTCAGCTCCCAGCTTGGTATGTACAGCAGAAAGAAGCCAAGACATTTGGGACTTGTCTGTTATAATAGTGATGAAAGTTTTTCAAGAACTTACAATTCAGCAGCAGAGTTAATATAAAATTTGTCACTTATAAAGCGCTATTTCCATTAAAATAAGATAAGAAGGAATGCATGTGATTGCCATAGAAAAAAGATTATTTTCACACAGAAAAAGCATTTTTTTCAACTTTTCGAACCATTTTCATCCTTGAAATGACCTTTGAATATCTCACAAAATAGATAGCAGATTATTTCAAGACCAATACTGATTGTACAATACCGATAAAAGAAGAATGTATGTGATTCTCATAAGATATATATCAAAAACCTAGTACTTTTACTCAGAAAAAAGCCCATATCTAAACTTTTTGACCCCTTTCAGGACCTTGAAATAACTTTGAATATCCCACAAAGTAGATAGCAGATTACTACAAGACCAACATCAATTGTCTTAGTACTGAAAAACGAAGAATGCAAATGATTGCTTTAAAAATATCATAAACTTAGTACTTTTACTTAGAAATAAGCCAATTTTTCAAACTTTTGATCTTTTTTTGACCTTGAAATGACCCTGAGTATGACACCAAATAGAAATCATGATATACAAGATTAATACCAATAGTGCGATACCAAAGAAAAGAAGTATGCATATGATTTTCATTGAAATATATCAAATTTAGTACTTTTACTCTGTAAAAGCCCATTTTTCAATTATTTGACCCCTATTTGACCTTGAGATGACCTCTAATATCACACAAACATAAAAATACTTTACCACAAGGTCAATGTTGATATTTCTATACATATGAAATAAGAATGTTTGTGATTGCAGCAAAGAAACATTGAACCGAAGTACATTTAATGAGAAAAAAAACTATTTTTAATAGTTTGACCTTCAAATGACCTCTTAATCATATACCGTCACTTTTTCAGTCCGGCAGACAGTTGTTGTTTAATACTGGAGAGATGTACTAAATGTTGGAAGGGTCCATTGCTTTTACCCTCTCAGATCCTTATCGATAGTCCGATACAAGAAAAAAGAATGCATGTGATTACCATAAATAAGATTTAAAAAATAGTACTTTTACCCAGAAAAAGCCCATTTTTTCAACTTTTTTTGCCCTTATTGACCTTGAGACGACCTTGAATATCAACCAAAATTGAAATCAACTAACTACATGATCAATTTCAATAGTCCAATACCATAAGAAGAAGAATGCAAGCGATTGCCCTAAAATATGTTAAAATCCTAGTACTTATACTCAGAAAAGGGTTCATTTTTCAAAGTTTTGACATATTTTTGACATTGAAATGACCTTGAACATCTCCCAAAAGAGAAATCAGACTACTAAAAGATCAATACTAATAGTCCAATACCTAAAAATGAAGAATGCACAAGATTGTCATTGAAATAGATTACAAATTTAGTACTTTTACTCAGAAAAAGCCCATTTTTCAATTATTTGACCCCTATTTGACCTTGAGATGACCTTGAATATCACACAAACATAAAAATACATTACCACAAGGTCAATATTGATAATTTCATACATATGAAATAAGAATGTTTGTGATTGCAGCAAAGAAACATTGTATCTAAGTAAATTTACTGAGAAAAAAGTCAATTTTTAAGAGTTTGACCTTCAAATGACCCCTAAATCATATACCGTCACTTTTTCAGTCTGGCAGACAGGTGTTTTTTAATACTGGAGGGATGTACTAAATGTTTGAAGGGTCCATTGCTTTTACCCTCTCGGGTGCCACCAACTCTAAATTTAAGGCCCTTTTTTCAGTTTGGCTCCCTGACTATATATATATATATATATATATATATATATATATATATATATATATATATATATATATATATATATATATATATATATATATATATATATATATATATATATATATATATATATGTATATATATATATATATATATACATTTATATATATATATATATATATATATATATATATATATATATATATATATATATATATATATATGTATATATATATATATATATATATATATATATATATATATATATATATATATATATATATATAGAGAGAGAGAGAGAGAGAGAGAGAGAGAGAGAGAGAGAGAGAGAGAGAGAGAGAGAGAGAGAGAGAGTAGCCACCTTTACTTGTAACGTTCTCATAGGCATTGATAAAAACTAAATGTTTTACTACTTATGTTTTACAACAATCATTTTCCTTTGCAGATCCCAATAGCTTACCAGAAGGCCATACTACAGGCCCATTACAAGTGCAGATATTAAACACTGGTCCAGCGTGAGAAAGAAAACCATTGTCTCAAACCTGAGGCATTAAGGTCGATGCGTACATTCCAGTAAACTACATCCACGACGAATCAACTATCAAATTTTACCCCTACTTGACAGATTTTACTCATCAACTACATGATGGGTAGTTTTGGATAACATTCACTGTAATTCTCTTATCGTATAATGCTTTTATGTGATCTGGCAGGAGTGTTTCTAGAGAATATCTAGGAGGCAGGGTTGGAGTTATGGTTGCTCACGCAGCCCATATACAGTGTCGACATTTAATTTCTGCACTGTATGCGTGGGCAGTCCGGGCATAATACACAACTGCATGCCCGATTGCCACTCGGTTTCCTGGGCATGGATGCATGAATAACCTCACAACTGGACGTAGCATTGATTCGTAAGTTACGTGGACCATACATGTGCTTGGCTCATCTTTTTAACATATTATCCATGTAGGTCTTTACAACCAGGCACTGGCAGACGTGCGGTCGACTGGTGCAGGAATTAAATGTCTGTACTGTACATGTAGTCCGCCTGTTGTTGGAACAGGTAATAATGGATCTTGCGAAAGTGTCACGTATGCCACTGGTACCTATCATTCTGTAGAAGGTCAAAACTCTTAACAGGCGAAACTTCTATCAGAAATCCATGACGAGTGGGCGGTTATCTAATGCAAGAAAACATGCGGTGGGTCAGATGCTTAAGTTTTTTAAACAATAAGCCCTGTGGGGCGGCTGCTGGCAGTAAGATTGCAATCAGAAGATATGGTAACATTGAAAGAAAAATATGAAATTAAGTGTCACCGATTCTGCAGTGCTAGTTTAAGTGAACCACCGACTTCTGAAAGTGTGTTTTTAATATAGATGGAAATGAACGATACTCTTCGTTTCAGTCAGTTGAGTGTATAGCTATGGGAAGAATACCTACAATATACTGCTCAATCGGTGTCAATTAAAAAGGAACGAACATGGAAAAACACACACGCTCAAATGGTCAGTGTATTGGTAGCTGATGAAATATTTTCAATTTAAAAAAAAATATGTAGCTGATATTTGAAGTATGTGACTCTATGCACAACGCCTATGCATAGCTATGGACCGAGGACCATTACATTTCGTAAAAGTCCGGAAAAGACCAATACGTAGGGGACGATGTTTTATCGATTACATAACTTCTAGATTACATAATATTTGAATAAAGTCAAGACTGAAAAACTTTTATACCCTCCCCTTCGTAATACTGCTTAGTAGCAATATACCAAATATTTGAATTTTGTTTCTGTGTTTAAAACTTCACAAAAACATGGCCGCTGCAAATAGGTATTTAGGGTGTTAATTGTCAACAGATTTGCAGATATTTATAACTAAGACAATCATGGAGGAAAGGATGGAACCTCTATATCTTTAGTACTTTTATAACAAGTCATGATAGACAATCTGATACTGTATGATTTATTGGACTTGTAAGCCAGGTGTTTGATATATTGTCATACAATATTTTAAAAAAATTTCAGAGAAAATTATAGAGATGTTGGCGCCCCTTTTATACTCATGTTTCAGAATGTATGGTCCACAAAAAGGTACATTTCCTTGTAATATACATTTTGTTGTCTTAAGAACTATATCTAACATAATAAGTTGATAAATCATCTGCTATTTCACTCAATGAATCTATCTCGCATATGTAACAATATATTGCAATTGTGCTTTCAGGTGATTTGTCATCACCTCTAGATCTACTGTGTTCAAAGTAATGTAATAAAGATCATCTACAAAATGTTCACATCGTCTTTCCACTTACCTTCACATTAAGGGGACGTCATTCCTCGAGGGGAGTTCATTCTTGTTGTACAACGTCGCTTTCAACAGCTTAGATTATATTGCGACAAGATAGAAACCCGGGACACTAAGAAATTACCTTCTCTTCACTTATAGTTCCAAGGGATCTTTCAGTTGCTGAAGGACCATAGACAGCCCTCCACAACGCCGCACATTTATATAGCGAACAGGCCAACCAGCTTGAGAATTCAATGTAGATTCGAACCTCAGAGAACTCACTCCTGCGAGCCAGATATCTTAACCACTAGGCTACGGCGTATTCCCGTCCTGTTTTACACCCATATGGATGTCATATTTGTTTTATTATATCGAACAAAATATAAAACACGAAAGAAGAAACATTGGCAAACGCCCGAGATATGGATATGAACTCTTTTGTACAGTCGGCAAACTCAGCATAATGTCCTCAAAATCAATCTTATAGAAATGTGGGCAAACAATATTGGATTTGGTGGCTAAGATTTTATTTTAACTTCGAAGATCTAATAGACATAACCATCACGCACAGATTATATCTAGACTTGGCCCTCCAAAAAGAAACATCTTCTATTAATTGGTTCCAATAGAGTTATCAACATTTATTACTCACGTTTGTTTTATATGGTTCTTAATTCTTGAATTGGAATAACATGCAGTACGATTTAACACTGTAATTGCTCACAGCGATTAAAAGCAACCTAAGAGTTTTTAACAAAATTTGAAAAAAATAGCAATTCTTTGAACGAGATTTTGTGATATAATTTTACATTCTAAATGTTGAAAATATCATAGATCCTACCCGTCAAGTTGGTAAGATACGAAAAAACATAATGGTAATAAATGATAAAACGATTTATCGAGATACTTATTTGTCGAGATACATATTAATAGGTATCTTCTCAACCCTTATTCAATTTGATGAGCATCACAACCTCATTTGTAATGCAAAAAACATCCAAGAGTTTTCCTGAAAAAAGAAAATGAAATTTTGATTACTGTCAATTTTTCTGCCGTATTGAGGCGTGACAGACTATTCGTGCGTGGTGGATGAAAACCGAGTACCCGACATCAAACGGTTAATACACCGGCATGCCACAGTAGAGATCACTAACCCAACTCCTTGGTAGCTCATGACGAGAGCAGTCTGTTTTGACTGGAGTTCCCAATTTATGCTGGGCGAGTGACCTAGATCTCGTTTCGTTAAAAGTCACTTTTTTCTACAAGGATAACACAGCATTCTTATTGTAAAAGGTCGGAGAACGATTTCTACAGACTTTACAGACGCAACGGGTGCCAAATTGAGGTGTCGTATAAGTTCTCTTTAGATATATGTTGCATGAGAAGAAAAAAGCAAATATTTCACCAGGAACTTGAACCTTCCTCAGGTCATACTAGTATGTAGGGCAGGGTTTTGGACATACTGTGCTGCCATGCATGTTTTCGTATTATAGGTATGGCATCGTTCTGGTTCTAGTGCAGAGCAGATCTTTGCAGAGTACGTTGAAATGTGAAAGTGACATGGCGAATACCTTCATTTTATCTTTTTTAACTTGCATTTGGGAGGTTCTAGTAGCAAGTCATATCCTGGAGTTAGATGGGCTATTTTCAGACTGATGAGGAATGAGCATCACAGAAATACCCTCACAATAGGGTGTAATATCTTTGGGGTAAATTTGAAAAACTATAACATATAATTAAATCTCATAATGAGCTTAATATATCCCCAAGCAACCCTTATAATGTGAGTTAAAACTGCTGCTGCTACTACTACTACTACTACTACTACTACTACTACTACTACTACTACTACGAGGGTCGTATGTGTAAACCACCATACGACGGCTACTATTGATAATAGGAATAATGCGATATCCATTGAATAATTTAAGAAAAATGAGATCCGAGGAGATCTCATTTTCTCGTAGTAGTAGTAGTAGTAGTAGTAGTAGTAGTAGTGGTGGTGGTGGTGGTGGTAGTAGTAGTAGTAGTAATAGCAGCAGCAACAGCAGTAGTTGTACTGGTAGCATTTGGAATTTTGCTATCCTCGCTCAAACTTAGATAGATATATAGATAGATAGAATACAGACAGACAGTACTACTGTATTACGTTTGGATATTGTAGTTACAAGGCCCTAAATGGACTTGCACCTAAGTACATCAATGAGCCGGCTGCTCGTGCCTTATAAACCCAGACGCCATCTACGATCCGAAGCAAAGGGCCTTCTGAATGAGCCTCGGACTAGACTCAAATTTGGAGATTGCGCTTTCTCCATTAGTGCACCGAGATTATGGAATGCGCTTCCACAACATCTGAAGGATTCTACATCGTGTCAGGCCTTCAAGAAGTGTCTCAAAACACACCTTTTCAGGCTCGCCCATTGAGGCGTTTTTGATTAGGACTCAAACTGTGACAATGTGCAGCGCTTTTGAACATTTTATGAATGGAAATGGCGCTATATAAATTCCAATTATTTTTATTATTATTATTATTATTATTATTATTATATTTTGATTATATGATCGATTCGCATACATCTGTATATAGATTCCCTTTATTACGTGCGCATCACAGACGGTTTTCGTCAATTATAAATTATAAATTCCAATTCTAAATGTATCAATACTAAGATTATCTGTTTCCGGTTTATAGATGTATCCACCAACTGGTAGATCAGATGGTCAGCGACCAGGTCACGTGACCGCCAGACCAGGCTTCTCCGCCATTGCCGTGAAGTTCATTGGTGGAGGTCTGATCACGTGTGGTGTGCTGTCAATCATCCTCCCAATCGCTGCAATCATCTGGAATGAACTTTCAAGCCCCTTCATTATTGGGTGGGGCATAGTGAGCGGAGTCATGGTATGAGAGTGTAGTTATTCTGTTATTGTAGTTCCCATTTTATTTCGAATTACTACATCTGCTTTTCTTCGGTTAAATGCCAACGAGATAATATATATATATATATATATATATATATATATATATATATATATATATATATATATATATATATGTATGTATGTATGTATGTATGTATGTATGTATGTATGTATGTATGTATGTATGTATGTATGTATGTATGTATGTATGTATATATATATATATATATATATATATATATATATATATATATATATATATATATATATATATACATATATATACATATATATATATAAATGTATATACATATATATATATATATATATATATATATATATATATATATATATATATATATATATATATATATATATATATATATATATTTATATATATATATATATATATATATATATATATATATATATATATATATATATATATATATATATATATATATATATATATATATAAATGTACTGAGTGGACTGGTGTATTGCTTTACAGTGTATTACAACGGGCGCCTTTGCCGTGGCAGCAACCCAAAAAGAAATCAGGTTGCCTGGTAGGTACTTCTTGAGTATAAAAGAATTGAACGGTTTTGGATTTCGTTTATCTATATTGTTTTTGCTATTCAATACTTGCTCCTGATTCACCAATACGCAATTCATTTCCTGCACCTACCAAATAGGTCGAGAATCACATAACTTATCAACTGGATTTTTCAAGAACTCATATGCCTGCATTTGATCATGGGTACCCTCATGTAGGGTGAGTACATATAACTCTGTTGATAAAGAATATAAGAAAGGTTTGATTTTGACACTTTCTCCCAAATTATATAAGCGTTACACATACTCACATGTATCCAAAAGGTGGATATTTCTGACGAAGTGTCTTTATTTCTTCTTTCAATACTTCCCCTTGAATAATATCGATGTTGCAGATACTCACAAACATCCACGATGGACATTTCTAAAATGTTATTACTTCTCATTTCGACACTTTCTATATAACTACACAGACAATCATTGTACTTGCAAGTAACTAAATATCACAATTTATAGACGCTTGTCCTTATATCTAGTTTCCACACTATCTACGAGCTGATTAGGATATTGTAATTATCTGCAGGAACCGTACGATAAACATTTCAGAAAAATGGTCCTAATTTCCCTATCTTACTATATTAATATTCCCTAATTTTCCCATGTTACAGATCATCACATGCATGGTACTTGCCATAATAACAGCCTCCGTCTTCAACCTCCTCATGTTCATCACGATGGCTAGTGACATAAACCGCATGGTACATAGGAGGTGCTCGCACCCATGCGTCGAGACGGCAGAATGGGATAGTGAGGGACGCCCAATTGTAACAACTTCCAACATCTTTAACAGGTGTTACTATACGTGCAATAACGTAAGTGCTTCGTCAAAGTTTCTCTTATGTGAATACAAAGTAACAGTTATTCTTACCATAGCCATTCCATATGCGATTAAGCAGGGCCTCTGTCCTGAATATACTAGTAATTCATCATAGAAGTCTCCATGCAGCAGTTATATTTTCAAAATTTAACATCTTACTTATTATTAGTTCCAGTACTATTTGCAATCGAATTCAAAGTGCTGTCCTTCTTCTGTCCTTCTGTATTCTTATTGAGATTCGTAACATGAGTTGTATTCATAGTCATTGCATTTCGGTAGTATTGAAGTTGTAGTCGTGGTGGTAGTGGTGATAGAATGGTGATATTCATTTGAATATTCTACGTTTTGCCATCTGCAGTAGCAGTTGTATTTTGGTAATTACTGTAGGGGTCGAAGTAGTAGCAGCTGCAGCAGTAGTATTAGATATAGTACAGTACTGGTAGTAGTAGCAGCAGCAGCAGTGGTAGTGCAATATCAGTTACAACAGCAGCATCTGAACAAGTTGTATATGAAGTACAATATCTACTGCAGTAGGAGTATTTGCATTCCATCAGACAGCAATTCAAACCCGTCACCTCATCTAAACCATCATCTTTATCTCTTACTCCACCATGTTTCAAGGTATTTCAGCAGACGTCAGACAGCTGGTCATTGCACTGGTAGAGCTGATTTGCAATATTTGGTTATCTTCAGTTTGCTGCAAAGCCATCTGCAACTGTTGTAAACCTTATGACCCGGTACGTGGACAATGTTTTACTTTGACATATGACAATTGGGATTTGTAACCTCCTTGAAATTAAAGAAATGCCTCTCAACATCGCATTCCAATTGCATTTGTCGATCTTTTATCACATTTAGCTTGAAATGTTGTTTTGCAAAGTGAAAATGTTACTATAACCTTGATTGGCCTATAATGTTCTTGCTAACAAAGGGAATGGGCATACTCAAACTAAAAGACAAGACGTCCGTTTTCGTGGGTTTGGGTACCAAATGGAACGTCTGAACTGGTGGCAAAATTCAACATGTCTGCCATTGAGGCTTAAAAGTCCTGGATTGTGCAAAGATGTAAATATATATTATGGATATTATTAGGGTATGCCTCAAAATATATCTTTGTGTGTGAACCACAAATTAACTTTGAAGACCTATTTCTGCATACTTCAAATGACAAATGAAATATAGGTTGTGATTTATATATTTCTTGGTGCAATATTTTTATCATTTTAAGATTAATTGAAATTTTCCCTTCATGTTTTAGGCAATATTATTAAAGAGTTTAGTAACCTCATGACAGACTCTTTATAAAGTCTGTGTTCTACAATCTTTGAGCTAGGCATGCATGAGATGTTCTTCCCCTATTGAACTATCTCAAAACTTTCTATGTGAATGTGTGTTGTTTTTGTTAAAAGAACCAAGTTCGCACGGTTGCTGTGTACCATGCTCCGGACAAGTCCTCGTCTGGCCCCCAACAGTTGGTCCCGGGAGAGACCAACACATGTCAACAAGTCTACGTACTGGGCCCAGGTAAAGAATTTTAACCCTCTCGCTTCTAGAGTGCATACATACTTTGGTAACTTTACACATAACTCATCAAATAAATTTGAAAGTATTTGAAAACAGATGTTTGAAATAAATAAAGTCAAAAACCTTAGATAAAAAAATCGTCATATTATAAAAACTCCCACATATGTTCAGGTTTGCACTATATGTACGGATGGCTTGATGAATGACTAAATGACTGCTTAAAAGCACATTGACACACAACGGCCATTTACTACCAAAAAATCTGTGTAAAATAATGGTTCTTTGTTATTGTAGAAAACAACAAAGCAATAAATAAATGAAAATGTTCACAAAATAATGAAGTATTTTCATATCATAAGTAGTCCATACAAGTTTGTTTCAAAAGAAACTAAATTTTTGAAATGATTTATAATCTGTAAAACAGACCTATTTCATGTAAATAAGATAAGATGCTGCCTTGAGGGAAATTTCTTGAAATTTCTTCAAAGCTATTAACGTAAAGGTTTTTATTTCTGGATTCAATAAAATCAACACAATCGAATGAAATATGTATGACAGTCAAACAACAATCACAGGCTATACATTGGGGAGGCTCCTCCTATTTTAAAAGGAAGTAGTGAGTGTGACTGTGACTAATCCGTATCCTAGCTAAAACATTTTCCTCACGCCTAATGATTCTGAAATCTTCAGGCCACAGACCCATGCAGCTGAGGATGAACTGCATGTAATGTGTTGTTGATGGCCTCATTCCATTCGGTTTGCCATTTGAATTTCATAAGAACATTGATGTGTATTTTAAAATCGTCAAAAGGAATTGGAACATTTGTGACTCTTCTCAAATGAAGACCAGCTTTAACAGCAGCATCTGCCCGTATGGATCAATACCACTTTTTGGCAGTTTATGGGGAAATTCGTCCCAAGTTGCTTGAGTGTTTTACCTAAATATTGTACTTTTCATCTTTGTAGCATTGTTGCTCTCTCTCTCTCTCTCTCTCTCTCTCTCTCTCTCTCTCTCTCTCTCTCTCTCTCACTGTACACTTTATTCTCAATAATAAAAACCATAACCCTTAACCATCGGTTTTCTGAGAAAAAAATGAGATAGTGTCACCTAATATGCAATTAAAAGTATTAGAACATGCTTCTTGTGCTTGGCAAGGTAAATGGTCTAAATGAAATTATTTTCCAGATGTAAGTCTCACCAGAAACTGTTTCATCTCGCCCTTAGAGATGGGAGAGATACAGAATATACATAATCCTTGCCCCATGCACGTTTATCTAGCCTGTGTGTAGGATGTCTGTCAAATCTGTCCATAGGCAAATGCGTCAGAAAAAGTAGATGAAATTGATGTGGCATCTACAAGAATACAACTTCCTCTAACAGGTTTGAGGACATTGAACCAATTGCCTTAAGGCACACAAGCCTGTGACACTCCCTAAAAACTGTGGGCGTTAATCGGTTACAACAATCATAGAATAGAATAGACATTCACAAAAATGATTGCATATATCCTGTACCAAATATGGTATACCTCTATAAGTGAAATATCTAACTCACATGCATTATTTTCTCTTGCAGATCCCAGTATTTTCCAGAGGGAACAATGAAGGGCCCAATACAAGTGCAAACCTTAAATATCAAAACATGAAATACTCATATTTGTATTACTTTCTTTCACAAGCCCCTTCATATACTGTATGTTTCTATCATAATTGAACTTTGACACATGCAGCTATTGATAGCTTTGGGAAGGGATGTTATACGCTACTCAACCTAATGGCATTTTTCCTTTGCATATTTTTACCAGTCCCTGAAAGGAAAACTTGAGAAAGTATTACTGTGGAGTGTATACCTTTTGCAGGCGAGCTATTTTCTTTTTCGTTTTACTGAAATTGGAAAGGAAGAAGCAGTTGAACCGCTTCAAGTACCAAATAAACACATAATTCATGTATATAAATTTACTAGATCTAGTAATTTGCATGGTTATTAAACAAATCTATCCACTTTGTATTTGAATAACATAGTTAAGAATGTATGTATGTATCATTTATTGACTGTAGAATTCTACAAAAGTACATCATAGTATACCTTGAATCTAATACCAAAGTAAACAAAATAAACTTGAAAATTATCTTACACTGACAGATCATAGGAAGATCTATTGTTGTCTCTTATCATTAACAGAAAAACTGTATGTCTTGTCATTAGAATTGACTAGACAAGCCATATATACTTATAGCACTCAGAGGTGAAAAACGTATATTGAACTTCTTAAGTTCACAAACAAGACGTTATTTCACATTTAGTTTTTTTTTACCTTTAGATATCTTGTCTTCTACTAAAAGACTGTCATTTTCATAGATACATGCTTTAACTCTCACATGATCATAATGTTCTTTTTCGGGTATCTTTTAACCTCCTAGGTTGAAATTTCTAAATTGAACATTATGATCATGTGTTCGTTTATCTTCTCCATATATTAGAAAAGCACTCTTACGAGCATTATACTCGTAGCGCCACCTATTGCAGTGTTGGTTAACCATAGTAGTAACTTTGTCTATCCTATCTTTAGAGATACAAGCGGCAGATATACCATCTGCATATCCGATTGGAGAGCATTTGATCCCACTAATACTAATACATAGACCAGAGTTCATTAACTGCACTAGCAAGGAGTTAATAAAAGCAATGTATTTTAAAGATGACAAAAATCCGCCCTGATGGATTCCGCATTCCATTGCGTACCAATTTGATGTTTTGGTATGAATTCTGACCCTACTTTTAAAACCTATGTAAACTTTTCTCAGTAACCTCCATAATTTGCCTGTTATACCTAAATCATATAGTTGTTTAAAAAGGCCATTTATCCAAACAGAATCAAATGCTTTGGCTACGTCGAAATAGGCAACAAAATATTTGTCGTTAGCCTCTCTCAACGCAGCCACTGCCTCTTGAAGCACGAATGGAAATGCTTTAAATATACAGATACATACGTAATGACAGGATGCACAGAACCTTGTGATGTTGTTAATCTAATGTTTTAATTTGTTGCACTTTGCTTTTTAAGTTTTAGCTCTACATACTGTTTGTACAAAAAATATAGTTTGATGTTACAAATAAAATAACAATGTTAAGGTGTGTATACACGTTTCGACTTGTTATCACAATCATAGTGATCTGCATAAGTATAAGACATACATAGGGCACATCTTTACATATCTTCATTAGAAGCAATACTTAATTAATTAGTAATTTGGCAAAACCGGTCTTGTTCCTGCCTTTGGGTTTGTCCCCAAGTTAGGTCATTCTCAAATATCATTCTAATCAATTCTATCATAAGTTGTTAAGTCTTGTGGAGAGTCCATTTCCAAACGTGACGTTGCACTTGGTTGTTTTAATCAAGCGTAACGATCTTTTGAACTAGAAGGGCAATGAAATAGACTGTGGCTGTAACATTTGATAGTTTAGGGTAAACATTGTAAGAATGCCTGTGATAAAACCCCAAAAGTATGTATGAAGTATATATTGGGCATCATTTTTAACTACGATTGCCAAGAAAGGTCTGTTCTTCAACGATTTTTCAGGATAGCTTTTATAAAAACGAGGGAACATTTGTTTGTTTATTTTCCTGCTAAATCACTAAGTATCATCATATATTCATACACTGAGAATATTGTTCATATAATGTGTCATGATGTATAGACACAGGTTCCTAGTATTCTGGCATATATGTGATGGAACAAATTACCATAAAAGCATTGTGTAAATATGAATATATGAATGTGTCAAATTAAACTTTCATAAATGATTTGCAATCCTTTCCCATTTTCTAAAAAATACCGTACAAGAGCCTTTGAAATTCCTGGTGCTGGAGCCCTGGCTAAATTGCGAATGTCTTATTGAGGTTAAGAAACTCCCCTTTCTCGGTCCATTCTTGCCCTGGAGGAAGGGTAAACCTACAGGGAGGTCTTTTGTTGGCGTTTGGAGGATTTCACCAACAATCCTGTGGAAGGTACCGCAAATGTCTATGGGAGCTTGGTGTACGGTTTATTGAAAGTTCCCACTATTTTCGTGGTCCTGAATGAAATTGTTTGTCGATGGTCATTTCAACCTAATGTTCCCTTGCTTAATTTAGTTATTTATAACAATGTATATATGTTATATTCCAAAGGTAAGATTTTATCTGACCATTATTTGTACCTATTTTTTGTTTGTATTACAATAAATAGATTTCGATATATTGTATATTTTATGCTCTGTGCATATTCAATGAATATACATACGTTAGAGACTGTATTGATAAAGTTGTACAGAAAAATCAAGTGCGAAGTCATGATGTCCCATTTTGAAAAGTTATACACCCCAAAGTTGTCTGAAGGAATCGATGCTGCACATTTTGATAATGGCAATGCTAAAGTTTTGGAATATAATAACTCAAGCGATGCATGGAGGAGATAAAATTCGTTGCTAGTCCTTGCCAAACATTTCAACACTATCATTGACAGTGAGTTTATCTCTATAAATATAAGACGTAGCATACAAGTACCCTTATTTAAGGGCAAAACTCTTTCTTGCCTTAATACTAATAGTCCAGTCATTTTAGCTGATTTAGGGGCTTGACCCAAAACAAATTGCAACAGAAAGTTTCTCATTTGCATTCAGTGCAGGAGAGCCCCAGTGATAACACATTAAAAGTCCCGGTCTCTAAAGTTAGCGGAAAGGGTCAAAATATGCTAATTTATGCTAATTAGGTGGTGGAATCATGAAAATCGCGATACCCAGGAAGTTCTTAGTAATAAGTAAATAAATAAATGTAATAATTACATCTACATAAATGTTTAAACAGTTAAGGTGTACAACAAACCTATTATCACTATTATTTGGCTATAAGTGATCTGCAATATGCAAATTAGCATCCACCATTACTGAAAGTCACGCTTTTCCTCATATCTTTTGAAGCCATTACACAAATGCAACATACGTTGGTTGCAAATATAGGTTTTCATGGTCAAGGAATAAGATAAGAATAATAGCAATGTCAATAAGTCAATACTTAACCCATGATTGGTACATGTACACCAAATCTCTATTCTTCAAATGGAGCTACCAATTGCACATTTGGATTTTCCACGTAAGCATCATTTTTCGGTTCAACTTTTCTTATGCTCTATGTTTTTTTCTAAAATAAATATGTTTCTATTATTTAATTGTCTTGTGATATTTGTGTGATAAAGACTTGTCTGATGGACAGTAGGCAGTAGTTTTTAGGGAAAAGGGGAGCAGTAGTGAAAATCAAGCAAGTGAGAAACGTGGCAGTGCTATCAGGACCCAAAAGGGCCAAAGAGTCCATAAGCAATGTAGGAAAGTGTTTAGAAGTCTAGAGTTCATTACACTTAAGGCCTAGAAATAACATTCTAAAAGTCCTGGGCCCAGTATTACAAAGCACTCTTATCTCCAACGATCAACTTACACTTTACTTAGCACTTATGGCCAGTAAAACAAAGCACTCTTAGGGCCTGCTACCCATAAGATTCTCGCAAAAAGCTAAGGGTGGTAGGGGCTCCCCTAACCCTTACTTAACTCACGCAAGCTGTCTAGTCACCTAGACATAGTGACTTTTTAAATTAACATCACAACGATTAGTGAATAAAAAGTATTCTAGATGATTAAGTGGTAATCATGAAGTTAATTTTAACTTTTTACTCAAAATTACATAGACTTTAAAATATTTTTCAAGTGTCTAAGTCATACTTTTTCATCTGTGCTAATATCTAAATGTAAAACTGCACAAGTGTGTAACATACTTCTACACATTTTGTAGTCAGTTAAATGTAAGGGCTTTAGTTAGCTTACTTCCAGAGATGCCTGTATACCATGGCTCAAGCTTGGTGTCCATCTGTGGACAAGTGCTGCTGACCACAGGAGGTGAGGCTGTGAATGCTGATAATGAGCTACTCCTGGAAGTAGCTGCTATTGTTCCTCGAGATAAGTTAGTCGTAAATGTTGGAGTACAAGAGGGTGTCATAAGTGTGTTTTGTTTTACCCAGTTTAAGTGAAGTGTATCTTTTCTCGTAGAGCTCACGTTAAGATGTATAAGTTAAGTGACCTTTGTATTACTGGGCCCAGTGGTCTCTAATATTGGTGGAAAGGGCCAAAATATGCTAATTCATGCTAATTAGGTGGCGGAATCACATCTTTGGGGTATCTAACCTCAAATTGTTGTATGGAATGTTTATATGGACATTTAATCAAGTGTAAGGCAGATAAACAAGCTATCTGTATGGTCATTGTGTCATTTAGAAGTGTAATATATGCAAATGAGCTGCCGTCCTTATGCTAAAACCCATTTTTTCCAATAACTTTTGAAGTATTGATTTCATTTAAATGAGTAAAGCATCTATACCTAGGTTCTCAAGGTTGAGGAAACAGATAAGCATAGTCATTAACCTCATAGAGTAATGTTAATATGAACACAATGAGACATTTGATCTCTGTCATGAATATACAGCACATTATGATATTTCTCTGATTCAGTTAACGATACCTTTTTTGTTATGCCTACACTTGCACCTCTAGTCCTCATCACTTTCAATCTCAAGTGGAACGGAATTGTCACAGCACGTACCTTTGCAATCTCCACATATGGATGAACAGTCTATGCCATGCTTCCTGCAATTGCACCTGAGGGTGTTGCATCCTGTTTCACCATTGCAGCGGATCACTTCTGTAAGATAGTCAGGTGCTGGCAGTTGGTCTGTTGGTATTGGAAGGAGTAGTCCATCCTTCTCTTTAGGATCTAGGTCCAGGGAATTTCCTTTCCACTCATTTACCTGGAAATACACCCTCAGGCTGTGGAATTTTGCAGCCGCGGGTGTCGGAGGGAGGGTTTGTCGCTCAACTACTTTCAAACTCTTGAGAACCTTCTCTGTAAATCTTTGACAGCGTAGATTGTCAAGTCTATCCTGGTCTTTAGTACTCTTAAATACCAGTGTAAAGGCTCACAAGAGCATTTTCTTCAGCTTTGATGATGTCTTCCTGTGAAATCTTTACCTCCACAAAAGCACCCTCTTGTTGAAAGAAATGGGGACTCTTCATTACCTTTTACAGGTAAACAGCCTTTCCTATGCCAAATGCTGGACATTTTGTCACATCCAATTAAGTATGACATGCATAAATAGAATTGTTCTGCAAACTTCATCCGCAAGTTCTTCCCTTATTTTCCTTATATACCACACACAACACCTTTTTGAATATTGTGAATTTGTTTTAGGCTCTGGTTGGAAGTATATATTTCTGGATACATTTTCCGCAAGTCCAAACTCTTTTGCTAAGGACATGAAAAATTTGACCAGTCCTGAGGAGCAAGCAACCTCCACTTTATGTTCTGCACATCCAGCTTTCAGTATCAAAGATCACTGCCTCCTTTGTGGTAAAGGAGCAAAATATGATGGTCGAAAATGAGGATTTGATCTTATTCCATTGAGGTCACCATGCTGAAAATGTATCCAAAATCATTTATGTCCGACCAGAGCCCAAAACAAATTCACAAAAGTGCTGCATGTGGGATATAAGGAAAACAAGGGAAGAACTTGAGGATGAAGTTCGCAGAACAATTATAATTGTGCATGCCATACTTGAATGTGACACAACATCCACAGTGTTTGGCAGAGGAAAGGCTGTATACCTGAAAAAGGTAATGAAGAGTCCCCACTTTTTTCAACTTTTCAAAAAGAGGGTGCCTTTGTGGAGATACAAACTTTCAGAGGAAGACTTCATCAAAGCTGGAGGAAATGCTATTGTGAGCCTCTACAATGGTAAAGACCAGGATAACCTTGACAATCTTTGATGTCAAAGATTTACAGAGAAGGTTCTCTCAAGAGTTCGAAAGTAGTTGAGCCACGAACCCTCCCCCCCACACCTGTGGCTGCAAAATTTCACAGCCTGAGGGTGTACTACCAGGAAAATGAGTGGAAAGGAAATTCCCTGGATCTAGATCCTTAACAGTTGGGATGGAAGGAGAAGGATGGACAACTCCTTCCAATACCAACAGACAAACTGCCAGCACCTGACTATCTTACAGAAGTGATCCGCTGCAATTGTAAAACAGGATGCAACACCCTCAGGTGCAATTGCAGGAAGCATGGAATGGACTGTTCATCCATATGTGGAGATTGATAAAGTATATATGCTGTGCCAATTCCACTCTAATTTAGATTGAAAGTGATGAGGATTAGAGGTGCAAGTGTAGGCATAACAAAAAAGGTATTGTTAACTGAATCAGAGAAATATCATGTGTTGCATATACATGATAGAGATCAAATGTATAAATGTGTTGAAATTGGGATCATCTATAAGGTTTATGACTATGCGTATCTGTTTCCTCAACCTTGAGAACCCAGGTATAGATGCCTTGTTCATTTAAATCAAATCAATACTTCTAATGTTATAGTGAAAAATGTGTTTTTGCATAATGGCGACAGCTCATTTGCATATTTTACACTACTTAATTGCACAATGACCATATGGATAGCTTGCTTATCTGCATTACACTTGATTGAATGTCTATATAAACCATTCCGTACAACATTTTGAGGTTAGATATCCCAAAGATGTGATTTTCATAATTTCGCCACCTAGTCAGCATAAATTAGCATATCTAGTGCGATAGCAGGAAGCATGGAATGGACTATTCATCCATATGTGGAGATTGCAAAGGTATATGCTGTGCCAATTCCACTCCAATTTAGATTGAAAGTGATGAGGATTAGAGGTGCAAGTGTAGGTATAACAAAAAAGGTATTGTCAACTGAATCAGAGAAATATCATAATGTGTTGCATGTACATGATAGAGATCAAATGTATAAATATGTTGACATTGGGATCATCTATCAGGTTTATGACTATGCTTATCTGTTTCCACGACCTTGTGAACCCAGGTATAGATACTCAATTGCACAATGACCATATGGATAGCTTGCTTATCTGCATTACACTTGATTGAATGTCTATATAAACCATTCCATACCACATTTTGAGGTTAGATATCCCAAAGAAATGATTTTCATAATTTCGCTACCTAATTAGCATAAATTAGCATATTTTGACCCTTTCCGCTAACTTTAGAGAACGGGACTTTTAGTATGTTATTCGTGGGCCTTAAGTGTAATGAATGCAAATGAGAAACTTTCTGTTGCAATTTGTTTTGGGTCAAGCCCTAAGTTGACTGGACTATAATAACTACAGGGGGATAACCCTACTCACTAATATGACTTCCGATGTGTTACTGTTGAGCAGAATTGAGTAATGGTGGACCGAAAATAACATCTTTTCTATCCTACTAGATGCCTCTCTTGGCAAAGGGAAGTCGGCTATCCATACTGGGGCGTGTATAGAAGTTAAGGCACAATTTTTTTTTTCGTTCAGATTCAGGGCTCGATTATTTTTTTTTCTCATTTCAGGGCTCAAATTTTTTTTTGATGGCACTTTCAGGGACCTAGAGTGACCAAGTCCGGCTGGGGAGTGGGGGCTGCCAGAGGCGAAAGGATTGTAGATGCCCTGAGATGCATTATCCCCCTTATCTGAGGCCCAAATGAGTGATTCCAGATGATGAAATTCGTTCTGATTTTAGAAAACAATTTACCATTTTTAGCCTCTTTTGGTGTGCAGGGCTGTGCGCCTGTGGTGCAGCGCCATTGCGACCAGGGGTCTCAAGGCCCCCAGAAGCCAGAGGGTTCTAGATGCTCTGAGATGCATTCTCAGCCTTATCTGAGCCCTAAATGAGTGATTACAGATGAGAATTCTTCCTGTTTTGAGAAAAAATATACCTTTTTTACCTTTTCTTGGTGTGCAGGGCTGTCTGCCTGTGTCACACTGCGGCCGGGGGTCTGGGGTCCGCTCAAGACCCCCAGAAGCCTGAGGGTTCTAGATGCTCTGAGATGCATTCTCAGCCTTATCTGAGACCCTTTTTTGGGTGTGCAGGTCCATTTGGCCGGAGCCTGATTTTTTGTTCATGGAGTCAGAGCTCAAATATTTTTTTCACTGATTATCTGGGCTCAATTTTTTTTTCAAAGAATTTCAGGGCACAATTTTTTTTTTCAATTCTATACACGCCCCCCCCCCCCCCCTATTTGCTGAGACTAACAGCAAAGCCTGTATGTTTAATCTAGGTAATGAAAGAGTCCATGAGAGGTCTATATGTGACCATGTAGGGGTGAAGGCATTAATCACGTTGTCATGCAATGCAATGCAGTAGAGAAATTATGGGGGGATGGTTGGGAACCAAAAATTGAGTGTTATTACAAAGAGAAAGTGCCAAACACCTGATGATTGAATGCTGACTCGCAGCAGACAGGCACGATAAGTAGAAACGGAATGCTGCGGGAAATAAAGTCACGTGACTGGAATTAATTACAAAATTAAACAAAAGGTGGTGAAAGTAGTAATAAGTACAAAAGGTGGCTCTCTGAGCCGTAATGCCCGAGAATGACCAGCCCATACTTCACTATAGCACTTATTTGGTTTTCACATAAATGATATGTACCATAAAACTACGAAAAAGCTTTTAGGTATTGGATAAAGTACTCTACAATAAGTACTATACTATACTATGCTATTTGTAATAGATTCTAGGGCAAATCCAAGAAGGGGCCACCTGTAATATTTGGTTAATACTTACTCAAAATATAAACATCTCTCTCGTTCAGCTTACTAGATGTCCTGTAAATTAGCCAATCAATAGTATATATGATACGAGGTTTAATGGCTCCACAATCACCAACCAACCAGCTAGCTAGCTCATTTTACATCTCTATGTGCTATCGTCATTTTGGAACCAACGTAGCTTGGTTTCACTGCCCTCAAAAGCAATTTTATGGAAATGTTGGCAAGCAATATTGCATTTGGAGGATTAGGGGTTGTTTTGACTTTGATGTTGAATTCAAGGATCTACACTAATGCCCATCACGCTACGTAAGAAAAAACTCTTTGAAAGAGAAGAGAAGCTCTTCGCCCAAGAGTTTGCAATATCATTTTACATTTTAAATGTCAAAAATAGCATATATCCAGACGGCAATTTCTAGAAGAACTATTCAGCATTCATCTCCATGGCGCTATCCGTTTAGTTGGTAAGAGACATTCGGAACAACATTATGGTAATAAATGATATAACGACATGCGCTATTTATTGAGATACTTATTAACAGGTATCTTCCCAAATCTTGTTCATTTCCATAAGCATCACAATCTTAATTGTCATGCAAAACATCCAAGAGTTTTCATGAAAAATATAAATTTGAATGCTGTCAATTTCCTACCGTATTAAGGCGGGACCAGCCAGTTGTGAGTGGTGGAGGAAACCCCAGTACCCGACTAATATAATATAGCCAAGCCTAGCCTCAAGTCAATGGCAAGTTTCGCGTTCCGGCCAGGATCCGAGCCCATGCAGTTTTGAGAGACAGCCAGCAGACAGTAATAACGACATCTTAAACCACTAGGCTATGAGGGCAAGCCCTTAGTGGTGAGAGAAAGCAAGCAGGCAGTGACGAAACATTAGACCACTGGGCTATCAGGGCAGGCCCTCAGTGGTGATAAACAGCAAGCAAGCAGTGGCAACACCATAGGCCACTGGGCTATCAGGGCAAGGCCATCAGTGTTGAGGTAATGCAAGCAGGCAGTGGCAACACCATAGGCCACTGGGCTATCAGGGCAAGGCCATCAGTGTTGAGAGAATGCAAGCAGGCAGTGGCAACACCATAGGCCACTGGGCTATCAGGGCAAGGCCATCAGTGTTGAGAGAATGCAAGCAGGCAGTGGCAACACCATAGGCCACTGGGCTATCAGGGCAAGGCCATCAGTGTTGAGAGAATGCAAGCAGGCAGTGGCAACACCATAGACCACTAGGCTATCAAGGCAGGCTCCTTCCTGTATGAGGTTCATCTGAGCGCTTCATACTTTTGAAAATAACTTAGTAATGACGTATGGACTATCAACATATAATGTGAGGAAAAACCAAGGTATGTATAGACAATGCCCTTTAGATATATTCAGAGTATCATCAAAACAGTCAGGCATCAGACGGTTAATACACCAGCATGCCAAAATAGAGACCATTGGCGCCGTGATAATAACCCCACAGTTTGGTAACGCATGACGATAGCAGTCTGTTTTGACTGGAACTTCCAATTTATGCTGGGCGAATGACCTAGACCTAGTTTCGTTACCAGTCACTTATTTGCTACAAGGATAACACAATACATCGTCAGAGACGTATTCTCGCAGACTCAAAGAGTGCCAAGGTGAGGGTTGTATAGATGAGTTCTCTATGGATATAGGCTGCATGGGAAGAGAAAAGGAATACTAGTATTACATCAGGAATTTCAACCTTCCTCAGGTCATACTAGTATGTAGGGCAGGGTTTTGGACATACTCTGCTGCCATGTATGATCTAGTACGAAGTGGCATAATTATGAGTTGTGGTGCAGAGTAGATCTTTTCGGATTAGAGTGAGATATGAAGGTGACATGGAGAATACCTTCATTTTATTCATTTTATTTTATGATATTATTATTATGTTTGAGAAATGCATTTTGCATAACGCGGACGAAATTTGCAGATAATGCTAGTATCGGTCTTTTCACAATTGTTATAATCACTCATACTTTTTTCATTTATCCCGTTTACTTATGTTAAGAATAACTTTTACGCTATGCATGTATCGCCTTTATCTTTTCATCTTTCTCTAATGTTAGACAAGTTCCGCGTTACCGTTTTTTTGTGTATAACTTAATTATATGTATACACTTAGTATGTATATGTATACGTACTTATGTGCAAATATGAACGCAACCACTACATGATATACATACACACACACACACACATATATATATATATATATATATATATATATATATATATATATATATATATATAATATATTATATATATATGTATATGTGTGTGTGTGTGTGTGCGTATGTATGTATTCATATTATATATATATATATATATATATATATATATATATATATATATATATATATATATATATATATATATATATACATGTATATATATATATATATATATATATATATATATATATATATATATATATATATATATATATATATATATATATATATATATATATATATATATACATATATATATATATATATGGCAGAAAAAACATCCTAGACTTGGCAAGGCATGAGGACAGCGCACACAGTTTATTAATGACTGGCACACTTGACGAATTAGTTCCGGAATTCAGCAAATTTCATAACGAGTTCAGCAGTTTAAATTGTATCGTGTTTATCCACAATTGGCAAAGTTGACCTGAATAATTTTCTCATGGCTTGATTTGAACTATACATGGTAAGTTCACAGTTAGCTTATTATTCATTACTCATGCTGAGATAGCGAGTGCACTGCGGCATTGCCACTGACTGCTGGCTGTCTCTCACTAAAGCCCAGGTACGTTCGAATCTCTTGGACGACCCACATTTTCCCAAATATAGCACCACTAAACCTTTTCCTTATTTAGGTCAGTTAGAGTTCTTTTCCAAAAGGGTCACAGGAGTTTCTTGACTTTAGTTCCCGGGTGGTTTTTGTCTAGAGTTGCGAGCTAGCTTCTCTGCCACTTCATTCATAATTGTATCAATATCTTTACAGCTAGCATTTGGGATATTGACTCTTTGCACAACCCTCTCAAAAACCTCATAAGCGGGGACCGTCTAATTAGTAGTCAGGACATTGCTACTTAACTCATGCCATTTAACATGTGTTGGACTCGCGGGTTTCAAATAAGCACCTTTTAAATTAGCGATGTTTTAACTCTGCCATTGAGTCACCACAGATCATCTTTAAAGAGCCCTCTTCCATACTTTCAACATTCTAATAGTGCATCTACCGGGCATATACACAACTAACTTATTGATACCTACCACTGTTGCACTGTAAATGGATCCAACCTATTTATCTTGGACAAGGGTTGGCTGTTATTGTTGAAACACCCCCTATTGTTTTACACCACATAAGAGCCACTCCACCCTGACCTCGTTTGTACCAATATTCACTCGTGTCACGTGTTTGGTCTCAGTGAGAACATTTG